>BTHU01000023.1:37066918-37770606 GCA_036184795.1 Tokudaia tokunoshimensis | reverse complement strand
AGTTAACTCCTTTTTTTAAAATTTTATTTTATTTTCTAAGTTTTTTTTATTTACCTTCAAAATCATTTCCCCTTTCCTGTTTCCTCCCTCCCCGAAAGTCCCAAAAGGCCCCTTCCCTCCCTCTTTTCCCCATTCAACCCCCTCTCGATTCTCTGTCTTGACATTCCCCTACATCCAGTCTTTCCAGGACCAGAGGTCTCTCCTTCCATCTTCTTGGAAATCCATAGATATGCGAATTGTTTCTAGGGTATTCCGAGATTCTGGGTTAATATCCCCTTATCAGTGACTGCATACCATGTGTGTTCTTTTGTGATTGGGTTACCTCACTAAGGATGATATTTTCCAGTTCTGACCAATTGCCTAGGAATTTCGTGAATTCATTGTTTTAATTACAGAGTAGTATTCCATTGGGTAAATATACCACATCTTCTGAATCCATTCCTCCATTGAGCGACATCTGGGTTCTTTCCAGCTTCTGGCTATTATAAATGAGGCTGCTATGAACATAATGGAGCATGTGTCCTTATTGCATGCAGGGAAAGCCTCTGGGTATATGCCCAGGAGTGGTATAGCCGGATCCTCCGGGAGTGTCATACCCAGTTTTCTGAGGAACCGCCAGACTGCTTTCCAGAGTGGTTGTACCAGCTTGCAATTCCACCAGCAATGGAGGAGTGTTCCTCTTTCTCCACATCCTTGCCAAAAACTGCTGTCTCCTGTGGTTTTGATCTTAGCCATTCTGACTGGTGTGAGATGGAATCTCAGGGTTGTTTTGATTTACATTTCCCTAATGACTAAGGATGATGAACATCTCTTTAGGTGCTTCTCAGCCATTAGATACTCTTCAGGTGAGAACTCTTTGGTTCGCTCTTAATAGGGTTACTTGCCTCTCTGGAGTTTAACTTCTTGAGTTCTTTGTATATATTAGATATTAGCCCTCTGTCGGATGTAGGGTTGGTAAAGATCATTTCCCAGTTAGTTGGTTGTCACTTAGTCTTTTTGACAGTGTCTTTGCCTTGCAAAAACTTTGTAATTTAATGAGGTCCCATTTGTCAATTCTTGATCTTAGAGCATAAGCTATTGGAGTTCTGTTCAGGAAATTCTCCCCTGTGCCCATATGTTCAACGTTCTTCCCTAGTTTCCTTTCTATTAGTTTCAGTGTGTCTGGTTTTATGTGGAGGTCCTTGATCCACTTGGAATTGAGCTTAGTGCAAGGAGATAAGAATGGGTCAATTTGCATTCTTCTGCATGTTGACCTCCAGTTGAGCCAGCATCATTTGTTGAAAATGCTATCTTTTTTTCCACTGGGTGGTTTTAGCTCCTCTGTCAAAGATCAAGTGACCATAGGAGTGTGGATTCATTTCTGGGTCTTCAATTCTGTTCCATTGATCTACATGCCTGTCACTGTACCAATACCATGCAGTTTTTAACACTATTGGGTTAGTTACCTCCTTGTATCACTTGGATATGGTTCCCAGTGGCAGAAGACGGCTCCTCTGCTCTGCAATGCAGGTCTCTCCTGTGCTGGCTGACTCCTCCAAGCAGCTGGGTAGACAGCTGGCTTCCTGCGCCACTTGCAGATGGCCCGCTGGAGTCTCTGTCTGGTCTATCACTAGAGCAAAGATGGCAGAGGCTGTGGCGCTCCCTCCAGGCACTGATCACTCTGCAGGGCAAATGTTCCACAGCAGAACTGGCACACAGATGACCACAGAGCTGTCCAGCTCTTGGGTGCAGGTAGCACCCTAGCTGGCTGTGTCCCAAGCGATGTTATACTCGGGATATCTCTGTGTACTTGGAGTCCCTGTCTGCTCTGTTACCAGAGCAAAGATCTCAATAAGTATTTATTAAATGCCTAGTGTCAGTCACTGTGCTAAGCTAAATATAGGTTTCATTGAGTTATTAATATTCCCACCTGTATTATATATGAAGTTTTCTAAAGAATAAGGTACTGCTTTTCATAAATAAACTATTTTAACTCCCTAGATGCTTTGTCTTCATTTCTGACCTCATACCTTCCCCCACAGAGAGAGTTACCCACCCCAGAGAAAGCTTCCAGACCCCATTCCTCTAGAGACTCCTCTTATCTGTCAAGCACTTACTGAGCAGAAACTCACAGTAGAAACACTAGACCTTTACTCCCTGTGTTTAAAATCCTAGGGAAATACAAGTAATAAGAAATGATTCATAGTATCAGTCTCCTGGATTTTTTCTATTGTATATTTAGGCTTTGTTTTAAGGGGAGTAACTGATGATTGTTCAAAAAGTTTTTTTAAAATAATAATGTGTACACGCATGTGCACACACATACACACACAAATACACACACACACACACACACACACACACACACACACACCCCAAACGTAGATGAGGATGTGTACAATTTGGAAATAAAATCTTAGAGTCTCACCTTATCAGAGGATTTACAAAAGAGGCAAACCCCTTTCCTATCTCTAAAAACAACTGGCATCCCTCAAAATTTAGAACTCAAGAAAAGATCTGCTCTGAGAGTGGATCGACAGATAGGGCTGGAGACATCCCAGGTTCCCACTATGAATGAATTAAGGACTCATATCTGGCCAAATCCCCTCTGACACCTCTTTGCGGAGCTGATATGAACACTGCAAGCATGCACTGGCACACACTTGCACACAGTGCTCTCATGTGTGTCCCCCCACACCTGCATCCTGACTCCTCCAGAGAGCAAGCTTACCTACATACACAAAACACCCCTGACCACCCAGAAGGAGAGGTGAGAAGCCTTGCTCCCTCTGCCCCAGAATCTCTGGAGGCTGCTGACATCACAAAAGTGTCAACTGGCAACCTCATTGTCATGCGGTTCTCCCCTTGCTCCCCTTCACTTACAAAGGCAGGGAAAGGGTGAGACCTTTCAAAGCTGCCAAATGGGCAAGCTTCCATCAGCACTCCGGACTGAGCAAGCATCAGAGCCACCAAGCTGGCAGCAGGGCACTGGACCTCGTGTTTCAACTTCTATTCAGTTCTCCTATAATGGAAAATAGTTTGCACAAAGCTAGAGTGTTAACAGTTTTTTCCAGCACCAATCCCATGCCCTGCCCCACCCCTCAGCAGCCTTCAGATCAGAAGGACAGCTTGTACCCGCCCTCAGGAAGGTAGAAGGAGGGGAACCGTGGCTTCTTACTATTTCCCGTGCTTCATGACCTAGCTCCAAGTTGTTACTCTTTTCTCTTGGAATGGGGCTGGTTTCATGGTTCAAGTGTCCAAACAATTGTGTGTGTCAAGACCAAGAAGTATCCTGCACAGATTTGCAGCTAACAGAATACCCAACTGACATTCCTCTGAACACCCGGAGGCTATACCTGAACAATAACAAAATCACTAGTTTACCAGCTCTGCAGCTAGAATTCCTCACAGTCAGAACAACCGGATGTGAGAGGTGATGGATTATACCTTCATCGGGATCTTCAAACTCATCTACCTTGACCTCAGTTCCAACAACCTAACTTCCATCTCCCCGTTCAATTTTTCAGTACTCACCAACCTGGTGCGGTTGAACATTTCACACAACCCTCACCTGTTGTATCTTGACAAATATGTCTTTGCCAACACCACCTCTTTGAGGTACCTGGACCTCAGAAACATGTGATTGCAGATCATCGGCCATAATGGCTTCCACCACTCCAGACCCTGTACCTAAGTGGGAATTCCTGGACATGCAACTGCTCCTTCCTGGACTTCACCATCCACTTATTTAGTGTCCCATATGGACCACCAAGGTGCCCAGAACACCACGTACATGGAGTCCACTGAGCTGAAAGGGTGGCCCATCACAAAGGTGGGGAATCCACTCCAGATCATAAGCATCACACACCTGAACCACCAGGACTACATTTTCTTACTGTTCATCGGCTTCTGCATCTTCGCTGCAAGCACTGTGGCCGCCTGGCTCACAGGTGTGTGTGCTGTGTTGTACCAGAATGCCCTCCGAACATCGAGCGGGTATGATACAGAAGATGAAACTGGAAATAGATTCTCCACCCAGATTTTTTGAAGCAAAACGCACTTCAGCCCGGCTTATCGGTTCCCTGAACTGATCTAGTTGTCAGAGACCACCACTGATTGTGCCTTCCCTAGTCTGGCTCCCTGCTTTCTCTCTTACCCTCCCATCTTACCATCACTGTCTGGGAGACTGAAACCTTCTAGTAAAATAAAATACTTGGTGGTTATTTTTTTTAAAAAAGGAAAATAAGGAGAACACAGGCAAACACAAACTTTTAATAAAGAGGGAACACAAAAATCCCTTAAAGATTTACAGGAAAACACAACCAAACAGGTGAAGAAATTGAAAAAAAAAACTACCCAGGACTTAAAAATGGAAATAGAAACAATAAAGAAATCACAAAGGGAGACAACACTGGACAAAAAAAAAACTAGGAAAGTTATCAGGATTATAAGTGCAATCATCACCAACAGAATGCAAGACATAGAAGAGAGAATCTCAAGTGCAGGAGATATCATAGAATCTTTTTGACAACAGTCAAAAAATGCAAAATTCAAAAAGCTCCTATCCCAAAATACCCAGGAAATCCAGAACACAATGATACGATCAAATCTAAGAATAATAGGTATAGAAGAGAGTGAAGATTCCCAACTTAAAGGACCTGTAAATATCTTCAACAAAATTAGAGAAAAACCTTCCCTAACCTAAAGAAAGAGATGTCCATAAACATACAAAGGCCTACAGAACTCCAAATAGATTGGAACAGAAAAGAAATTCTTCCTGTCACATAATAGTCAAAACACTGAATGCATAAAACTAAGAAGGAATATTAAAAGCAGTAAGGGAAAAAGGTCAAGTAACATATAAAGGTAGACCTACAAGAATTACACCAGACTTCTCACCAGAGACTATGAAAGCTAGAAGAGCCTGGGTACATGTTATACAGACCCTAAGAGAACACAAATGCCAGCTCAGGCTACTATACCCAGCAAAACTCAAAATTACCGTAGATGGAGAAACCAAGGTATTACAAGACAAAACCAAATTTACACAATATCTCTTCACAAATCCAGCTCTACAAAGGATAATAAATGGAAACCTCCAACACAATGAGGGAAACTACACCATACAAAAAGCAAGAAAGTAATCTTCTTTCAACAAACCCAACGAAGATAACTACACAAACATAAAAATAACATAAAATATAACAGAAAGCAGCAGTCACTATTCCTGAATATCTCTTAACATCAATGGAATCAATTCCCCAATAAAAAGACATAGACTAACAGACTGGATACATGAACAGAACCCACCTTTTTGCTGCATACAGGAAATTCACCTCAGTGTTAAAGGCAGACACTACCTCAGAGGGCTGGAAAATAATATTCAAAGCAAGTGGTCCCAAGAAAGAAGATGAAGTAGCCATTTTAATATCGAATAAAATCAACTTTCAACCAAAATTTATCAAAAAGGTCAAAGAAGGACATTTCATACTCATCAAAAGAAAAATCTACCAAGATGAACTCTCAATTCTCAACATCTATAATCCAAATGCAAGAGCACCTGCACTCATAAAAGAAACTTTACTAAAGCTCAAAGCACACATTACACCTCACATAATAAGAGTGGGAGACTTCAACATCCCATGCTCATCAATGGACAGATCATGGAAACATAAACTAAACAGGGACACGTTGAAACTAACAGAAGATATGGACGAAATGGATTTAAAAGATATCTATAGAACATTTCATCCTAAAACAAAAGAAGATACCTTCTTCTCAGCACCTCATGATACCTTCTCCAAAATTGAACATTGGTCACAAAACAAACATCAACAGATATAAGAAGATCAAACTAATCCCATGACTCCTATCAGATCAATATGGAGTAAGGGTGGTCTTCAATACCAACAAAAACAACAGAGAGCCCACATACACATGAATGCTGAACAGTGATCTACTCAATGATACATTGGTCAAGGAAGAAATAAGGAAAGAAATCAAAACCTTTTTAGAGTTTAATGAAAATGAAGGCACAACATACCCAAATTTATGGGACACAATGAAAGCAGTGTTAAGAGGAAAACTCATAGCTCTGAATGCCTCCAAAAAGAAGCTGGAAAGAGCATACACTAGCAGCTTAACAGGACACCTGAAAGCTTTAGAGCAGAAAGAAGCTAATACACACAAGAGGAGTAGAGGGTAAAAAATCATCAAACTCAGAGCTGAAATCAACCAAACAGAAATAAAAAAAAACTGTACAAAGAATCAACAAAACCAGGAGCTCATTCTTTGAGAAAATCAACAAGATGGATAAAACTTTAGCCAGACTGACTAGAGGATACACAGACAGTATCCAAAAAACAAAATCAGAAATGAAAAGGGAGATATAACAACAGAAACTGAGGAAATTTAAAAAATCATCAGATCCTACTACAAAAGCCTATACTCAAAACAACTGGAAAATCTGGAGGAAATGGACAATTTCCTAGACAGATACCAACTACCAAAGTTTAATGAGGATCAGATAGGCCATCTAAACGGTCTCATAACCTCTAAAGAAATAGAAGTGGTTATTGACAGTCTCCCAACCAAAAAAAAAAAAAAAAAAGCACAGGACCAAATGGTTTTAGTACAGAATTCTATCAGACTTTCAAAGAAGACCTAATACCAATACTCTTCAAACTATTCCACAAAATAGAAACTGAAGGAACACGACCCAACTCCTTCTATAATGCCACAATTTCACTGATACCAAAACCACACAAAGATCCAACAAAGAAAGAGAACTTTAGACCAATTTCCCTTATAAAAATATTCAATAAAATCCTTTCCAACTGAATTCAACAACACATCAAAACAATTATTCACCATGACCAAGTAGGCTTTATTCCAGGGATGCAGGGATGGTTCAATATAAGGAAATCCATCAATGTAATCCATTACATAAACAAACTCAAAGATAAAAACCACATGATCATTTCATTAGATGCTGAAAAAGCATTTGACAAAATTCAGCATCCTTTCATATTAAAGGTCTTGGGAAGAAGAGGAATTCAAGGCCCATACCTAAACATAGTAAAAGCAATATACAGCAAACCAGTAGCCAACATCAAACTAAATGTAGAGAAACTTGAAGCAATCCCACTAAAATCCAGGACTAGACAAGGCTGCTCTGTCTCTCCATATTTATTCAATATAGTACTTGAAGTTCTAGCTAGAGCAATTGGACAACAAAAGGAGGTCAAAGAGATACAAATTGGAAAGGAAGAGATCAAATTATCACTATATGCAGATAATACGATAGTATACTTAAGAGACCCAAAAAACTCCACCAGAGAACTCCTACAGCTGATAAATAACTTCAGCAATGTGGACAGATGTAAAATTAACTCAGGCAAATCCGTAGCCTTCCTATACTCAAAGATAAATGGGCGGACAAAAAAATTAGGGAAAAGACACCCTTCACAATAGCCACAAACAATATAAAGTATATTTGTGTGACTCTAACTAAACAAGTGAAAGATCTGTATGACAAGAATTTCAAGTCTCTGAAGAAAGAAATCGAAGAAGAACTCAGAAGATTGAAAAATCTTCCATGTTCATGGATTGCCAGGAATAATATCTTAAAAATGGCTGTCTTACCAAAAGCAATATAAAGGTTCAATGCAATCCCCACCAAAATCCCAAATCAATTCTTCATAGAGTTAAAAAGAGAAGTTCTCAAATTCATCTGGAATAACAAAAAACCCAGGGTAGCTAAAACTATTCTCAACAGTAAAAGAACTTCTGGGGGAATCAGTCTCCCCAACCTCAAGCTGTACTACAGAGCAATAGTGTTAAAAACTGCATGGTATTGGTACAGTGACAGGCAGGTAGATCAGTGGAATAGAATTGACGACCCAGTGATGAACCCACAAACCTATGGTCAATTGATCTTTGACAAAGGAGCTACAAACATCCAGTGGAAAAAAGAAAGCCTTTTCAAAACGGTGCTGGTTCAACTCGAGGTCATCATGCAGAAGAATGTAAATTGATCCATTCTTATCTACTTGTACTAAGCTCAAGTTCAAGTGGATCAAGGACCTCCACTTAAAACCAGACACACTGAAACTAATAGAAAAGAAACTGCCGAAGAGTCTCAAACACATGGGCACAGGGGAAAATTTACTGGACAGAACACCAATAACTTATGCTAGAGGGCACAGAGACAGTATCCAAATTAACAAAATCAGAAATGAAAAGGGAGATATAACAAGAGAAACTGAGGAAATTCAAAAAATCATCAGATCCTACTACAAAAGCCTGTATTCAACACAACTAGAAAATCTGGAAGAAATGGACAATTTCCTAGACAGATACCAAATACCAAAATTAAATGAGGATCAAATAGACCATCTAAACCATCCTATAACCCCTGAAGAAATAGAAGTGTTCATTGGAAGTCTTCCAACCAAAAAAAGCTCAGGACCAGATGGTTTTAGTGCAGAATTCTCTCAGACCTTCAAAGAAGACCTGATACCAATACTCTTCAAACTATTCCACAAAATAGAAACAGAAGGAACACTTCCCAACTCATTCCATGAAGCCAAGATTACTCTGATACCAAAATCACACAAAGATCCAAGAAAGAAAGAGAATCTCAGACCAATTTCTCTTATGATTATCGATGCAAAAATACTCAATAAAATTCTTGCCAACTGAATCCAAGGACACATCAAAACAATCATTCACCACAATCAAGTAGGCTTCATCCCAGGGATGCAGGGATGGTTCAATATAAGGAAGTCCATCAATGTAATCCACTACATAAACAATCTCAAAGAAAAAATACCACATGGTCATTTCATTAGATGCTGAAAAAGCATTTGACAAAATTCAGCATCTTTTCATGCTAAAAAGTCTTGAAAAGATCAGGAATTCGAGGCCCATATCTAAACATAGTAAAAGCAATTTACAGCAAACCGGTAGCCAACATCAAACTAAATGGAGAGAAACTTGAAGCAATCCCACCAAAATCAGGGACTAGACAAGGCTGCCCTCTCTCTCCATATCTTTTCAATATAGTACTTGAAGTTCTAATTAGAGCAATTAGACAACAAAAAAAGGTTAAAGGGATACAAATTGGAAAGGAAGAAGTCAAACTATCATTATTTGCAGTATACTAAGCTCAACTCCAAGTGGATCAAGTACCTCCACATAAAACCAGACACACTGAAACTAATAGAAAAGAAACTAGGGAAGAACCTTGAACAGATGGATACAGGGGAAATTTTCCGGAACAGAACACCAATAGCTTATGCTCTAAAATCAAGAATTGACAAATGGGACCTCATAAAATTGCAAAGTTTCTGTAAGGAAAAGGACACTGTCAAAAGGACAAAACAGCAACCACCAAATTTGGAAAAGATCTTTACCAACCCTACATCCGACAGAGAGCTAATATTCAATATATACAAAGAACTCAAGAAGTTAGACTCCAGAGAGCCAAATAACCCTATTAAAAAATGGGGTACAGAGCTACACAAAGAGTTCTCACCTGAAGAATATCGAATGGCTGAGAAGCACCTAAAGAAATGTTCAACATCCTTAGTCATTAGGGAAATGCAAATTAAAACAACCATGAGAATCCATCTCACACCAGTCAGAATGGCTAAGATCAAAAACTCAGGAGACAGCAGGTTTTGGTGAGGATGTGGAAAAAGAGGAACACTCCTCCACTGCTGGTGGGATTGCAAGCTGGTAAAACCACTCTGGAAAGCAGTCTGGCGGTTCCTCAGAAAACTGGGCATGACACTCCTAGAGGATCCTGTTATACCACTCCTGGGCATATACACAGAGGCTTCTCCTGCATGCAATAAGGACACATTCTCCACTATGTTCATAGCAGCCTTATTTATAATAGCCAGAAGCTGGAAAGAACCCAGATGTCCCTCAACGGAGGAATGGATACAGAAGATGTGGTATATTTACACAATGGAATACTACTCTGCAATTAAAAACAAGGAATTCACGAAATTTTTAGACAAATGGTCAGAACTGGAAAATATCATCCTTAGTGAGGTAACCCAATCACAAAAGAACACACATGGTATGCAATCACTGATAAGGGGATATTAACCCAGCATCTCGGAATACCCAAGACACAATTCACATATCAATTGATTTCCAAGAAGAAGGAAGGAGAGACTCCTTGTCCTGGAAAGACTGGATGTAAGGGAATACCAGGACAGAGAAGCGAGAGGGGGTTGAATGGGGAACACGGGAAGAAGAGGTCTTATGGGACTTTCGGGGAGGGAGTAAACAGGAAAGGGGAAATCATTGGGAATGTAAATTTAAAAAATATAGAAAATTAAAAATAATTAAAAAAAAAGAAAAGGACCTAATAGTAGTTCCACTATAAAAGAGCTTAATAATCACAGATTTATTTTTAGGAATTCTTATAGGATCATCATTAAGACTTAAGTCATTTATTTGTCTCTATAGCATCACTACAAGACAGTGCATCTTTGTGGGTCTGCAGAGATCAACTCCTAAGGGGTGTGCTATTACTTAGATACTGTTATATATGTTTAATAATAACAAGAAAAGCATATTAATAGCAGGAATCTTTCTTAAAATAAATCCCTTACAGTTTTTCTTAATAAGGGTGAAGCTGTTGCAGATTACATAATAATTCAAAGCAGGCCATCTCTGGACAATCACCTGCTAGTTATTAGTTTGTCCCATTATGGCTCCTGACATATATGCCTTGAAAACCAAGGTCCTTTATTCATCATGATAATGCTTGAAAACACAAGAGCAAATATATCTTTGCACCAGTGTAATTCGTGCAAAATATGATGAAAACACTATTTTAAGTATCAGACAGGAAAAATGTTCTCTCCCATATGAAATTTGATTTACCTTCCCAATGCTGCAATCACATTTGTTTTATATTTCAAGGTATTAGAAACCACACTTGAAATGAGATTTTTCTTTGGACAAAGAATACCTTATAATATCAAGTAGGAAGAAAAAATTTAACATGGTTATATCACAATATGTATTCTAGTATTTGAGTTCTCTTATTTATTTGTTTATTCACTTTACACCCCAATTACAGCCTCCCCTTCTCTTAGTCCTACCCTCACAAACCCCTCCCTCATTACCTCATCCTTTCTCCTCATCCAATCCTGGGATCAAGGTGCAGAAGGACTAAATGCATCCTTTCTCAGTGAGGCCTGCCAAGGAGGGGGGAGGCAGTCAAGGGGCGAGGATTCAAAGGCAAGCAACCAAGTCAGAAACAGTCCTTGCTTCAATTCCTAGGGGACCCATATGAAGACCAAGCTATACATCTGCTACAAATGTGTAGGGAGCCTACTTCCAGCCAATGCATGCTCTTTGGTTGGTGATTTAGTCTTTGTGAGCCCCCATGGACCCAAGTTAGTTGACTGTGTGGGTCTTATTATGGTGTCCTTGACCCCTCTGGCTCACTCAATCTTAAGCCCCACTCTTCCAGAACACTTCCCGTGTCTATTTTATTTTCCCTTCTGAATGAGTATTCCATTGAATAAATGAACCACATTTCCCTTCTTCAGAGACACAAAGTTCTTTTCATTTAGGTCTTCCACTTGCTTGATTAGAATTACACCAAGTTGTTTTATATTATTTGTGGCTATTGTAAAATGTATTGTTCCTCCAATTTCTTTCTCAGCCCATTTAACATTTGTATAAAGAAAGGATATTGTTTTTATTTTAGTTAATTTTGTATCCAGCCACAGTGCTGAAGTTGGTTATTGCTGTAGGAGGTCCCTGGTAGAATTTTTGTGGTCACTTATGTATACTATCCAATCATGACTTCTTCCTTTCCAATTTATTTTTATTTTTTTCGTTAATTTATTTATTTACTTTACATGCCAATCTTAGCCTCTCTGTCTTCCTAGTCCCACCCTCACACAGCTCCTCTCCCCTTCCCCTTCCCCTCTGAGTATCACCTCACCCTGGTACATCAAGTCACTGCAGGACTAAGTGCACCCTTTCCCACTGAGGATAAGGTGGCCTACACAGGGCAACAGGATCCACAGTCAGGCAACAGATTTAAGGACATTCTCCACTCTAGTTGTTGGGAGACTCACACAAAGGTCATGTTGAACATCTGCTACATATATGTTGGGGGGGCTAGGTACAGCTCATGCTTACTCTTTGGTTGGTGGTTCAGTCTCTGGGAGCCCTCAAGGGTCCATGTTAGCTGACTCTGTTGGTCTTCCTGTGGAGTCCCTATCTCTTTTAGGTCCCTCAATACTTTCCCCCAACTCTTTCACAAGACTCCTTGAACTCCATCTAATGTTTGGCTGTGGGTCACTGCATCTGTTTCCATTGGCTGTTGGTTAGAGGCTCTCAGAGGACAGTTATGCTGGGATCCTGTCTGCCAGCATAACAGAGTGTTATTAATAGTGCCAGAGATTGATTCTTATGGGATGGGTCTCAATTTGTGGCAGTCATTGGTTGACCATTCCCTAAGACTGCTCCATCTTTGTCTCTGTACTTCTTGTAGGCAGGACTCATTTTAGGCAGAAAGTTTTCTTGGTGGGTTTCTGTGCTTACCCCTCCACTGGAGTTCTGCCTGCTATAGGAGGTAACCATTTCAGGCTCCATATCCCCCACTGCTAGGAAAGTCAGCTAGAGTCACCTCCATAGATTGCCCAGAGTCTCCCCCAGTCCCAGGTCCCTGACATGCACTAGAGATGCCCCTCCACTTATTTCTGTTCTTTATCCCCTGCTCTCCCCATACCTGATCCCCTGTCCTGATCTCCTCTCCCACCGGTTCCCTCCAACATCTATTTTATTTCACCTTCTGAGAAAGATTCAAGCATCCTCCCTTTGGCCTTCCTTGTTATTTGGCTTCTTTGGGTCTGTGAATTGAATTGTGGTAATCCTGGACTTTATGGCTATTATCTACTTATAAGTGAGTGCATACCATTCATGTCTTTTTGGATTTGAGTACCTCACTCAGGATATTTTCTAGTTCCATCCATTTGCCTGAAAAATTTATGATGTCCTTATTTGTAAGAGCTGAGTAGTATTTCATTGTGTAAATGAACCACATTTTCTTTATCCATTTTTCAGTTGAGGGACATATGAGTTGTTTCCCATTTCTGGATATTATAAATAGAGCTGCTATGAACATAGTTGACCAAGTGTCCTTGTAGGATGATGGAGCTTCTTTAGGGTATATGCCCCGGAGTAATATAGCTGAATCTTGTGATAGAACTATTCCCAATTTTCTAGAAAACCACCAAATTGATTTATCGATTGGTTGTACAAGTTTTTGCTCTCACCAAGAATAGAGTTTTCCTCTTGCTCTGCATCCTCATCAGCATTTGCTGTCCCATGAGGTTTTGATCTTAGTCATTCTGATGGATATAAGGTAGAATCTCAGAATTGTTTTGATTTGCATTTCCCAGATGACTAAGGATGTTGATCATTTCTCTAAGTGTTTCTTTGCCATTTGAGATTCCTCTGTTGAGTATTCTCTGTTCAGCTCTTTGCTCCATTTTTAATTAGTTATTTGGGTTGTTGGTGTCTAATATCTTGAGTTTTTAAAATATATTTTAGATATTAGCTTTCTGTCAGAAATAAGGTTGGTGAAGATCTTTCCCTAATCTGTTGACTGTCGTTTTGTCCTTTTGGTGGTATCCTTTGCAATATAGAAGCTTTTCACTTTCATGAGGTCCCATTTATTAACTGTTGATCTTAGTACCTGACCCATGGATGATCTGTTCAGAAAATTGTCTCCTGTACCAATGAGTTCAAGGCTATTGCCAATTTTTTTTCTATTAAATTTAGTGTATGTGGCTTTACATTGAAGTCTTTGATCCACTTGGACTTGTGTTTTCTGTAGGGATAAATATGGATCTATTTGCATTCTTGTATATGTAGATATCCAGTTAGGCCAGCACCATTTGTTGGAGATGCTTTCTTTTGTTCCACTGTATGGTTTTGACTTCTTTGTCAAAACTCAAATGTCCAAGGTGTGGTTTAATTTCTGGGTCTTCAGTTCTATTCCATTGATCAACCTATCTGTTTCTATACCAAATGACATGCAGTTTTATTACTATTGCTCTGTTGTACAGCTTAAAGTTAGGAATGATGATACCTCCAGAGATTCTTTTACTGTACAGGATTGTTTTAGCTATCTTGGATTTTTTTTTCATATGAAATTTAGAATTGTTCTTTCAAAGTCTGTAAAGAATTGCATTGTAATTTTGATGGGAATTGCATTGGTTCTGTAGATTGCTTTTGGTAAGATAGCTATTTATGTGTTTATTATTATTTATGTGTTTATTATAGCTATTTATGTGACTGTGAAAGGCAGCCTGGTTTCTGGTTAAGTTAAGGTTGAAAACCCTGGTGACCACCAGTGATGGTAGGAATTTTGACATGCTCCTGGACACCAGACTCCTGGCATGAAGCCACAGTTCTCCATAGGTTTGTGGCCAACAGTCACATAAGGGCAATGTTCCAAGCCCCTCCACGGGTAGAGGAAGTGACCACAGGTCTCAAGACAGATCTCCATCTTAATGAGATACCTAAAGGCCTGGAGGCTTAGCCAATAAACTCCCCTTCCCAGACACTCCTCCCTGCAAAAGGTATTTAACCTCAGGCCCACCCTGATAAAGTGAGGTATGGTTTTACTCATCACTACTCTCCACCACGAAAATATATGCCTTAAAACCATGGACTATCTCTTTTCATTGGGATCCGCTGTGGAGAGCAATGGAGCAGGTCTTTGCCTAAAGAGTCGTCTGTCTAATCTCCCACAGGAGGCCTCTCAGGGTTCCCAGCCATGGCTTCCACCAAGTCAAGCCGCAGAACTAGCCAAGGACTCTCCTCCCCATGGGACCCAGCTGGAGCTCTCCCTTCTTTTTCCCTTCCACTGCGGGCTAGATCCAGCCCGTGGGCCCCACTCTGGGTGCCTGGGTGCTCAAGAGCATGAGAGCCAGATGGTCCTGGCCTCGGCGCAGGCCCAGGGACTGAGCCAGCTCTGGCAGTCCCCAAGGACTTCAGACTGCACTCCCCAACCCTAAAGCTGTGTCCAGGGGCTTCACATAGCCTGATAACCACCAGGCACCAGTGTACGGTAAGGGTAGTCAAAACTTCCCCCAACCCACCTCCCGAGCAGTCCAAGCCTTGAGCTAACACCCCATAACCCAACATATGTGGGAAAACTTTGCTAATTAAAATTGAAGTCTACCATTGGCTGAATAGTCTTCTGGGAATTGGCACAATATGGAAGACACCTTTCATTGGCAGGGATTGTCCTCCTCTGACCTTGTCTGGGGAATTCACCCTCTCCTTACACCTCTACCTGTGGAACATCACAATCTTAGTTAAATTACAGGTTCAACTTCCTTTTTCCTGATAAGAACTCATTCAGCTAGAATCTGAGATTACTAAAATGCTTTCCCATGCTAATGAGTCATTTCGGTACCCTAAGTCTTCAGCCAATGACCTCTGCCCATGTTGGATGTTTCTAGCATCCCCAAATTATATAATCCTTGAATCACCCCAAGTAAAGTTAGCCTGCCTCCCTGCATCTGGTTCTGATGTGTCTTATTTACTATATGTACTCACAGGGCTCCTTAACCTCTCGTCTGTCATCTGTTTCCTTTGCCTACATGGACCAATATTGGCTGATGATTCATAAGAGCAGGGAGAGACACAATTTTTACATTGCTAATTCTGTTGATCCATAAGCATGTGGGATCTTTCTATCTTCTGATATCTCCTTTGATTTCTTTCTTCAGATACTTGAAGTTCTTCCCATACACATCATTGACCTGAGTGGTTAGAATTACCCCAAGATATTTTATATTATTTGAGATTAGTTTTTGTGGAAATGTTTTATTTATTTAAAAAGAAACATCATGAGTATACCTACCTTGCTTTTTCAAAGCAATGCAATGCAATGCCCAGCATCTGAGTAAGGAATACCCTGCTCTCTGAACATTCTTCTAGAAACACTGAGGCATGGGGTTCATGGGAAGTAGAAATGTACAATGTAATTATCAAACATAATATGTAAGAGAAAGCACACATGACTCAATGGTCATGAAAAAATAGATTAATCGAAAAATTTTGTTTAAAAATATTAAGTTTGAGTTCTATGGAAATTGTGTGCATGAAGCATAGTGTATAATCAGAAGGACTCTTCATGGTCACTTCTAGAACAAACCAGCTTAGGTTAGAAAGTTAAACTTGTTTAACTTCTCTTTTTCAAAGTACTTTAAAACATTACCAAAGTAAAGTACCATATTTTAACCATTCCTAGACCTGTTCTAATGCTCCTACCACATGGATTCCCCTTGGGATGCACAAAAAAGACACAGCTGCTAACAGAACAAAGTAAAGAGCCTATCTAGAAAAGAAAATGGCCCAATCAAGTAAGATCAGCATCTGAGCTTTAATTATATTCCTTCCCTTTTCCTCCATCATTTCTTTTCATCTTGTCTTTGGAAAATAAGCAACTAGGGGCAGCCGGTGGATTCACTCCCTCATGAGACTTCTTCTCCTGGCCACCATACATGTGGCCAGCACAGGTACCCTTCTCCATTTGACAGAAACCTAGGCCCAGATCTCACTCCTACACTTGGACCACACTGAAACCAGGTGCCCAAGGCACCCATGTCATCAGAGAGGCCGTCCAGGGACTCCCTCTAGACGTCCCCCAAGGCTTTGGGCCGCCACCCACCTGGAGCCCGGTTCCTCCACACCAGAGGACAGAGTGGCGACTTTTAATTGACCTGTGACCGCCAGATCCTGGGCGCAGCCGCCCCTATTTGTGGCTATTGTGAAAAGTATTTTGTTCTTAACTTCTTTCTCAGCCCATTTATCATTTGTATAAAAGAGGGCTACTAATTTCTTTGAGTTAATTTTATAACCAGCCTCTTTGCTGAAAGTGTTGATCAACTGTAGGAGTTCTCTGTTATAATTCTTGGGGTCACTTATGAATACTATCACATCATCTGTAAACAGTGATACTTTGACTTCTTCCTTTCCGATTTGTATCCCCTTGATCTGTTTTGTCTTACTGCTCTAGCTAGAAGTCCAAGTACAATATTGAATATATGTGGAGAGAGTGGTCAGCCTTGTCTTGTCCCTGATTTTAGTAGAATTGCTTTAAGTTTCTCTCTATTTGACTTTGACTATTGGCTTGCTGAATATTGCTTTTATTGTGTTTAGGTATGTGCTTGTATCCTGATCTCTCCAAGACTTTTAACATGAAGGAGACTGGATTTTGCCAAAGCCTTTTTCAACATGTAATGTGATGATTATTTTTTAGTTTGTTTATATTGTGGATTATGTTGATTTATTTTCATACATTGAACAACCCCTACATCCCTTGAATGAAGGTTATTTGATCATGTTGAATGACGTTTTTGATGTTTTCTCTGACTCAGTTTGCTAATTTTTTGAGTATTTTTGGGAAGTTCATATGGGAAATTGGTCTGAGTTCGGTTTTTTTGTTGAGTCTTTATGTGCTTTAGGTATCAGGGTGACTGTAGCCTCATAGAATGAATTAGGTAGTGTTCCTTCTGTTTCTATTTTATGGAATAGTTTGAGGCATATTGGTATTAGCTCTTGTTTGAAAGTCTGGTAGAATTCTGCACTAAAACCATCTAATCCTGTGCTTTTTTGGGGTGTGGAGTCTTTTAATGACTTTGTCTATTTATTTAGGAGTTATAGGATCATTTAAGTTGTTAACCTGATCTTGATTTAACTTTGGTAAGTGGTATGTATCTAGAAAATCATCCATTTCAATTAGATTTTCCAATTTGGTTACGTATAGGCTTTTTAAGTGCAACCTAATGATTCTTTGACTTTCTGCAGTGCCCATTGATATATCTCCCTTTTCATTTCTGATTTTGTTAATTTGGATATTGACTTTCTGCCTTTTGATTAGTTTGGCTAAGGGTTTGTCTATCTTGTTGATTTTCTAAAAAACAAAAAAATAAAATAAAAATGGCTCTTAGTTTCCTTGATTCTTTGTATTTTTCTCTGTTTCTAATTTATTGATTTCAGCTCTGAGCTTGATTATTTCCTGCCATCACTTCTCTTGAGTGTATTTGCTTCTTTTGTTTTATAGCTTTCAAGTGTGCTGCTAAGTTGCTAGTATGAGATCTTTCCATTTTCTTTATGAAGGCACTCATGAACTCAAAGCAGATGTGACTATGGGTGCGAGGCCTGATCTTGCAATTATAGCAATGAGGGTGGAGGAGTGCTCGTGATGCACATCCTACCTCAGAAGCTAGAAGCATTAGACAGCTTATAGTGAGCACTGACTAAGACATCTCCACAACCCTTTAATTATCCTTTTAAATAAAATTCTCCTACTTGATAATAGATGAGTAGTTTAGTTTTTTAAGTAGTTGTGCATAGTGAAACATTTCTAAGTATTGAAAACTTTAAGAGCATGCTTCTGAGATGTGTGTATGCATATGGTATCAATTTAATCAGGAAATATGGAACATTGTACAAGGGATACATGCAGGAAAGAAAGAAAACAATCAGGACTAAGGTCTTCATAAGATGAGATTAATTAGACTTCACAGGGATGAATCAATTGCCATTGAGAAGTTACAATGTCAAATATTCTTTATGATATCTGTGGAGATGAGAACAAAAATGTTTAATTTAGTTGAGTTCTTAATAGCATAATGTCCTTAAGTTTTCAATGAAGGAAGACTTGAACCAAATCACCACTCCCTGGTGGAATTGGCAGGGATCATGTGGTTCCCTTCCTTCTGAGGGATTATAGACAATAAAACTTGCTGGGTGGTTGGGGAGACTCACTTACAAGGTCCCACATATTTCTGAGACTTTACAAGCAAGTAATGGTTGCTAGGGGGAGGAGCCTGAGATGATTTTCAGTTGTATAGCTGCTGATGTTGTGTCCGTGCTCCTGTAACTAAGTCTGTACACATGCTTATGCAAGTAATCCCAATTAAATTGATTGTGTTACCAGAAAGTTCATATATATAATATAATGCATAATACATAATGCATAATATAGTGTATATAATATATAATATACTCTATAATAAAAATTTATATACAATTCATATATGCATATATATATACATACACACACACAAACACACACACACATATATAATATATGTGAAAGTAGAATGGAGACTCAGCTGTTGGGATGAGGAAAGCAACAGGTGAAAATAAGTGGTAGATAAAGTGGGAATATGATTAAAATATGTGATATACATGTATGAAGAATGTCATTATGAAATTCAATTCTATATGTAAATATTATATGCCATTAAATAACTTTATAATTGATTACTTTGATGAGCAAGGTAACAGAGGGGAATTTGTAAGGAAGAGCCATTTTCAACAAATCTTCCATTTTGAATAGGGTTCAAAGTTTAAGTTACTAAGATCTCCCTGGGTGACCAACACCCTGGTTGACAAGTTAAGACATGAATGCTGGGCAAGTCACTCTGCCACAGTTAAGTAAACTAACTAATGAGGACACAATAGATGTACCATAAAGAAATGTTTCCCAGATGTCCCTCAACGGAGGAATGGATTCAGAAGATGTGGTATATCTACACAATGGAATACTACTCTGCAATTAAAAACAATGAATTCACGAAATTCCTAGGCAAATGGTCAGAACTTGAAAATATCATCCTTAGTGAGGTAACCCAATCACAAAAGAACACACATGGTATGCAGTCACTGATAAGGGGATATTGACCCAGAATCTCGGAATACCCTAGACACAATCCGCATATCAATAGATTTCTAAAAAGATGGAAGGAGAGACCCCTGGTCCTGGAAAGACTGGATGTAGGGGAACGCCAGGACAGAGTAACGAGAGGGGGTTGAATGGAGAAAAGAGGGAGGGAAGGGGGCTTATGGGACTTTCGGGGAGGGAGGAAACGGGAAAGGGGAAGTGATTTGGAATGTAAATTAAAAAAAAAAAAGAAATGTTTCTAGGAAAGTCCCCTATTCCTGAATCTCAATTGATGGAAAAATTTAACTGTAACTTGACACAGATGTTTGTGACTTTTAGACTTAAAAACCCTGTTACATTCTGGCTAGGGGATCATAGTTCAGCTCCCAAGTCTGTTCTGTGTTGCTGATTAGTAGCAGTTTGATTACAATAAATTTTTGTTTTCTGTTTTGACTTGGTGTTTGAGTTGTGTTGGACCTTAATGGACCCTATCCATGACAAAGTGTACCTTTGTCCACGATAAAGTTGCTTCACAGGATTCCATATGTGTACATGGATGACATGCATGGGTATTATTTTGAAAAATTTCAAGAAATTATATTAATTTTGTAAACCTCTGCACAAATCCTAAGATTTCATTTATCCAAGGTAAATACTGAGGTCTATAACACAGAGAAAAGTGCGTAAATATGTGCATTACCAAAAATTGCGAAATAATTGGCTGCTCAAAATTCACCCTAAAATTCATTATTTCATATTTCACGGATTTCTTTGTTTCCAAAGTTAAAAATATTGACTCTTTATCTTGAGGTATCAAGGGAGCAAATCAAGTAGAGAAGGTTAGTAAAGATGACTGATAGATTCAGTGCATAAGAGCCATCCCTGATCTTGAACAAGACTCATGTCTCAGTTCCATGTGACCCTGAGGGATCTGGTGCCATCTTCTGTTCTCCAAGAGCACTGCATCCACATCACACCCACCCAATGAATTCTTTTTTTTTTTTCTTATTTTATTTTTTTTTAATTTACATTCCAAATCATTTCCCCTTTCCCGTTTCCTCCCTCCCCGAAAGTCCCATAAGCCCCCTTCCCTCCCTCTTTTCTCCATTCAACCCCCTCTCGTTTCTCTGTCCTGGTGAATTCTTTTTAATAAAAAGTAACAAACAAAAAACAAAAAAAAAACATTGATTTTTAATAAGAATGGGATCTGTCAGTATGTTTCTACTCACCCAAGGTATTCATGTTTTTATTTAGGACAAATATCTGTAAAATAGGTTGAGAAACAACACTGTTATAAGAATTATACTTTAAAAATTGTAAGTAGTAAATTTGAATCAAACATAATATGTTTTTTATTTTTTATTTCATGCAATTAAAAACAATGAATTCACGAAATTCCTAGGCAAATGGTCAGAACTTGAAAATATCATCCTTAGTGAGGTAACCCAATCACAAAAGAACACACATGGTATGCAGTCACTGATAAGGGGATATTAACCCAGAATCTCGGAATACCCTAGACACAATTCGCATATCAATAGATTTCCAAGAAGATGGAAGGAGAGACCCCTGGTCCTGGAAAGACTGGATGTAGGGGAATGCCAGGACAGAGAAGCGAGAGGGGGTTGAATGGGGAAAAGAGGGCTTATGGGACTTTTGGGTAGGGAAGAATCAGGAAAGGGGAAATGATTTGGAATGTAAATTAAAAAAAACTTAGAAAATAAAATTTAAAACAAAAAAGAAAAAAAAAGAATTATACTTTAAAAATTGTAAGTAGTAAATTTGAACCAAATATAATGTTTTTTATTTTTTATTTCATATACAGTCTCAGGGGACAGACAGGGTTCTCTCTCTAGTCATTTCCTTATTACCTTTCTCAAGCAGGTATCTTACATTCTCCTTTTGAAATTTCACCCTAGTACACTCATCTGTAAATTTCTGTTGATCTGCTTCACTCACACCATTTCCTTTCCCTTCATTGTGTGGAAAAAAGAAGAGAGACATGTGGAATGTTCTTCAGAGTGCAATGCATCCTCCATGCTATGTTACTGTGTGTCCAATCCTTTCTCTACCCCACCTCTGTCTTTCATGGTGACGTCACAAGGACTGAAAATATGGAACATCATTTCCCATTCACAACTGTAAAACTATTGAGTTCACAATTGAATACCTACTAAGCATATAGGGTACGCTCTTGTAACTTGAGCATACTCCCTGCCCTCCTCTACCAGGTCCCTGGATATTAGTATTCGCTAAACATAACCACTTTGGAATCCAAGTTGGTTGCATTTAAGATTTCAGAAGATTTTCAAAATATGACTTTTTCTTCCTACGCAACCTCAATGGATATCATCATATCCATTCCTTCCTACTATAGACCCCTGATGAAATGAGGGAGGTAAATAATATCACCTTTTCAAAAACAAGACAATAAAAAAAAATCTCCCCCTTCATGTTTCTCATGCCTGACTCAATTTTTCTTTCTTTTTTAAATATTTTATTTATTTAATGTATATGAGTACACTGTAGCTGTCTTCAGACACACCAGAAGAGGGCATGGGATCCCATTACAGATGGTTGTGAGCCACCAGGTGGTTGCTGGGATTTGAACTCAGGACCTTTTGAAGAGCAGTCAGCACTCTTAACCTCTGAGCCATCTCTTCAGAAGGCCCTCCCCTGCCAATTTTTCTTTAAAGCATCCAAATTAAAATTTTTATTCTTGGATTATGAGGTCCCATAATTCATCTACCAATGAGTGAACTCTGTTAATTTGATAAGAGCATCATGGAATGTTGTGGATCACCACATTATATGTGTCCCATTTAAGGAAATCCTTCTGATGGCAGTCCCTGGTGGATATAAATCTTTATTTTTGATAAAATATTTTTGCATCCTTAATTCAGTCAAGGGGAAGATTGAATCTACTATGTGGAGAAATCTATGAACAAATGCATTTTATATAAATAACCTTTGCATATATTTTTCTTTTAAATTAAAAGTGAACATGATATAGCCATGTTCTGTATTATACAAAAGGATCTAGGAGGGGCTGGAAAGATGGTCCTGTGGTTAAGAGCACTGGCTGCTCTTCAGGGAACCTAGGGTTAATTCCCATCCCCCTCATAGTGGCTCACAACTATTTGCCATTCCAGTTGCAGGGTATCTGATGTTCTCTTCTGGTATCTGTGTACACGAAGCATATATGTGGTATGCAGACCCATATGCAAGCAGAAGTAACAATAACAACAACAACAATAATAATAATAATAATAATAATAATAATAATAATAATAATTCACGATACTTACCAAGCAAAAAGAATACGTATTTCCAAACAACATTATCCTTCCAATAGTAACTAACAATTATCATACTTGCACTTGATACATATGAAATCCTAAAGTAACAATCACCTGAATCTGTAGTGTAAAAAGGTAGATGTCAGAATTCAAACATTTTAACACTATATCATTTAATTTTACCTGGCTCAATTCAAGGAGCCCAGAAGTAAGTCCCCTTCCTTCTTCAATGTCACTGATTCATTAACAATGCCCTCAGTCACATTTAAATTAAATAGAAATTTTTCAGGTTGAGATGAGAATAATATAATGTACATTTTTCCACAAAATGACTTACTTAAGCACCTAGTCTGATGATTGTAAATTATTGACAATTATTACAAACAAAAGCCTATACAGTTTTGTTCCCATTGGAATTGAATTTTAAATTCAGTACACTTTGGTATGAATATTTTAATCTGTCATTTTAATCATTGCTATTCTTAGCTTCTGGATTTCAGCTAATTATAATGTACTTATTAAACTCTTATTAAATATCTTTTCAAACACTTGAATATTTTATCCTTTTTAAAGATTGATTTTATTTTCATTTATGTGTACATGTGCACCTGTGTTTTTTGCATGTGACCAGGGTGCTTTCAGAGTACAGTAAAAACATTGGAATTCTCAAAGCCAGTGTTACAGATTGCTGTGCCCCATCAAATGTGAGTACTGTGATCAGATTCGGGGTATTTTGGAAGAGCAGAAAACTCCCTTAACTGCTGATCATCACTCTTGCCCCTCATATTTATTTTTTTCATTGACAAACTTGACTATTGAATAGCCACAATAATTATTATGTAAATGACATTTAATTTATTCTACATAAAATATATTCTCAGATGTTTTATATGTAAACATCTCACAATCAGACCTCAGAGTTTTCTTTGTTTGTTTTGGCAATTCAATGTAACACATGTGATGAGATTATGACTTATTCAAAGACCGAGTGAGAGGAGTAAGGCCTGGTGGGGAGCTGCAAGAAAAAATTCTTCCAGGCTCAGGTTATGGGATGACACCAGTACCAAGGAAAATAAATATTCCAGAAAGATCACATATACTCACAGGTAAAATTAAACCAATCTGAGTAGTAGTGCTGTGCTTTGACTTCAAACTTTTCACATTCTTCATCTACCCTAAAATACAAAGAGGCAGATATTGTATATCCATTATCATGGTCCTGTGAGACCTGAATAATGCAATGACGGACATCATGAACATCTTCCTTTTCAAATCACTGGACACTGGCTCACTGTGCCATAGAAACCACAACAATTGACTTTGTCACTGAGGTTGGATCATTTGCAATGGTTCAGGCAAAGATATAAATAGACTTCACCTGGTAGTCGCTGCAGATTCCTTTGATATGTACAGTCTTCTTTTTTAACAATTAATTAATTAATTTTCTATAAACACTTCTGTTTCTAAGGTCACTGAATTCATCATTATTTTTGCTTGTTTTTTCTCTTTCCTTCCTTCCTTTCCTTTCTTCCTTCCTTCCTTCCTTCCTTCCTTCCTTTCATATACTATGTTCTGATTAGTTTCCCTTCCTATAACTCCATATCCTCCCCACCTTTTCACTCATCCAAATCCTCCCACTTTCTTTCTTTCATTAGAAAATGAACAGGCATATTAAAAACAAGAAAATAAATAAATAAAAGCAAGCCAGACTAGGGCAAAACAAAGAAACAGAAAACAAACCACAAATGCCAAAGAAAAAGCACAAGAAATACATATAGATGCAGAGATCCACACTTTCACACACACAGGAATACCATAAAACAAAAATCTTTAACAACAAGCAATTATATACAGGTATAATTAAAATATAAAGTATGATACATGATATATAAATATAATCATTTTACATAGTGACATGCATATGTCATCATAAAATAATACAGTGTTATAAATTTAAAAGTACTTTATTCACTGAGCAAACTTTCTAGCCTGATATAGTAATTTTCTATAGCATAGAGCCACAAAATTTGATATCATTAAGTAAATATGTTATAAAATACAATATTGAAAGTATTCAAATTACATGTTTGTTTTTAATATGCATGTAATATATAACTCATATTTTATCTTGTAATCATATATATGTATCTCACAATTTATATTGTAATCACATATACAATGTGATATACATTCTATTCAGTATACCAAATATTATTTGTCATTATAATATGTATGCTGTTTTAAATATTTAAATGTATATGCAACATACAAATATAAATAATAAATATTTTAATAATATTAATATTATTTATATTTATCATTCATAAAATATTTATATTAAATATATTCTATTTGAAATGTGGAACAATACCTCAGCATTATTTTCTATTTTGGAAATATTTATGTATTGTGGTAAGTGACAGTGTCATGTAGCTGTCAGTCTGGGAAATGTCTAAATACCTCCCATCATATCAAAAGGTCTGAACCTTTAGATTGCAGCAAGGTTAGCTTACTTGCCATAGAATGTCAGGATGGTTTCTTTGCATTGTTCAGTACACTCAAGGTGACGGAAAAACAGTTTCATCAATCCATCATCACTGATCACACCAATTTCTGCAGCTGCTATGGCAATGGTGTGCCAATCACCTGAGATCTAAGAATGAAGATGCCATTAGGAAAATTAATGGATGTTTTCTTTCATCTCCAACAAATACTTCAGCTTGAGAGGGGAAAATTTTGATTTTTAATGAGCGGTATAAAATTCTGCTCCTTAAAACTTATATTCTATATTTTTGTTAGAGAAAGAACATGAATTTGTGTGGGTAGGAAGGTAAGGGATGATCTGAGAGCTGAAGGGAATGAATACGATCAAAATGTATTGCAGGAAAAAATTAAAAATTAGTAAATGCAATTGAACATATTCCATTTACTGTATATTTTGACATATACTCAATAATACAATTCCTAAATACAGAGAAAAATTTCTGTTCCCTGGAGTATACTAACATAAGGTGACACAATTATCCAAATCTACATCTAAAACATGATGGTGAAAGGCTTTTGATATACTTAAGACTGAGTTAACAAATATCACAGAAAACAAAATATTGCATTTGGTCTCTGGGTTTTATCACCTAAAATATGTTCTAAATGGAAGTGAGAAAACATAAAATTGACAGTAAATAATATTTGTTTTCAATGCAGACATATGAGTGTGAACAAATGGTTTACAGAATCTGACATTCATATAGTTCTCTTTGAGGAAGAGGGAGAAATAGACCCAGGTGATGAGATACCAACATATTATAATATTATTTTTACATGAGTTATTAATATGAAGACATGTAATTATATCATATTTTATATTGAAATAATATATACTACTGTGGGTATATAATAAGCCAAGAATTTTATCTGGTATATTTAATAATGTTTGTAATTGCAGTTTGCATGCTGTTTTTTATATTATATATATGTGTATATATATATGTCTAAACGTTAAATGTCTAAAATAAAAATAATAAATATTAAGTCAAATAAAATTAAATATTAAATTATATTTTATTTAGAATATATGTTGCACTTCCCCCAACATGCTCCCTGAATGAGCGATTTCTGCAGTACATAAATATTTACTAAGTCATGTTGAGGTGTTGTTCAGCATTTAAGATAAACGAATAATGTGATAAGAATTTCTAATGTATTTTAATCTCATTATTTCATGATACCTGGGTTACATTGAGCTGTCCATTTGACCCACTTCTAGAACAAATCCAAGTAAACCCAAGAGCCAGCAGCAGAGCTTCCATCTCAGAGTCTTCTGTCTTCTCCAATGCTCAGAAAATGAAGTTTATTATTGTCATCTTTTTTTCAGAATATGTAATGAAGGAGTCATTCTTTATCATGAGATGTGGAGTAATTTAGAAATTTCCTGGTTCATGTCACTATGCTTCCTGCAATGAACTATTATTTTACTGATAAGATTTTGTTTTAGTTGTGCTGGACTCCACTGTACAATTGGCATTTATAGAAGTATTGGGTATACAAAACACATGTTTTATTTCAGGGGTCACAAATATTGATTTAGTTTGAAGTACCAATTATTGTAATGGGGAAAGATGAACAAAATATCTAGAAATTTCTTGGTTCATGTCATTGTGCTTCATGCAATGACATGTTATTTTATTGATAGGATTGTTTTTAGTGATGCATAGCTCCACTGAACAATTGGCCTTTATGGAAGTAATGGGCACACAAAACACATGTTCTGTTTCAGGGGGCCCAAATACTGATTTAGTTTGAAGCTCCAATTATTGGATGGGAAAAGATAGATAAAATGTCTTTCAAAGTGTATATGTATTACATATATGTCATAAAGCATATTTACAAAGGATATATATATATATGTATAGCCATTAAATGTTTCCATGGGGATTCTACATATTATATGAATAAATAAGTATTTATTTCCAAGAATATTTTAATTGGATACACTATTTATATATTTATTGATTGATTAATATTTTAAATGTTATCTCTTTTTACAATTTCCCCTCTGTAAACCCCCTATCCCATTTGCCATTACCCTGCTTCTATGAAGGTACTCCCCAACCCGTCTACCCACTCCTGCCTCACCGCCCTAGCATTCCTCTACACTGGGACATCAAGCCTTCACAGGACCAAGGGCCTCCCCTCCCAGTGATGCCAGATAAGGCCCTTCAGCTCCTTCAGTCCCTCCCCTAGCTCCTCCATTGAGGTCCCTGTGCTCGATCTGAGGTTTGGCTGGGTGCATCTGCATCTGTATTTGTCAGGATCTGGCAGAGGCTCTCAGGAGACAGTTGTACCAGGCTCCTGTCAGCAAGCATTTCTATAGTGTCTGGGATTGGTGGCTGCATATGGAACGGATCCCCAGGACAATCTCTGGATGGCCTTTCCTTCAGTCTCTGTTCCACTCTTTGTTCCCTGTGTTTACTTTAGACCACAGCAATTCTGGGTTAAAATTTTGGAGATGGGTGAGTGTCCCCATTCCTCAACCAGAGGTCCATGCCTAACCTCTAGATATGGTCTTGACAGGTCCTCCCTCCACTTTGTGGGGTATTTCAGCTAACATCATCCCCGTGGGGTCCTGGGATCCTCTTGCTTTCCTGGCATCTGGGACTTTCTTTTTGCTACCCCCAGTTCTCCATCCTCCATTGCCACACACCTCTGTTCAATTTCCTGACCCTCTGTACACCTCCCCCATCAACTCCCATACTGGATTCTTCCCCTCTTTTTCCCCTCCTCCTCTTCTCTTCCTCCCAAGTTCCGCCTCCACCAACTCCTTCCCTTGATTATTTTGTTCACCCTTCAAAGTACAAATGAAGCATCTTCTCTTTAGTCTTCCTTCTTCTTGAGCTTCATGTGGTCTGTGAGTTGTATCATGGGTATTCCATGCTTTTTACCTAATATCCACCAATCCATGAGTATATACCATGGGTATTCTTTTGTTACTGAATTGCCTCACTCAGGATGATATGTTCTAGATCCATCCATTTGCCTGCAAATTTCATGAAGTCATTGTTTTTAAGAACTGAGTAGTACTCCATTATGTAAATGTACCACACATTCTATATCCATTTCCCTGCTGAAAGACATCTGAGTTCTTTCCAGCTTCTGGCTATTATACATAAGGCTGCTATGAACATACTTGAGCATGTGTCCTTATTACATGTTGGAGCATCGTTTGGATCTATGCTCAGGACTGGTATAGCTGGGTCCTCAAGTAGTACTATGTCCAATTTTCTGAGGAACCGCCAGACTGACTTCCAAAGTGATTGTACCAGTTTGCAATCCCACCAACAATGGAGAAGTGTTCCTCTTTCTCCACATCCTCACCAGCTTCTGCTGTCACCTGAGTTTTTCATCTTAGCCATTCTGACTGGTGTGAGGTGGAATCTCTGGGTCGCTTTGATTTGCATTTCCTTGATGACTAAGAATGTTGAACATTTCTTGTATTTCTCAGCCATTGGATTTTCCTCAGTTGAAAGTTCTCTGTTTAGTTCTGTTCCCCATTTTTTTTATTTTCTAAGTTTTTTTTATTTACATTCAAAATCATTTCCCCTTTCCCGATTCTTCCCTCCCCAAAAGTCCCATAAGCCCTCTTTTCCCCATTCAACCCCCTCTCGCTTCTCTGCCCTGGCATTCCCCTACATCCAGTCTTTCCAGGACTAGGGGTCTCTCCTTCCATCTTCTTGGAAATCTATTGATATGCAGATTGTGTCTAGGGTATTCCGAGATTCTGAGTTAATATACCCTTATCAGTGACTGCATACCATGTGTGTTCTTTTGTGATTGGGTTACCTCACTAAGGATGATATTTTCAAGTTCTGACCAATTGCCTAGAAATTTCGTGAATACATTGTTTTTAATTGCAGGGTAGTATTCCATTGTGTAAATATACCACATCTTCTGAATCCATATCTGCATTGAGGGACATCTGGGTTCTTTCCAGCTTCTGGCTATTATAAGTAAGGCTGCTTTGAACATAGTGAAGCATGTGTCCTTATTGCATGCAGGTAAAGCCTCTGGGTATATGCCCAGGAGTGGTATAGCCGGATCCTCCGGGAGTGTCATGCCCAGTTTTCTGAGGAACCGCCAGACTGCTTTCCAGAGTGGTTTTACCAGCTTGCAATTCCACCAGCAGTGGAGGAGTGTTCCTCTTTCTCCACATCCTCGCCAACAACTGCTGTCTCCTGTGTTTTTGATCTTAGCCATTCTGACTGGTGTGAGATGGAATCTCAGGGTTGTTTTGATTTGCATTTCCCTAATGACTAGGAATGATGAACATCTCTTTAGGTGCTTCTCAGCCATTAGATATTCTTCAGGGGAGAACTCTTTGTTTAGCTCTGTACCCCATTTTTTAATAGGGTTACTTGCCTCTCTGGAGTTTAACTTCTTGAGTTCTTTATATATATTGGATATTAGCCCTCTGTCGGATGTAGGGTTGGTAAAGATCATTTCCCAGTTAGTTGGTAGCCGCTTAGTCTTTTTGACAGTGTCTTTTGCCTTGCAAAAACTTTGTAATTTAATGAGGTCCCATTTGTCAATTCTTGATCTTAGAGCATAAGCTATTGGAGTTCTATTCAGGAAATTCTCCCCTGTGCCCATATGTTCATGGTTCTTCCCTAGTTTCCTTTCTATTAGTTTCAGTGTGTCTGGTTTTATGTGGAGGTCCTTGATCCACTTGGAATTGAGCTTAGTTCTCTGGAGTCTACCTTCTTGAGTTTTTTGTATGTATTGGATAGTAGTCCTCTAAAGATGTAGGATTGATAAAGATCTTTTCCCAGTCTGTTGGTTAACGCTTTGTCCTATTGACAGTGTCCTTTGCCTTACAGAAGCTTGGCTGTTTTATGAGGTCTCATTTTTTGATTCGTGATCTTAGAACATAAGCCATTGGTGTTCTGTTCAGGAAATTTTCCCCTGTGCCAATGTTGTTCGAAGTTTTCCCCCCTTTCTATTCTATTAGATTCAGTGTGTCTGGTTTTATGTGGAGGTCCCTGATCCACTTGGACTTAAACTTTGTACAAGGAGATGAGAAAGGATTAATTTACATTCTTCTACAAGTTGACTGACAGTTCAACCTGCACCATTTGTTGAAAATGCTGTCTTTTTTCTACTGGATGATTTTAGATTCTTTGTAAGAGATCAAGTGATTATAGGTGTGTGGGTTCATTTCTGGATCGTCAATTCTAGTCCATTGATCTACCTGCCTATCACTGTACCAATACCATGCAGATTTTATCACAATTGCTGTGTAGTACAGCTTGAGTTCAGGGATGGTGATTCCCACAGATGTTCTTTTATTTTTGAGAATAGTTATCACCATACTGGGGTTTTTTTTTTGTCATTCCAAATGCATTTGAGAATAGATTATTCTAACTCTATGAAGAATTGAGTTGGAATTTTGATGGGGATTGCATTGAATCTGTAGATTTGCTTTAGACAAGATGACCATTTTTACTATATTAATCCTGCCAATCCACGAGCATGGGAGATCTTTCCATCTCCTGAGGTCTTCTTCCATTTCTTTCTTCAGAGACTTGAAGTTCTTGTCATACAAATCTGTCACTTGTTTGATTAGAGTTACACCACGACATTTTATATTGTTTGTGACTATTGTGAAGGGTGTCTTTTCCCTAATTTCTTTCTCAGCCTGTTTATCCTTTAAGTATAGGAAGGCTACTGATTTGTTTGAGTTAATTGTATATCCAGCCACGTTGCTGAAGTTGTTTATCAACTGTAGGAGTTCTCTGGTGGAATTTTTGGAGTTACTATCATATCATCTGCAAATAGTGATATTTTGGCTTCTTCCTTTCCAATTTGTATCCCTATGACATCCTTTTGTTGTCTAAATGTTCTAGCTAGAATTTCAAGTACTATATTGAATAGGTGGGGAGAGAACTGGCAGCATTGTCTGGTCCCTGATTTTAGTGGGATTGCTTCAGGTTTCTCCCATTTAGTTTGATGTTGGCTACTGGTTTGCTGTTTATTGCTTACACTATGTTTAGGTATGGGCCTTGAATTCCTGATGTTTCCAAGACTTTTAACGTGAAGGGATGTTGAATTTTGTCAATTGCTTTTTCAGCATCTAATGAAATGACCATGTGAGGGTTTTTTTCGAGTTTATATAGTGGATTACATTGATGGATTTTTGTATATTGAACCATCCTTGCATCTCTGGGATGAAACATACTTGTTCATAGTTAATTATCATTTTGATGTGTTCTTGGATTCGGTTGGCAAGAAATTTTTTTGAGTATTTTTGCATCGATATTCATAAGGGAAATTGGTTTGGGGTTCTCTTTCTTTGTTGGGTCTTAGTGTGGTTTAGGTATCAGCTTAACTGTGGCTTCTTAGAATGAACTGGTTAGTGTTCCTTCTGATTGTATTTTGTGGAATATTTTGAAGAGTATTGCTATTAGGTCTTTTTTGAAGTTCTGATAGAACTTGGCACTAAACCCATCTGGTCCTGGGCTTTTTTTGGTTGGGAGATTTGAATGACTGCTTCTATTTCTTTAGAGGTTATGGGACTGTTTGGATGGTTTAACTGGTTCTGATTTAACTCTGGTGGTTGCCGCTTTGTCCCTTTGACAGTGTCCTTTGCCTTACAGAAACTTTTTAATTTTATGAGGTCCCATTTGTCAATTCTTAATCTTAGAGCATAAGCTATTGGTGTTCTGTTCAGGAAAATTTTCCCCTGTGCCCATATGTTCAGGGCTCTTCCCTAGTTTCCTTTCTATTTGTTTCAGTGTGTCTGGTTTTATGTGGAGATCCTTGATCCACTTGGAATTGAGCTTAGTGTAAGAAGACAAGAATGGATCGATTTGCATTCTTCTGCATGTTGACCTCCAGTTGAACCAGCACCATTTGTTGAAAAGGCTATCTTTTCTCCACTGGATGGTTTTAGCTCCTTTGTCAAAGATCAATTGACATAGGAGTGTGGATTCATTTCTGGGTCTTCAATTCTGTTCCATTGATCTACATGCCTGTCACTGTACCAATACCATGCCCTTTTTAACACTATTGCTCTATAGTACAGCTTGAGGTTCAGGAGACTGATTCCCCCAGAAGATCTTTTACTCTCGAGAATAGTTTTAGCTATCCTGAGTTTTCTGTTATTCCAGATGAATTTTTGAATTGCTCTTTCTAACTCTATGAAGAATTGAGTTGGGATTTTGATGGGGATTGCATTGAATCTGTACATTACTTTTGGCAAGATGGTCATTTTTACTATATTAATCCTGCCAATTCATGAGTATGGAAGATTTTTCCATCTTCTGAGGTCTTCTTCAATTTCTTTCTTCAGAGACTTGAAGTTCTTGTCATACAGATCTTTCACTTGTTTGGTTAGAGTCACACCAAGATACTTTATATTGTTTGTGGCTATCGTGAAGGGTATCATTTCTCTTATTTCTTTCTCAGTCTGCTTATCCTTTGAGTATAGAAAGGTTACTGATTTGCTTGAGTTGATTGTATATCCAGCCACTTTGCTGAAGTTGTTTATCAGCTGTAGGAGTTCTCTGGTGGAGTTCTTTGGCAGAGGGATAATATCCAATATATACAAAGAACTTAAAAATTAGACTCCAGAGAGCCAAATAACCCTATTAAAAAATGGGGTACAGAGCTAAACAAAGAGTTCTCACCTGAAGAATATCTAATGCCTGAGAAGCACCTAAAGAAATATTCAACATCCTTAGTCATTAGGGAAATGCAAATCAAAACAACCCTGAGATTCCACCTCACACCAGTCAGAATGGTTAAGATCAAAAACACAGGAGACAGCAGTTGTTGGTGAGGATGTGGAGAAAGAGGAACACTCCTCCACTGCTGGTGGGATTGCAAGCTGGTAAAACCACTCTGGAAAGCTGTCTGGCGGTTCCTCAGAAAACTGGACATGACATTCCTGTAGGATCCTGCTATATACCACTCCTGGGCATATACCCAGAGGCTTCTCCTGCATGCAATAAGGACACATGCTCCACTATGTTCATAGCAGCCTTATTTATAATAGCTAGAAACTGGAAAAAACCCAGATGTCCCTCAACGGAGGAATGGATTCAGAAGATGTGGTATATTTGCACAATGGAATACTACTCTGCAATTAAAAACGATGAATTCATGAAATTCTTAGGCAAATGGTCAGAACTGGGAAATATCATCCTTAGTGAGGTAACCCAATCACAAAAGAACACACATGGTATGCAGTCACTGATAAGGGGATATTAACCCAGCATCTCGGAATACCCAAGACACAATTCACATATCAATAGATTTCCAAGAAGATGGAAGGAGAGACCCCTGGTCCTGGAAAGACTGGATGTAGGGGAATGCCAGGACAGAGAAGCGAGAGTGGGTTGAATGGGGAACAGAGGGAGGGAAGGGGGCTTATGGGACTTTTGGGGAGGGTGGAAACGGGAAAGGGGAAAATCATTTCGAATGTAAATAAAAAATATAGAAAATAATAATTAAAAAAAGAATTTAAGACTGTGCTACCCCAAGCAAATAAAATATCAAAAAGGTAAATTACAAAACATTGTAATCTTCCAATTCTGTTTTAAATTTTCAGGGAAAAAGGCTGATATTTGTTGTTGTATAAAACAAAATATAACTATTTCATTTACTAAAATCCTTAATATTAGTATTAGTGAATGACTATTTTATCTTTTTCCAAACAACTCAAGTGATTAAAATCACATATCAATTTCTCAAATATTTTAAAACAGCAGGTAAATAGAGGTACATTTCATGTTCTGTATTTGCCTAATTAATTTATAAAATATCTCACCATTTTACAGTTGATTAGAAGAAATAGTTCATGCTTCTTACTGGTAACATATTTTTATGCACAAAATTCCTTCTATTCCTGGTAAGCAGGTTTTCAAACCCAAACAGTGGCACATAGGGGACAATCATTTAATCCACAGATGCTTTTCTATAAAAAGCAAGAATAATCTAGCTTTATATGTTGTATCACTAATCAAGCTGTTGCCAATTTTCCAAGACTGTTAAATTTAACAAACAATATAACTTAAATGAAACATAAACAATAAAAACATGTTCACAATTCATATTAAGCAGACTTAATAAAAACCCAAAATTTTTAAAAAAAAGTATGCCATTGCAGTGTTAGAAATACTTCTTATATTTTATTATATAAAAGAAAATTATATTTGACATGATTTTATGGCTAAAATGTGATATTCTGTACTGTCTGTGTATATGAATTGAAAATATATTAAAGTGAAACTTGACTACAAAAAAAAATGAAATGACCATGTGGTTTTTTTTCTTTGAGTTTGTTTATGTAGTGGATTACATTGATGGATTTCCTTATATTGAACCATCCCTGCATCCCTGGGATGAAGCCTACTTGATCATGATGTATGATCGTTTTGATGTGTTCCTGGATTCGGTTGGCAAGAATTTTATTGAGTATTTTTGCATCTATATTCAAAAGGGAATTGGTCTGAAGCTCTCGTTCTTTGTTGGATCTTTGTGTAGTTTTGGTATCAGCGAAATTGTGACTTCATAGAACAAGTTGGGTAGTGTTCCTTCTGTTTCTATTTTGTGGAATAGTTTGAAGAGTATTGGTGTTAGGTCTTCTTTGAAGGTCTGATAGAATTCTGCACTAAAACCATCTGGTCCTGTGCTTTTTTTGGTTGGAAGACTTTCAATGACCACTTCTAATTCTTCAGAGGTTATGGGACCATTTAGATAGTCTATCTGATCCTGATTAAACTTTGGTAGTTGGTATTTGTCTAGGAAATTGTCCATTTCCTCCAAATTTTCCAGTTGTGTTGCACATAGGCTTTTGTAGTAGGATCTGATGATTTTTTGAATTTCCTCAGTTTCTGTTGTTACATCTCCCTTTTCATTTCTGATTTTGTTAATTTGGATACTCTCTCTGTGCCCTCTGGGTAGTCTGGCTAAAGGTTTATCTATCTTGTTGATTTTCTCAAAGAACCAACTCCTGGTTTTGTTGATTATTTGAATAGTTCTTTTTGTTTCTACTTGGTTAATTTTAGCACTGAGTTTGATGATTTCCTGCCTTCTGCTCCTCTTGGGTATATTAGCTTCTTTCTATTCTAAAGCTTTCAGGTGTGCTGTTAAGCTGCTAGTGTATGCTCTCTCCAGCTTCTTTTTGACGGCATTCAGAGATATGAATTTTCCTCTTAGCACTGCTTTCAATGTGTCCCATAAATTTGGGTATGTTGTGCCTTCATTTTCATCAAACTCTAAAAAGGTTTTGATTTCTTTCCTTATTTCTTCCTTGACCAAGGTATCATTGAGTAGATCACTGTTCAGCATCCGTGTGTATGTGGGCTTTCTGTTGTTTTTGTTGCTGTTGAAGACCACCCTTACTCCATAGTGATCTGATAGGAGGCATGGAATTAGTTCGATTTTTTTGTATCTGTTGAGGTCTGTTTTGTGACCTTATTTGAAATTCTTATCATATAGTTCTTTCATTTACTTGGTTAGAGTTCTTAGACTATTTATCATTTGTATAAATGAGGGCTTTTGGATTTTTTAGTTAATTTTGTATCCAGCCACTTTAAGGTATTTATCAGCTGTAGGAGCTCTCTGGAATTTTTTTTTGGGTCACTTATATTATACTATCATATCATCCACAATTAATGATACTTTGACTTCTTCATTTCTAATTTATATCCCCTTTATCTCTTTTAATTGTCTTATTGCTATAGCTAGGACTTCAAGTACTATATTTGAATGGATAGGGACAGTGTGGTCAGCCTTGCCTTGCCACTGATTATAGTGGAACTGTTTTAATTTTCTCTCCATTTAATTTGATTTTGGCTATTGGCTTGTTTTACATTGATTTTATTATGTTTAGGTATGTATCTTGTAACCCTCATCTCTCTAAGCCTTTTACCATGAATGGGTATTGATATTTGTCAAAGGCTTTTTCAGCATCTCTTGAGATGATCACCTTTTTGTCTTTAATTTTGTTTATGTGGTGGGTACACTGATGGATTTTTGTATATTGAACCTTGTCTGCATCCCTGGAATGAAGCCTATTTTATAATGTTAGATGATGTTTTTGATGTATTCCTGGATTTGGTTTCGGAATATTTTATAGAGTATTTATTAATCAATATTCATAAGAGAAATTGGTCAAAAATTTTCATTCTTTGTGGATTATTTGTGTGTTCAGGTATCAGGGTGACTGTGGCCTCATAGAAAGAGTTTGGCAGTGATTCTTTTGTTTCTATTTTCAGGAATATTTTGCGGAGTATTGGTATTAGCTCTTCTTTGAATGTCTGGGAGAATTCTGCCCTAAGCCATCTTGTCTCTTTTTGGTTGGGAGACTTTTAATGACTACTTCTATTTCCTTAGGGGTTATAGGTCTGTTTAAATAGTTTACCTGATCTTGATTTAACTTTAGTAAGAGATATCTGTCTAGAAAATCATCTGTTTAGTTAAGATTTTCCAATTTTGTGAAGTACAGGCTTTTGAAGTAAGACCTAATAATTCTTTTGAATTTTTTCATTATTTCTTGTTATCTCTCCCTTTTCATTTCTGATTTTGATTAATTAGATAATGCTTCTCTGTCTTTTAGTTAGCTTGGCTGGAGGTTAGTCTATCTTGCTGATTTTCTCAACAAACCATCTGTTTGCTTTGTTGATTCTTTATAAAAAATTAAAAAGAATATAGTTTTGTTAATTCCTAATTGATTGATTTCAGCTCTAATTTTGATTATTTCTTGTGTTGTTTTTTCTAGAGCTTTTAGGTGTAATTGTAATTTGCTAATATGAGTATTTTCTAATTTCTTTGGGGAGGTACTTAGTGCTATGAACTGCTTTCACTGTGTCCCATAAATTTGGGTATGTTGTGCTTTCACTTTCATTGAATTCTAGAAAGTCTTTAATTTCTTTATTTCTTCTCTGCCATTGAAATCACTGAGTGGAGCGTTGTGCAGTTTCTACGAGAATGTAGGCTTTCTGTTGTTTCTGTTGTTGTAGAATTCCAGCTTTAATTCTGCACTGAAAGCAGTGACTTCTTCCAGTCCACGTCCTAAGATCTCAAATTCAATATTTTGATACTAATGAAATACTGATTTTTTTTTACAATTTCCCACAATTTGAATGTTAGAGTGTGAGTCATTAATTTTTTTATTTTATGAAATCCAATTTAAAAGTATTTAAATTTACGAGCATGTATAATCTATTTGCATGCCTATATCAGAAATATGTGCAAATCTGGTGTTTGCAGATAGCAGAAAGTGGTATCATATCTCTTGAAATTTTGAGTTACATATATCAAGCACCAAACACAATTCTTTAAATAGGGATATGTGCTGTGCTTTGAATAACCCATTATCATTCATTACAGCAGCAGGTCATGTTCTAATGTAATTTTTATATAAGTAAATTTTAATAAACATTTGTTAACAGGTCTTAGAATAGCAAACAAAATTAAACATCAGTATATTTTCGTACATAGGTGTATTTACAAAAAGTCTATCCCATAGGGTGTGGCTATATTCAGTTTTGAATCCTATATAAAAATGATTTAATTCAGTATTAACTATGTATATGTATCTGTTTGTGTATCAGGTGAGTATAGTACTTGAAGTTCCCAGAAGAGTGCAATAGTTTTACTTGTGGCATCCAAACATGCAAAAATAGGATAATAGTTGAACATACTGAACACAAGGCATCCAGAAGAGGACAAAAGACTGCCATGCCGTATTCGCAGCTGCCAGAAGAATGTAATAGCTTCTGATGAAATACCCAGCACATCCAAAAGAGGAAGAAAACTTCCCATGGACCACCTGCTATAGCCAAAAGAGGGCAAGAGCGCCATGAAATACCCAAGCATCCAGAAGGGGATGATAGTGTCCCATTCAGTACCTAAGCATCCAAAAGGTGACATGCTCCCCTGCAATATTCAAAACACCCAGAGGAGGGTGAAAGAGTCCCATGCAAAAACCAAAACATCCCAAGGAAAGCTGGAGATTCTTATTCAATGACCTGGTTGGCCTGAAGAGGGCAATCAATCAGTACCAAAGATATATACAAGAAGTTGATAAGACTCCTGTCTCCTGATTAATTAAAAAAGAGCAATCTCTCGAACTCTTAAGCTGTTCTGGCTACAAAGACTAACATACAAAAATATATATCATAGAAAGTTTCTATCACATCCTCAACACCATGTATATAATATTATGGGTAATTTATTCAATCTAATAATGAGACATTATTGAAATAAGCAGTTATTCTCCATTAAAATTATTTCTTGTGGTATTATTCACTAGTTTGGTTTTCATTGCATTTATGATTTGTTTGTCGTTTTCTTTTGAAATACATTCTCATTATTTACCCATCGTTATCCTTGAACTCAAAGCATAGACTGGGCTGGTCTCAAACTCACAGAAATACATCCATCTAACTCTGTTTCTCAAGCACTGGAATTAACAACAGGCAGCACCATGCTCAGTTAATCACATTTTAAATGTATTTTATTTTTTTAATTATTTATATATTTAAGTATCCGCATATGAGCAATTATACTACGTGAGCTCACTAGCTGCCCAGGCCAGAAGAGGGAGCAGATTCTTCTGGAACTGGAGTTACAGATGGTTGTGCATTGCCATGTGGTTGCTAGGAATTGAACCAGGTCTTCTGCAAGGGCAGTCAGTTCTCTAAACCACTGAGTCATCCCAAACCAAATTGTTTTTCAATAGTTAGAGTGCACATTTTCTTTGTTGTGTGTGACGGTTAGAATATGCTTGGCCTATGGGAATTGGCAATATTAGGAGGTATGTCAATGTTGGAGTAGGTGTGACCTTGTTGGAGCATGTGTGTCACTGTGTGAGTTGGTTTTCAGGGTCCTGTGCTCAAGCTCTGCCAAATGAAGAAGAGAGCATCCTGCTAGCTACCTGTAGGAGACTCCCCTGGCAGCCTTTGGATCATGATGTAGAACTCTCAGCCCCTTCTCCAAAACCATGTCTGCCTGCAGACTACCATGCTTCCTGCTATGATGATGACGGAATGAACCTCTCAATCTGTAAGGCAGACCCAACTAAATGTTTGCCTTTAATGGAGTTGCCTTGGTCATGGTGTCTCTTCATAGCAATAAAACCCTAAGTAGGACAATGTGTATTATGTCACATTGACTGAAGACAAAATGTGTGCATAAAAAATCAATTTATTTTTGTCAACAGAAGAATCAGTACCATGGTAGGAGGATGGGAAACAAATCCATGAAGCAGAGATTCTGGCTTCATAGGAAAGATGAAAAGAAAAAAAAATAAGAAAAGGATGAGCTATCTTCATTGTCATGATTCTGATTTCATGGAAAGGTGATGTGGGAAATATTGCTGATCTCACGGTCATCTGTGAAGCTTCAAAAGTAAAAAGCAAGACAAACAAACACAACAGTAGGATGTGCATGAGCGGATGGTTCTGACATGAACTTTCTGAGATTGTAAATGAGAAACAAAAATTAATAAATGAGAAATATGGTGGAAGGTTTGATTTAAAAAAGGACACATGTCACATGGTTAGGCCTATGTTTGCTCTTGCTTGACTTCCATAACGCTATACCAGCTTTTAGATTGACAGTTTCTGTTTACATATTATCCACCATAAAACATATGTGCAAGGTTGTGCCTAAGGAGACTTCTAGAGTTCATCTACAATTACAGTATTTCCAAATGCAAGATACCCTCTTGACATCCACAAATACCAGATATTTTTAATAGTCAAGAGTTTCACAATATTCTTACCCATCACCTTTAAGATAAAAGAAATCTACACTTTGCAATAGGAGAGTTGCTTTTTCCAATGTTATAAAGATTACCAGCAACAAAAATCATAGCATTGCCACCTTCAATTATATATGTAATTACAATTATAAGTAGAAGTCCTTTATTAAATGCATAACTAATAGACTAAAGAAAGAATTTCTAGCAGATTAAAATATTAGCAGGCTCAGCTGACCTGTTTTTACTCACCCATATAGTGTCTTTATTGGTTACAAGGGTCTGTGACAGATAAGAGAGGGAGGAAATAATCAAAAACAAAAACCATTTTTAGAGCTCTGTAATATCTCCAGTGACCTTAAATAATTTTAAAAATCTGATTTAGAAGTCTGAAATGATGATTATCCTGAATATTTTCAGGTGCATTCGTTTGCTGTGTGAAGCACAATGAGGTTACCTGTGGGCACCAAGTGCTGGATATTCTCCTTTGGTATATTGTATTCCTCAGCCAGCTTCCTGAACTCCTGCTTCTGTGATTTGTTCATGGTCTTTCCTTTCCCTATATCACATGAAACAGAAAGGAAGAGAAAGTGTAGGTTATGATATTGGGTAGCTCAGAACAGATGCAGTTACAATGGGTTGTGTCATATTGACCAAAGGAAATACACGACCTTCTGGACCCTCCCTCATTCCCACCAGCCTCACTCTGATCAATCTAAGATCTCTAAAGGGAACAGAACACATTTAATGGAGCTGCAATGTCACAACTATGACAGTCCACACCATAATGACTAATATCATCATTTGTTGTGTTGTTATCATTATTACTATTGACATCATCACTATTACTACTTCTACTCCTATTATTATATTTATTCATGCTTTCCACATCACCATAATATTTATTTCCAAAAAGGCCCATATAGATTCCTAATCGTTGGAATATGAGAGGTAAATGTTTGTCCATGCTGACTTTCTGCTTTACTTCTGTGTAGAGTCTGGAATCCATACCTTGGAATATTGATAATTATAGACATAAGCAGTGATATCAGGCTGAGCAGATTCATGAATCTGAATTCAACAACCACTCCAACACCACTCCACCTCACCACTTACCCAACCCCACTCACCACCAGTCCCCAGCCCCCAGCCCCCAGTCCCCAGTCCCCAGTCCCCAGCCCCCAGCCCCCAGGCCCAAGCCTCCCTTTACCCCTACTCCCTCCTTTCCCCTCACAACTTTGTTAAACAAAGGAAGATGGTTGGGTTTTTTTGTCAACTTGACACAAGGTCATCTGGAAAGAGGTAACCTCAATTAAGAAAATGCTGCCCTCAGGTTGCTCTGTGGGAAAACTTGTAGGGAATTTTCTAGATTGACAGTTGATGTGGAAGGGCCCAGCCCATTATAGGAAACTCAGCTCTACATTTTTCTTAGTTAGTGATTGATGGTAGAGTGCCCAGCCCATAGTGGGTGGTGCCACCTCAGGGCAGATGGTCCTGGGTGCTATGGGAAAGTATGATGAGCAAGACCTGGGGAGCAAGCCAATAAGCAGCACCACTCTATGGCCTGCACATCAGCTCCTACCTTCAGGTTCGTTCCTTGTTTGAGATCCTTGGTACAAAGACAGATTGGTCAATCAATGGAACAGAATTGAAGACCCAGAAGTAACCTCCCACACACACATGGACACTTGATCTTTGACAAAGAAGCCATTACCATACAGTGGAAAAAAGAAAACATCTTCAACAAATGGTGCTGGTCTAGCTGGCAGTCTGCATGTAGAAGGCAAATTGATACTTATTTCTCACCCTGTACAAAGTTCAAGTCCAGGTGGATCAAGACCCTCCACATAAAAGCAGATATACTGAACGTAATAGAAGAGAAAGTGGGAAATAGCCTCGAAGCTATTGGCACAGGAAAAAATTTCCTGAACAGAATGCTAATGGCTCACCTCTAAGATCAAGAATCCACAAATGGGGCCTCATGAAACTGAAAAGTGTCTTAAAGCAAAGAACTTTCAATAAGACAAAACAACAACCTACAGATTGGGAAAAGATCTTCACTAACCCTACATCCAATAGAGGGCCAATATCCAAAATATACAAAGAACACATATCTTAGACTCCAGAAAACCAAACAACCTAATAAAAAATGGGGTACAATTGGCAGAGAATTCTTAACTAAGTAGTCTCAGATGGCTGAGAAGCACTGACATCTTTGTGAAAATTAACTGTGTTGTAGGAGCTCAAACCAAATGAACCCTTTTTTCCCCAAGTTGCTTTTGGTCATGGTGCTTATCATATAAATAGAAACCCTATGATAGGGACCACTCTCACCAGCAGCTAAAATCACATTTGTCTCCTCTCCGCTCTCGTCCACATTAACGTTGTGAAAGAAAATGACACCATCTCTCTTCATTGCAAATTGGAAGAAATTTCTACCGAAGTCTGAAATTAAAATAGAATCAGCATAGAAATCAGTAGAATCGTTGGAGTTTTTACTATTATTTTACATATGGCATAACAAATCTATCATATTTTTATTTTTCATCAATTATTTGACAAATATCTTCTCAATGGTATAACATTGTAAATGAGAGCTACCGAGTGGGAGAGACATTCATGCTCTAATAAAAAAACTATTTTCAATTAAAAATGAATTTCCATAATTGCTTTGTATCTCCACAGCCTATTTAAAAAGTAAAAATCATCAGGCCAATATTAATATACCACACTGTAGCAGGGTGGTGGTGGTGACTCACACCTCAAATCCCAGCAACCAGGAGGATCTTTTGAGACTAGCCTAATTGTAGAATTAATTCTAGTACAGCCAGGGCTACACAGAGAAACTCAAAAAAACCAAAAATCATCAAATGTGTGTATGTGCTTGTGTGTGTGTGTGTGTGTGTGTGTGTGCGCATGCGAGCGTGTGTGTGAAACATATAAATTTCCATAAAAGAAAAGCTTTAAGAAATCAGCCATGCAATTTTATGAGATTGCCTTCCACATGTCATTTACAGTTATCTTAAATAATAGGCACTGAAATGTTTCTAACAATATATTTATAGGAATGTGTGTGATACACCTTAACATCACAAGTTCCCATAAATGTCTGGAAGTTTAATTAGGATTTTAGAAGTTGCATCAGAAATTATCAGTTGAAATTTTTTTTCTAAGATCCTGACCCCTTGGGTGTGCTGATCTCTCTCTCTCTCTCTCTCTCTCTCTCTCTCTCTCTCTCTCTCTCTCTCTCTGGATTGTTTTTTCCATCCCATTAACAGATCACATACTCACAGTCAGTAGTATACTGCCCATTTTCATTTTTTTCTCCCACAACAGTGTATGTCTGACACTTGCTGTCCATCCTTCAAAAATAAAAAGCAAAAACTTGCTTCTGAATTTACTCTTTCAGGTTGCTCATATTTCATTATTGTGTGGTAGTATTAACTGCCTTTGGAAATACTTAATTTGGATAAATAAACCCACATCTGAAAGACTGAAACAGATACTCTGGGGCTATGATTGACATGGAAAGCAAGTCCAGGCTTCCAGGGGAAGACTCTGTCCTCATTTTCTACCCACCTTTACTGTTTGTGACTAGTTTCAAACAGAATTACCTAACCCTCTAAAACTGTAGAACACATTGCAGCCAGTGTTCCTTAAGTCAAGGACACACCTCAGAATGAATATGCTCAGGAGATCAACTCGATTTTTACACATGACCCAAGTTTCAGTGAAAATTTCACACTGAAATTCATGTCCCCAGTTTCTTAGTCCTGTCCATGTCCATCAGGTGAATGTCACTTACTTGACATTGAATGTGACTTTGAGTGTCTGGCATTCGTCACTGCACTCCATATGCTGAAAATAAGCTCTCAGGGATCCACCTTCCTTTACCTTCTCCACATTATCCGCAGCTATGTAAATGGTGTGCCAGTCCCCATTAACCTAAATAGGACAGACACCATTGCAAAGGTTGGTTAGTCAATCTGTTTGTTTTTTTCAGCAACATCTGTCCTAATTACTACATGTATTTTGGGTCAGTCAACATATGAACTTGGACCTAGTGAAATGCAGATGTCTCCCTGCTAGTGAGTAGATTGTGAGATTATGTCATAACTCATTCACACTAGAACATGGGACAGAAGATACAGTTCACACTTTGTCAATCAATAATGATGCAAAGTCCAATCTCTAATTTTCTCTTAACCTTCTTTCATACTGTAGACAGATCTTATTGAAAACATGTAAAGAGTTGAAAGACACCAAATTGAAACACAGATAGGATTCAGATAATGTATATATTCTATATATACCATATGTAATATACAATACCATACCATTTATAATATATGATATATATGCTCAAACCAACTTCAGAGCATACATAAACACCCCAGATCCTTTTATCCGCAAATGCACACACCTCTGAAGGTCTGATATCAAGAGATTCATGATGTGCACAGGATAAACCTAATGAAAGAGCAATCAGCAGGAACTTCACCATAGTAGAGCCTGTATTCTCTGCTTCTGATGGAGTTCAGAGACTAAGGGCAGGTGGTGGAAAGACCCAGAACCATCTCCACCTTATATAGTATTGATTATTGGCCTGAGATTGGCATGGATTGTCCATGGCGAAAATCCAGCATATCCTGATTAGTGGGAACAACTGTGGATGGCAATTCTGTTTTTCTGATACTCTCCTAATGAGATTAATTTGAGTTAAGCCATGAAATTGACCTTTCAGGCCACTGTGCATGTGGGCCAACTGTCAGAAAACACAAATATTCATGTCCCTAAAGTCCAAGTTTCCCATTTGGAACAAGTAAAAAAAATGAAGTTATCTGACTCTGACTATTTTAAGAATGACAAATGCTCCATCACTCAGACCATCTGATCACTGGTTACCATACGGATATTAATCTTTTTTTATGCAATTGAATATCAATGGACACATATTTCTTGAACATTCTAGAGTGCTCTGGAATGTTCTCAAACATTTCAGGGTATTCTTGTAAAAGTCATTGTGAAGAAGTGTACTGTTTTAATTCCTGGGCAAAAATTTGCAATTTTGATTCAGGATTTAAACATTTTTATAATTTGATATTCTCATTGAGATGTGAGATTTTTTAATGATGTAAATTCCAATTGTTTTGTGTGCTCAGATGTTGATACCATGTCCTGGTAATGATCATTGCTTATGCCAACATTAGTTTATATTTTCAATGATGAATATGCACACATTTGTATCTGTTTGCTATCAGTGTACTTCACTTGACAACTGTGTCTCTGAATCACTTATGCAATGAACAGTCAGCTGCTTGTTTTCTCATGATTGCATCTGACAAATTTTCAACATTTCCTCCATTCAGAACTTTGGCCAGTAGAAAGATTTCCAAATATTCATGCAAATACATGATAAAAAACTAGATTTAATGGATCCAAAACCTTAAATAAGAAATATTCACCCAACCCATGTTCACATAGATATTTGATTCATTCTCTTCTTGTTTTATCATCTACCATATAAATGTGATTCTTATTATTTTTTGCATATTTTCTTCTTGATTTATTGCCTACTTCTCTGTGTTTGATTATTCAAGAGATAATTCAGTTCCACTGGTACAAAACTGGGCTGACCTACAAACGTATTTATTTTCCTCCACTGGCTTCTTAGGAATCTCCAATTTCCCCCAGAATTCTAATGTCATTGGGGAATAAAGATAATGTTGGATAAAATGCAAAGATAAATCAACCAAGAAGAGCTGTCATTAAATACTACCCAAAGTGGAAAATTACTTATGACTTTATGAGCACTCATTAACGTCCTTCTTGTCTCTCTTCCAGACCCAGTAACAACAACACATTAATCCTATTTTCTGAGTATCCTTCTGGAAAATTACCTACAATTTTGCACAAACTCAGGTTCACCATTTCACATTTCTTAGCAGTTTTATCAAAATATAAGCTTTCCTTCCTTATGTATTAAGTGAAATGAGTTTCTCTGCCCTCTACCTGATTAAAGAAAAGATGATACAATATAATCCAGAGACTTGGAAAGATAAAAACAAATTCTGCCTCATGTCAAAACATCCATTTATTCATATAGAACTTAAAGATTATCTCTGTCTGTTTGATGTTTAATATTGAACACATATATGTATATATTTCTTATGTTGATATGTATTTATTCATAAATATTTTACATATGGATACATATTTTTATATATTTTCTATCTGTGGATATATATTTCTTTGTAGACATATCATGTAAATGTAGATATATTTTATATTCTTATTCATATATTCCAATTGGAACATGAATGAATATGTATACATATATATTTGTTTCCATTTCCAGTAATTTACCAATTAAGTACCTTATCCACATATTTTGCCCACAGCAGAGGAGTGAAGAACGAATAGAAAATATAAGTACTTCAAAGGACATATTCAAAATGTACAAAATATTGACACAATGGATTCTGTTAGTGAAGTCATGGCCAAACTTGGAACTCTTTGATGTCTGACCTTTGAGGAGAACTTGGCTAAAAGTCAGTCTCCTTTTCTTTTTTTTAATTTGGATATTTTATTTATTTACGTTTCAAATATTGTCCCCTTTCCCAGTTTCTCCTCTAGACAACCCCTATTCCATCCTCCCCCCCCCCTACTACTATGAGGGACCTCCCCCACCCACTCACCCACCCACTCCCACCTCACTGCCCTGGCCTTCTGCTACATTGTGGCATCAAGCCTTCACAGGACCAAGGGCCTCTTCTCCCATTGATTCCAGACAAGGCAACCCTCTGCTACATATATATGTAGGTGGAGCTGTGGGTCCCTCCATGTGTACTCTTTGGTTGGTGGTTTAGTCCCTGGGAGCTCTGGAGGGGGGTCTGCTTGGTTGTCCCCTTTCCCAGTTTCCCCTCTAGACAACACCTATTCCATCCTCCCTCCCCCTACTTCTATGAGGGACCTCCTCCCTTCCCACTCCCACCTCACCGCCCTGGCATTCTGCTACATTGCGGCATTGACCCTTCACAGGACCAAGGGCCTCTTCTCCCGTTGATGCCAGACAAGCCAACCCTCTGCTACATATGCAGGTGGAGCTGTGGGTCCCTCTATGTGTACTCTTTGGTTGGTGGTTTAGTCCCTGGGAGCTCTGGGGCGGGGCGGGGGGTCTGCTTGGTTGACGTAGTTTTTCCTATGGGGTTGCAAACCTCTTCAGCACCTTCATTCCTTTCCCTAACTCCTCCATTGGAGTTCCCATGCTCAGTCCAATGGTTGTCTTCTAGCATCTGCTTCTGTATTTGTCAGGTTCTCCAGAGCCTCTCAGGAGACAGCTATATCAGGCTCCTATCAGCAAACACTTCTTGGCATCTGCAATAGTGTCTGGGTTTGGTGTCTGTATATGGGATGGATCCTCAGATGGGGCAATCTCTAAATGGCCTTTCCTTCAGTCTCTGCTCCACACTTTGTCCCCAAATTTCCTTTAGACAGGGGCAATTCTCAGTTAAAAATTTGGAGATGAATGGGTGGCCACATTCCCCAACCCAGTTCCTTGCCTAACCTCTGGATATGGTCTCTACAGGTTCTCCCTCCCCTTTGTTGGGCATTTCAGCTACTTGCATCCCTGTTGGGTCCTGGGATCCTCTTGCTTTCCTGGCATCTGAGACTTTATGGCAGCTACCCACAGTTCCCCATCCCCTATTGGTACACTCTGCTCTTCAAATTCCTGACCCTCTGTATCATCCCAGTCTTCTATCTAATTTTTAAAATGTCCAACAGGCTTTTCTACAACCCAGTCTTATGGAGGCATTTTCTCAATTGAGATTCCTTCTCTCAGATGGCTTTAGGTTGTGTCAAGTGACATAAAACTCACCAGCACACTTCATTTAATTCAGTCTTACTGAAACGCATGTTAGTAACAATAAATCCATTTTCTGTAGACTATCGAATCTGTGGCACTGAAGTTTTCTTAATAAACCCAATTTGTGTCTGTTTTCTGTGTTGTTAATATATCTTTATCTGATTTTTTATTTTATTAATTTTGTTTGTCTTTTCTTTCTCTCAGACACTTTCTCTTCTCTCCCTTCTCTTTACCTCATCAAATAATTTCTTGCTTTGATTTTTAAATGTATGGGGGATATGGGTGTGTGTGTGTGTGTGTGTGTGTGTGTGTGTGTATTCTCTTTGTTCTGTATTTTTGTTATGTCTAAATTGTGTAGAGATGTGGAGTTCAATCATGTGAGTTTTTTAGTAAGGAATAGAGTTTTTTAGGACATGTTAAGGGGAAATAAGAGGGTAGTAGATGCAGAGAAATGTAGAGAGAAGGAGAGAATAGAGAAGTAGAGGTTGGCCATGATCACATGGAGAGAGGGAGGAAAGGAAGGGGGAAGGGAAGAACCCAAGATGGCAAGAGAGAACAAGAGAACAAGAGGATAAGAGGAAACATGTAGTTTAAAATAACGTAGCTCTCAATATCCGTGACAAACAGAAAAAAAAAACCACATGATTCCAAAAACCTTCAGTCCTCACGTGTTTCATGCAACAAATTTGGCAAAATGGCAATTTAGTGTCAAAACTCATACCAACTCAACTGAGTAACTGCTCAAAACTGGATCTTATCAAATGTCAAATTTAAATATTGAGTCATCTTAGGGGAATATTAAGAAGTGGAGGAATAAAATTTTTAAGAAAATAAAAATGAACCTGTTTGCATTTCTTTTTTTTAAAGTTTTATTTTATTTATTTTATGTAAGTACACTGCACCTGTGTTTTCAGACACGCCAGAAGAGGACATCAGATCTCATTACAGATGGTTGTGAGCCACCATGTGGTTGCTGGGATTTGAACTCAGGAGCTCCAGAGCTCAGGACTTCCGGAAGAGCAGTCAGTATTCATTTTTTTTAATTTATTTTCTATATTTTTTTAAATTTACATTCCCAATGATTTCCCCTTTCCCGGTTCCTCCCTCCCTGAAAGTCCCATGAGCCCTCTTCCCTTCCCCTGTTCCCCATTCTCCCCATTCTCCTCTTGCTTCTCTGTCCTGATATTCCCCTACATCCAGTCTTTCCAGGACTAGGGGTCTCTCCTTCCATCTTCTTGGAAATCAATTGATATGTGAATTGTGTCTTGGGTATTCCGAGCTTCTGGGTTAATATCCCCTTATCAGTGGAGCAATCAGTATTCTTAACCGCTGAGCCATCTCTGTCTGCATTTCAGTATGGTTCGTGAGTTCCACCCCTAGCTGATTAGCTACTCACTTCTAGCAGAGGGCGAATAAATTTTGAAGGGTGTGGCTTTTAGTAGGTTACACACCTGTGAGTGTGTACCCTACACAAATATGACTCCAAGCATAATTTAAAAATAAAAGAATGAGCAAGTAGAGGGATAAGAAAGCAGCTGGAAGGAATTAGAGGGAGGAATCGGGATCGATATTATCAAAATTCATTGAGTATATGTATGAAATTTTCAAAAACTTAATAAAATTATTATATGCATTAAAATAACTTTAAGCAAGTTCAGTGTGAATAAATCAATATGTAAATGAGGGACTGAAGAAGTAACAGAAAATAAAGATTATGCATAGAAAGGCTTCATATAGACTCTGCTCTTCTGTTTACTGAAAACTCTAATATCCCACTTTACTTAAGTTTTATTTAAAACCAAACCAGTTCTAAGTACTACAACATCAAACAAACTCCATCCTTGTCTGTGGGAAATGAAGACTGTCACTTGAGTTTGACATCTAACATTCTTCACACATTTGCTATGGCATGTGGATGCCTTTGCTCACAGGAACACATGCACATACGTAAGAATTGTAAAAACACACATTTTTTCTGGAGAATAATTTATTCATTTATTTGTTCATTGGTTGGTTTTCTGGAGGCAACGTCTCACTAAGTAGCCTGACTGTCCTGGCACTCACTTGGTAGAACAGACTAGCCTTGAACTCATAGAGATCAACCTGCCTCTGCTTCCAGAGTGCCAGGATTAAAATGTATGCATCCCCATGCCTGGTTAAGGACATTGTGTTTTCAAAACAAATGTCACATTCCTGTGGGAAATGCTCACAAGTGTAGCTGTAAAAGCAGATAAATAGAATCATTATTTTTCTGTATCAACATTGGTTCTGGAACAGAATGTGTAGAGAGCTTATCCAAAAATTAGATCTCAGGAGGAGTGGAATTGCTATTTTCTAAAATGTTCAGATTCCTGCTTTATTTTTCACCTGTATGCTGAAGTATCTTTTTTGCAGTATTAAAGTATTTTATTTGCAATTAGGTTTTAAAATACTACCAAAAATTTTGCCAGAAAACAAGAAAGACACAGTTAATCTTAGAAGGAAGAACAATAAATCCAAGACAGATGATTTCCTCTTCAAGGGTTTTTCTTTGCAAACAGATACGTCAACAGAACCAGGGGACTCACAGCAGACAACAAATGTACAGACAGGTTGTGAGTTTCCAAAACCAAAATGTGCGATGTTGAGGAAAGGAAAATGACACAGAAGAGCATACTGACTCGTGAATATCCATTGTCTGAATTTTTCTTCTCTCTTTTCTGTTGTGACATTTACTACTTAGTAACACAGTGACCTAAACAACCAGTGACATGGTAGGCTTAAGTCAGCTCATTCAGGCTCATGTCCATCAAAGGTCTACATCTCTCCCCTGGTAGCTTGAGAGAAGCTGTGGTGGTTGATATTTCCTACTGCCAGATAGCTGGTTGTTAAGTGAATATTTTGAAGTCCTAAAAATTGTGTTAAATTTTATAGCATTATCCATCACTTTGCATTATTTACTTCTTTTTTTTAAATTGAGAATTTCATGAATGCAAATAATATGCTTTGATCAATTCCACCCCAACCCCTTCTGGATCAAGATGTAAACTCCCAGCTTCTGGATTGAGCCACAGCTATGATGAAGATGAAAACTCTGAAACAGTGATCTCGAAGAAAAGCTTCCTTCTGTAGTTTGCATTTTCTACTTTAACAAATTTACTTTTTGTAGTGCTCCAATGAGTAACAGAGATATCAATTAAAAGTGGGGGTAGGGGGAGACATATTGACTTGAATAATTATTGTACTATAGTGTAGGTTTGATGATTTCTACATGTCAGGGGGTGATGACTGTGTTTTATGGTCTACTTAGTATGAGGAGAGAGAACCAGTACTCACCAGCTATCTTCTGACCTCCACACACATGCCAGGGTATGGACATACCCAGTGTCATGTACAAAATAAATGATAAAGTTTTAACATGTATTGTGCACAAGTACATTAATAAGGACTCTTACTGTATGTATATCTGAGAACCAAAGTAATTGTTAAACCAAGTATTTCCTGATATTTCTCTTTCATGTGCAGGTGGATATAGAAGTCAAAGCTGTCTTTCCGGTTGTTTTAATATTGCATGTGATTCTATGCAAAAAAAAAATACTGATACTATCTTTTAAAAAGAAGAAAACTGTATATGCATACATTATTTCATATTAAACACTATTAAGAAGACATGAATCCAAACATTCTATCTCAAATTTCAGATTAATGGATTCTGACATGTGGAAGAGTTTTGTTTCCCAAGTGTCTCATCAGCATAGGTTTCCAAAAACTGGGGGAACCCAGGGCTAATGAGATGGGTCTTCACATAGACGTGGTTGCTGCCATGCCTGAGAACCTGAGCCCAGACACTCATATATACACACATAAACTCAAAATAAATAAGATAAAGAAGAAATTTAAAATTTAACCATATTTATTATGATTATCCAATAAGATTTCTGGATGGCTCTTGAGTTATACGTCATAATTGTCATGATTGACAGGCTGTTAAATTTGAGTGATGTTTGTAAAGAAATAATAAATTATATCTATATAAGAAAGACTTTATCTTTGGAATCAATACTGTATGCTCCATTTTATCACAGTTGTTTACACAGACAAAGGCTAGAACCTTCAGTTCTACAAACAAATGTGAATTCTACTCAGGCCAGTTTATTGCCGTATCATTGGTCATGTGAACAATGTGGTTTGTGCCAACATTAGAGCAGTATTCACAAGTGCTTTTAGCCTCCCCAGTATTGCAGATGAGAGATGAATCCATGACTCAGGTTCAAGAGGGTTGAAAACTTGATTGAAAATGGCCACACTTGATATTCTTCCACCAACATCTATCTGATTGGAGGAATGGATAATAGACATCAGGTTTAAACATCTACCATTCCAGTAAGATAACATGATAGTATCTTGTTCTTAGTCTTCTTTTTTCTTAATAGGAACATAAAGCCAATGAATAAAAATATGCCTGAAACATGGGACAGGCATTGGGCATTGGAATTGACAATAAAAGTCAATTTTCCATCCCTAGTAAGTTCTCCAGGAACCTATTTGTATACTAAATGACACAATGTCAATGTCAGTGCACAACTGCCAACTGGAATGCAGGACACTGCTCATACCAACCATCCTGAAAGGCATCTATAAAAAGCAGGGAGCTACTCAGCACCTTTTCAGTGAGGTCCAGATACCTACAGAGCAGACATAGTCTCTCACACATGATGAGGGTCATCATCGTCCTGCTCACACTGCATGTGCTAGGAGTCTCCAGTGTGATGATGAATAAGAGTCTCAAAAAGAAGGTAACAGGCCTGCGTGGAAGGGGGTTGTATGTGGTGGGCATGCTGGGCAGAGACAGAAACAGACAGAGAGACAGAGAGAGGCTTGGGAGGGGGCTTTGTGCAAGTGTGTGGGTGGCAGCAAGAGACAGAGAGGCAGAGACAAAAAGACCTTAAAAGGGGAAACAATTGTTCTGGAAGTTGGTATTTGGTAAGTCTGGTAATGGAGAGTGACAAATGTAGTTGATTAGTTGAGTCTCATAAATGCTTTTCTGAGGGGAAAAAAACAGAAGGACAGATACCAAGAGATAGAGAGAAATGAGAGAGTACCTGGAGAATTTTACTAGCGATGGACAACTACCCTCTAAAAGTTGCTATGCTCTACAACAGGAGTGGAGAGAGACAGAGAGAGAGTGGTCTAAAGGGTGGTTTTCTGAGATAGTCACTAAAAGAGACCAAGAGACAAAAACAGAGATACACACAGAGAGAATAACACTTCTGAAGATGGGGTTTCTGTGTGTCTTTGTGTACAGAGAAAGATGGGAGTGGGGAAGATTATTCTGGAAGTATTCTGTACATCTCAGAGTAGAGAGTGGCAGGGAGGGAGAATAGTCTACAGGGTGGTTTTCTGAGGGATAGAGACTGAGAGACCAGAAACAGACACACACAGAGACCTAGAGAGAGACAGATTGAACATCCATCAGTCTGGCACCAAGAGTGTGTCCGGCTTTCCCAGCAAATCTAAACACCTACATCACTTCCTATGTTTCCACTCATGTCCCTCACTCTGTGAAGAAATTGAAGTCATGATGATGAATACAATGAAATAATTTAAAGGAGTGAATTTTACTAGTGTTATGCTTGCAGTAACCATTGTCTGTTTTGGCCTGTTATCCAAAACATTAAAAGTAAAGACTCAAAAAATCTGCAGAAAAAGAAAGATGACTTCATTCAAGGCAAAGCTAGACTGCAGATTACAGACAGACACACTGCCAAAGATGGACAGCTGCCCACTTGACTGACTGGACTCAAGGTCCTCAAGCTATTATGTATGTTTCTATCAGGGGTCTCAAGGAGACCAATGAGTTGGTTAATAAGGAGACAAATTTATTTTGATTGACAAATTAAAACATTTATTTCTTTAATTATGTATATCCCTTATAGTAATGCATCTGATTTTAATCATACATGTACCAAATTACACAAAGCCATAATGTGGCCAGTAAGGTAAGATCATCTGAAGAACATGTTTTTGTCTTACCACACATACACCCGAAACCAGTTCAGGCCCGATTGGCACTTCTATTCTCCATACCAGGATACATTTAGAATATAGTTGAATAGAAACTGTCTGGACTTGATCATTGTTAGGGGTGTTGGAAGCCTTACACCATTCTTCAGAGACAGGTATATGACTAGCTGGATGCAGGATCGAGGTCTATGAAGGGTTCTTTTGTGTACCTTGTTCACAGATGAGTGTGTGAGTATTCTGATGCAGGTGGGGAGGAGGAAGAAGGGGTTGTTACATGGAGAACTCTACACCATTGTTTAGAGATGTGTATGTGAGTAGCCTGATGCAGTTGGCTTGGGAAGGGGTCTGAAATCATTATTGTGTTCATTGCACAGAGTATGCATGAACATAAAACAAGCTAAGCTGCCTAATGCCTTTTTACATAATCAGGTTATGAATTACCTCATCCAAGTGGGTTTGGGATCCTGGGTTACTAAACTATCCCCTACTTTTACCTGCCTTGTTTCCATAGCTGCTTTTTTTTCCAGATTGAAGGGAAGTGGCAAACAGTTTACTTAGCTGCCAGTACCATGGAGAAGATAAATGAAGGCTCACCATTGGGACCTACTTCCGTCAAATTTTGTGTGGGAGGAAATGCAACCAAATCTACCTTTTTTTTTATTAAGTAAGATATAATACAATATACAGAAAAATCCATGTGATGGCCTGTGGGTAGAAAAATGAAATATTTGCAGTCAACACTCAGGTCAGTGAACACACACAGCACTAAGTGAGGATTCATATATCACTTTGCTCTGTATGGTCCTGAAAACAACATATGATAGCTGTACTTTTAATTTAGAATGAGCAAATTCATTTAGCATATAGCAAGCCAAAGGAAAATATTAAATATCAAGAGATAGATGGTGATTATATAGAGGTAAAAATCAACATATGATAGCTGTACTTTTAATTTAGAATGAGCAAATTCATTTAGCATATAGCAAGCCAAAGGAAAATAATAAATATCAAGAGATAGATGGCGATTATATAGAGGTAATAGATACATAGATAATATACATAAAAGTAGATAGATGATACATATACACAAATGTATGTAGTTAGATAATAGATAATTAGCTAGACAGATGATAGATATATACATAAATATGCAGGTAGACAGATAACAGATGATAGATAGATAGATAGATAGATAGATAGATAGATAGATAGATAGATAGATAGATAGATAGATAGATGATATATAAATAGATAAATAATAGATGGATACATGCATGTATATACATACATACACATATATATACACACATACATACATACATACATACACACATAGATAAATATAGATAGTAGATATATAAATAGACAGATGATAGATATATCTGTCTATCTCTGGTGATCAGAGAACACCATGAAAGAAACAGACTTAGGTGTAAAGTACAAGTAGAAAACATACTCAAAATCAGCTCCTTGTTAAAGTCAAATATCACAAGACAATTTACCAAAATAACAATTTATAATCACTTAATTTTCTATTTATCACTCCTCAAAAGCCTAGGTGGGAGAGAAGAATTTTGGGACAGTTTCAGTGCTTTTAAACTATCTCGGTATGAGTGATATTATCCATCAAGGCTATATTTCTATCTGGGATGAAGGAAGTTTTTGTTAATTATGTGTTGATATTTGAACCTTTTCATAAATTGATTATTTATAAATTCTACCCAAACAAAGATACCTTCAGACACCTAACTGGGCGATTGATGACATTTAAGGATGTTGTTATTTATATTTAGGGAAGATGTTCTACAACAACGTGTGCTCATGACTCATCTACAGAGGAAAATGTGGTTTGCAATAAACTGTCATGTTATTTATGTGGAATTAGGACCCTGGACTAATACACAATACGACAACATGCATGCATTTGTTTTTCAGGAAAGGGGCTAAATGCCAACAGTATAAAATCATAGGAAGGAGACAACAAGAAGTTTACTATGCAGAGTGTGAGTAAACAATGCAGGGGTGAATGCATGAGCTTAATTGTTTGTTGTTGTTGTTGTTGTTCACAATTCACAGTCTTAGTTGAATTTCACATATCTGAATATCTACATTCCAATGCAATTGTCTCTACAAGTTACAGATGCAATCCTGAAGAAAGCCTCCTCATTTTCTTCCTAGTCATTTTGGAACTAATAAAAGATGGGGTGTGTTTGTTTAGTTTTTAATGATTTTAAAAACTTTTTTATTTATATGGTACATGTCTGTACCAAGAACACTTTCTTTGTTTAGCTTTAAGCAGAAACTAATCACAGACAAGAGTCTGAGAATGGTTAAAGTAATTAAAAGGTGATTTGCATACTTCAAAAAAAACTTGATGCAAAATAGGAACTAGGATTTTATCAACTTTTAAAATGACTCCCAGCAATTCTGAAACATGAGTCTTGTATATGCAATGATGGATTGCCTAAACTTTATAAATTTCATGGGAAGAAAAATTATTTACAAGATATAAGCATCATGAATAGTCTTATCTCTTTAGTTCTGACAGGCACAGCATATGACCTAAAGCACACTGAGATCCATTTATAAATAATAGAGGTATCAGTTCACCTGGTCATGAAACAAGTGATAAAGATATTTTCATTATTTTTTATTCTATCATAAAGAGTCTATTTAACCTGATACATTAAACTGATACACTAAACATGTCATGGACTCTAGCTTGGTTTATAGATGAGTTTCTTGTACTTAAATACAGGAGCAGAATCATCTCACAAGCATATATCCCCCCCAAAGAGCCCCATATCCCCTCTTATGTGTTATGTAATTTAGTTCGAGGCCAGTCTGTTCTACACAGCAAGTTTCAGGCCAGCCGAGGAGACATAGTGAGACCCGTCTCAGAAGGAAAAGGAGTTAGCACTGACACGAAAAGGAACAGTCATCATATCAATGGGAAGGGTCTTGGGTTAGCCCCTTCCCCTCTTTAAGAAGTATTGCTAGTGAACCAGTGAGTGTATTGAAGTCACTTACAAGAGTGTGTGTAAATATAGCTGCATTCCTGAAGAGCCCAACCCAGCTTGAATGACACTTCTGAAAACTTTATCCTTGGAGCTTTAGCAAGACTTACAGATAGCTAAGCTAGTCAGAGTCTCCTCCACAGGGCCTGTTCACTGTTTCCCATAATGTTGTAGAGTGGCCTACTGAAAGTCGTTATTCTCAAAACCATCCTGAGACTTGTGGGATTTTTACTTCTCACATCTTATGAGCTACCAACACAGAATGTTCCAGTTTGGAGAAAATTGCTATGTGGCACCCTCTCTTTTTTTTCTGTCGTGTCTCTGAGGAAAAATTGGTAAAGTTAGATAATTGCACCACTAAATGTAGATCAGATCCATGAAAATGTTGATATATATGATCAGAGAGCTTTCCTCAATGAGTGTATATGTGTGTAGATAATTCCACCATTAAATGTAGGATCCGTGAAAATGCCTATATATGTACACACACACACATAATATATATATATTACATCTTTCCTCAATATATGTATGTGTAAACAATTCCACCATAAAATTTAATAAGATCAATGAAATGTATATACATATGTGTGTGTACATATAATAATACAGCTATTCTTAGCAAGTAAGAGGATTGCAGTATGCCACCTTTTGTACACTCACACATCTTGGTATCAGGAACATCATTATCCCAAATCAAAATAGGTTCTGCATATTTGTAGGTAACTGTGAGATATTAGATATATTTTATATCTTACAACAGAATTATAAACTCGCTTTATAATTCCCTGTTTGTCTTGACTAGTTTCAACACATGGAGCAGAATATTGTGGGTCAGAGATTGTATACTCCATATGCCCATTCATAACTGTGTAGTTAGAATGCACCTAAACAATCATTTTGTTGACTTTATATGTATTTATACAAATTTCTTATCTATCTCAGATGAAGGGAGCACAGCAATCATGTTAAAGATGGTGAATGAGAAGATATTGTTGTTTCATTATTTTAACAAGAACAAAAGAAATGATGTCACACAAGTGGCTGGAGTTTTGGGTGAGTGTCACACATGAAACGTGTCATCTGAGTGTGTGGTTCAAGAATACGAATGTATGCATATCTCTGTACTCAAAGTCACAGTGTGTTTGTGGATCTGATTGTGTTTGTCATGTTGATAAATCACTAAAGTTGTGATGGTTAGCTTTGAAGATCAATTTGGTACAACCCAGAATGCCCTAGGAAGGTTCTCAGTAGGGAATTTCCCACAGCAGACTGACCTGTGGATGTCTCTCTAATGATAATTGACATAAGAAGTCTCCACCCAATGTGGATGGTACCCTTCCATAGCAAGAGGATATGCTGTAAGTTTCAACTACCAACAGACACAACTCAGAATCCTCTGACAAAGTTCTTAGGGAGGGATTTCTCTCATGAGACTGGCCTGTGTGCATGTCTCTGGGCGTATACTGAAATGATGATTGCAAAGGGGGGCTCTGCCTATTGTGTTCAGTAGCATTTGCTGGGCAGATCATCCTGACCTGTATCAGGCTTGGAAAGCTGGATAAATGCAAGCACACATATGTATGCATTCTTTGATCCCTGTTCCTCATGTACATGGTATGCCTGCCCCCGAAACTTCTCCCACTAGAATTTCCCCAATTAAATGTGCTATAACTTTGAAAATAACCCTTTTCTACCATAAATTGTTTTTGTCAAAGCATTGTGTCAGAATATTGAGCAAGGAAATTGAGATATTGATAAAATTGTCAATATTACAAAACATGAGAGATACTATGTTACATCCTGGGGTCCACCCATTACTTTGATTTCTCAGGAAAATGATGTAATTTTGCATTGTCAATCTATTGGAGAAAGGGGGCTTTGGCACTTTTTAGGAGACTAAGCAATAGAGACTATTTTATTAATGTGCTGGGTACTAACGTTGTGACATCTTCCCTATACACCATGAAACACAGCAAAAGGCAAACAACTGACTAAGGATGAAATGACAGAGTACATGAACTTCGTGGAAGAAATGGGAATTGAGGATGAGAATGTACAGCGTGTCATGGACACAGGTATAGTAGCAACCTGTGTGTCTAACTTCTCACTTTGCATTTTAATAATAAATTTTATTTTTTTATTATCAAGGTTGTTGGGAAGATGGCTCAGTAGGAAAAGTGCACACGTGCATGAGAACCCAAGTTTGGATCCCAGCACGCACTTAGAAAGCCAAGAATAACAGAGCTGGAAAAGGGAGGGGACAAGAGGAGCTTTCTAGTAATAGATCTATCTGAATGGTCGTGTCACAAAACTAAAAATGTGTAGAACGAATAAAGAAGATGTTAAAATGCCAGCCTCTTATCTATGCATGTATGGGCATACACGTCATTCATATGACTATGGACACAACAATGAACCTTGCAGATAGATACACACACACACACAAAATCTACCTAAAATGAAACTCAGTTCCTAGGATCCTCTGTTCAGATACTCTATACAAAACCTAGCATTTTACCTGTATTTTTATGAAAAAATGTTCATATGTAGTAATATTATTAATATTATGTTGAAGTACTGTATTACTTTAAAATGATACTGTTGTTTAAAAATAATATATTACTTTAAAATAATATTATATTAAAAACAATATTCTTTTTCCATGTTTACTCTCCTTTAGACACCTGTCCAAACAATATCAGTTCTTAGTGACTCAACAAGATCAGGATTAAGTAAGTCAAACCACATTTATTTTATATCTTGAAGTTTAATTTTAGTTCAATTTTTAAAATAATATTTTATTTATTCTTTAACATTTTCATATATATATCTAATGTATCTTGATCTTACCTACTCCCACACAGCTCATCCCAGAGACCCAGCAACACATCTTTCTCTATACTTCATGGCTTTTAAAATTTATCATTAATTATTATTATCATCATCATCATTATTTATTATTATTATCTCAATGAGTCAAATAGGTGCTATTTCTGAATAGGGTGTGTCAATTCCTGGAAGCATGAGCAATGTAATATACCAGGGACCACAGCCGTAGAAAAAGGTGGACTGCAGGGATCTGGTGGCACATGCATTTAATCCCAGCACTCAAGAGGCAGAAGAAAACATATCTCTGAGTTCTAGATCAGCCTAGTCTACAGAGTGAGTTCCATGGCAGTAAAGGTAACACAGAGAAACCCTGTCTCATAAAACCAAAAGGAATTTTTTTTAAAGACAGAAAAGGAAGGAAGGAAAGAAAGAAGGGAGAGAGGGGGGAGGGAGGAAGGGAGAGAGGGAGGGAGGGAGGTAGGGAGGGAGAGAGGGAGGGAGGGAGAGAGAGAAAAAGAGACAAAGACAGACAGACAGACAGACAGACAGACAGACAGACAGAGAGGCAGAAAGAAGAAAAAAATACGGATCCTTCCTCTCCCAGAAACTATCAACTGGCAATAGCTCTTTGGTTAGTGGTGGGTGATCCTGAGTCCTTCTCTGCTCCATTCTAGAATGTTAACTGGCTTAATCTGGCCAGGGTCTTGTGTAGAGCACCACAGTTGCTGTGAGTTCATGATTGTAATAGGTCTGTCATGTTCAGAAAACAGAATTGTATGGCTCTACTCCCCACCCAGATGAAAATCGATGGCCAGTCATTTGTCCTCAGCCCTTTGAACAGCTACAAATTTCTGCACAAACCACTTCCCACTGTAAAAAGTTGAGCAGAAGCCAGATGTGGAGGAATACACCCTTAATCCCAACACTTGGGAGGCAGAGGTAGATGAATCTATGAGTATCAGGCCAGCCTGATCTATATACTGAGCTCCAAAACAGCCAGATACATAATCTCTATCTAAATAAACAAAAATGTAAAAGGTTAATTTGACCAAAATTGAGAGCAGCATAAATCTATGAGTATTTTTAAGACAGTGGTTGGAAACATGACAGTTTATCACCACTGGTCTCCTCCATAAGCTACATAAGCTCCATTGTCATGGACTTTTGACTAGACTTACAATAGGAACCAACCCCTAGCCCTGTTCTTCCCTAGATGTGAGATCCCTTCCATGGAGCTGGCATCAAATTTAATCAGAGAGTCGTTGGTTCCCCAGTACAGCCTTTATTGCACTAGTGGATACAAGGATGTTTATATAGTGTGTCAGGGCAGCATGGTAGCATCACTGATATCTTATACCACATGCACAGTCTATTAAGTACATGTAAGCATTGTGAAAGAGTTTCCTAGTTCATTTGAAATTGATTTCTTGATGCCCTACAGCCACATAATGTGGTGTCTTTAGCAATAGTGTACTAAGTGATGGTGGATAGCCAAGAGATATGTCAATAGCATTTGGTGATCCCAAGGCCTCCCTCCACTAATAAATAGTATGGTGGTACTCCCATGACTTAAAATTAGATTTTAACTGAATAAATCATGTCTTCTAGGAACAGCATTGTACCATTGCAGGGATCCTCTGCTGAAACATTTTTAACAGTATATTTTTTACAAACTAGTAGATTTCTATAAGACTTCATATACCATCAGTTTTAGTTGACCTGCCCCTACCCCTGTTCTTCCCTATGCCCAACCACATCCATACCTGCTCCTCTAACCCACAGCTCTCCCCCTCTAATCCTCCCTGTCACCAGTGCCCAATTATATCACCTCTCTAATTATATTTTAATCATACAATCACAGGTTTCCATGAGTTTTTAATAACCCTTCATTCTGGTTAAACCTTCCACCACATCCTGATTTCCCCATTCCACATCCAGCTCCATGATTGAGCCTTCCTACCCCCAGTACTCTTTATATTTCATGTTAATGGAATTTTACTTGATAGACCCACTCCCTTGATGGACCCAGTTCAAGCCGGTTTCTAATTACCTGGCTTCCTCACATACTCCACATTATGCATACAAAATAAAATATTCAAATCTAAGATCCACATATGAGATAGAATGTGCAGAGTTTGTCTTTCTGAGCCGGGTAATCTCGTTGAGTATAATAATTTCCAGTTGCTTCTATTTACTTGGAAATTTCATATTTCATTTTTCTCTATGGTTGAGTAATATGCCATCTTATGCATTACATTTTCCCTCCATTCATTAGCTGATGAACAGTTAGGTCAACTTCATTTCTTCACTATTATGAACTTAACTGCAATAAGCATGGACATTCAGGGATTTCTGTAACAGGATATAAACCCCTTTGGGTACATATCTAGAAATGGTGTAACTGAGTCACATGGGAATTCTTTTCCTAATTTTTGGTGTGTTTATTTGATGTTCATAGTTTTTGTTTTTTGTTTTGTTTTGTTCTAAGTTCTTTGTATATTGTGGACACTAATCCTCCATCACATGTGTAGCTGGCAAAGATCTCCATTCCCTGAGATACCTGTGCATTTAATTGACAGCTTCCTTTGCTGTAGTTTTTAATTCCATGATATCTGACCAGTGTTTGCCTTACTTTCTTGATACAAGAATTCTATTCAGAGAATCCATACCTGTGTCTATGGTCACACACACTTCCTGCCTTCTTCTCTATCAGCTTCAAGCTACCATGTCTTATGACACAGTCTGTGATCCATTTGGAGTTGAGTTTTTGCAGTGTGACAGGGAAAGGCCCAGGTTTATTTCTCTGTATCTTGATGTCCACTTTTTCCAATCTGTCCATGTATGGAATTATATATTTTTATGTTAGGTCATTTTCCTTTTTTCAGTGGAGACATTGACAATATCCAGCAGAGGACTACTTCTTACTAGTGTTGACATTCTCCTCTATGAGGCTGGAATTGAGGGCAGCAAGTTCTACCCTTAGTCTTCTTTTGAGATTCAGTTACTATCTGGGACCTCAAGTGAGACTCTGGCTATAGGATACATGGGGCTTGGTAAACTCCAATGTGAAAGTACCTTGAACCAAAAAAATATAATTTTAGTTTAGATTTATAGAAACTACATCCTCAAATAAATATGTAAATTCTAAAAAGTACCAATTTAGGTCTTGCAATAAGATCATTTGTCATATTAAAATTTTCCACATATGGAAAACTTCCATATAAAATTCATGTATATTCCCAAACATACAAAATCTTGTAAAATGTTTTTGCATTCATTATGCATCTTGTCATTGTTTACTTCTTTAATGGCTTGTATTTGTTTTATTTTCCATTCTCATCAAATATCATGTATTACTAAATATACGAAATAATTCTTTTCCAACATTACAGATGGCATCAGGAATTTTCCAGTATATTCTTCCTGGAACCTAAAACATCAATATGAAGATGAAGCAATCTTTTCTCTCAGATCATATCTTCCTATTTACTGCAAATTACAATTCCTGTCTCCATACTTTCTCTTTCATTTGTTCTTTCTCATGTTCTAAGCGGTGTTAGTGCATCTTTGAATGTTTAAATAAATTTATTTCACTTGCATATGTGTCTTTGAAGAAAGTAAGCTGACGTGCAATGCACATAAATATCTATTTGACATTTTTAAAAGGAGAAGAGGGTTGGAGGGGTGGCTCAGAGGTTAACAGTGCTTGCTGCTCTTCCAGAGAACCTGAGTTCAGGTTCAGCCTAAACTACCTAAAATATCACAGGCCAGTGAGAGATCAGCTCAAAATTAAGGCAGGGGACATGACAGATGGCTCAGTGGTCAAGAGTATTAGCTGCTCTTCCAGAGGGCCCAGGTTGGATTCTTAACACCTATATGGCAGCTCACAATTGTCTGTAACTCCAGTTCCCATAGATCTGACATGTATGTGGACAAACATGCAAGCAAAACACCAATGCACATAAAATTAAAAAATAAATAAGTTCAAATAAGGCAGATGTGCATGAAGAATGGCACCTGACCTTGTCCTGTGACCTTCAATGTTCACATGCACACAAGTGAGTCCACAAACACAGGTGCAAAATTACTCTCTCTCTCTCTCTCTCTCTCTCTCTCTCTCTCTCTCTCTCTCTCTCTCTCTCTCTCTCTCTCTCTCTCATACACACACACACACACACACACACACACACACACACACATATGCGCACAACATATAACAAAGAGTCTTGTCATTCCTGCATGTTACAGACTCCAATGTTATAATTTTGACTTTAGAAAAGAAGGTAAATTATATTGGTTGCTTAAAGTAAACATTAAAAGCTTTGTGTGCTGGTAGTTTTTCAACTTGACACAAGCCATAGTCATTTGGAAAAGGAGACACTCAAAAAATACCTCCACCAAATTCAACTGTGGGACATTTCTTGATTTGTAGTCAATGCAAGGGCAGGTCCAACTCACTGTGGAAAACACAGCTGAGCAAACCATGAGGAGCCAGACAGTAAGCAGAACTCCTCCATGGCCTCTGTATAAGTTTATGCCCCCAAGTCTCTGCCTTGACATCCCCAGGTGATGGACTACAAGCTGTCAGATGAAATAAACCCTTTTCTCCCCAAAGTGCTTTTGGCCATGGAGTTCACAATAGCAATAGAAACCCTAAGACCCAGAGTAATGTTGAAGAGCTTAGATCCCAAATCATCTCTTAAATTTGAAAGAAACCTCCCCGCACACCTGTGCACATACATACAAATTCACATGAGGACATTAAATACGTATATACTCAAACCACAGATGCATACATATTTAAAAAGTAGGAAAAGTCACAGGAAGAATTAATATGTAGTCTTTGAACTGCTTTGATTTATTTACTTTACCCATTGCCCTGCTGCTGTTTTTGTTCAGTGGTCATGTTTTCATAATGCCTTCTAAATATTCATTTGCATATCTGGACCAGGATCATGCTCTACTTTTGACAGAGAAGCTTGCTTTTGTGGTGAGATGAACGTTATGACCCTTGGATTTTTGCATCATGTTCTGACATGTATCTATCCACCCGTCATTTGATCACCCATTATATATGTATGTATATGTATCTTTGTGATTTGAATGAGAGTGGCCCCTATAGGCTCATAGATTTGAATGCTTGATCACTCAGGAGTGGCACTATTTGAAAGGATAAGGAGATGTAGACTTGGAGGATGTGTGTCACTGAGGATGAGCTTTGTGGTTTCAAGAGCCCAAGCCAGGCCCAGTGGTTCCTCATCTTGCCACCTGTGGATTCAGATGTAAAATCTCCATTTCTTCAGCACCATGTCTGCCTGTGTGCCACCATGCCAAATCAAATAATGGATTAAACCTCTGACACTGGGTGACCCTCCCTGCCCCCAGGATTGTTGACCTATATTGGTCTATGAGGGCAAGTGGAGCAGAGACAATGGAGGAAGAACAGGGTTTTGGAAGCCCTGTGAGTATGTATGGTAATAAGGATAAGCAGGGACCAGCTTCAGAGACACAGGACAAATTTACTTGGGGTGATTCAAGGGTTATATACTTGTCTTAGTTAAGGTTTCTATTCCTATGGGGAGACACCAAGTTTGTCTTAGTTAGGGTTTCTATTGTTGTGAGGAGAAACCATGACCAAAAAAATAAATTGGGGAGGAAAGGGTTTATTGAGATTACACTTACACAGCACTATTTATCATTGAAGAAAGTCAGGACAGAAACTCAAACGGGGCAAAAACCCAGAAGCAGTAGCTGATGCAGAAACCATGGAGGGGTGTTGCGTACTGGCTTATTACTCATGGCTTGTTCAGCTTGCATTCTTTTTTATTTTTTTTATTAATCATTCCATTCGTTTACATCTCAAATGATATCCCACTTCCCAGTTACCCCCTCCACCAACCCCCCATCCCAGGATAACCCACTTCCTGGTTACCCCTCCGCCAATCCCCCATCCCACATCCACCCTCCACCCTCTCCTTTGTCTGTATGAGAATTCTCCCCAACCCACCCACACTCTCCTGCCCCACCTCTCTAGCACCCCCGAACACTGAGGCATCAAATCTCCTTGGGACCAAGGGGCTCACCTCCCATGGCTGTCAAGCAAGGCCATCCTCTGCTACATACGTATCTGGAGCCATGGATCTCTCCAAGTACACTCCTTAGTTGGTGGTCTGGTCTCTGGGAGAACTGGGTGGTCAGGCCAGCCTATGTTGTTCTTCCAGTAAGGTTGCAATCCCCCTCCGCTCCTCCAGTCCTTCTACCAGCTCCCCAACCAGGTTCCCTGAGCTCAGTCTGATGGTTGGCTCCAAGCATCCACATCTGCATTGGTCAGTTGCTGGCCAGAACTCCCAAGGAACAATCATGCTAGGTTCCTGTTAGCAAGCACCTCTTGACCACAACCAGTGTTGAGTTTGGTGTCTGCAGGCATGATGGATCCCCAAGTGGGGTAGTCACTGGTTGGCCCTTCCTTCAATCTCTGTTCCATTTTTAAATCCCTGTTCCTCCTTTGGACAGGAACATTTCTGGGTTAAAAACTTTGAGATGGGTGGGTGGCTCTATTCCTGGACCAGGATCCATGCCTATCTACTAGAGGCAGTCTCAACAGGTTTTATCTCCCCCTACTCTGCACATTTCAGCTAAAGTCATCCCCGTTGGGTCCATGGAGCCTCATGTTTCCCCAGTGTCTGGTATCCTCCAGTGGTTATCCCTTCTGCTCATTATTTTTGTTTGACTTCCTGACCCTCTGTTCATCTTGGCAGCTCCTCCAGTTCCTGATATTGCCCTCCTAATTTCCTCCCCTTCTTTCAGCCTCCCAGGTCCTCCTCTAATAGAAGAGAAAGTGGAGAAGAGCCTTGAATGCTTGGGCACAGGGGGAAAGATCCTGAACAGAACAACAAAGGCTTATGCTCTAAGATCAACAGTTGACAAATGGGACCTCATAAAATTGCAAAGCTTCTGTAAGGCAAAAGGCACTGTCAATAGGACAAAACAGCAATCAACAGATTGGGAAAAGATCTTTACCAACCCTACATCCAGTAGAGGACTAATATCTAAAATATACAAAGAACTCAAGAAGGTAGACTCCAAAGAACCAAATAACCCTATTAAAAAGTGAAGTACAGAGCTAAATAGAGAATTCTCAACCGAGGAATCTCAAATGGCTGAGAAGCACTTAAAGAAATGTTCAACATTCTTAGTCATTCGAGAAATACAAACCAAAACAACCCTGAGATTCCGCCTCACACCTATTAGAATGGCTAAGATCAAAAATGCAGGGGATAGCAGATGTTGGCCAGGCTGTGGAGAAAGAGGAACACTCCTCCATTGTTGGTAGGCCTGCAAGCTGGTAAAACCACTTTGGAAACCAGTCTGGCAGTTTCTGAGAAAATTGGAAATTATTCTACCTGAGGACTCATCTATACCACTCCTGGGCATATACCCAAAAGACCCTCCAACATATAATAAGGACACATTCTCCACTATGTTCATAGCAGCCTTATTTATAATAGCCAGAAACTGGAAATAACACAGATGTCCCTCAACAGAAGAATGGATACAGAAAATGTGGTAAATTTACACAATGGAGTACTACTCAGCTTCATGAAAATCACCAGCAAATGGATAGAACCAGAAATACCCTGAGTGAGGTGACACAGACACAAACGAACACACATGGTATGTACTAACTAATAAATGAATATTAGCCCAAAAGCTCACAATGTCCATGATATGCCACAGACCATATGGAGCATAGAAGGAAGTAAGACCAGGGTGTGGATGCTTCAGTCCTGAATTGAGGGGGGATCAGCTTTCATTCTAAAAGGACACAAGACTATCAGCCCAAGGATAGCACCACCCAGAATGGGCTCGTCCTTCACCAATCAATAACTAATTTAAAAAATGCCCTATAGGCTTGCCTACAGTCCAATCATGTGGAGGCACTTTCTTAATTGGGCTTCCTTTCTCTCATATGACTACAGTTTGTGTCAAGATAACATAAAACTATGCAACACAGGTAGTATATACATATGTATCCATCACATATCTATCATCTAGAAATTCATCATTTATGTATCCATCATATACCTATCCATTATATATATATATATGCATGCATCTATCACATATATATCCATCATCTATCAATACATCATTCATTTATCCATCATTTACCTATATATCATCTATGTATATGTCCATTGTCTGTCTATTCACTATCTATCTACCAATCTATCTATTAAAAAATTAGCATGAGCAGGGCCATAGTGACACACACTTTTAATCCCAGAATTTGGGAGGCAGATCTCTTAGTTCAAGGCCAGCCTGATCTACAGAGTAAGTTCCAGGATAGCCAAGGCTACATAGGAAAACTCTGTCTCAAAACAACAAAAAATAAATCAATGTGAATAACAATCAAGGAAGACACTTAGCATAAATTCCATCATCAATGGACATCCATGTACATGCACACGTAAAAATATATGTTTACTGAACATACATATACCTGGAGTTTTTACTTTATGAAGTACACCAGTGAGATGTCCCACCTGTCCACACAACTCTAGGGATCTGAGTTAAATTCATAGGACACAGGTAAATGAGGGAGGGGGAAGAACAGAGTTTCTAAAACTGTCCCCTGAAATCCATACATGTGCTGGCTGTGCTGTATATACCCACCCCTAGACATGCACAATAATAAATAACTTTCCTAAATGCAGGAATTAACTCAAAAAAGAAATCTTTATCACAGATGTGTCCAAATGCTAGACTGTAAAACTTTACTCAGATAGCATGTAACTTTTTGACATTCTGTTGTTCTTTTCTCAACAAACCAGAGAGGTGCATAAGTTTTACACTGTACATTTTCCTCTTTTTTGAATATATATTAAATTGATTATATTGATCACACAGGATTCCAATAGACATGTTCATGTATGGCATATTAGTTTCTATTGACCAATTTCTTGACAGAAACAGTTTGAGAGAGGAAGTGCTGATTCACTCATGATTCAAGATGGTGGACAGCCCATCATAGTGGGGCAGAAACTGGGGCATGTGGGCCTACTCTATGCCACACCATTAAGAAATATCATGAACTACTCCTCCTGCAAAAGCCATGAACCCTCCATAGCTCCTCAGTTAGGAATAGACTTATAAGTGACATCCATAATAACGCATAAATATCAATCATTTGTTTAATCTATGCATGCATCCAATCACGCATCTATATACCTACCTATCTATCTATGTATTTATCTATCTAATCTGTCATCTATATATCATCTATCAGTATATCAATCTACCCATCATCTATAATCACCTAATGATATATCATTTAACTCTCCATCATCTACCCATCTATAATCTATCACTTATTCATCCATCATCTATATCAATCTATCATCTGTCTATCATCTAATCAGTCTGTCTTTCACCTATCATCTATGAATATATCTTTCTTTTATTACTATCTATCATGTTCTGTGTTGTGACACAGCCTCACTAAGGAGCCCAGACACTTATTTTACAACACTACCTGTACTTGAATTCCATGATCCTACATTTCCAGACTTACAAGTAGATGTGATTACAACAATATGTATAGATAGATAGGTAGATAGATAGATAGATAAGCTTGATAGATAGATAATCAATAGATGATTGATAGAGAGATCAACTGAGAGATAGACAAACAGATAGGAAGATAGAGAAATGGAGAATGGATAGATAGAAATAGATACATATAGACGATATACATAGATTAGTTAGATTGATAAACACATAGATTATACATAGATGCTTACATAGATGATAGTGGATGTATAGATGGCAGGTGGAGAACTAGATGATAAATTTCATGAGAGACAAGTATATGATAGCAATAAACATATGGATCTATGATACATAGATAGGTAATAGATTGGATTGGTAATACATAGATAAATAAATGGTTGTATATGGATGGGTGGATGGGTAGATACATCCATAAGTATGTTTCAGTATGTATTAAACTGAAATATTTCTATTGATATATGAACATATACACTCTTTATAAATATATTAATATCTATGTTGATAAACATTTAGATATCTGAAGTATCTACATGTCTATCCTATATAGAAATGTCATCTGCCTATCTATATATCATCTATCAACCATCTCTCATCTATCTATATAATGTAAATATATATATACATATACATAACTTATTTACCTAGTTAATCATACACGAATACAACTAAAATAAATTCTTCCACTTTTTTATTAGATATTTTATTTATTTACATTTCAAATGTTATCCCTTTTCCTGGTTTCCCCTCTGAAAACCACTATTCCATTCCCCCCTTCCCCTGCTTCTATGAGGGTGTCCCCCACCCACCCATCCACTCCTACCTCACCATCCAAGGGCCTCTCCTTCCATTGATGTCATGTAAGGACATCCTCTGCTATGTATGCAGTTGGAGTCTTGCAAACCCATTCAGCTCCTTCAATCTTTTCCCTAACTCCTCCATTAGGGACCCCATGCTCAGTCCAGTATTTGGATGCAAGCATCCGCATCTGTATTTCTCATTCTCTGGCAGAGCCTCTCTGGAGACAGCTATATCAGGCTCCTATCAGCAACCACTTCTTGGCATCCGCAATAGTGTCTAGGTTTGGTGTCTGTATATGGTTTGGATACCCAAGTGGGGCAATCATTGGATGGCCTTTCCTTCAGTCTCTGCTCCACACTTTGTCCCCATATGTCCTTTAGATGGGAGCCACTCTGGGTTGAAAATTTGGAGATGAGTGGGTGACCCCGTCTCACAACTGGGGTCCTTACCTAACCTCTGGATATGGTCTCCACAGGTTCCCTCTCCCCTTGGTTGGGCATTTCAGCTAATGTCATCCCCGTTGGTACTTGGGAGCCTCTTGTTTTCCTGGCATCTTGGACATTATGGTGGCTACCCCCACTTCCCCATCCCCATTGCAAAACACCACTGTTCAAATTCCTGACCCTCTGTATGTCATTCCTGTCTTCTCCCATACCTGATGCTGGAACCCTTTTTCCACCTCCTCCTCCTCTCCTCTTCCCAAGTCCCTCCCATCGTCAACTTCCCATGAGTATTTTGTTTTCCTTTCTAAGAAGGACTGAACCTCCCACACTTTTGTCTTCCTTCTTGAGCTTCATAAGGTCTGTGAATAGTAGCATGGGTGTTCCAAGCTTTTTTCCTAATATCCACTTATTAGTGAGTACATACCATGTGTGTTCTTTTGTGACTGGGTCAGTTCACTCAGGATATTTTCTAGTTCCATCCATTTGCCTGTGAATTTCATGAATCCATTGTTTTTAATAGCTGAGTAGTACTCCATTGTGCAAATGTACCACATTTTCTTTATCTATTCCTTTGTTGAAGGACATCCAGGTTATTTCCAGCTTCTGGCTGTTATAAATAAGGCTGCTATGAACATAGTGGAGCATGTGCCCTTATTATATGATGGAGCATCTTTTGGTTATATACCCAGGAGTGGTATAGCAGGGTTCTCAGGTAGTACTATGTCCCATTTTCTGAAGAACAGCAAGTCTGATTTCCTGAGTGGTTGTACCAGCTTGCAATCCAACCAGCAATGGAGAAGTGTTCCTCTTTCTCCACATCCTTGCCAGCATCTGCTGTCACCTGTGTTTTTGGTTTTAGCCATGTTGACTGGTGTGAGGTGGAATCTCAGGTTTGTTTTGATTTGCATTTCACAAAAGGATGTTGAACAATTCTTAAGGTGCTTCTGGGCCATTCGATATTCCTCAGTTGAGAATTCTCTCTTCACCTCTGTGCCACAGTTTTTAAAGGGTTATTTGGTTCTCTGGAGTCTAATTTCTTGAGTTCTTTGTATATATTGGATATTAACCCTCTATCAGATGTAGTAATGGTAAAGATATTTTCCCAATCTGTTGGTTGCCATTTTGTCCTATTGACCATGTCTTTTACCTTACAGAAGCTTTGCAATTTTATGAGGTCCCATTTGTCAATTCTTGATCTTAAAACATAAGCCACTAGTGTTCTAGTTAGGAAAATTTCCCCTATGCCCATGTGTTCGAGGCTCTTCCCCACTTTCTCCTCAATAAGTTTCAGTGTATCTGATTTTATGTGGAGGTCCTTGATCCACTTGGACTTGACCTTTGTACAAAGCAATAAGAATGAATCAATTTGCATTCTTCTACATACTGACCTCCAGTTCAACCAGCACCATTTGTTAAAAATAGTCTTTTTTCTACTGGATGATTTTAGCTCCTTTGTCAAAGATCAAGTGACCATAGGTGTGTGGGTTCATTTCTGGGTCTTCAATTCTTTTCCATTGATTGACCTGCCTGTCTCTGTACCAATGCCATGCAGTTTTTATCACTATTGCTCTGTAGTACAGCTTGAGATCAGGGATGGTCATTACCCCAGAAGTTCTTTTCTTGTTGAGAATAGTTTTTGCTATCCTGGGTTTTTTGTTATTCCAAATCAATTTGCAAATTGCTCTTTCTAACTCTATGAAGAATTTCAGTTGGAATTTTGATGGGGATTGCATTGAATCTGGAGACTGTTTTCAGCAAGACGTCCATTTTTATTACATTAATCCTGCCAATCCATGAGCATGGGAGATCTTTCCATCTTCTGGGATCTGTTTTGATTTCTTTCTTCAGAGTCTTGAAGTTTCTGTCATACAGATCTTTCGTTTGCTTAGTAAGAATCACACCAAGTCATTTTATATTATTTGTGACTATTGTTAAGGGTGTCATTTCCCTAGTTTCTTTCTCAGCCTGTTTATCCTTTGAGTAGAGGAGGCTACTGATTTGTTTGTGTTAATTTTGTATCCAGCCACTTTGCTGAACTTGTTTATCAGCTTTAGGAGTTCTCTGGTTGAATTTTGAGGCCACTTAAGTATACTATCATGTCCTCTGCAAATAGGGATATTTTGGCTTCTTCCTTTCCAATTTATATCTCGTTGACCTATTTTTCCTGTCTAATTGCTCTAGCTAGAACTTGAAGCACTATATTGAATAAAAATGGAGAGAGAGGGCAGCCTTGTCTAGTCCCTGATTTTAGTGGGATTGCTTCAAGTTTCTCTCCATTTAGTTTGATGTTGGATACTGCTTTTCTGTATATTGCTTTTACTATGTTTAGGTATGAGCCTTGAGTTCCTGGTCTTTCCAAGTCTTTTAACATAACAGGGGGTTGAATTTGGTCAAATGCTTTCTCAACATCTAATGAAATGATCATGTGCATTTTTTCTTTGATTTTGTTTCTATAGTGAATTACCTTGATGGATTTCCATATACTGAACCATCCCTGCATCCTTGGGGTGAAACCTACTTGATTGTGGTGAATGATCGTTTTGATATGTCTTGGATTCAGTTTGTGAGAATTTTTTTAATAACTTTTAATTTTTAATTTTTTATAATTACTTTTATTGGCTATTTTATGTTTTTACATTTCAAATGTTATCCCCTTTCCCATTTTCCCCTTCAGAACCCCCTGCCATCCCCCTCCCGTTAACTTTTAAATGGTTTGTGAGAATTTTATTGAGTATTTTTCATCAATATCCATAAGGGAAATTGGTCTGAAATTCTCTTTCTTTGTTGGGTCTTTATGTGATTTAGGTATAAGCATAATTGTGGCTTCATAGAATGAATTATGTAGTGTTCCTTCTGTTTCTATTTTGTGGAACAGTTTGAAGGGTATTGGTATTAGGTTTTCTTTTAAGGCCTGATAGAATTCTCCACTAAACCCATCTGGTCCTGGACTTTTCTTACTTGGGAGCATTTTAATGACTACTATTTCTTTAGGGGTTATGAGACTGTTTAGATGGTTTATCTGATCCTGATTTAACTTTGGTATTTCGTATCTGTCTAGAAAATTGTCGCCGGGCGGTGGTGGCACACGCCTTTAATCCCAGCACTTGGGAGGCAGAGGCAGGAGGATTTCTGAATTCGAGGCCAGCCTGGTCTACAAAGTGAGTTCCAGGACAGTCAGGGCTACACAGAGAAACCCTGTCTCGAAAAATAAAACCAAAAAAAAAAAAAAGAAAATTGTCAATTTCATCCAGATTTTCCAGTTGTGTTGAATATAGGCTATTGTAGTAGGATCGGATGATTTTTTTTAATTTTCTAAGTTTCTGTTGTTATGTCTCCCTTTTTAAATTCTGATTTTGTTAATTTGGATACTTTCTCTGTGCCCTCTGGTTAGTCCAGCTAAGGGTTTATCTATCTTGTTGGTTTTGTTAAAGAACCAGCTCCTGGTTTGGCTGATTCTTTGTATCGTTCTTTTTGTTTCTACTTGGTTGATTATAGCCCTGAGTTTGATTATTTCCTGAAGTCTACTCCTCTTGGGTGTATTTGCTTCTTTTTGTTCTAGAGCTTTCAGATGTGCTATTAAGCTGCTAGTGTATGCTCTCTCCAGTTTCTTTTTGGAGGCACTCGGAGCTGAGTTTTCCTACTTTCATTGCTTTCATTGTGTCCCGTAAGTTTGGGTATGTTGTGCCTTCATTGTCATTAAACTCTAAAAAGTCTTTAATTTATTTATTTCTTCTTTTACAAAGTTATCATTGAGGAGAGAGTTGTTCAGCTTCCATGCATATGTGGGCTTTCTGTTGTTTTTGGTGTAGTCTGTGGTGATCTGATAAAATGCATGAAATTATTTCAATCTTCTTGTATCATTTGAGGTTTGTTTTGTGACTGCTTATATGGTCAATTTTGGAGAAGGTACCATGAGGTGCTGAGAAAAAGGTGTATTCTTTTATTTGGATGAAATGTTTTGTAGGTCTCTGTTGAATCCATTTGGATCATAACTTCTGTTAGTTTCACTGTGTCTCTGTTTATTTTGTGTTTCCATGATCTGTCCATTGATGATAATGTGGTGTTGAAGTCCCACACTATTGTGTGAGGTGCAATGTGTGCTTTGAGCTTTAGTAAAGTTCCTTTTACGAATGTGGGTGCCCTTGCATTTGGAGCATAGATGTTCAGAATTGGGAGATCTTCTTTCTAGGTTTTTCCTTTGAGTATAAAGTGTCCTTCCTTATCTTCTTTTATAACTTAAGTTTAAAAGTCGACTTTATTTGATATTAGAATAGCTACTCCAATTTGTTTCTTAGGCCCATTTGCTTGGAAAATTGTTTCCAGCCTTTTACTCTGAGGTAGTCACTGAGGTGTGTTTCCTGTGTACAGCAAAATGGTGGGTCCTGTTTATGTATCCAGTCTTTTAGTCTATGTTTTTTATTGGAGATTTGAGTCCATTGATATTAAGAGATATTAAAGAATAGTGTTTGTTGCTTGTTGTTATTTTTGTCATTAGAGGTAGAATTATATTTTTGTCGTTATCTTCTTCTGGGTTTGTTGAAAGAAGATTACTATCTTTTTTTTTTTCTAGAATGTAGTTGCCCTCCTTGTATTGGCATTTTCCATCTATTATCCTTTGTAGGGCTGAATTTGTGGAAAGATATTGTGTAAATTTGGTTTTATCATGGAATATCTTGGTTTCTTCATCTATGGTGATTGAGAGTTTTGCTGGGTATAGTAGCCTAGGCTGTCATTTGTGTTCTCTTAGGGTCTGTATGACATCTGCCCAGGATCTTCTGGCTTTCACAGTCTCTGGTCAGAAGTCTAGTGTAATTCTGATAGGTCTGCCTTTATATGGTACTTGACTTTTTCCCTTACTACTTTTAATATTCTTTCTTTGTTTTGTGCATTTTGATTATTATGTGATGTGAGGAATTTCTGTTCTGGCACAGTCTATTTGAAGATCTGTACACTTCTTGTATGTTTATGGGGATCTCTTTCTTTAGGCTAGAGACCCTTTCTTCTATAATTTTGTTGAAGATATTTACTGGCCTTTAGTTCAGAATCTTCACGTTCTTCTATACCTATTATCCATAGGTTTGGTCATCTCATTGTGTTCTGGATTTCCCGGATGTTTTAGGTAAGGAACTTTTTGCATTTTGCATTTTTGATTGTTGTGTCAATGTTTTCTATGGTATCTTCTGCACCTGAGATTCTCTCTTCTATCTCTTGTATTCTGTTGTTGATGCTTGCATCTATATTCCTGACCTCTTTCCTAGGTTTTCTATCCCCAGGGTTGTGTCCCTTTGTGATTTCTTGTTTCTATTTCCATTTTTAGGTCCTGAGTAGTTTTGTTCAACTCCTTCACTGTTTGGTTGTGTTTTCCTGTAATTCTTTAAGGGATTTTTGTGTTCCCTCTTTATTAAGGGCTTATGTTTACCTGTGTTTTCCTGCAGTTCCTTAAGGGAGTCATTTATGTCCTTCTTAAAGTCCTCTATCATCATCATGAGATATGATTTTAAATGAGAGTCTTGCTTTTCCAGTGTGTTGGGGTATCCAGGACTTTCTTTATTAGTAGAACTGGGTTCTGATGATGCCAAGTAGCCTTGATTTCTGTTGCTTTTTTATTGTGCTTGCCTCTCACCATCTGGTTATCTGTGGTGCTAACTGGTCTTATGGTCTCTGACTGGAGCTTATCCCTCCTATGAGTCTGTGAGCCTGTAATCTTAGATGTGTCAGCACTCCTGGGAGACCAGTTCTCTCTGGGCAGGATTTGAGTAAGGAGAGCTGTGGCACAGGATTATCTCCAGGGAGCAGATGGAAACCGGAAATATCCTGCCCTGGCTGCTCTGTGGTTCCTGTGCCCTATGGGCTTCCGGTGGGTCCCTCTTAGGTCAGGTAATAGCAATAATGGTGGTTTCACCTGTGACCTTGGGTGTGTCAGCACTCCTGGGAGACCAGTTCTCTCTGGGAGGGATTTTTGTACAGAGAGTTATGGTAGGGGCACAGATGGAAACCAGAAGCTAAATTCTTCCTCTTATATCTGAGCCTCAGCGTCCGCACATCACTATGAACCTTTCCTTTATATAGCATCATGATTTATCACATTCCAATAGTTGCTTTACACTATATATTTCGATTTTATCCTGGAGCTATGTATAGCAATAAAAGTCAATTTGGCAAGATAGTTCACTGACATCTTTTATTTAAAATGTGCATAGATCCCTATAAAATTGGCTGCTTAATATGGTTTTTTGTTTGGTTTGGTTTTGATTTTTTGAGACATGGTTTCTCTGTGTAGCCCTGACATTCCTGGACCAGGCTGACCTTGGAATCAGAGATCTGCCTGCATCTGCCTCCCAAGTGCTGCAATTAAATTCATGTGCTACCGCTGCCTGGCTAAATAATATATATTTAACTCGGTCAGAAACTTGTTATAATCTATTGTTCCTGTATTACCTGGAACCAACCTCCCCAGGCACCACTGACCATGTGTTGTGATAATTAATTCTTCGCTAAACATTCATTTAGTATCACATGTATATTTTTAATTTTTTCTAAAGATGTCAAATGACTTTACATCACTTTCCAAACTGCTTCATAATTTACTTTGTTTTTATTTAATTCTGTGCACACTTGCCAGCAAAAGCCTTGAAGGATTTCATAAGAGTTGAAAAATCTGTATTTGTAGATTTTTATTAGCATTTTTGCAAAATTGCATAAATTAATATTTGCAATTCATCATTACAAGTGAGCCTGTTAAATAACACGCATTCTGATATGGTTCTGTGTTAAGTAAATGTTTTAATTCTCAAATCTAAATCTCATACAACTGGGAGAAGAGGTAGAGAGGATCTCAAAGGAGTTGTGAAGAGGAACCATTGTCAGATTATATTGCATGAAAAAGAATCTATTTTCAATAAAAAATATAAAACTCAGCCATAAAAGTCAATTAGCTTATAAAATGACAATATTAACTGTGTCTGTTTTACAAGAGTTTCTCAATAATGGCACTTTCTCTCCACAACTCAACCAGAATTAGATATATTGATTTTTTAATGTGTATTACCATGTACAATTGGCATATGTGGTGTGACACAAATGCAATCACTGAAAAATACTCATAGGCCTACTATTTTAAAAATTCTGGTTCTATGTGCATAATTCTGAATAGATTCTCAGGCCCCTTCTGTGGGGAAACATTGGCCTCTGTATGGCTCTGGTTATGTCCCCAGAACTTTTGGGGACAAACTCCTAGGATAACATCACTTCCAAAATTTAATTTTTTCAGCTAAAATTTTATAATAAAATTTGAGTGTGTTCACAGGCATATTTCCTTTATGCCTGCCAAAAACTGAGCATGCCTAGTGGTATTGCTATGCTTTCGAACAAATGATGCATAATTTTACAGGAATCATGATCAAACATGCATCATTCCACTTTGTTTCTGCAACCAAGGACTTTAAACTGAGTGTGATCATGAGTGTGCATCTTCACTGTACATTTTCAGAAATGTATCTGCCCTCAAATTACTTTTCTATGTGAACTTGCAAAGGCCCCCTGATTAAATGCCACTCTTTCATTGTTGAATATCCCCATGGGTCACTTATTACACAAAATAAATATTTTTGTACTGTTTTCACTTTGCAAATACCAAATGTGAATTCACAGACCAAAAAGCAATTCTTATCAAATATGTATAGCACACATAACAGATTCAAATACTTTTGGGTATATGTGTATTATTATTATTATTCTCTTATACCATCAGAGGCTTCCCAGTGTTCTCCATTGTTCACTTCATAGCTAAATATGTCTGTTCATGTTACATCCTGGTAAGCATGAAATTGGAATTTTCTGTGCCAGGGATATTTTTATTTTTCTAAACAGAAAATTCCCCATTATGGCTCCTAAAAACTTTCTGTATTTGAGTAGAACATTTTTAAAACTTACATTTAAATGTGCTTTCTTTTCCTATCTAGAGAATGTTCTTTGTTTTTGGAAACTTCTAAACAAAAACGTGGTCCCACTTAATAAATGTTTATCCATGGTTTAGCCAATGCACAGTAATTGATATATTTCACCAAATTAAGCAAGGATACATAGACATTTTTTATATTATACTGACTGAAACTTGTTAGAATATGATTGAGAATTTTGGGCACTAGTTTTCATGAAAAATTAATAACAATAATAACAATAACAAATAAAATTTATCTTTGTTAACATTTTGTATCAGGACTCTAATATGAAAATTTGAGGGTTTTTTCACCTTTGATACGTTTGAAAGTATTTGTGAAGCAGGAATGAGTTGGCTCAGTGGGCAATGAGGCTTGTCACCAATCCTGATGACCTGAGTTATATCACAAGGAACCACATGGAAAGAGCAGAGGACCAACACACAAAAGTGATCTTCTGGTCTCTGTTGCATGGACATACATATACGCACAGTAAATAATTTTTAAAATTAAATTAAATTAAAAGGTCATGAAGTCAAGGTATTAACTACCACTAATTATCTAATCCCTGACTTTGCTTTGAGAAAAAAAATGAAACATTTCTAACTGAGGTTTCTTCAAGATTTATTATGTACAGTGTTGTGCCTGCATATATGCCTTCACACCAGAAGAGGGCAACAGATCTCCTTACAGATGGTTTTGAGCTAACATGTGGTTGCTGGGATTTGAACTCAGGACCTCTGGAAGAGCAGTCAATGCTCTCAACCTCTGAACCATATCTCAAGCCTTCTCACCTCAGTTTCTTACATGTTATAGATCTATTTGGCTATCTATCTATCCATGTATCTATCTATCTCTCCATCTGTTATACTTTCTGCCTTGCAGGAGTGTGTCCTCTTTAGCTGTGCTGCCTAAACACCACCAAAGGATTAGTTATCACCTTTTTTATAGTTTTGATTTCAGCAAATCCAAACTAATGTAACTTTGAATTCTCATTTTATTTGCTACTCTGTCAATATGACTTATTTTTTCCTCATGTTGATCTCTACATAAAACCAGCCTTTGACTTTGTTGACTTTCTCCCTATTTCTTTATTTTTCCTTAATTTCTACAATATGACATATGTAGATTCCTCTAATATGTGGCTTAATTTGGTGTTAATGATAGACCATATTGAGGTAAGTGATTAGATTGCTAACCATGCATTCCAGTCCTGACATATAGATGTTGACAACTGTACATTGCCCATTGGCTATCATGAGTTGCACATAAAGTACACAAAATCCTACAAATTTATCCAGGTTCCATTTTCTTGGAAACATTGAAATCAAATGTTATTCTTTTATCCTTTGACAGTGGATTATGTGTGGCCATGCTATTTAATTTATACATATTTGCAAATTTCCAAATTTCTTTTTATTCATGACTTCCAATTTAGTCTCTATGCTGGTAATTGTCAACTTGTTACAAATCTATGCATACCTACAAAGGTGGAATCTCAATTGAAAAAATTCCTCCATCAGGTAGGCAATCCTTTAGGAAATCCTGTAGGACATTTTCTTGATTGGTGCTTGATGTTGGAGAGCCCAAAATCACAATGGGTGGTGCCATACCTGAGCTGGTGGTCCAGAGATGCATAAGAAAGCAGGCTGAGCAAGTCATGGGGAGCAAGTCAATAAGATGCACACCTCCATGACCTCTGCAACAGGTCATGCCTTCAGGGTTCTGTCTTGAGTTCCTGTCCTGACTTTCCTCAGTAATGGACTGTGATTTGGAAGTGTAAGACAAATGAACTCTGGGTTATAATGTGTCATACATCCAGTCCAAACTCATTGCTTCCTGATTCACCAAGATGTCAGGTAAAATATGTTGCAATCTCTTCCCATCACACACACTCAGAGTTAGTTTGCTTTCTATTGCTGTGACAAACCCCTCTAACTAAAACCTAACTTAGGAGAGGAAAGGGTTAACCCGTCTTATACAGGTCACCATCTACCATTGAGGGAAGTTAGGACAGAATCTTGAATCAAAAACCATGTATGCTATGTACTGGTTTGTTTTTCCACTCATGCTTAACCAACTTCCTAATACAGCACACAAAGCCAGATTAGGGAATGGTGAGCCCACATTGGGATGAGCCCTCCACATCAATCGTCACTCAAGACATTCCCCAACAGACAGTCCCACAGATCAATGTGAGCTGAGCAATCTCTCAAATGAGACATCCTTCCCAAATGATTCTAGACTGTGTCAAATTGACTATTGAAGTTGACTAGGAAAAAATAGAGACTCTTTACATCTACCACACCTTTCCCACCATGATGGACCACACCTTCAAACTACGAACCAAAATAAGGCCTTCCCTTAATTGACTACTGTCAGGTATTGAGTCAAAGTACCAAAAAAGATATTTATATTGGTCTTTAAGTTCCCTCTCTGGTACTAACAGCAAACTATATAAACAACTGTCTAAACTATCAGTTTTAGTAAGAAAGCAAAATAGCTCTGGATTAAAGTCTCTACAGTTAACAAGCACTAAATCCTTCCAGGACAACTGTTGAAATTACTGTTGAGTATCAACTTGACAGGATCTAGATCATCTATAACATAAACCCTTGGGTAAGTCTGTGAGAAAGCTTCTAGATTGGTATAACTGAGGTGAGAAATCCCTTCCTGAAAGTGGGTACTACCATTTAATGGCATTTGATTATTTAAATCCTTTCCTGCTGGTATCAGAGAAATTAGGGGAAAAACAAAGGGGTAAATGACATGGAAAGGAGGGGTGTATTTCCACACTTGGGTCCCACAGAACTTAACATCCATCAAAGTCTCCCTGATCAGTGGCTTTGGGGTTATTTTCTCATGAATTTGAAGATTATTATTTGAGGACCCCAGAGGGTGAATTGTTTGTCTTTGGTTGGGTAATTGGGTACCCAATGGGTGGGCACTTGAGAAGGAGAAAGAGACACAGCAGAGCTGGACAAGGTCAGAACTTCAGGTGATATTATTATGATCTGAAGGGATTTTGATAAGATTTATGGTATTTCTGAGGTGATTCATAGTAGTAAATGAGAAGGGATTAAAACTCGGGCTGACATCCAATTTCAGGTACAAGAGGATTGAGTAGAAAATCATCCCACTATTATTTTAACAAACCACCCACCATGACTGGCATGGTAAAGAGGCTGGCAAGTGACTTTTTTATGGTGCCACCCTCTGACTTGGTGTGTTGCCCATGCTGACCTTTAATTCCTGGCAAAACAAAGACTTAAGAAAACAAAACTAATCTCCTATTTTCAAATAAAAATTGAATGACTTACTGCTAACATCAAGAAAATTCTCCCCATTCTAATATTTTATGTGAGAGTTTGAAAAAATTTTTACCTCTAGGTTTATTCATATTAAATCTTTGGCTGTAAATTCTCAGCAGTTTTGCTGGTGGATTTGAGGAGCTTCATGTGCTGAACTGTTCAATTTTGAATGAATGAATGAATGAATATGAATATGCAGGAAATGGATTTTTGACACATCGTAATCATTTTCAGCCACTTAACAAAGCCAAATTCATACTGAAAAACAAAGAAAGACTTATTTGATTATCTACATTGGGAAGATGGACAAAGAGATTCAATAACCTACCCTCACTCACCACCTCCACCCCGACCCTAACACTACTACACTGTCATTCCCTTACCACTGCTACCACAACATCCCACAACATTACCCTTATCCTCACCCTGGTAACAAACCCATTGTCAGGGACCTGATATAAGGTTAAGGTAGCAGTCCTGGTGAAGCGGTGGCCCCACCCATACCTGATCCCTCAGAGAGTCTATTACCCTGAAATGTGAACTTAAAAGCTCTCAGACTCTCTCAGAGAGTAAAGTTTACCTTCTACCTGGTCTAGGTTTCTGGATTTGTCTTCTCTCAGGATGACATCCCTGAGGAAATTTCAGACTATTGAGGCCTATTATGTGGATATTCCAGAAACTAGAGGGAATGGAATATTCCTTTTTTAATGTATTTTTATTGAATGTAATCTTCATTCACATTTCAAGTGGTAAAACCTTTCCCAGTTTCCCCCCTCCACAAAACCCCTCAACCCCTCCTCCCACTCCCTGCCTCCAAGTATATGCCCCTCCACCCTACCCACTCCCACCTCCCCCGCCCCTCAATTTCCCCTTGTTGGGGCATCTATATAGCCTTCACCTGACCAAGGACCTCTCCTCCCACTGATGCCCAACAAGGCATTACTCTGCCACATTTTTGGCTGGAACCATGTGTACCCCTTTATTGATGGTTTAGTCCCTGGGAGTTCTGGGGCGTCTAGGTGTTCAACATCGTTGTTCTTCCCATGGGGCTATAAACCCATTCAGCTCCTCCGGACTGCCCTCCAACTCCTCCATTGGGGACCCCACTCCCAGACCAATGGTTGGCTACTAGCATCTGCCTCTGTATGTGTAAGGTTCTGGCAGGACCCCTCGGAAGACAGCCATGGCATGCTCCTTTTGGTATGTGCTTCTTGTCGTCCATAGTAGTGATGGGGTTTGGTGACTGTTTATAGGGTGAATCCCTGGGTAGAGCAGTCTCTGGGTTGCCTTTACTTCAGTCCGTGCTCCACACTTTGCCTCCATTATTGCTCCTGTAATTAATTATATTGTTCCCTTTCTCAGAGGAACCCAAGCACCCCCACTTCAGTCCTCCACCTTCTTGAGCTTCCTGTGGTCTGTGAATTGTAACTTGTTTATTTTGAGCTTTTGGGCTAACATCCACTTATCAGTGAGTGCAAACCATGTACGTTCTTTTGTGATTGGGTTACCTCACTCAGGATGACACTTTCTAGTTCCATCCATTTGCCTAAGAATTTCATGAATTAATTGTTTTTAATAGCTGTGTAGTACTCCATTGTGTATATATACCACATTTTCTGTATCCATTCCTCAGGATTCTGTATCCATTCCTGGATTTGTTTTCTCTCAGGATGACATCTCTGAGGAGATTTCAGACTTTTGAGGCCCATTATGTGGATTTTCCAGAAACTAGAGGGAATGGAATATTCTTAACCCCCACCACCAAGGTTGGTTAAAGCATCTCTCTATGGAAACCCATCATGGGAGGCTTAACTCTGTACAGAATCTCACATCAAAAAACAATGTGTAAATACCCTTGAATTATTTCCATTTAAATATTTATTACAGTTTTTTCATTATCCTTTTAAAAATAAAACTGGTTATGTTGAGGAAATACTACCTTAACGACTATTTTAAGATTTATTGTATATGTTAGATCTCAAAATTGACCTGGCTGTCAGGTCCTTTCATCATCTCTCAGTCCTTACCTGTTAGAGGATATGGCCAACTCCCTACCCAAAATTTCTCTAGCTGGGCTACTCTTCCCTATATAATCCAGCCATTTTCATTATGCAGCCCCTTTTTGTCTACCTTTTCCCCTCTTGAGCGCTTGACCTCCTGGCTTTCCCCTCTCTCCTCTTCCTCTCCTTACATGCTCTTGTTCAGGGTCTTGTTGAGTCTGGACTCTCCCAGATGTCTGTGTCATTGCCTATGCTCTCCTCATATCTACAATAAACCTTTTCCTCTACCATACCTAGGAGTAGTCATGTCCTCATTTTTTTTCATTCAATATATGCATATAAAATTTATTTCAGTACATCAAAAGATGATGGAGGTAAACGTGGTTTTGTGGATGGTTTTACATTTATATTTAGGAATATATGTATTTACATATATGCATACAATTGCAATTCATTTAAAATGGGGCATGGATTTGAAAGACAGCAAGGAAGGGTATATGGAAGGGTTTAGAGGGAGGAAATTGAAGGGGAAATGGTATAATTGCATTATTAACTCAAAAAATAAAAAGGAGAAATTAAAAGTAATACAATATTGGAGGTGGAGACACAGCTCGGAGGTGAAGAACCCTTGTTCAGTTCCCAGCACCCTGGTGGGCAGCACACAGTCACCTGAAAGTCCAGCACCTATGGATCCTACACTCTCTTTCAGACTTCACACACACCTGCAACAAGAAATACATGGCCCACACATAAAAAAGAAATACAACTTTGAAAAATTAGTCTCACATTACAAAAATTTTTAAACACATATTCTTCCTTGAATCACTGTCACCTTTTATCTGGTTTTACTGAAGAATGTTCATCAATGCATCAATAACATTTTATTAATGTCATAAAATGAGTAAATACCTTGATCTATAGGAAGTAAAAAAAGGAAAGATCAAAGCATATGTTTTAGGGGGGATATGCAAGTTCCAATTCAGAGGTCACAGGGGGAACAAAAGATAATTGGTAATAAATGAAACTGAATGAGTGGGTATCTGGCCTGGTAAAATAAAACTGAATTACAACAACCCTTCATTTTTGGTATCAGTCTCACTGCAAGAAATCCACATTGGGAATAAATCAATTCACTAAGTATGAATCTCAATCTCTCTCTCTCTCTTTCTCTCTCTCTCTCTCTCTCTCTCTCTCTCTCTCTCTCTCTCTCTCTCTCTCTCTCTCTCTGCTAAAGAGCACATGATAGGAATATATATTTTCTGCACTTGTCAACATGCACCTAATAAAAATCAAATTATTGCCCTATGTAATGGTAGCTTCATAGAGATCTTGGCAAAGCAACTGGGATTTTAGAGGGGAAAAAAAGGTGGAATGGGTTAAAGTTTGACCTTCAAGTGTGGATTTCTGCCTCACTCTTATCTTAGCAGAGCAAACACCTGGCAGAACCTTCCAGAAGGAGTGATGGGCACAGCTACATGAAAAGATTCTGTTTGCTTAGAAAGGAATTGTTCCTTTATTGTTCCCTGCCAGCCCAATCTTGGAAGCCTTCACTGCAAATATTTGTACATTTTTATTGCTCCCCGCAAAATCATCCTCTGGTAACTGAAGATCCTGTCAACATGCCTGCCAGATGGCAAAGATCACCTGTCCTGTGACCTATAAAAGTTGTGAGAAATTATAGGGTGTTTGGAAACTTTCCAAAGCATCAGCCCACTCGTAGTTAAAGAATTTCTTGTGTCTCCCAGGACATGCTGGGTTGCTTCCTGATTGGAGTTTTCCATAGTGGCACACAACTGGAAATACATTTTGGTAGACTCACCTCATTGGTGTAAATTGATTTCCTAAGAAAAATTAACAGTCACAATAAAATTGGGTACTTTCAAAATTGCCTATGTCCAAATAGTATCCCATTGTAGTCTCAAAACAAATGAATATTACAACCTTTATTTCAAAAGATTAATATTAATTTTAGTTATGTTTATATCTATTAAATATTGTATTATACACACATATATATTACAAGCTTTATTTTTACACTTTTATTTTAGTTTTAACTGTGTATATGTGTATATATGCAGTATATATTGTATTAGACATATATATACATTACAATTTTTAGTTTAAAAATTTTATTCATTTTAAGTATGTATATCTGTGGGGTGGGGCAGGGTGGGCATGTATGAATATAGTACCATGAGAGGTCATTAGAGGGTGGAGAGTCCCCAGGAGCAGGAGCAATGGGTGTTTGTGGACTTCCTGTGTAGGTGCTGGAAGCTGAACTTGATCCCTATTTGTTGGCCTTGCTTGTAGGAGATTACATGCTGCGCTTTGGTAGAGGAAGCACATCAGTGGGGGTGGGCTATTTGAGATTCTAAAACATATTGCACCTTCTGTTTGTTTGGAGTTGGGAGCTCTCAGCTCCTTGTTGGTGCCGCCTTGCCGGCCCCTTCCTGTTGTATTTGCCCCTTATGTGTGCTTCTGTCATTGCCATGCCCACCTCTCACCACTATGCTTCCCTGCCCCAACGGACTCATCACCCTTTGGAACTTAAATGCATAAGTCAAAATCTTTCTTACATACATTGCTTTGTTTGGGATATCTTGTCACAGCAACAGAAAACTCTAATACTTAACACCAAGCTCCCACTCCAGCCCCAAGAGGTTTTGTTTTGTTTTGGTTTGGTTTGGTTTTTAATATCATTTTTATTATTTATTTATGTGTATGAGTGTGTGCTTGTGTGAGTTTTCCCCATTAATTTATTTATTTATTCACTTTACATACCCCCTCCTGGTCCCCCCTCTTACAGCCTCTCCCCCATTCCCCTTCCCCTTCTCCTCTGAGAGAGTGGAGGCCCCTCTGGGTATCCTCCCACCCTGGCACATCAAGTCTCTGCAGGGCTAGGTGCATCCTCTCCCACTGAGACCAGACAAGCAGCTCACTTAGAGGAACAGATTCCATGAAGAGTTGGGAGAAGAATTGAAGGCCCCTAAGGGGATAGGAACTCCACATGAAGACAAATAGAGTCTATTAACCTGGACCCCTGAAGGATCTCAGAGTCTGAACCACCAACCAAAGAGCTGGACCTAGCCCTCACACACACACACACACACACACACACACACACACACACACACACACACACATATGTAGTAAATATGCAACTCAGTCTTCATGTGAGTCCCCCAACAGGAGCTGTCCCTAAAGCTGTTGCCTATCTGTGGAATCCAGAGTTGATTTTTTTGTTTTGTTAGTTTTGTATCCAGAGTGTTCTTAAATGGAATAGTTCTCTGTGTTACTTCTATTTCGTTCATGCTACCCACAGTCTTGTTTTTGAAATCACATGTATTTTTTCCATTTTCTTCTCTCTAAATTTGAGTTAATTTCTGGTATCATCTTGTTTAAAACACCAAGAAGAATAATGCGTCTGCTTTATTTTATATTTTGTTGTATTTATGCACACGGAAACACATACATGCTTATATGCTCAGTTATTGGAACAAATGCTCTCCTTTTTATCTACTCTCACTATGTGACCCTTCATTTGTTTCAAGTAAATGAAACAACAAACTGATAATTAAACTAATAAAACTGTAGCATTTACAGATGACATCATTATTTACATCATTTAATTCTCATGGAAAAGGTGCCCTTTTTCTTACTAATGCTACTTACTTACAGGCAGATACTCTTAGCCAAAAATAATCCTGAAGTGAAATTGCCTGCAAACACAATCCCCTGATGACTGGTAAGATTCCTGGGAATTAGGAAATAAACCACAAGGTTCTTACAGGGAACAATTGATTCTTCAAAGACTGCCTAAGAAAACACTAACACATTTGCAGAGAAGTTATTGACTTGGACAAAAGTTAAAAAAATGCCCACAATGCATTTTAATACTAAATCTGCAAAAGAATATGCTAAGGAAAGTCCCACGCGTGCACAGACACACACACACACAAATAAATGGATAAGCCAAGTCTTGAGGGCCTGGGATATCAGCCACGAACTCAGTAAGTTGGATAACAAGGAAGCCAAGACTGTGTGTTTAAAGATGAATTTCTTTCAAAATCCACAGGAACACATCATAGGTTGCATAGGTCCTGGCCCTGGAGTAGGAGAGTTCCCAAGAAGGATGTGGAGGCACAGGTTATGATTATCTGAGCATAATAAGCAGCAAACTCAGACACACCTTCCTCTTCTGTCTGCCAAAGGAGGTATTTTTTCAGGACATTTTCTAGAAAGACAGGCACCAACATATATTGACAGATGAGGCACACCAATAACAGTCAAAGGAAAATTTTCACATAAGTCTTTCTGGGTTGACTTACAGGAGGGTGTTTTCCACTGTCCCATATGGAATGTTTCAATTTCTGCCATTTCATGTCAGTAAATATAAATATTGATGAATAGGTGTCCTTCCTTCAAAACACACTTTTATGGGTTTTGACCAAATGTCCAGGCAGCAGAAGGAAGCCAGTGGCATCAAAGTTGGCCAAAAACCCACCATCACACCAGTACCTCCACATCCTTCTTGGGAACTCTCCTACCCCAGGGCCAGGACCTATGCAACCTATGATGTGTTCCTGTGGATTTTGAAAGAAATTCATCTTTAAACACACAGTCTTGGCTAGTGTGATGGTCTTGGACTAGTGTGAAAACTCAGTAAAAGTCACCCATGTCATGCATCTGGTGTTGTTGTTGTTGTTGTCATCATCATCTTTGGTGGTGGTGGTTTGGTTTGGTTTGAGAGGTTTTGTTTATTGTGTTTGAGACAGAGTCTCACTACATAGCTCTGACTAATCTGGAACTCACTATGTAGACCACACTGACCCTGAATTTGGAGAGATCCTGCTTGCCTCTGCCTTCTGAGAGCTGGGATTAAAGGCAGGCACCATTGAGCCATGCAAGTTAAATTTTTTAATTACATTTTTTTTTTACAACTAACATCCTTCACCGTTTCAGTCTGGAAGGAAAAAAAAAACCGTGCATGCAGTCAATGTTTTAATTGAACAAGAGCATATGCAAATGACACAGGCATTTCTATCATTTGGATTTAGAAGAAAATCCTGAGATGATGTTGCACTTTTCCCACCTCAGCCGTGAACACTTATTATCCGTGATTGAGTCTGCAAGCAGCTGGCAGGCAAAAGCCTCTCAGGGGTATTATTAGCCTTCATACCAGATCATAAAGAAGGATTTGCCAAAAATCCTAGTTTCCAGAAGGGCTCTGTTGTACCAAAGCAGTCGACCATCGCCACCTTGTGACCATGCCTTACAATGCAGCTAGCTCACAGAAATTACAAATGCTATTTATTGATTGGAGCGGGGAGGGGGAAGGCAGGGGTTGGTTGGTTGGTTTGTTGTTGGTTTTTCAAGACAGAATTTCTCTAACAGTCTTGGATGTCCTGGAACTCCTTCTGTAGACCAGGCTAGCCTTGAACTCACAGAGATCCACCTGCTGTGGTATCAAAGGCAAGCACTACCACTGCCTGGCCTATGTTATTTTTTGATTAAGCAAAAATATCTTTAAATGTCTAGATTAGATGTCCAGATTAAATGTGTAGACTAAAATCTCTAAAAATTTTCTAATATAATTTTATCAGTTGAGAAACTTATCCACTTTTCTGTGTAGCCCTGACTGTCCTGGAACTCACTTTGTAGACCAGGCTGGCCTCGAACTCAGAAATCTGCCTGCCTCTGCCTCCCAAGTGCTGGAATTAAAGGCGTGTGCCACCACTGTCAGGCTGTTTTTCTTTTTTTTTTCTTTTTTTTTTTCTTTTTAAGGTTTATTTATTATTATATGTAACTACACTGTAGCTGACTTCAGACACTCCAGAAGAGGGTGTCAGATCTTATTACAAGATGGTTGTGAGCCACCATGTGGTTGCTGGGATTTGAACTCAGGACCTTCAGAAGAACAGTCGGTGCTCTTAACTGCTGAACCATCTCTCCAGCCCAACTTGTCCACTTTTATGTGATGCTAGGGATGAATGAAACTCAGAGCTTTGTGCATCCATCCCACTGTCTGGCGGGCACTGTTGTACTATATATTCCTAATGGGGAGCATCCAAAAAACAAAACAAAAAAAAAGCCAAACCTTAACTCTTTAATTAATTAATTTTTCAGAACTAAGATTTAGTCAGGAAAGTTGCATTGTACGCATGCCCCTGGTTATTCAGGTGAGCACAGTAGGAATATATTATCAGAGGAAAAACATTGGTATAAGAGTTGTCTGCACATTTGAAGTTAGACGGATATGAAAGTGTGTCAGGTTTCCTGCTTTAATTTTTTTTAAGATATCTTTTCAAAGGAATATTGAAGTAAGTCAAACAGTATTGAAAATTTTCGAAGGTTGTGCATCATCATGTGACTGAGTGATTCCGGGTCCACAGACACATAAAATAAGTCTTTTAAAAATTAATTTTAATATTTAGTAATGTGACATGAAATTAAATTAAACCAATGTTTTTCCTCTGGTAAGAAACTCAGAAAGTAAAAATGATACATTTTATTCATGGTAAAAATCCTAATCTCATTTAATCGATACACATTGCGTTCCTGTATGCGTTATTAAGTTGTAGCCATTAATAATAAAATAATATTATTAAACAGCAACTAAATAGTCCTAAAGCCCTGCGTAGTGAGACTTCAGAGCTGGTAATCTCTTGCTAAAAAAATACACCTCCCAGAAAGCCTTGCGGCCAGGCCAAGCACTTCCGGAAGGAAGGACTATGGGGCGGCAGTAGGGCCCTTCTGTAAGAAAAGGGAGAGATGTGGCTTCAAAAGAAACTACACCCATTCGTGTGAATGGCGCTTTGTCACACATGTGTGGAGATAGCTAATATGTCTAAAGAGAAAGACCGGGTGAAGCCCTGACAGGGCGGACCTACTGCTGCCCCTGTAGTACTTCCTTACATGGCTACCTCGACGCAAGGGATGCTGGGAAGTGTAGTGATTTGGCTGGAAACTACCAGCTATTAAATAACATCGCGTCATTACCCCGACGTGTTCTGTGCCCAAGCCTGCTGATCTCATCTCCATTCCTGCTCCATTCTGAGCCCTGTTTCACTCTCTTCTCTAACAAGAGTTTAGGGAAGAGGTCTCCCACAGGGGGTGGAGGTGGGTGGGTGTCAGTCTCCCTCTTCTGGCCGCCATCGGTACTGCAAGGAGGGGCCACAAATTATATGCAAATTTTATGCCATGATAATATGCACAAATAAATAAGGCCAGAGATTCTCCAGAGTCAGGATTTGAGGCTTTGGGGACCAATGAGAGTTGTTGAATTTAATGCAAAATGTACACACTTGGAAACAAGCCTGGGCAAGGCTTCATTTTCTAAGGAGACCTGAGAAGTTAGCAGAAGTGTGTGTCAGTTCTAAATGAAACTGAGGACATAATGCCTAACGTACCTATTAGCATACCAAAGCACATGATGGCCTCTAGACTCTCTAGAGACCTGTGTTCTCATCCTGCCCCATACCTTAAACCAAGCCAGCCCAGGCGCTTTGCTTCCCTTCTCCCAGCATCTCTTACCTACATAACCCAGCCATTTAGGCCATGCTCCCTCTTGATCCTCTCAGTCTCCTTTGTTCCCTCTCTCTTCTTCTCTCACTCTTCACCCTCTTCACCCCGTCCTCTCATGGTCAGGTTCAGTCTACTGTCCATATTTAGTCCGCTACTTTCTCTCCTTGCTCTGGACTCTTCCAGAAGCCTCTAGCTGTTCTCCTCAATCGTACCTGGGAGCGGTCATGTCTTCATTTGTGCATTATCTTCCTAAGGCATCAATCTGTGGCTGACCCCAGAGGCCTTTATGCTTTCTCCCTGGAAAAATTCTAATTTCTTGAGTCAGTTTGTTGCAAAGTCCAGACAACTGAAGGGGTGGCTCAAGGGCCAGGGCACAGGTCATTGAAATATACTCAGGGCTACAAGGAGCGTCAGTCAGTGTGAAAGTAGAAAGGAAGCAACGTTGTCTACAAACATATAAAAACAAATTAAAAGTTTTTAAAAAGCTAAAACTTTAAATTAAATTAAAGGCAATCATCTGGGCAATGATGATGCACACCTTTAAAACCAGCAGATTGGGGCTGGAGAGATGGCTCAGCGGTCAAGAGCACTGAATGCTCTTTCAGAAGTCCTGAGTTCAATTTCCAGCAATCACAGGCTCACAACCATCTGTAATGGGATGCAATGTGTTCTTCTGGTGTGTCTGAGGACTGCTACCGTGTATGCACATACATAAAATAAATAAATAAATATTTTTAAAAAACAGCAGATTATACTCAGGAGGCAGAGGCAGGTGAATCTCTGAGTTTGAGGCCAGCCTGGTCTACAGAGAAAGTTCCAGGACAGCCAGAGCTACACAAAGAAACCGTCTCGGAAAACCAATAAATTAAATTAAAAAGACAACAACGGTGAGCTGAGTGCTTTCTGAGCCAGTGAGCCCAGGTCCTCTTACCCTCCACATCTCCAGTCCCAAATTAGCCTTTAGTTTCCCAGCAACATAAAACAAATCTGGGGCCTTTCGTAAAAGTTGTCAGGAGATAAGAGCAGCCTAAGGCTTCTTTATTGCTTTCCTCTCCACTCCTGGAAAAGAAGGGGTAGCAGAAAAGCCAGTAGTCAGATAAAATACACAATGTCAGATTGAAATCTGAATTCTGGTTGTATTTATTTTAGACGCTCGGAAGACCCGTTGCCCTACAGTATTTTTGGGGGGCTAGAATGGAAATAAATCTCAGTGTCGGTAGCCCACAAAGAGACAGAAGCAAAAGCAGTTTGCTGTACGCAAAGGATGATGAGAAAATCCTCTGATGTTCTCTCCCTTTCCCCTTCCTTCTACCCTCTTCTTTCTGCTATTTTTTTGACCCAGCTCCTGTGACCCCCAACCCCATGCCCTTGGTCCTCTAGGACTTTCAAGCTTTCTGAAAAGTGCTCAAAGAAAACACATTTCCTTGTGGTTTTCGATATACTCTAAGGTGTGGACTATCTATCCCCAGCCAGCAGGAGGTGCTGTTACTACAGCTGGAAGCAGAGTTACTAAAAAGTAGCTAAAGGTTAACCTGGGGGGCTGATTTACTGGTAATGTGTGTAGGTGTGCAGAGTTGGAATGTTGGGAGTCCAGAGCCTAATTATGATTTCTCTTGGACGATTTTCAGCCCTCTAGACAGACTTTCTTAAGCCACCTGTGTCAGACTTGACATCCTGTGACTAACAGATTAAAAAGACAAGTGTTTTTGTCTGTCAAATTTGATCAAATTGTTCTTTCACAGCAAGAGGCCCTAGTAAAAGCCAGGACTTCCTGCTCTGCTTCATCCACACGGCTTAATATTGCCACCCATGTATTTTGAAAAGAACCTTGATTGATGACTTATTCCTTTTTTTTATTTTTATTTACATTCAAAATCATTTCCCCTTTCCCCTTTCCCCTTTCCTCGCACCCCGAAAGTCCCATAAGCCCCCTTCCCTCCCTCTTTTCCCCATTCAACCCCCTCTCGCTTCTCTGTCCAGGCATTCCCCTACGTCCAGTCTTTCCAGGACCAGGGGTCTCTCCTTCCATCTTCTTAGAAATCTATTGATATGCGAATTGTGTCTAGGATATTCTGAGATTCTGGGTTAATATCCCCTTATCAGTGACTGCATACCATGTGTGTTCTTTTGTGATTGGGTTACCTCACTAAGGATGACATTTTCAAGTTCTGACCATTTGTCTAGGAATTTCGTGCATTCATTGTTTTTAATTGCAGAGTAGTATTCCATTGTGTAAATATACCACATCTTCTGAATCCATTCCTCCGTTGAGGGACATCTGGGTTCTTTCCAGCTTCTGGCTATTATAAGTAAGGCTGCTTTGAACATAGTGGAGCATGTGTCCTTATTGCATGCAGGGAAAGCCTCTGGATATATACCCAGGAGTGGTATAGCCGGATCCTCCGGGAGTGTCATGCCCAGTTTTCTGAGGAACCACCAGACTGCTTTCCAGAGTGGTTGTACCAGCTTGCAATCCCACCAGCAGTGGAGGAGTGTTCCTCTTTCTCCACATCCTCTCCAACAACTGCTGTCTCCTGTGGTTTTGATCTTCGCCATTCTGACTGGTGTGAGATGGAATCTCAGGGTTGTTTTGATTTGCATTTCCCTAATGACTAAGGATGATGAACATCTCTTTAGGTGCTTCTCAGCCATTAGATATTCTTCAGGTGAGAACTCTTTGTTTAGCTCTGTACCCCATTTTTCAATAGGGTTACTTGCCTCTCTGGAGTTTAACTTCTTGAGTTCTTTGTATATATTGGATATTAGCCCTCTGTCGGATGTAGGGTTGGTAAAGATCATTTCCCATTTAGTTGGTTGCCGCTTTGTCTTTTTGACAGTGTCTTTTGCCTTGCAAAAACTTTGTAATTTTATGAGGTCCCATTTGTCAATTCTTGATCTTAGAGCATAAACTATTGGAGTTCTATTCAGGAAATTCTCCCCTGTGCCCATATGTTCAACGTTCTTCCCTAGTTTCCTTTCTATTAGTTTCAGTGTGTCTGGTTTTATGTGGAGGTCCTTGATCCACTTGGAATTGAGCTTAGTGCAAGGAGATAAGAATGGGTCAATTTGCATTCTTCTGCATGTTGACCTCCAGTTGAGCCAGCACCATTTGTTGAAAAGGCTATCTTTTTTCCACTGGATGGTTTTAGCTCCTTTGTCAAAGATCAAGTGACCATAGGAATGTGGATTCATTTCTGGGTCTTCAATTCTGTTCCATTGATCTACATGCCTGTCACTGTACCAATACCATGCAGTTTTTAACACTATTGCTCTGTAGTACAGCTTGAGGTCCGGGATACTGATTCCCCCAGAGGTTCTTTTACTCTTGAGAATAATTTTAGCTATTCTGGATTTTCTGTTATTCCAGATGAATTTTTGAATTGCTCTTTCTAACTCTATGAAGAATTGAGTTGGGATTTTGATGGGGATTGCATTGAATCTGTAAATTGCTTTTGGCAAGATGGTCATTTGTACTATATTAATCCTGCCAATCCATGAGCATGGCAGATTTTTACATCTTCTGAGGTCTTCTTCAATTTCTTTCTTCGGAGACTTGAAGTTCTTGTCATACAGATCTTTCACTTGTTTAGTTAGAGTCAAACCAAGATACTTTATATGGTTTGTGGCTATCGTGAAGGGTATCATTTCTCTTACTTCTTTCTCAGCCTGCTTATCTTTTGAGTATAGGAAGGCTACTGACTTGCTTGAGTTGATTTTATATCCGGCCACTTTGCTGAAGTCGTTTATCCGCTGTAGGAGTTCTCTGGCCGAGTTCTTTGAGTCGCTTAACTATACTATCATATCATCTGCAAATACTGATATTTTGACTTCTTCCTTTCCAATTTGTATCCATTTGACCTACTTTTGTTGTCTAATTGCTCTAGCTAGAACTTCAAGTACTATATTGAAAAGATATGGAGAGAGAGGGCAGCCTTGTCTAGTCTCTGATTTTAGTGGGATTGTTTCAAGTTTCTCTCCATTCAGATTGATGTTGGCTACCGGTTTGCTGTAAATTGCTTTTACTATGTTTAGATATGGGCCTCGAATTCCTGATCTTTCCAAGACCTTTAGCATGAAAGGATGCTGAATTTTATCAAATGCTTTCTCAGCATCTAATGAAATGACCATGTGGTTTTTTTCTTTGAGATTGTTTATATAGTGGATTACATTGATGGATTTCCTTATATTGAATCATCCCTGCATTCCTGGGATGAAGCCTACTTGATCATGGTGAATGATCGTTTTGATGTGTTCTTGGATTCGGGTGGCAAGAATTTTATTGAGTATTTTTGCATCGATATTCATGAGAGATTGACCTGAGATTCTCTTTCTTTGTCGGATCTTTGTATGCTTTTGGTATTAGCGTAATTGTGGCTTCATAGAACGAGTTGGGTAGTGTTCCTTCTGTTTCTATTTTGTGGAACAGTTTGAAGAGTATTGGTGTTAGGTCTTCTTTGAAGGTCTGATAGAATTCTGCACTAAAACCATCTGGACCTGTGCTTTTTTTGGTTGGAAGACTTCCAATGACGACTTCTATTTCTTCAGGGGTTATAGGATGGTTTAGATGGTCTATTTGATCCTGATTTAATTTTGGTATTTGTCAAGGAAATTGTCCATTTCCTCCAGATTTTCTAGTTGTGTTGAGTACAGGCTTTTGTAGTAGGATCTGATGATTTTTTGAATTTCCTCAGTTACTGTTATCTCTCCCTTTTCATTTCTGATTTTATTAATTTGGATACTGTCTCTGTGCCCTCTGGCTAGTCTGGCTAAGGGCTTATCTATCTTGTTGATTTTCTCAAAGAACCAACTCCTCGTTTTGTTGATTCTTTGTATGGTTTTATTTGTTTCTACTTGATTGATTTCAGCCCTGAGTTTGATGATTTCCTGCCTTCTACTCCTCTTGAGTGTATTTGCTTCTTTTTGTTCCAGGGCTTTCAGGTGTGCCATTAAGCTGCTAGTGTATGCTGTCTCCCGTTTCTTTTTGGTGGCACTCAGGGCTATGAATTTTCTTCTTAGCACTGCTTTCATTGTGTCCCATAAATTAGGGTATGTTGTGCCTTCATTTTCATTAAATTTTAAAAAGTCTTTGATTTCTTTCTTTATTTCCACCTTGTCCAAGTTATCATTGAGTAGAGCATTGTTCAGCCTCCATGTGTATGTGGGTTTTCTGTTGGTTTTGTTGCCATTGAAGACCACCCTTATTCCATAGTGATCTGATAGGAGGCATGGGATTAGTTCTATCTTATATCTGTTGAGGTCTGATTTGTGACCAATTATATGGTCGATTTTGGAGAAGGTACCATGAGGTGCTGAGAAGAAGGTGTATTCTTTAGCTCTAGGATGAAATGTTCTATATATATATCTGTTAGTTCCATTTGGTCCAAGGCTTCAATTAGATTCACTGTGTCCCTGTTTAGTTTCTGCTTTCCTGAACGATCCATTTCAGAGAGCGGGGTGTTGAAGTCACCCACTATTATTGTGTGAGGTGCGATGTGTGCTTTGAGCTTTAGTAAAGTTTCTTTTACGAATGAGGGTGCCCTTGTATTTGGAGCATAGATATTCAGAATTGAGAGTTCTTCTTGGTGGATTTTTCCCTTGATCAGTATGTAGTGTCCTTCTGTGTCTTTTTTGATGACTTTAGGTTGAAAGTCAATTTTATCTGATATTAGGATGGCTACTCCGGCTCGTTTCCTGGAACCATTTGCTTGTAAAATTGTTTTCCAGCCTTTTACTCTGAGGTAGTGTTTGTCTTTGACACTGAGGTGCATTTCCTGCATGCAGCAAAATGCTGGGTCCTGTTTACATATCCAGTCTGTTAGTCTATGTCTTTTTATTGGGGAATTGAGACCATTGATATTAAGAGAGATTAAGGAATAGTGACTATTGCCACCTGCCATTCTTGACACTATCTTTATGTTTGAGTGGTTATCTACTTTTGGGTTTGATGCAAGAAGGTTACTATCTCATTTTTTCCAGGGTGTTGTTTCTCTCCTTGTATTGGCGGTTTCCACCTATTATCCTTTGGAGGGCTGGGTATGTGGAAAGATATTGTGAAAATTTGGTTTTATCATGGTCTCTCCATCTATGGTGATTGAGAGTTTTTCTGGGTATAGTAGTCTAGGCTGGCATTTGTGCTCTCTTAGTGTCTGCATGAGATCTGCCCAGGATCTTCTGGCTTTCATAGTCTCTGGTGAGAAGTCTGATGTGATTCGGATAGGTCTTCCTTTGTATGTTACTTGGCCCTTTTCTCTTACTGCTTTTAATATTCTTTCTTTGTTTAGTACATTTGATGTTTTGATTATTATGTGACGGGAGGTATTTCTGTTCTGGTCCAGTCTGTTTGGAGTTCTGTAGGCTTCTTGTACTTTCATCGGCATCTCTCTCTTTAGGTTAGGGAAGTTTTCCTCCATAATTTTGTTGAAGATGTTTACTGGCCCTTTAAGTTGCAAATCTTCACTCTCATCTATACCTATAATCCTTAGGTTTGGTCTTCTCATTGTGTCCTGGATTTCCTGGATGTTTTGGGTTACACGTTTTTTGCATTTTGCATTTTCTTTGACTGTTGAGTCAATGCTCTCTATGGTATCTTCAGCACCTGAGATTCTTTCTTCCATCTCTTGTATTCTATTGTTGATGTTTGCATCTATGACTTCTGATTTCTTCCCAAGGTTTTCTATCTCCAAAGTTGTCTCCCTTTGTGATTTCTTAGTTGTTTCTACTTCCTTTTTTAGATCCTGGATGGATTTGCTGAGATCCTTCACTTGTTTGTTTGTATTTTCCTGTATTTCTTTAAGGTATTTTTGCGTTTCCTCTTTCAGGATTTCTGCCTGTTGACCCAAGTTCTCCTGTATTTCTCTAAGCGATTTTTGTGTTTCCTCCTCATGGGCTTCCATCTGTTGATCCATCACCTCCTGCATTTCTTTAAGCAATTCTCGTATTTCCTTTGTAAGGGCATCTATCCGTTGATTCATTTCTTTAAGCAATTTTTGTGTTGCCTCCCTATGGGCATTCATCTGTTGACCCATATTCTTCTGCATTTCTTTATGCAATTTTTGTGATTCCTTTGAAAGTGCATCTACCCGTTGATCCATTTCTTTAAGCGATTTTTGTGTTGCCTCCTTGTGGGCCTCCATCTGTTGATCCATGTTCTCCTGCATTTCTCTAAGCGATTTTTGTGTTTCCTTTGTAAGGGCTTCTAACCGTTGATTAATGGTCTCCTGTAATTCTTTATTAGATTTTTTTGTGTCCTTCTTGAAATCCTCTAATAGCATCATGAGAAGTGATTTTAAATCCAGATCTTGTCTTTCGGGTGTGGTGGGGTATCCAGGACTTGCTGCTGTTGGAGAGTTGGGTTCGGATGGTGCCATATTACTTTGATTTCTGTTAGTAACATTCCTATGTTTGCCTTTTGCCATCTAGTTACCTCTGGTGTTAGTTGGTCCTGCTGTCACTGGCTGTTGGTTGGACTTCCTGTGAGCTTGCAAAGCTATTTCTGGCCCCCCTGGGTTACGGGGATTCTCCTGGCACCGATTTCTGGAGCCTGCCCTGCTCCTGAGTGACTTTGGAGCCCTGATGTGCCCTGCCCCAAGTGATGTTATATTGGGGAATCCCTGCACATCCAAAGGCTCAGCGTAGTGGATTCCTGGAGCAGAGGTCGCCAAAGGGAGGCTGGTAGGATCCCGCCCTGTGCAGGGGTGTGTGATCTCTCCTAGGGGGGGAGGGGGCATCCCTCTGCCAGGCAGAAGTCCCACAGCAGAGCTAGCACGCTGGTTACTGCAGATCTGCCCAGCTCTTGGGAGCAGGGTACACACAAGCTGCCTGAGACCCAAGCGATATTATGCCAGTCTGTCTCTGAGCCTGGTGGTCCCAACTTCCCAGTCACTGGAGCAAAGATGGCGGAGGGCACTCTCCGTGGCGCCGCTCACCCTGCAGACGCGATGGCCTGCCGATCTGGCACCCAGGCGACCACAGCGCTGACCCGTTCTCGGGCGCAGACGGAAGCCCCAACAGGCCGTGTCCCAAGTGATGTTATATTGGGGAGAGAGAGCCTGGGGTACCTGTCTCTTCAGTGCAGTCTGCGGGAACAGAGGTCGCGGAAGGAAAGCTGGTAGGCTCCCACCCAGTGCGGGGTCCCTCTGCCAGGCAGAAGTCCCACAGCAGAGCTGGCGCGCTGATCACTGCAGATCAGCCCAGCTCTTGGGAGCCGCATACACACAAGCTGCCTGAGACCCAAGCGATATTATGCCTGTCTGTCTCTGAGTCTGGCGGTCCCAACTGCCTGATGAGTTATTCCTATATAAAAAAATTCATGAAACTGTGTCCATGTCCCACCGTGGGATTTGGAGTGCAGTTTACCATGACTCACCCCAACATATGCATAGAACCCTTAAATTGTGACGTAAAACAAACTCTTCTTTCCTTTAAATTGCTTGACTCAGTATTTTGTCAAAGCAGTGTGTAGGGTAAGTAATACCCTTGGACAGCTGAAATCAGTAGAAACACACTCTCTGTGGCTGGACAAGAGCATGCTTTCAGCAGGGTTCATTGGCACACATCTTTCATCCTACCCAGCACTTAGGAAGCAGAGGCAAGGGGATCTCTGAGCTCCTGGTCTGCCTAACAGATTTCAGTACCTGTAACACTCACTCAATTCCAGTGACAGGAGAGAATTTGGTTGCCAGGAACTTGGAGATTGGGGGTGGGGGGTATTAGAGAGGTTGGGGAGGGGGGCGTTGGTCAGCTGGCTGCCATGTGAGTTCCAGGTTTAGGTGGACAGTTATAGAGGAGGGTACTCCATGCCCTCATCTACCTTTTCATATGTGCTCATGAGTGCTTATCTAAATGAGTCATCTTATTTCTGTTTCCTTCCCATTTCCCAATTTCCTTCTCTCAAGAGAGCATTGGAATTAAAGGCAAAGGACAAATCCATTAGTATTTTTTTGTGTGTGTAAATTCTTCTGCCCATGGAAATTCTATGTATTCATTCACTAAAAACAAAACTTGTGATTTACAAACATTTGAAAGCTGCCCATAAAATTTCATGTGAAAATCTCAGCTGCTCTTCCTTAGAAAAATATTTTTTTACATAGAGGAGTTCCAGTTATACATTCAATTTCGCATTGTAACTGCATTTTAAAGCATGGACCCACTGCAGCTCAAAGCAGCTGCAAATCTCCAACTACCCTGCATCCACTTCCCAGGCACTGTTTACAGGCATGGAGCTCCAGGATTATATATAGAAACACACACACACACACACACACACGGGGAGAGAGAGAGAGAGAGAGACATACACACAGACATACATACACACATAAAATATACTTTGCTGAAAGAAAAACAAGAACAAAAGGGTGACTATTCAGCTTGCTTGGGCCCAAGTTCCAAAGCTATACACATCTGTGACAAGAATTTCACATATAAACATGTGAAGGAAATTACATAGGTTCATCTTTGACAAGAATTTCATACACACACTTGTGACAAGGGTTTCACACACAAACTTTTGACAGGAATTTCACACGTACACACATGCACACCTGTAAGAGGAATTTCACACATATACTTGTAACGAAGATTACTCACATACACACATATACACACCAGTGACAGGGATTTTTTTCCACACACACACACACACACACACACACCTGTGACAAAAATTTCACACAAATACATGGTGAAATGACATGGATTTCACCTCCACACATATACACACCACTGACAAGAATACATAGCAACAAACCAAACTAAACCTCTCTCTCTCTCTCTCTCTCTCTCTCTCTCTCTCCCTCCCTCCCTCCCTCCCTCCCTCCCTCCCCCTCTCCCTCCCTCCCTTTCCCTCTCTCTCTCACACATACACACACAAACACACACACTCACCTGTGACAAAAATTTCACGCATGCATACATACCCATGTGAAAGGAATTTCACACACAAACCTATGAAAGTAATTACACACATACATACATTTTTGACAAGGATTTCACTCACACATCTGTGACAAGAATTTCACACACAATTATGACATGCATTTCATACACATACACATATGACAAGAATTTCACACACACATTCCTGTGACAAGAATTCCGCACACAAAACTACTGTGGTAGGGATTTCACACACAAACCTGTGACAGTAATTTCACATACAAACCTATGACAGGAATTTCACACACACACACATACACACACACATACACACAGACATCTGTGAAATGAGTTTTAAACACACATGTGATCAGAATTTCACTCACACACACACACACACACCTGTGACAGAAACTTCACACACACAACCACAAATACAGGAGTTTCACACATACAATTGTGACATAAATTTTAGATACACACATGTCTGTGAATTGAACTTTACACAGGCACTTGTGATAGGAATTTTACACACACACACCTGTGACAAGAATTTTACAAACAAAATTGTGACAGAAATTTCATATACACACAAAACTGTGACATGGTTTTAACACATACACACACACCTGTGACAGAAATTTCACACACACACCTATAACAAGGATTTCTCTCTCACACATACAGACATACACTTGTGACAAGAATTTTCCACACCTCTGACAGGGATTTCACATACACATGTGACATGAATTTCATACACACACACATACACACACACACACCTGATACAGAAGTTTTACACATACACACGACATGAATTCCACATGCACACACACATCTGTGAAATGAATTTCACACATACACATGTGACAGAAATATCACACACACACATACCTATGACAAGAGTTTCACACAGAACACTGCAATAGGATATTTCACACCCATACAAACTGTGACAGGGATTATATACACACATGCACAACTGTGACAAAAATTGCACATACAAAACTGCAACAGGAATTTCACACACACACACACAGCTGTGACAGGGATTCCCCCACACACATGCACAACTGTGACAAAAATTGCACATACAAAACTGCAACAGGAATTTCACACACACACACAGCTGTGACAGGGATTCCCCCACACATACACACATATACACATACACACCTGTGACTTTAATTTCACACACAGAGATGTGACAATAATTTCACACACACATTCCTGTGACAGAAATTTCTCACACACCAGTAACAAAGATTTCTCTTTCTTACACACATACACACACACACCTACACACACACACATCATTCATGTATATATATCCATACACTTGAGACAAGAATTTTACACACTTGTGTCCTGGGGATTTCACACACACATAAATACACACAGATACACCTGTGACAGGAATTTCATACACAAGCATGTGAGCCAGTTGCACAGCTCTGGCTCAGAACTCCTCTCCATGTTAAGTGATTCAATCTTGCTTCTCTTGGCTTCTCTTGAATTTCTCTACTTTGCCTCATACTATCTTTGGCAATATATTCTATACAGAAGTATATGGCTCCTCCTCATTCTGTCTTCACCTGTGTCTTGCTTGGTCTCTCTCTGCAATGTCTCTGTACAACTGTCCCAGTAAAATTGCTCTCTCTCTCTCTCTCTCTCTCTCTCTCTCTCTCTCTCTCTCTCTCTCTCTCTCTCTCTCTCCTGTTCTCTTAAGTAGCTTCCCTTTCCTCTCTCTTCTCACAGGATAAGGTGCTTCCTCCTTCAAACTCACTTTACCTTCATTGTTGGGGATTAAAGGTGTATGCCAAGGGCATGTTTATATTCCAGCCATGGGGGTTAATGGTGTATGCTAAGGGTGAGCCACACAACTAGAAACAGGCTTTTCCAGTAAACAACCCAATCTTGGGTTTCACAGTGTGATCAAATATTCTGCAACAGTGAATGAATGGAAAGATGGGTGGATGGATTGGTGGATTGTGAGTAGATAGATGAAAAGGTGAATGGGTGGATGGATGGATTGGTGGTTGGATTGGTGGGTGGATGGATGGGCGGGTCATGTATTGTAGATGTGTGGATATATGAGAGGATGGATGGATAGAGGGATGTATGGGTGGATGGGTGGATGAATGGATAGGTGGATATATTGGTGAATATGTGGATTAGTGGATAGATGGATAGATGGTTATGTGGATATATGGATAAACTGATGAATGAATGGATGGATGTGTAGATGGATGGATAGGTGAATGGATTGGTGGATGGGTGGATGTGTCAGTAAATTGATGGATAAATGTATAGGATGATAAATGAAGGGTAAATGGATGTGTGGGTTGTGGAGAAGTAGATGGCATGGGTATATATACGTGTGTGTGTGTGTGTGTGTGTGTGTGTGTGTGTGTGTGTGTGTGTTTGGATGGGTGGGTGGGTGGATGGATTGGTGGATTGTGAATATGTAAGTGAATTGATGACTAGATGGGAATATGGATGTTTGGATAAATGAATGGATGGGTGTATGGATGAATAGATGGATAAGAATATGTATGGGTGTATATATGTGTGGGTGGGTGGATGGATGGATGGGTGAGTGGATAGTTGAGTGGATAGATGGATGGTTGGATGGATAGATGGACGAGTTGGTAGATGTGTGAATGTGACTGATTAATAGATGGATAGTGAATGGATCGATAGGTGGATAGATTGATGGATGGATATTTGACTGGGTGGGTGTATATATGTGTGGGTGGTTGGATAGATGGATGGATGGATGGGTGTGCTAATGGAGAATACATTCGTCAATGTTGCTTGGTAACAACCCTATCATAAGCTTCCATGCAACAATGTACTCCTTTGTTTCCAAGGTCGTGTCTTATCTGTGATGCTCACAATGAATTCACAGCGAGGTCCTAACTTGCCATTGCTGACTGAGCACCAAGTATCTTAAATCACTGACACCATATTCCTTGTGCCTTGGCCCTGAAATATCCTGGTATGGATGTAAGTGACATCAGCTCACCTGCAATCAGGACTATATGAGAGGGAACTGAGAATGTGCATTTGTGAAGCAGAGAGATAGTCTCTACACCACCCACATGAAGAAGAAAGTGGAGAAAGGGAAGGGAGAAAGGAAGCGGAAAGAGGGATGGACTGGACAAAGGGTGAGGAAAGGAGGGGTAGGGGTTGGGAGAGGGGAGGAAGACCACCTCCAGAGGTGGTTCAACTACAGAAGCACAGCACAGAAGTCTCAGCTTCAAAAACAGAATTGTTTGCAAACTCGTTTCTCTTTCTCATTTCTCCTAAAGAAAGAAGGTGCTGGAATCACTCCCATGGTTTAATGCTAACCAGGAACACTGATGTAGATGCTGCTGAAAGTGAAGGACCTGCTACAACTTCTGATAAACTACAAGGTCACAATCAAGTACCCTAAGCTTGGCCTGGGCCACAAGGTACTTCTAGAAGTGTGAGTCTTCTAAAAGATTCTACTTCATACAAGGCCATGACCTTTCAATTCACCTTCAATTTCAACAGTTGGATTTATGTATGTATTACTGTCAATTCTTTATCCATTTACTTAATTTTTTGTTGTTGTTTGTTTCTGGTTTTTCCAGACAGGGTTTCTCTTTGTGTAGCTCTGGCTGTCTTGGAACACACTCTGTAGACCAGGCTGGCCTCAAACTCAGAGATCTGCCTCCCAAGTGCTGGAATTACAGGATTAAAGGCATGCACCACCACTACCTGGTTACTTAAATAGTTTTTAAGCTTTTTAAAAATGTGTATAGTTTTTTTTCCCATAATCACTGTGGGAGTTGCATGGGGTTCAGATTTTGGATAATACATTACAAAATCTACCACAGGAGAATAATTCCTTTGAGGAGGCAGATGTTTTCTAAAGAAAAATAATTATTTCTGTCACCCACTGTCCAGTCAGACTCATTTAAAGAGGAACTAATTGACAAGAAATCTGTGCAGGGGTCTGTCCAGGAGCTGCTCCAGAAGAGGGTCACTTGGAAGATTCTGTGAAAGGCTGAGTCAACAACAGGAAGTTGGTCTGTGTGGTTTGAGATAGCATCTGGCCTAGCTAGACAAACATTTCCTCAAAAAAGATAAATACTATGAGAGTTAGTTAGATTGGTTGGGAAATCTGATCCCCCAAATTCACCTTTTATGATTTATTCTGTAAGATTAAACATTTTTTAATAAGGAAACAATAAAAATTTGTGGAGAATGAAAAACATCCCAGCACTAAACAAACACATTTCCTGGTTTTAACATTCACAATTTTGGGGCCAACTAGGTGGATTAGGAGGTAAGGGTGTTTATGACCAAGCCTGAGAACCAGAGTTCAATCCTGTTGTCTCATCCAAAAAATGATTCTTATTTTTACTTTTATTTATTGTTATGGTATGACTGTTTCATGACATCAACTCTGTCTGTCCAGGTTTCCATGGATTCTGAGAATTGAATTCATGTTTCCAGGCTTGAGTAGAGTCTTAGGGTGCCTAATATTGAAACTTTATCTTTTTTTTTTTCACTGAAAATGTGAATTTAGCTTTAGCTTGTGACTTTGTCCTCACACTTTCCAAGTATGTTGAGATTGGATGTGAGCGTGTGTGTGTGTGTGTGTGTGTGTGTGTGTATGTACTTTTTTTTGCTGTGTCTTCAAGAATCTAAATAATTTTGGCATTTTCTGCCACCCACAGTTAGGATCATACCAAGGTGAGGAATTTCTCCTCTCCCAATCGAAGCACACATTTCAGCAATTTTTTCAAAACTGTTTACAGTTATTGGACTGAGGTTCAGCAAACTTCACTCCCATTCCCCTCATTTGAACAGAAGCAATGTGCATTTTTCCTTATTTATTTATTTAGTTTGTTTGTTTATATTCTGGGTTTTCAAGACAGGGTTTCTCTGTGTAGCACTGGCTATTCTCGAACTTGTAGACCAGGCTGGTCTCGAACTCACAGAGATCCACATGTCTCTGCTTCCTGGGTATTATTTTATTTAGATTCTGCATTATTGTAAACACCTCCTAGGTAGGGAACTCAAAATTCATTTACAATTTCCTAACAATACATACCTACACCCTCAATAGAATTTCATGGAATGTTCTTTGGGGATTTGGATGTTTTGCTTTGTTTTGTTTTTCTGTCTTGAAACAAGGTCTCACTATGCAGCCCTGGCTGAATTAGAATTTACAGAAATCTCTCTGCCTCAGTTTTCTAAGCACTGGCCTCATGGGTGTGCAATATGAACCTTTTAGCAAGTTTTTAAGTGAGGGTCTGAAAAGTTTCCCAAGTTTTCTTAGTTTATAGTCCTTGACCCTGGCCTGCAGCCACCAAGTAGTGGCCTGAAAGAAAAGAAAAGGGAATTTGCAGCTATTTTACAAGAAACCAAGGTGCTATCTGCAGAAATGGAGACTGCAGGAGAGGAGAGAGAGTTACCACAGAGAAGGTTGCTGCCCAAGGGAAACTTACTTTGCTGTGCTCCGTCCGTGCTGTGACCCTGAACATCTGGAGCTTCACAGATGATCTGAGACTAGGGAATATGTGCAAGTGTCTTCAAGGATTGTCCCAGGTGAATTCACAGCAAAATAGAGATAATCCACAGATCTAAAAGGAAACAACAGGCACCTATCCAGTCATGAAATAGTTGATATGTAGACTTGTAAAAGCAGGAAGCTCTTAGACACTAAACACATGAATGAATGAATGAATGAATAAATAAATGAATGAATGAATATAATGAAAGTATTTAGGGAGCTAGAGAGATAGCTTGGCAATTATGAGTACCACCTGCCTTTGCAGATGATCCGAATTCAGTCCCCCCAGGACCCCCAAGGAGGCTCATAAATTCCACAACTCCAGCATCCAGATTTCCACGGTCAATGACTTCTGACTGTTGTAGAAAACAGATCCAACTTTCAATGTCATAAACTCTGAAACTTTAACCCCCTGGCTGTTTTTGTTTCCACCTGGCACCTATGACTGAGACTCTACTACAACACCACCACCATGCCTTCCCCCCCCCACACACACACACAGGTAACTTGACACCTCACTGAAAGAAAGTTCAAACTTTTCACCAGAGCTCTTGAGCTCCACCCACCTCCTTGTCAGTCACATAACTGACTGCAAGGAAACCCAAATGCTTTGTTGACAAGATGCATCTATGAACACTACACCAAACCCACAAACCCTTCTAAAGCATAAAGTTTCAAGTTTACAGAAGACTCGTCTCTCACATTTTGGAGGCTATTTGCAGCTAAGCTATACTCACTAGGTAGTGCTTACAGCTTAGTGGTAAAGTGCTTATAGCTACCAGGATAAGGTGTTCATAGCTCAGTGGATAGGGTGCTTGAGGATTAGTGAGTAGTGTGCTTGTAGCTCAGTGTCTTAGTCAGGGTTTCTATTGCTGCAGTGAAACATCGTGACCAAGAAGCAAGTTTGGGAGGAAAGGGCTTATTCCTCTTACACTTCCACATTGCTGCTTATCATCAAAGGAATTCACTAGTGGAACTCACACAGGGCACGAGCCTAGAGGCAGGAGCTGAAGCAGAGGCCAAAGGAAGATGCTGTGCACTGAATTCCTTCCCCTGGTTTGCTCAGAGTGCTACCCATGGCTACCTGGGTCCTCCTGTCTTGATCCCTAATTGAGAAAATACCTTACAGCTGGATGTCATGGAGGCATTTCCTCAACTGAAGCTCCTTTCTCTGTGATAACTCCAGTCTGTGTCAAGTTGACACACAAAACCAGCCAGTATGTTCAGTTTGTAGGCTACGTACCTAGCATGCAGTGAGTCATCACTTCAGTTCTCTTAGCTTTGTGGGTCCAAGGACTGAACTCAGACCATCAGGCATGACTCGAGTGCCTTTACAGACCCAGCCATCAAATCCGATGTTTTGTTTATTTGTTTTTAATATTTTCAGGTAGCACCCAGGTGGGTGTACTAGCACACATCTGAAATCTTAAGAATCTTCAGTCTCACATAAGAAGCTGAGGCTGAAGAATTCCTGCATTTGACATCAGCCTCATTGATGTAGCTTGTGTTTTGATTTCTTTCCTGTTGCTATGACAAACTCCCTGACCCACAGCAAAGAACGTGACTTTTATTTAAAAACAAGAACCCTCTGAAGCTCACTTGCAACTTCACTGCCAAATATAGGAACTGAACAAAGGTCAGAAAGCAGCAGCATTTTCCCAAAAATCACTGATAGAGAAGAGAAACCCAGCCACCCACGAGGAGAAAAGAGGCCATCCATGAGTCATTCAGGAGCTGGAAGGGACTAAAAGGATCCTCCCTGGGGCCTGATGAGGAAGCCTCATACACCATGCACCACCTAAGAGTGCCTCCACCATCTTGTATCACACCCACTCTGTGCCATTTTGAATCCACCCTTAGATTCAACCCAACCTGCACTGTCTTGGGTCTGATCCACCCTGGGTCATCTTGGATCTCATTCACCCTTGATCTAACATTCTACCAAACAAGCTCCCATTGCTCTATCCTCTGAGCTAGAATAGCTCTACCCAATGAGTCACAAGTACTCAACTACAAGCACTCTACCCATTGAGTCCTGCCCCTAGCCCCATATCCAACCTTAGACTTTATTTTTCTGTATTTCTATCATACTCCTGGTAGGACCAGATTCCTTGCCACCGTGAATCCTTTGAGATCTACATAGCACATGTGCTGAGTCTGAGGTAGTTTCACTTCAGTTATCAGTGACAGTTGGCTTTTAACAAACCAGCTCTGCCTGTCAAAGTTTGAGGTGCCAATAAATAATGCACAGGGTCACGACCTTTGTTCAGGCCAAAGCACAAGCTGCTTTCAGGTGCATGTGCAAGTGCTGTGACCCCAGGTGACTCTCAGCTCCACCAGTGTTCAACTCCTGAGACCCTGAAGCCATCAAGCAGATGATGTCAGCAGAGCACAAAGAAGCACCTTAAGAGCACCCAATTCAAGAGGCCTGGGTCCACAAGATCGTGGGGACTAAGTGATGGCTATGTGGGAACAAAACAAGACTGCAAAGAGCAAAGCATGAAAAAAGGAGACCCACTATGTGGCAAGGGGAGGGAAATCACAGTCACAGTGGGGCAGCCCTAGATACTGAGTCTGCAGCCCTTACTGGGTGCTAGGCCTGACATCACCTTGGGTTTCTGGAGGATAACACCTATTAGGGTCTTGGTGGACCCCAGGGTAAGTGGTAAGGTGCATATGCAGAAGGAGGTGGGCAGAGTAGCACACTGGAAGAATTCCGGCCATCCCCTTTCCTTAGGCAGATGTGTATATGCTTCACGTGGATGCTAGAGATTCGAACTCAGATCCTAATTGCTAGACCATCCAGTCTCATAGAGTATCTGGCTTATCAGAAGGTCGATATTTGCTGAATTGAATAAATGCTTTTTGTTGTGAGATATTCACCAAAGACCACATGGACATGGGTTTGAGGCAATAGAAAGTCTTTTTAACCAGTCAGAGACTACATTGGGTGCTTGGGTTCCCAGTGTACCCCAAGCCTTTCTCGGGGTGAGGTTTTAAAACAGAAACTATGTTCTGGGTTGACATATTTTAACAAGAACAGTTAGCCAGAAGTGGAACTACAGAAGCCAAAATGCAAGCTTAGTACATTTAGAAACTTTCCCAGAACTAAGGGCTTTGATGGACTAGGTCTTAGTTTTGGTAGGTGGTGCTGTCTTCATTTTGAGTGTTATAACCTGAATGGTACTTCCATTATGGAGTCAGCTGTACTAAAGTCTGAAGGTCTAGTAAGGTCTGGGATCAGGCTTCAATTTTGTCAGTGTAACCAAACCCAAAATAATAGCAGGCTCTGTGCATTCTGACTAGTGGAGTATCAGGTCCTAGCATGTACTAAGTGTTTATTGAATGAGAGAATGTTCTCAATGTGAAACAATAAAAAGAAAAAAAGAAAAAAGAAAAAAAGGAAGGAAAGAAGAAAGGAAGGAAGGAAGGGAGGGAGGGAGGGAGAAAGAAAGAAATGAACCAACAGACTTCCTTGTTTCCAAGGTCAGTGTGCTTGCCATCCACAGGCATCATCAGGGCACCTGGTTCCAAATGGATGGGGTCCATTTCATCCCTGAGTCAGGATCGAGTGCCTCAAAGCTAAGAGCAGGGCAGTATGGTGCGCATGCTCCGAGCAGCCCCGGGACTGCATTCTTTCCATTCCAGGCTCAGGGAAACACCGCCCTCACCTTGCAGGTGGTGGCTGCGGTCTGTAAAGCACCCAGTTCTCAGCACTCCCAGCGAGCCCAGGCCTGTTTGATGCCGCATAACAAGTACAAGTCCCTGGAAACCCTGTCTACTCAGGAGTCCCTGGGCTCGGGATCAGCAGGTGCCGCAGGGCCATTGAGACCCCAGGCTTTCGGGAGACCGGCACTCGAGGACTGCAGAACGCCAGGAGTTCAATCCCCTGAGATTGAGATTGAGATTGAGGAGAAACAGTGCACGACCTGGACTCCTCCTTCTGGTGCCTCTACCTACAGCTCAGGCGGGTATTTTCCACCACCAGTAGCCGGAAGTTCCCGCACCTTTTCCTTACCGCTTCCTGCCAAGGGGGAGGAACAGGTGTGTGTGTGTGGTGTGTGTGTGTGGTGTGTGTGTGTGTGTCAAGCTGCAGGTACATCCCGGAGGAACAGGCGCAGGTGTGTGAGTGTGAGTGAGTGAGTGAGTGAGTGTGTGTGTGTGTGTGTGTGTGTGTGTGTGTGTGTGTGTGTGTGTGTGTGTGTGTGTGAGTGTGTGAGAGTTAAGCTGCTGGTACGTCCCATGGGCACCGCGGGTAACAATAGGCAGGGTGGGGCCAACGTCCGGGCTCCTCCCCGGTCTGTTACGCAAGAAGGCGGAGCGTGGCGAAGGCTCCTCCCCCTTCACGTCATCCAGACACCCCACTCCCTCGCCGGCACAAGCCGGTCCCCGCCCAGCCGGCTTCCGCCGGGAATGAAGAGCTTTGCGGTTGGCACCGGTCCCGCGGACCCCACGCGCGTCCGTGGAGCCCTCGGGCGGCTTCCGAGAGCCCCTCCCACCGCTCTGAGCCCGGCTGAGTTCGCTTCCATTGTCTTCTAGGCCGCGAGCTCTAGAACGCGCGTGCGAACCAACTGCTGATGCCCAGGCTGCCGTTGTGGCGCTGTCACACCGTGCGTCCCCTGCCCCATGGAGCCACCCGCTGGTGCCGCGGCGACCATAAAAGATCCTGCGGCCAGAGACCATGACCCTGCGGACACCAAGGTCTCGGCGCCCGCCGCGGATCTCCAACCCAGGACATCGTCACAGAAAGTGGGGCACTCGTTAAAAGATTGGGACACCATAGCCACCGTGGGTGAGTGAGAACTTGTGCTTGGGGACGCGGCTTGGGAGCGACCCTCGGATTTCTTTCTCCCGCACGCTCAGTACTGGGCCTCCGGAAACGGGGCAACCCCACGTCACAGAGCTTTCAGGAGGGTGACTTCACCTTGGGGACTCGGTGGCTCCCTACTGGGGTGCCAGTCACCCTTGGGACACCACGCCCGGCCTCCCTGACGCTTGCGCACCTGCTCATGTCCAAGATTTCTCAGGATCTTATCCAGCCTTCCCAATGTAGACCCCTTGCGGGACTCGAGGGGACGCGTGACCCCCAAGGGACCCTTCGGAGACGTTTTCCCAACTTTTGTCCACCTGGGTCTCGTTTTTTCTTTAGTGACTCCAAACATGGTACCCCCGTGACCCCGCAGGTTGCTAGGGAAGCCGGTGGGTTCCCAAACGGTCTGGGGTGCTGTGAGGGGGCTAGGATCGTGCAAATCATGGGCAGCAGCTTCCCAAGTCTAAAGCCCAGGAGTCCAGGACTTCGCGGCAACCTCGGTCGCTAAGATAGTTGTGCCTGGTGTGTTGATTATTAGGAAAGTGTTCCGGGAGGATGGAGGAAGGACAGAGGGATGGATTGGTGCCCTCCGATCAGGTAGAGACTAGAGGTTCTAGAGGCTTCTCCTTTCACCCTGGTGTTGGAAGTGAGGAAGTCAAGTCAGGGTTCAGGGCTAGGCTGAGGGACGATTAACACTTTCTCAGCTGAGCCGGTGAGATGTATCCGTGGATAAAAGGGCTTGCAACCCGAGTTTGATCCTGGTTCCCTCTTGGAGGCTGGCTGACACTCGCCACATCTCGGCTTTTGATTGACTTTTGAGGGAAACTGAGCTGCTTGATGTCGTTTATTTATTTATGCTGTATTCTAGGCTGGCCTTTCCATCACCATGTAGCCAGGATGACCTTAAACTACACATTCCTCCACCACCCCTTTCTGAGTGCTGGGAACCGAGCCCCACTCCACCACAGATTGGTTATGGGGTGCTGGGAACTGAGATCGCCCCCTATGTTTTTTGAGACATTGACCTGAAAGTCACTGCATAGCCCAAAGCTGACTGGAGACTCCAGGCAATCCTGTCTTAGCTTTCCCAGTGCTGGTACCGCAGGGACTCATTCACTGGCACTTGGCACTTCAACTGGTTCTCCACCCTTTTCTGTCTGTCTGTCTACCTCTCTCGCCCTCTTCCCATTCCTCTCCCCCTCCACAACTCAAGACCTTAGCTGGTTCCCCACTCCTTCCTTTCTTTTCTCCTTCCTTTTTTCCTTCCTACCTCTTCTTCCTTTTTTTGTGTTTGTTTTTGAAAACAAGGACCCTCTACATAGCTCTGGTCCTCTTAACTCCTGGAGATGTGCCTGCCTCTGCCTCCCAAAGTGTTAGGATTAAATATCTGTGCTACCACACCTGGCTCTTTTGTTAATTTTTAAATTCACTTATTTTCTGTGTGAACGAGGGGAGGGGCAGCAGAAGTGTGGGGGTCAGGGTTCAACTTTTAAGAGTCTGTTATTTTGCCAAGTAGGTTCGTGGTATCAAACTGAAGCCCTTAGACTTGCCAACGTGCCTGTTGGCCTGCTGCGCCCTCTTACTGGCACACTGTGTCCCTAGCATAGATCTCATGTGGCACCTTGGGAGCTCCCCTGGGCCATGTCATGTCCTGATTCTTACAACTTCTTCACCATTTCCTTCCTGTGACACTGTTCCCTCTGAACCTTTTAGAAGGAGCTGGGTGCACACACCAGCCTCCCCTCTCCCCCATTCATCCTTTCATATTGTATACACACATAACTGAGCTGAACTACAATTGCTCTCTTCACTGAGCCCTCATATAAATTTAGATGGTGTCTATGACAAACATGGAGTTTTGGGGGTATTTGAGACAGGGCCTCCGTGTATAGCACTGGCTGTCCTGGTATTTGCTGTGTAGGTCAGGCTGGCCTTGTACTACTGGTGCCTAACAAGTACATACCACCCAAATCCACACACACACACTCTCACAAAGACAACTCCTGCCTCCCTAGTCCCCAGCACACACCCCACTCTGCGTTCTCCAGGAAATAAATGCTGATGCTTTTGTGTCTGACCTGAAGCTCATTTCTCCATTCATTAGGAGACTCAAGTAGCGAACGGTCCAGGCTGGGGGTGTGACTCAGTGGGTACAGTGTTTATAGCTTACTTGAGATAGTGCTAGCTTAGTTGGGATGGTACTTACAACCTGATGGAAAGACTGCTTGTGATTCTATGGGTACAGTGCATGTGACTCAGTAGACAGAGTATTTATAGCTCAGTGGGTAGAGTGCTTGTAGCTCAGTACAATGCTTGCATTCAGTGAGTGGAACTAAGTGGGTAGAGTGCTTGTGACTCAGTGGGTAGACTGCCTATAGCTCAGTGGGCAGAGTGCTTGTAACTCAGTGACTCTCAAATCTAAATTTGCTGAGCAGGCCCCCTCTGTTCAGCAGGTCTTCTGCACTCTTGTTTCCTTGTACTCAGCTGTGATCTCTTGTGTTCTGTGCCTCAGTTTACTATTCAGTGCTTCCATGGCCTGCTGCCTTATGGAAAGCCAGTACTAAATCTTCAGTCATACAAGAGCAGGGGATCTACAGTCTGTCTGGATAGGAACATCCTCTTTAGATGAAGGGTCACATGAGTAGCTGTCAGATGCTCTGACGGATCATTACAGGCTAGTGTCTTATACACTAGAGAGGAATTGCTGAGGGTTGGGTGGGGGTCAGGGGTTTGGGCTCTGAGATACATTGATGCCATCTGATAGTCCATAGTGACATTAATCCAAATTTAGAACTATGTAGTAGGTACTTGGAGTCCAGATCATTGAGGAGGAAGGATCCTGTGCATGGGTGGAGACCCAGAGTGCTTAAAAGGGAAAACAAATCAATTACCCATCCATATCGCCAAGTCACCAGCATTCAGTTCTACTAATGCAAGGAGAGCAACTATGGCATGCTTCTGCCTCCATGAAGTCATCCTCTCTGCAAACTCCACTCTCACCACCATACAACCTAGTCATTAGTAATGGTGTAGGCTGTGGGATTTGCATAACATTCATGAATATGCAGATATACACTTTGTATGTGCACACCCACATTGTACAAGGACAACCTCTGCCTCTTTCTAGACCAGTCCCATTGTGCAGAGGAAAGATTGTGTTTACCCATAGTGCACTGGGCTGTATTCTCTTGCAAAGTCCCTAAAGGTGGAATGCTGTGCACAATGCCCCTCACCATGTCATCATCTCCCTGAGTGCTACCTTATAATTCATTGTGGTTTATGAGATGGGACCTCACTGTCATTCAAACCAAGCACTCACCCCAACAGAAACTGAAGGATCATGGGTTGGAGGGATATGACCACAGGATATCTAGAGCACCCAGGAGCAGGACGTGGTTGAGAAGGTCTTCTTTGAGGCCAGCAGGAGATGGGGAGTAGGGTACTGATGGACCTGTACCTCATATTTCCACCCTTGGATGAAGGATAACAGGTGAGCCTACCCTCTCTGTGCCACCTTAGATGTCTCCTGTTTTATGCCATCCTGACTGAACCTACCTGGGCCATCTTGAACCCCACCCACCCTGAGCCATCTTAAATTCTACCTAACTTGTGCCATTTTGCCTTGAAGCTATGTATGTTATCTTGAATAGCATGTAATCTGAGCCATTTGAATGCCACCCACCCTGGACCTTCTTAACTAAACCATCTAGAATCCCATCCAAGGTAGCCATATTGAATTGCTCACTGCCTTGATGTATTCTTTCAGGTTTCTTTTCCTGGCCGTTTTCTCCTGATGATATAAAGAATCTGTCCTGTCCTCCTCCTCAACCCCTAACCCTTAGCTGTGTGTCTGTACATTTCCTGCTCAGCCCTTGGCATCCTCATCCTGAATCACCAAGGATGATAAACTATTTCCTCTCTTCTCTCTCTCTCTCTCTCTCTCTCTCTCTCTCTCTCTCTCTCTCTCTGAGAGGCACTTGTCCTGAGTTACTGGTGGTCCTAGAGTGAATTTCAGGATGATTTTCCTACAGGGGTAGGGCTGGATTGGGGACATCTCCCAAAAGGAGAGCTGGAAGTCACAGTATCAGTCACGCAGGCCAATGCTTCTTGCTTCAATCTCCTTTAGAGCCTGGATGCTCTAGTCTTAGTCTAACCACACACTAAGGATAACACCTTCATTCTCCTAAGGATTTACGAATTCTTAGGCATTCTCTATATTTACATTTTCATTTTATTTTTTTTTTTTTTGAAGTGCTGGGCATTGAGTATAGAGCCTCATTCACACGAAGAAAATCTACTCCCTCTTAAGTCTCCTCTGTCCTCCCTTTTTCTTTCCAGAGTCTCCTAGTGTAGCTCAGGCTTTCCTGGAACTTACTGGTATTCCAGGCTGCCCTCAAACCACTGTTAATCCTACCTTACTTTAGAAGTGCTAGGATTAAAGCCTACCTCACTAGGCTGAATTTATACAAAGTTTGGGATTTCGCCCTGGGCTCCATACATACTACACTAAATATCCTACTTTTAGTTTTATTTCCTATCTGAAATAACCACCATGCCATCACACTTCCTTTATTTTAAAAAGATTTCTCCCTGAGGCTGAGGGTGGAACTCAGTTGATACAGAGCTTGTAATTCTGTGGATAGAGCACTTGTGGCTTAGTAGATTGGCTCTTCCTGTGGGAGGCCATCTGAGCTAATAACACACTGCTCTACCTGATACTTGGCTCCTTCAGGAATTATCTGGGTTGTGTTTCCAGTCCACTCTTCTGTTTATATTTTCCTATCTGAGGCTGGGGTGAGAATGTGAGGGGAATAGTAATAATAATAAAAACAATAACCCACTTATTATCATTATTATTATTATTATTATTATTATTATTATTATTAGGGGGGACGGACTGGAACTCAGGGCCTTGTGCATACTAGGCTACCAGCCACTGTGCTGCTACACACATAGTCCAAGAGCAAACTTATTAGTAGTAGTAGTATCATCACTATCTTTTGTTGTTTTGTATATTTATTGTACTGCATATAAATACTAAATATTCCATTTAATACAATTATGTTGTCAAAATAAAGCAAGAAATAGCACTATGACTCATTGTTGACATATACCACGATGATAACATAAAACTCCAGTACAAGAGAAACACAAAAATAGAAAAAAAATATATATATATATCGACTGTTCTAATTTTATGTACAGTTTTAAGTGGGGGTAAATTTTAAGCATTTCTCTTTTCTCAATTTTTTTATTGGATTGTTATTTCTCTTATTGTTGCTGTGTGAGGTGCTGGGGATGCACCCAAGGAGCTCATTTATGCCAATCATGAGCTCCAGTGCTGGGTTGCATCCCTAGCCCATCCTCAGATGCTGTGGACAAAAAATCACAATTTTCCAATATGATGGAGAAAAAAAGGAAAGGACCTGCATCTATCTTCACAGCCTACTGGAACTGTTCCTGCTTGTGCATGTTGGCTTTTGAAACCTAGTTCTGGGCATCTGGGCCACTTCCATGTAACATCTTCTTCAGCTTCCCCAGGAACCTTGTTACCCACATAAAAATTCACATTTCCCCCTCACCATGTTGTTGTTCCTCCTATGGCGTTGCAAACCCCTTCAGCTCCTTTAGTCCTTTCTCTAACTCCTCCACTGGGGTCCCGGTGCTCAGTCCAATGGTTGGCTGAGAGTATGCACCTCTGTATTTGTCAGGCATGGGCAGAGCCTCTCAGGAGACAGCTATATCAGGCTTCTGTCAGCAAGCACTTGTTAGCATCCACAATAGTGTCTGGGATTGGTGACTGTATTTGGGATGGATTCCCCCCAGTCTCTGGATGGTCTTTCCATCAGTCTCTGCTCCACACTTTGTCTCCGTATTTGCTCCTGTGATTTTGTTCCCCCTTCTAACAAGGACTGAAGAATTCATACTTTGGTCTTCCTTCTTCTTGAGCTTCATGTGGTCTGTGAATTGTATCTTGGGTATTCCAAGCTTTTGGGCTAATATCCACTTATCATTGAGTGCATATTTTTAATGGTGAGAAAATAATTAATTTTATGAAATTTTATCATAAAATTTTTTGGAGTACATAGCTTTCCTACATGATAAGTGAGAGCGCTATGCATCAAATTGTCATAAGGCAGAAGGCAACTATGTTTAAAGACTGGGATGTGGAGGTAGGAGGGGGTGGATGAAGGAATGGGGAGATGGATGTGGGTGGGTAAGGGTGGATGAGTTAGTATATAGATTGAAATGGAAAAAAAGGAGGAAGAGATGGATATAGAGCTGGAAGAGAAAAGATACACAAAGGGCATAGAGAGAGATGCAGATGGAGGAAGATGAAGAATGATTAGGAGGGAGATAAGGGAAGAGGAGATGAAAGGGCAGAGGAGGTGGAGAGCTTGGTGGAGAATGAAAGGCAGGAGGAACAGAGAGATTCAGAAAGTGAAGAAGCAGAAAGTCCTGGAGGAAGAGGAGGGAAGGGGGTTGGAGACGATGGAGGCAGATAGAGGCGGAAGAGGAAGGTGTGGCAGACAGAGAGAGCACAAGGATTCAAAGTTCCCCACCAGGAGTCACCAAGTCCAGCATCTCAGCTCTTCCCATGGCTGTGTTTCAATCTCCAATGCACATAGCAGGTAATTATTTGCTTTAAGTTTTAGTCATTATTATTACTGTGCATATTTGTGGTTGTATGCAATAGCATGCTTGTGAACAGATATCACAGGAAACTTTGTTGAGTGGCTGGCTGGCTGTCCATTCCCCAAGACAAGCTCGTTACCCCCAGAGCCATTTCCCTGGCCCCTTCATTGACAGTTATGTGTGAAAACATGTCTATACAGAACTCACTGTTCATCTAAGTTTCTTTCCCTCTGTTCAGCTTTAAGGCCCCAGATTGGAACAGTGTCCATTCCTCAGGTATGTTTTCTTTTCCTGATCCTTGGCTGGATTCATTGTCTTCCGCAGGCACTGGGACCTTTGGCCGTGTAAACCTAGTGAAGGAGAAGACAGGCAGGAGATACTGTGCCTTGAAGATTATGAGCATCCCAGATGTCATCCGCCTGAAGCAGGAACAGCATGTGCAGAACGAGAAGGCAGTCCTGAAGGAAATAAACCATCCCTTCCTCATTAAACTGTGAGTTCCTAGCTCCTTCCTTCTCACCTTCTCACCTCCCTAAGGTTAATCTCTCAAGAGTGCATTGTAGGGGTGGTGCCAGGGCTGCAGCTCAGTGGATAGAATGCTTTTAGCTCAGCTAATACAGTGTTTGTAGCTCGGTGACTACAGTGCTTGTTTGTAACTCAGTGGGTAGAATACTTGTACCTCACTTGATTGAGTGCTTATAGCTCAGTGGTAGAGAGCTTATCCCTCAGTAGGTAGAGTACTTGCAGCTCATGTAATAGAGTGCTTGTAGCTCAGTGGGTAGAGTATTTGCAGCTCAGCTAATTACAGTGCTTGTAGCTCAATGGGACGATTACTTACAGCTCACCTTATGGAGTGCTTGCAGCTCAGTTGATAGAATGCTTGTAGCTCAGTAAGTAGAGTGCTTGCAGCTCAGTGGGTAGAGTGCTTACAGCTCAGCTAATAACGGTGCTTGTAGCTTAGTGGGAAGAGTACTTGCAGAGCAGTGGGTAGAGACTCTGTAGATCAGTGGATAGAGTACTTATAGCTCAGTGGTGTGAGGTGGGAGATGCTATCCAATTTTTATCTTGATTTATTATTCATTGTGTACGACTGTGCACATGAGCACAGTACCACACAAAGGCCACAGGAGAGTGCTATATTTCCTTGAAACTGTAGTTATAGGTGGCTGTGCACTGCTGAACTGGGTGCTTGGAATCCAGCTTACATCCTTAAGAGCAGTAAATGGAGGGCTTCCCTCCACTGCACAGCCAACTTGCCGAGGACTCACACAGAGTCACCAGCCAGCCAAGATGCCCAAGCCAATCAACGTCCAGGTGACCACCATGGATGCGGAGCTGGAGTTTGCCATCCAGCCAGATACCACTAAGAAGCAGCTCTTTGATCAGGTGGTAAAGACTATTGGCCTCCAGGAAGTATGGTACTTCGGCCTCCAGTATGTAGACAACAAAGAATTTCCTACCTGGTTGAAACTTGATAAAAAGGTCTCCGCACAGGAGGTTCGAAAGGAGAACCTTGTCCAGTTCAAATTTCAGGCCAAGTTCTACCCCAAGGACATCACTGAGGCACTCATCCAGGACATCATGCAGAAGCTCTTTTTCCTGCAAGTCAAGGAAGGGATCCTCAGTGATGAGATCTATTGCCCCCCAGAAACAACCGTGTTCCTGGGGTACTATGCGGTTCAGGCCAAGTTCAGAGATTATAACAAGGAAATGCACAAGTCTGGATACCTCAGCTCTGAGTGTCTGATCCTTCAGAGAGTCATGAAGCAGCACAAGCTCAGCAGGGACCAATGGGAGGACCGGATCCAGGTGTGACACGCAGAACACCCAGGGATGCTCAAGGACAGTGCTATGCTAAAATACCTGAAGATTGCCCAGAACCTGGAAATGTATGGGATCAACTATTTCGAGATCAAAAACAAGAAAGGAACAGAACTTTGGCTTGGAGTCGATGCCCTGGGACTTAACATTTATGAGAAAGATGACAAGTTGACCCCAAAGATACGCTTCCCTTGGAGTGAAATCAGGAACATCTCTTTCAACGACAAGAAGTTTGTCATCAAGCCCATCGACAAGAAGGCACCTGATTTTGTGTTCTATGCCCTGCACCAGAGAATTAACAAGTGGATCCTGCAGCTCTGTATGGGGAACCTGAGCTGTACATACGCCACAGGAAGCCTGGCACCATCAGGGTGCTTCAGATGAAGGGCCAGGCTCAGGAGGAGAAGCAACAGATGAGAGAGAGAAGGAACAGATGCTCCTGGAAAAGGAGGAACTGATGCTTCGGCTGTAGGACTATGGGCAGAAGACCAAGAGGGTGGAGAAAGAACTCTCCGAGCAGATTTAGAAGGTCCTCCAGCTGGAGAAAGAGAGGAGACTAGCCCAGGGGGAGGCTGAACCCCTGGAGGCCAACTTCATGGCCGCACTGCGGGCCAAGGAAGAACTGGAGAGATAGGCACAGGATCAGATAAAGAGCGAGGAGCAGCTGGCTGCAGAGCTGGCAGAGTACATGACCAAGATTGCAGTGCTGGAGGAGGCACAAGGAGGACAAGGTGGAGGAGTGGCAGCACCGGGCTAAAGAAGCCCAGAACGACCTACTGAAGACCAAGGAGGAGCTGCACCTGGTGATGACGGCTCCCCCACCCCCACCATCCCCATTGTACAAGCCGGTGAATTACCACATGCAGAAGAGACTGCAGGATGAGGGAGCAGAGCCCATGGGCTACAGCGCCAAGCTCTCCAGTTAGGGCATCCTGGATGACCGCAACGAGGAGAAGCGGATCATGGAGACAAAGAAGAACAAGAGTGTGCAGCTGCTGCTGCATACTCTGAGAAACAAGTTGTCCCAGGTCCTGGATGAGAATAAGAGGACCCACAATGACATCATCCACAATGAGAACATGCGGCAAAGCCAGGATAATTATAAGATGCTGCAGAAGATCAGGCAGGGCAACACCAAGCAGCGCATGTTCGAGGCCATGTAGAGGCCAGGACCAAGGGTGGAGGGTACCTCACAGCAGACAGGTGTCACACTCGGCTCTTTAGTACTCTTAAGTCTAGAAACCCCCTTGCAGTGTTCCTGTCCCTTAAAGAGCAGTTACCAGGCCTATGTTCTATCCGGAGACCCAGTGGACTCTTGGTTACTTCCAATTATATCACATAGTGCAAAACAGGCCAGATTTTTATGACAGTTATCAAATCACTTCCTGTTTAGAGTAGGAATTTGGAGGGCTAGCCCTCATGACACAAGATTCAGTGTCACTGGGGACAGCACTGTGGCTCACACATGGCTGCCATACTTTTCTCTAGCTTTACAATGAGAAATCGATTTTGTTCTTGATTTCTATGAAGGATCCATCTCTGTGTGTTGAGGGGTGAAAATGATTTTGAAATTTGAGTCTAAAGCACGCCCCCACACAGTCTCCTTTTCCAGACCACTGGCAGAGTCTCTGGAAGTCCTTCAGAGTGTATAGTATAGGATTCTCCGAAACAAAATTCTCATGCTTACCTATTAGCATACATTGTTGGACTTACATAACCTAATGATATGCTGTAGAGGATAGTATTTATATACAAGCAATAATATGGGTTTGTAACATTAGTTTTTTAAAAGGGAAAGTTTTGTTCTGTATATTTTGTTACCTTTTACAGAATAAAAGAATTCAACATTAAGAGAAAAAAAAGAGCAGCAAGTGTTCTTAAACTCTGGTCCATCCCTCAAGCCTCAACTCATTAGTTTTTATAACAACTACTTTTTGTGTGACCTGACCAGGAGCCATGCTTCTAACAGTCTCTTCAATGTTTATGCCCCTGTAAAAGTCCAAGACATGGGTCTTTTGTTATGGCTTCTAGTCAAGGTAACAGAGTAAGCTAATTATTCATTTGATTTCCATACAAAACTCAACTGATGATTTTTTTACAATCTTAAATCCCTTTTTTGAATTTTGGAAATATATATGTATATAAAAGTATTTACATACATATATAGTTTGTGAAGGTCCATATGGGCACATGCATGTAGAGATCTTAGAACATCTGTTGTCATTCCTTAGTTTAAACTAAGTATTTTGAGACAAGGCCTCCTGCTGGCCTGGGACTCAGAAAGCCCAGAGAGCTTCAGGGAGGGTAAATTACCCAGCATGGCATTATTGAAACACCGCTGCACAATTGTCATGCTATTCTAGTGTATTCTATGCTGTCAAAACATGATATAAGTGCACGATAGTCCAAATTCATTAGAATAGTGTAAAAACTAGAGCATCAGGGGCTGGAGAGAAGGATCAGTGGTTAAGAGTACTTGCACCTTTTGCAGAGCACTTGGTTTTGATTCCCAGAACTCACCTCTCAGCACACAGTCATCTGTAATTCTAATTCTGGGACACACACACACACACACACACACACACACACACAAATAAATAAATAAGTAAACAAAATACAAATATATATTTTTAATATTTGAAACACAGGGAACTTAAATTCTACACAGACTCTAATATTAGCCAAAATATGCTCCTCTAAGCCACAGCACCAACTGAGGCTCATCTCTCTGTGAGTGTTTGTGCCTCAGTCTCCTCTCCTTATGAGGATGCAGTCCCATTAGGTCATGTCTACCCCAAAGACCTCATTCTACCCCAGTTTCCCCATTTAAAGACCCATCTACACACAGCTCTGTCCCAAGGTCCTGGGTATGCAGACTTAATACAGGAATTCTGGCAGAATGAATCCTGAGCGCTTAGCTAAGTCAGACTAGACAACTCTACCCATCAATGTGTAACTGCATACTCCTTATAGGAATCTTTTCTTTTTTTTGCTTTCTTTATTTTGCATATACAGGATTCAGCAGGTGGGTTAAAAAGTAGGTCAAAGTGACTTAGTGCTATAGAGATTTGTACTTGGCCTGCATGCTGTACTCACAGCGTGGCAGAGCACACTGTGTGTCTGTCCAGCTGTGGGAACACAACTTAGCGGGTCTTTGAACTTCAAAGGATGATATGCATGCTACTTAAGGTCTTTAAAGTCTTATACTCTGTCCTTTAACTATGAACACTTGTGAGGTCATCCATCCAACTTGTGCGTGTTGCCTGTGAACATGGAGTAGTCTGTCTTGAAGAAACATGGGGTGTCCAGCATAGTGGGAAAGGCTTCAAGCGGCTGATGAAAATCTCAGCTTACATTGCTGCAGAAATCTGGGCTTATTTACAAATGGTTTTACCAAGAGTCAATATTAGGCTCAGCCTACTGTTCATGGCACTACTCCCAGGACAGGGAAAAATGTGATAAGCTTCAACTATCAATTGGCATAATCCAAAAATCCCCTGGGAATGGTTTCACTGAGGGATTTCCCATATCAGACCAGCCTGTGAACATGTCCATGGAAGTGTTCTAGTTGATGATTGACAGAGAACTCCACCCACCATGGGTGGTACCATTCTCTAGGCAGGATGAGAGTGTACTGTCAATTTGACACAGAAAGTTTGTGCTCTACATAGAGACCATGATCCTTCACCTTGTGCTCTCTCATTTCTTTATGTCAGAGGGATGTGCACACAGAGGTCTAACAAGAAATGAAGTCTGGGGTGGGCTGCACTGTGTACTCTTGAAAGTTCCATTGCCCTACTTCGGGTGCCGGGAGAAGCCTCTCATCCTAGGGGCTTATAGTCAGAGTGCTCTGTAGACTTTGCTTTGTACCCCTGGAAAGCAATGATGTTTTTGGATGAAAACCTTGAGGTAGTTGGGTGGGAATTACTTGCATGATATATGATGGATAGATAGATAGATAGATAGATAGATAGATAGATAGATAGATAGATAGATAGAATATGTAGATGATAGATAGATGACAAAGATCAGGGATGGATGGACAATAGATGGTAGAAAGGTAGTGGATGGTTGAATAGCTAGGTTAAATAGCTAGATAATAGAAGATTGATTGATAGATAATGATACACACATACATAAATACATAGTCTTGGTTAAACTTCTGGCATTGGTGAAGATCCCGCCAAGGGCTCCACCTCTTAGCACATACTCTCCTTGTGAACTCCACCCTCAGGTTGTCCTCACAGTTTTACCATCCTGTGATGTTCTTATATCAACCTGCATCCACAGTCAATCTAAGCAAACCTTACAATCTGGGTGAACTGAAATCAGATATCTTATCAAACATCTTCATTACTTGCTGGTCAGCTTTGATTCTGTTATAATAAAACAATGACCCAGAGGGCCTGAGTAGGAAATGGTTAACTTGGCTACTTGGCTTTCACTTTCCTGTTATAGGCCATCTGAGAGGAAAGTCAGAGCAGAAACTAGAAGCAGAAAGCTTTCATCCAGTCCAAGAAGCCCAATCCATGATGGGTGGGGCCTCCTATGTCAATTATCAAATAGGACACTTCCCAAAGACACACACAGGCCAATCAAATGTGAGAAGTGTTTCACTGAGACCCTACCTAGGGTGTGTTAGAGCTGAAAGCATATCTTCCCCCGCTAGGGAATGGTGCCACCCTCCATGGGTGTGATCATCATACTTCAGTCAACTAATCAGCTGATTAAAGGCCCTCCTCACAGACATGACCACAGGCTAGGATGAATTGGGAAATTCTTCACTGAGTACCTTCCCAAGTGAATCTGTGTCATAAAGGTGACAGTTAAAGCTAACCGGGACACATACACATGTTTGCATCTGTTTGTGTGTTTATCTTGATATCTGTATCTTTTGATATTTGCATAAATGCACCTGTTAATGTCTGTGTATACCAGTATATTAACAGGAACATCTACCTCAATATCTGGAGTATGTACACACATCTTGTCATCAATGTTTGTCAATCACCAGCATCCATCCGTGCGTGAGCATCCAACTCATCTGAGCATCCAACTCAACACCTATCATGCACTCTGTTGTGTCTCGCAGGCTTTGGACAGGCCATGACAACCACTTCCTGTACATGTTGATGGAGTTTGTGCCTGGTGGTGAGCTGTTCACCTACCTGCGTAATCGTGGCCGATTCTCCTCACTTGCTGCAGTCTTCTACGCCACAGAGATTGTGTGTGCCATAGAATACCTGCACTCCAAGGAAATCGTATACAGGGACCTGAAACCTGAAAATATTCTTCTAGACAGGGAAGGACATATCAAACTGACAGACTTCGGCTTCGCCAAGAAACTGGTGGATAGGTGAGTGGGGACAGTCAAGGGATATCAGAGGTTAATTGAAAAACAAAGGTTTGACTTAAAGGGGTGGACAGAAAGGGGCAGAAGATGCATGGTGGGCTCTGGTGTAATGCACTCCTCCCCCCATCTATTTAGATGGGTCTCCCATGTCTTTTCCCATTGATATAGTAATAAAACAATCTTTAAAGAGCAGCTTAAGGAAGAACAGGGATAAAGATGCCAACAGGAGCATGTGTAGAGGACAGCTGCTTACATCGTAGCACATACAGGAAGAAGAAGCAGGAAGTAGAGCAGGGTTATTGTCTTAGAGTTTTACTGCTGTGGACAGACACCATGACCAAGGCAACTCTTATAAAGACAACATTTAATTGGGGCTAGCTTACATGTTCAGAGGTTTAGTCCATTATCATTAAGATGGGAGCATGGCAGCATCCATTCAGGCATGGTGCAGGAGGAACTGAAGAGTTCTACATCTTCGTCTGAAGACTGCTAGTAGACTGACTTTCAGACATCTAGGATGAGGGTCTCAAAGCCCATGCCCACAATGGCACACCTGTTCCTGTAGTGCCATTCCCTGGTCCAAGCATATACAAACCATCACATTCCACTCCCTGGCCCCCATAGACTTGTTCAAATACAAGTCTTTGGGGACCATGCCTAGCCATAGCATAATAAAAAAATACACTTAGTCCAACTTTCAAAGTCCCCATAGTCTATAGCAGTCTCAATAATGGTAAAAGTCCAAAGTTCAGTCTCATTTGAGATTCATCCAATCACTTAACTGTAATCCCCAAATCAAGGCAGGAAACCAGATGGTCAAACTCCAAACTCTGCATCTCCATGTCTGATGTCAAAACGGTTTTCAGATCTCTACTCTTTTGTCATCTTTGTTGACTGCAACAAAGTTCTTTCTCCTGGGCTGGTTCCACTCTCTGTTAGCAACTTTCCTCAGCAGGTGTCCTATGGCTCTGGCATCTTTAACATCTTGGGGTCTACAAGTCAACTTAAGCTTCACAGCTTCTTGTTCCAATGTCTGGAATCCACACATGATCTTCTGGGCTCCTCCAAAGGACTTGCATCACTTCTTCAGTTCTGTCCTCTGTAGCACTCTAGGCTCTGGTTGACTCCACTCCACTGCTGTTGCTGGTCTTGGTGATCATTCCATGGTTCTGGCATCTCCAATATGCTGGCATCTTCCACTGCAACTAGGCTTCACCTATAGCCTCTATAGGCTCTCTTCATGGTGCCAAACCTCAGCTCCTTTGCATGACCCCTTCAGTACTAGGCCATGAACTGCAATTGGGGCTACACCTTCACCAATGGCCTTCCATGGCCTCTCACAGTACCAAGCCTCAGCTGCTCTCCATGACCCCTTCATACCTTCGAAACCAGTACCACCTGGGTGATTCTTACACATTATCAAATCCAGTTGCAGCATGACATACAACCTTGGCTATCTCTTGAACACAGCTCCTTTGTGCTCTCAGGAAACACTTCCCGGAAGATTTCACCTCAGTGATGCTGGTCTTAATCCCCGCTAATTTCTTAGCTCCAACTAACCAGCAACAATTGTCCCAGTAGTCCCTTTTATTCTTGACTCTAAAGCTAGAGCCACATGGTCAAAACTGCCCAGTTCTGCAGCTTGCTGGAACTCCCCTTTATTCTATTAGCCGCTTTCTGTTTTCCAACTCCCTCAAGTTCCTTGGCTGTCCTGAAACTTGCACTGTAGATTAACCTTGAACTCAGAGATCTGCATGGCTCTGTCTCCTGAATACTGGGATTAAAGGCATGTACTACTATTCCTGAACTTAGGCTTTTCTTCACCTAGAACTTGCTCTGTATCAGGCTGGCCTTAAACTTGGAGAACTGCTTGGCTTTTTCTCCTGGGATTAAGAGTATGTACCACCATGCCTGGGACTAAGCTTTTCTTTTTTTCTTTTTTTTTTTTTTTTTTTTTTTTGTTTATTTTATTTTCTATATTCTTTATTTACATTCCAAATGATTTCCCCTTTCCCAGTTCCCCCATCCCTGAAAGTCCCATAAGCCCCCTTCCCTCCCCCTTTTCCCCAGTCAACCCCCTCCCAGTTCTCTGGTATTCCCCTACACTGCTGCATCAAGTCTTCCCAGGACCAGGGACCTCTCCTTCCTTCTTCTTGGAATCTATTGATATGTGAATTGTGTCTAGGGTATTCCGAGATTCTGGGTTAATATCCCCTTATCAGTGACTGCATACCATGTGTGTTCTTTTGTGATTGGGTTACCTCACTGAGGATGATATACTAACCATCACAGTTATCAAACCTTGAGCCCCCTGCCAGTGACCTACTTCCTCCAGTGAGGCTCCACTTTACCTAAAGCTTGTCCAGAACCTTCCCAAACAGAGCTGCCTGCTGGACACCAAGTGTTAAAATACCTGAGCCTGTTGGGTGACAGTCCACACCTAATACACAACTATGGGAGTATGGGAGTAGAGAGGCCCCTCCAGGTTGTGAGCAGAGGAGAAAATTATTCTGTCATCAAGGTAGTTGTTGAATTTGCTCTGAAAAATTCCAATATGTGTGTGTGTGTGTGTGAATTACTTCATAATTGCATATATTATATATTTAGATGCATCACTATATTGTATAGTCATACAATTTATATATCTATATACATTTATATGTAACTATATTATATATAGTTACATATATATATATATTTGTATATTTTACACACACAATCATATGCCTAGGGATACTATAGCTGGACCACATGACAGTTCAATTTTTTTTTAGTGTTGTGTTTTTTGCCATATTATACATTTATTTTATGTCTGTGTGGTGTACCTATGTGCATGTCATACCCACAGAGGCCATAAGAGGGCCTCGGATACCCTAGAACTGGAGTTACAGGTGAATGTGCAGTCCTGGATACTAGGTATTGAACCCAGGTTCTCTGCAAGAGCAGTCAGCAGTCTTAAGGCTAACATGCCTCTCCAGCTTCCACCTTAGAGTTTTCTATTTATAAAACTCAGTCCTTAGGGTCCTTTGCCCAGGGCTCCTTCCCTACTCATAGCTATAGGAGCACTTTGCTAATAATGAAGAAGATGGTGTCATGTTCCTGTTAACACATGGCCAGGGGGTGGGGGGAAAGAAGGCTCAATATTGAAGGAATCAGGTAATTTCCAGCCTTAATAGGGTGTCTGTTGGGGACAGATTCTCTATGATCCCAGTATTACTGTGGTATGCAGACAGCCAGACAGCCATTGGGACATTTTGTATAATCGAATGTGTGCAGAGAAGTTCAAGACTGTAGAAAAAAGTTAGAACTAGAAAGTTCCACAGCCTGAGGCATGAAGGCCTCCAGCCTAGGGCAAACACAGAAAGACAGCTTTCAGTGGGGAAAGTGGAGCTGCCTCTGGTACAGTTACCTGTGGCCGCATCAGCTCCAGTGCTCTATCTGCCTTGATCTTATTCTAACTGAGTCAGGCTACAAGGATCAAAATCTGAGTTAATGGGCCAAGAGGCACACGGAATGTTGGGAGCCTGTGACTGACTGACTTCTAGTTGATTCCGTTAGGGAGAGAGAGAGGAGGCAGAGGGTATATATGCTGACTAGGCTGTCCTAGCACTCACTAGGGAACCAAGGATGATCTTGAACTCCTGATCCTCCTGTCTGGCCCTCTGGGTTGCTGGGATGACAAGTGAGCATCTCCACATCTTATTATGCTGGAGGTGGGATCTGGGCTCAGTGCCTGCAAGGCAAGCACTCTGCCCATTTAGCTACAAGCACTCTATTCATGGACCTATAGTTCTATCCCTGCAAAAGTGTCTGAGTTAAACTATGCCATCTCTTGCACCCGAGTTGGATGAGTTCTTTATAGATTCTAGACGCGGAATCCCCTTTTGTACATTTCACCTGCAGAACTTCTTTCCCCCATCTCTTTCCTCTACTGTACTGGGCAGAAGCTCTTGACTTTTGTACCCTCTTCTCTGTCAGTTCCTTCCTGAGTCACTAGAGTCCTTATTAGAAAGTCTTCCTGATATGTCCCTCTGTGGGTTTCAGGGTTGGAACAAAGTGGATGGAACTGAGCAATGGATAAATTCAAGAAAACATACAGGCTTGAAGATGTTTTAATAGAATCAATTATTCCTTCTTTTCCTTCTCTTCCTGTTCATATCCTTGCCCTTTTTTAATCACAAAGTCTTGCCATGCAGCCGAGGCATCCCTTTGCCTCAGTCTTCTGTGTAGTTAGATTGCCAGTGGGAGCCTCAGACTGAGCACAGAATTTTCCTTTTTAAAATAATAATTTATTATTGTATGTGTGTGACTGTTACCTGCATGTATATCTGTGTAACACATGCATTGTTGGTGCCCCCAGAGGTCACAAGAGGCCATCAGGTCCTCCTGAAACTGGAGTTAGAGGCGGTTATATCACCACCATGTGGATGCTTAGAATTGAACTCAGGTTCCCACAAGAACAAATGCTCTTATTCACTGAGCCATCTCTTGAGCCTACTTAAAAAGATAATGACATTTATTTATTTTGGATGGGGGAAAGTACAGTTCAGAGGTCAACTTTTGGAAGTTAGTGCTCTGTTACCATAAGGGTCCCAGGAATTGAACTGGGGTTGTCAAACTTAACACAATTGTTTGACCTGCTGAGAATCTCTGCTTCAATCACACTAGGCCTCTCTCAACTTTACCATAGTCCTAGCTTCAGGACATTTTGATCATATGTAAACATGAATCATGAAGCAGTCACTGCCAACTCTCCTCATTTGCCCCTCACAACCCTGTGGTTTGCCTCTCTGGTTCTTCCTGGTCTAGGTACTTTACACACACAGCAACATAACAATATTTTTTACGTTTTGCGTCTAACTTATAATAGCATCTGTCTATCTTTGAGGTACCACCTGTCAGACTTACTGTCCTTTTCATGGCTGAATGATATTCCTTTTTATAGTTGGACCACATGGTGTTTATTAACCTTGTATAGCTTAATTTATTTTTTGTTTGAATCTTTCTTTTGAAGAAAGAAACATTCTTTTTCTTCCTATTTTATCTTTCTTTAAAAGAAACAATCAACTTTTCATTTTATGTACTCTGCAACTTACAGATGTCAGCAGCTATTTGCCAAACCAATTGGCTCTTTTTAACTATAAATTAAAGCTGGACAAAGTAGCACACGCCTTTGATCCCAGATAGCATTCAGTGGGCAGAGGAAGGTGGATCTCTGTAAGTTTGAGGCCAGCCTGGTCTACAAGACAGCCAGGACTACACAGATAAACCCTGTCTTACAAAAAAAAAAAAAAAAAAAACAAACAAATTAGAGCTTTTTGTTCTTTCAAATGGGGTCTTTCTTTAAAATTATTCTTTTCTCCTGTGAGGACACAGTAGAAAGCCTAAAGCTGTAGCTTAGTGGTAGAGTCTAGAATCAGGAGTGGTGTTTGTTTGCTGAGTGTTTGGACACATATCTGTCATGGTGCATGTGTAGGAGTCACAGGACAACCTTTTGCACTCTGTTCTTTCCTACCTCTCACCCCCCAGACAGGGTTTCTCTGTGTAGCCCTGGCTGTCCTGGAAATTGCTCTGTAGACCAGGCTGGCCTCAAACTCAGAGATCCACCTGCCTCTGCCTTCTGAGTGAGTGTTGGTATTAAAGGCGTGTGTCACCACCACCCTGCTTCTTCTATGTCTTCTGTAGATCGATCTTAGACTTGTACAACAATTTACCAGCTAAGCCATATTGAACACCCAAAGTTTGGATTTCTTTTTTTTTTATGGAACAGATTCATGTACCTAGGTCCATAGGCCAGTCTGATGTGGGAAATCATTCACTGAGACCCTTCCCAGGGGATTCTGGATTGTGTCAGTTGACAATTCAAGCTCACAGCACAGCTTCCATGTGCCTGGGGGAATGGGTCTGCCCACAGTGACTATGACTTGTGCCTCTTTTACATCATGGAATCTTATACTTGTCACATTATTGATGGTCAGAAAGTTTAAGATTTGGGAGCATTTTGGTTTCTTTCAGTTAGAAATGTTCAACCCATGTGGCCATATGTTAATTTTTTGCACAGTGGCCACATTTGCAATATGGTCTTTATCACTGTACCTTTTAGCATCTTTCAAGTTTCATGGGCTCATGCTTTTGTCTTCCCCACAGGACATGGACTCTCTGTGGGACACCGGAATACCTCGCCCCAGAAGTCATTCAGAGCAAAGGTCATGGAAGGGCTGTAGACTGGTGGGCACTAGGCATCCTTATATTCGAGATGCTGTCTGGGTGAGTGACGCTTCTGACAGACATGGTTTGCATACATGGCGTCTCCTTCACACCCTATGAAGAACCTTAGCATCCCCTTTTTCCTAAGTCTTCAGATACTTGGCATGTGGATACACTCACATACCCTACTGTCAAGATTTGAAGGGTGATTGGGTGTTTAGTTTGCTTAAACAAGACTTTAAATTTTCATAAACATCCATAGTTCCTTATATATAACATCCATCTTCTTCATGTGATGGACACACCAGGCTAAGCAGTACCCAAGGTGAACAAGTGACACTAGTCAGAAACAGCTTTGTAAGTAGTGATGGAAGAGCAGATGAGGAAGGCAAGGTTGGGTTGTTTTTTCACCCTAAATTCCCTCTCTTGGCAATGCACAAGATATGGGAGTGATGGGCTCTGTCTCTGTCTCCCAGTTGATGGGAAGGTTGGTTGTTCCTGAGGGTCACTGGTATCTGTGGAGGCAAGTATAGACTTCATAAAAATTGTGTAAACATTGTAAGCAAGATGCCCATAAATCTAGGTATAGCCGGGGGAATTGAGAGCCAACACCATGGCAGAGTTATTGGCTCCTCTGGGGAGGTGACAGTTTTCCTAGTCCCAGGGGCTTTTCTCTGGTACCGAGATAAAGGAAAATTCATCCTTTGTGGATTAAACCAGGTAGAATTAAAAACTTGAAGGGGGATTTTACTAAAATAGTGTGAGATCTGTCAAGAGAAAGAAAGCATCTACCTACCTAACCACCAGTCATCCATCTACCTACTCACCCACACACCCATCTATCTGTCCATCCAATCACCACCCATCCATATATCCACAAGTCTATTCACCTACCTAACACATTAATCCACCCACCCATCTATCCACTCTTCCAGCTCCTGGAGGTGCCAGATATGCTTGGCTTCCCCATCTTCACAGGGCTTCTGTGAGTCTGCATCTCTTTTTTGTCTGTCATAAGGTCACTGTCATTCCATTTAGGGTCATCTACAGCCAGGGTGTGTTCATGTCAAGATCTGTCATTTTCTAGGCAGAGACCCTATATGCAAATGATGTCACAGTCATGTGTTCTGAAAAATGTGCACGTAATGTGTGTGTTTGCAATCCATGAAGTATATTTTCTTAAAAATTTACAAATATTAAACCATATTTATTTATATACACATAATTTATAATATATAACATAATTTATAATACACACACACACACACACATATATGGTATCTGTGGAGTCTAGTATACACCTGATAAAATTGTATAATCATACATACACACAAGAGAATGTTTTAGAATCAACAGAAAATTATTTTTTCACATTGAAGTAATTGTGAAGAGCTGGGGTCCCAGTGTCTTTGAAGAGCACATCTCCAGTAATCTAACTTCTTCCCACTAAGCCTGGCTTCGTGAAGGTTTATAATGATCATTTCCACCCCCTGCTGTGGAGGAAGCTATCAAATGAAGCTCTTTAGGGGCCATCAGGACCCTCCATGCCATCCCTCTCCTCCTGTGGATATACTATCCCATGAGATCATCTGTTTGCCATCTGTCTTCAGATGACCATGTTACCAGTTATCAAGCAGTGGATCCATTTGACACAAAAAAAATTTTGCCTCCATTAAGCAAAAATAATAATTGACACAAAATAGATATAATTCTGTATTTAACTCTCTACTAAATATCCATGCTTCTCTCTGTGACAGGTTTCCCCCATTTTTCGATGACAACCCGTTTGGGATTTACCAGAAAATCCTTGCATGCAAAATAGATTTCCCCAGACAATTGGATTTCACCTCTAAGTAAGTGTACTCCCGGTTTCCTGCCCTGCCCCCATGTCTACTTTCAAAGTTGTGTGAAATCACACTGCAAGCACACACTCCTGGAAAACTGAATGAGTGCAGTTCTGTCAGTCATTTGTTTCTACCAGGAAAGGAAAACATTTCAGTTATTCTCATTTTACTGAAATTAATTATTCAAAAGGCCTGCTACATATCCCATTTTTTTTAGATGAACAGTGTTGAAATTAATGCAGATTTGGCACCAGTTGTGTAAGCAATCGGTTTGTCCATCCATCCATCCTTCCCTCTAACCATCTATCTATTTCATTTATTAGTTATTAACTAGTTTATTTAGGCAGCATCTCAGTTTATAGCCCTAGCTAGCCTGAAACTAGGCTATCCTTGAACTCATAGATATCTGACCCCCAAGTGCTGAGATAAAAGGTATGCACCACCATACACAGCTTCTTTATTAACTTTTTAACTTGTTTAAATTTTCAACTTTTCTGTGAACCGTTAAGAAGGGCTTAGTGAAGAAGTTAGTTTATTGGAGGTAGGACCTTGAAGGAGATAATGGATCCTAAATTCTTCTTCACGATCATTAACATGTGTAAATATAGTATTTTTTATTAATTTTTTGAGACAATTCCACACACATATGGTGTGTTTTAATGGCATTGGTTTATTTACTGACCTAGGAAACTCCTCGTGAATGAATCTCTGTGGTACCACAAGAGTTAATTTTTCTTCATTTTTTTTCTCTTTTTACTGATATTGTACATATCATAAAGAATTCCTTTTTATTAATCATTTTATTTGTTTACATTTCATATGTTATCCTTCTTCCTGGTCTCCCCTCCACAAATCTCCCACCACATCCCCCACTCCAACCCACTACCCTTTGCCTCTAGGATGGTGCTCCCCATACCCACTCCCACCTCACCCCCTAACACCCCATCCCACTTCTCTGGGTCATCCACAAACCAATCACCTCCCCTCCCACTGATGCCAGATGAGGCAGTCCTCTGCTATATATGTAGTGGGAGCCATGTATACTCTATGATTGGTGGTTTAGTCCCTGGGAGTTCTGGGTGGTCCAGTTAGTTGATGTTCTTCTATTGGGTTACAAATCTCTTCAGCTTTTTCAGTCCTTCCCCTAACTCTTCCATTGGGGTCCCCAGGCTCAGTCCAATGGTTGGCTATGAGTATCTGTATCTGTTGTAGTCAGGTACTGGCAGAACCTCTCAGAGGACAGCAAATCCAGGCTCCTGTCTGCAAGCACATCTTGGCATCATCAATAGTGTTGGGGTTTGGTGTCTGCAATGGAATGGATCACATAGTGAGGCAGTCTCTGGATGGCCTTTCCTTCAGTCTCTGCTTCACTCTTTGTCCCTATATTTCCTTTAGACAGGGACAATTCTGGGTAAAAAATTTTAGATGGGTGGATAGCCCCATCCATCCACTAGAGGCCATGCCTATCTACTGGAGGTGGTCTCTTCAGGTTCTATCTCCCCACTTTTGTGTATTTCAGCTAATGTCGTCCCCATTGGGTCCTGGGAGCCTCTCGAATCTCTGGCATCTGGGACTCTCTAGTGGTTCCCCAAGTTCCCCATCCCCCACTGCTACTTATTTCTATTCATTCTTCTGGCCCTCTGGACTTTTCTCCTGTCTCTTCCCATACCTGGTCCTGCCCTCCCTTCTTTTTCCTCCCTTTCCCCTCTCCCACCCAGGTTCATCCTTCCCTTTGCCTCCTGTGATTATCCCCCCCACCTTGAAGCATCCACACTTTGGCCTTCCTTCTTGTTAAGGTTCATATGGTCTGTGAGTTGTATTGTGGGTATTCTGACCTTTTGGGCTAATATCTACTTATCAATGAGTACATGCCATGTATGTCCTTTTGGGTGGGTCTGGGTTTCCTCACTCAGGATGATATTTTTTCGTTCCATCCATTTGACTGCAAAGTTCATGAAGTCATCGGATTTAATAGCTGAGTAGTACTCCATTATGTAAATGTACCACATTTTCTGTACACATTCTTCCATTGAGGGGCATCTGGGTTGTTTCTAGCTTCTGGCTATAATAAATAAGGCTGCTATGAACATAGTGGAGCATGTGTCCTTGTTATATGTTGGAGGGTCATTTGGGTATATGCCCAGGAGTGGTATAGCTGGGCCCTCAGGTAATACTATGTCCAATTTTCTGAGGAACCTCCAGAATGATTTCCAGAGTGGTTATACCAGCTTGCAATCCCACCAACAATGGAGGAGTATTCCCGTTTCCCCACATCCTCATCAACATCTGCTGTCACCTGAGTTTTTGATCTTAGCCATTCTGATTGTGTGAGGTGGAATCTCAGGGTCCTTTTGAATTGCATTTCCCTGATGACTAAGGCTGTTGAACATTTCTGTAGGTGCTTCTCAGCCATTCTAGATTCCTCAGTTGAAAATTCTCTCTCTATCTCTGTACCCCATTTTTAAATTGGGGTATTTAATTTTTTTGAGTCTAACTTCTTGAGTTCTTTGTATATATTGGATATTAGCCCTCTATTGGATGTAGGGTTGGTAAAGATCTTTTCCAAACCTCTGGGTTCCTGTTTTGACCTATTGATAGTGTCCTTTGCCTTACAGAAGTTTTTTTTAGTTTCATGAGGTCCCATTTGTCAATTGTTGATCTTAGAGCCTGAGCCATTGGTGTTCTGTTTAGGAAATTTTTTCCTGTGCCAATATATTCAAAGCTCTTTCCCACTTTCTCTTATATTAGATTCAGTGTATCTGGTTTTTTGTGGAGGTCCTTGATCCACTGGGACTTCAGCTTTGCACAAGGAGATAAAAATGGATCAATTTGCATTCTTCTACATGTAAAACACCAGTTAGACCAGCACCATTTGTTAAAAATGCTGTCTTTTTTCCACTGGATTGTTTTAGATTCTTTGTCAAAGATCATGTGACAGTATAGCTTGAGGACAGGCATGGTGATTTCCCCAGAAGTTCTTTTATTATTGAAAATTGTTTTCTCTATCCAGGGTTTTTGGTTATTTCAGATGAAGCTCAGAATTGATTGCTCTTTCTGTCTCTGTGAAGAATTGAGTTGGAATTTTGATGGGTATTGTGTTGACTGTGTAGATTACTTTTGGTAAGATGGTCATTTTTACTATATTAATTCTACCAATCCATGAGCATGGGAGATTTTTCTATCTCCTATCTTCTAAAATTTCTTTCTCAGAGACTTGAAGTTCTTGTCATACAGATCTTTCACTTGTTTGGTTATAGTCACAACAAGGTATTTTACTTTATTTGTGACTATTGTTAAGGGTGTTTTCTTAATTTCTTTCTCAGCCCATTTATCCTTTGTGTAGAGGAAGGCTACTAATTTGGTTGAGGTTAATTTTATATCCAGCCACTTTGCTGAAGTAGTTTATCAAGTGTGGGAGTTCTCTGGTAGAATTTTTTTTTTGGTTGCTTATGTATACTATCATATCTGCAAAAAGTGATATTTTGAATTATTCCTTTCCCTTTGTATCCCTTTGACCTCCTTTTGCTGTGTAATTGCTAGCTAGAACTTAAAGTACTGTATTGCATAAATAGAGAGAGAGAGATTGGGCAGCCTTGGCTTGACCCTGATTTTAACAGGATTGCTTCAAGTATCTCTCCATTTCATTTGATGTTGGCTACTGGTTTGCTGTATATTACTGTTACTATGTTTAGGTATGTGCCTTGAATTCCAGATCTTTCCAAGACTTTTAACATGAAGGGGTATTGTATTTTATTGAAGGCTTTTTCAGCATCTAATGAGATGATCATGTGGTTTTTTTCCTTTGAGTTTGTTTATATAGTAGATTACGTTGATTGATTTTTGTATATTGAACCATCCCTGCATCCCTGGGATGAAGCCAGCTTGATCGTTGTAAATGATGGTTTCAATGTGTTCTTGGATTCGGTTGGCAAGAATTTTATTGACTATTTTGCATCAATATTCATAAGCAAAATTGGTCTGAAGTTCTCTTTCTTTCTTGGGTCTTTGTGTTGATTAAGTATCAGCATAACTGTGACTTTATAGAATGAATTAGGTGGTATTCCTTCTGTTTCTATTTACTTGATTTAACTTTGATTCCTGGGATCTGTCCAGAAAATCATTCATTTCATCTAGATTTTCCAGTTGTGTTGAGTATAGGCTTTTGTAGTAGGATCTGAAGATTTTCTGGATTTCCTCAGTTTCTGTTGTTATGTCTCCCTTTTCATTTCTGATGTAAGATATTTAGAGGTCAACACACTGCTTCAAAAACAATTGCTCAGTATTCATGCTGACCATGCATTTCATGAAGATTATGGCAAAACTAGTGAAAAAGAAAAAAGTAGAACATATTTATATGTTAAAAAACATATAAATACCTTCAACTTTCTTTGATTTGAATGTGGTCAGATTTGAGCATTTTCTATCCAGAATGAGCCTTAGTTTCCAGTTGTTTATTTTATTCCTTTAGTAAGTTAGGCAGCAGTTTCCCACATAGCCCAGAACTTCTGATCCCTTTCCCTCAGCCTTCGGAAGGCAGGGTGACAAACAGACTTGTGTCCCCAGTATCTATGGTATGTGATACAATAGATGAGATCCAAGGCTAGCTGAAGACTGTACTCACTGAGTATAAGCACTCAACCAACTGAGTAATAAGCACTTTGCCCATTGAGCTATAATCCCTGCTGGATATTATCATAGGTTCTATGGATTGCAGATTATTTGAGTATATGTGCACACACACACACACACACAGCCATACCCCCATGGCATTCTGTCTCCTCCAAGTCTTTGATTTAATCCACCTTACCATCCTTTGCATTCTCTTGTGTTTCATCCACAATAAAGACACAGGAGAATAACAGATATTTGGGAACTCATTCCATGGGTGTGTGTAGCCTGCAAACCCAGTTTCCCTATACAGAGCTGTGTAAATGAACATAGGTGTTGTCTGCAAAACAGCCTCCTCAGTTAGTTACACAGGAAGGAATGATACTGGAATGGATAAGTGCTAAAGGGTTGCAGGCGTAATACACTGACTGGAAAGCTTATTGTTCAGTGGGTGGAGTGCGCGTAAACTCAGTGGAAAGAGTGCTTGAGGCAGAGTTGGCTGAGTGCTTGTGGCTCAGTGGGTAGAGTGCCTGTGGCTCAGTATCTAGAGTGTTTATAGCTTAGTGGGCAGAGTACTTGTAACTCAGTGGGGAGAATGTTTATACCTCAGTTGGAAGAGAGTTTGTAACTTGGTGTGTAGAGTGCTTGTACCTCACTTGGCAGAGTACTTAGCTCAGTGGGTAAAGTGCTGGTGGTTCAGTTGGCACTAACATGCCCCAAGGGCTGGGCTCCATCCCTTACCATGTAAATGGAAATCCAGTCTGCATCCCTGGCATGTAGGAGGTAGAGGCTGGAAGTCAGGGGTTTAAGGTCATTGTTAGGGGTTGGAGCCCAGGGTCCAAGCTGCCTGCCTGCCCAGATCCCCACAACCTGATAAGTCCTTTCCCTGAGATGGAAATACTATGTGGTTGTGTGTGGGGCTGGGATTAGCGCCTGAGTTGATTCTGGCATGTTCTGAATCCAAGTGGAGTCTTCTCTGCTCACACAGGGACCTCATCAAGAAGCTGCTGGTGGTGGACAGGACCCGGCGCCTGGGCAACTTGAAGGTGAGTCATGGATTTCAGTTTGCACACTGATGGTGGTGTCATCCACTCAGAGGATCCCAGACCATGCTCAATGTTAAATTAGTTTTTGGCTTGTTTGTTTGTTTATATTAATTCTGTGTATATACTACACAGGTACATTACCTGCCACAGTGGTCTCAGGTCCCCTGTAGCTGCAGTTATAGGAAGTTGTCTACCACCATATAAGTGCTGTGAGCCAAACCTGGGTCCTCTGAAAGAGTAGCCATCTCTCTGGCCCCTATTTGCTGTTTTCATGTAGCCCAGGCTACAATCAAAATCACTGTGTAGTAGCTGAGGATAACCTTGAACTTGTGACCCAATCACCTCCCACCTCCCAGGACTGGGATGACATGTATATACCCACTCATGTTTGACTTATTATTCTTTATTTTCTTAGAGTATTTATTTATAAGACAGGGTCTCACTATATAGTTCTGACAGTCCTGGAAATCTGTTGTGTAGACTAGGCTGGCATCAAAGTTATAGCCATCCACCTGCCTTCTTCTCCAGAGTGCTGGAATTAAAGGCATGTTCCACCAAACCTGACCACTTACTTTATTTTTAAACTGCTTTATTAGAGGGAGATTTTAGACATGATACATACGTGTGACCGCACACACACATACTGTTTTTTTTCCAAATGCTTTTTACTGAGTATGTATACTTCCTCTCAAGAATGGAGCAGAAGACATCAAGCGGCACCGGTGGTTCCGAAGTGTGGAGTGGGAGACCGTGCCACAGAGAAAACTGAAGGTGAGAATATCATATGCCCTTGAATTAAATGAACAGCTTCATATATGGTCCTAAGTACCCAGTGAGCTCCCACTACTGTGTCTCAGTCTTCCAAATTAATTTACTAGAGGTTTATTGTCATTTATTTAGTACTTTATGTATGTGTACTGTTTCTGTGTTCATGTATACCATGTGACTACAGTACTGGAGTGCCTTCAGCCTCTCATAAAATTTACATTCCAAGTGGCAGGCACTATATGTCCCCACTGGACTGCCCAGTGTCACCTCATTCACTTATTTTTTTCTTTGTTGCTTTGTTTGTTTATTTTTCATTACTCTCAGCCACCCATTGTGCCCAAGTTATCGGGTGATGGTGACATCTCCAACTTTGAAACTTATCCAGCGAGTGAATTGGTGAAGACCCCTTCCGTATCTGACAAAGACCTGGAAACATTCAAAAATTTCTGAGGATAAGAGCTCATGTCTGCAAGGTAAAACTTTTGGGTTTGGTTTTTTTTTTTTTTTTTTTTTTTTAGAATTTCTAAATAGGGTATCATGTAACTGAGGATAGCTTTGAATTTGCCATGTAGTTGAGAAAAATAGACTCAGTGCAACTGATGATGGTGAGTTAACCAATCTGTAGGGTTTCCTACTATGTATGATTATCAGGTAACTCAGTAGTAAATGTTGCTAATTTCCAAGCCTTCCCCCCACCTTCTTTTTCTTTGCCAGAAACGTGTGAAGACATCTACACAACACCAATGACCAGATCCGTTTTTTGTTATATTCTTCTGTTTCTTGCTATGAAACTGAAGTTTTGGTGTGTATATCCCAGTTCCTGCAAGGTCAACACAAACATCATTCCTTGGAACCCAGCCTCATTTCAATAACTGGAAACCTGCCCAGTGACAATTTCGCAAAACCCGTTAAACTGTAGGTTTCCTCCTTCTTCATGAGTCTTGTGTTTGTGCTGCGAATTTGGTTTGTTTGTTTGTTTGTTTGTTTGTTTTTCTACTGAACTTTTTAAGTTTGAATTTGACCCTTTTGATTATGGCTGTCAGTGTGTATGTGCACAGAAATTGGGCAAACTGGAAATTTTGGCACTTTGATGTACCTGTGACATGTTCATTTTTCAAAGCTTTCTCAAAAATCTATTGCCCTGCAGGCAAAAAAGGGAGAGATATATGCATTTTTAAAATGCCTTTCTATGCACTTTGAAATCATTTGTGTGCATTGTTTATTTAGTTACTATTTGTTTATTTAGTTCCTTTCTGGTCACTTTAAACTTGGAAGGCAGGAAGCCACATGCCCTGCAGACCCTTATTCAGATATAGCACAAATGTGTGGCTTTCCTCAAATCTTCCAGTTTAGATGTTTTCAGTACAATATCCCTTCCTAAAGTTAAGCCAGAACTCTGCATACATCATGGCAACCTGGGTGCAAAGATTGCCTTTTTATGATAATACAGATGTACCCACATCCCCAAAAGGGAACTTTAAGGATCCACCCCTTAAGCCCCTCCCCCCTCTGTTGTAAATGACATTTTCTTCTCACCATCTCAACTTTGTTCTCCCAGCCATGTCCATCCATGAAAACTCAGGTTCCAGGCCGGGAACTTCTATGAAAGTTTGTACAGAGCTGTATTTTTGGTGAGCTTTCTCAGTGCTTTCCAATATGCAAACTAACTGGGTTATGTACCTCAAACAAACAAACACATACAGGAGATAGAATGCAGGATTATAATCAAGTCCTGTCAGTAGCTGTTTGTTATTAAGTAGGAAATAACAATGTAAAATTAGCATAGGAAACATTGCCTTAATTCTAAACACACATGGGGAGATCACACATGCGCATATGCACCCTCTGTGTGCTCCTAAAGCACTTTGCAATCTGATTCCAATCCTAAAAATCAAATTAAAAACCTTTAATCAGGCTGTAAATTATACCATGTGATGTCACTGCAGTGACATCAGACAGCACATAGGAATCATAATTTTTTATTTTAATATTTTTAATTCTGTGTGTACATGTGACTGTAGTACACACAGCCAGCAAGTGCATCAGAGACCCTACAGCTGGACTTATAGGCAGTTGTGTGCTGCCCTGTGGATGCTAGGAACCCAACCTGGATCCTCTGCAGTTCACATAGTTAACATGCAAAATATAAATTCAGAAAGGGTGGTTTGGCAAAAGCAGCCACAAAAAAGGATGAGGGAAATATGTCCTGTTCTTGACTCTTGAGTCCAGGGTGAACTGTGCACCCAGCACCTTCTCATGAAGCAATGGGATAATTAATAAATTTCAAATTCCTCTGGTGGTAGCTTGATTTGAACCAAGTATAAAAGATAAAGTAATCACTAGCCAATAATAATTTAAAAACAAATTTCCATGCTCTTCAACTAAGACTGACTTTTTAATGTTTAGTACACATAAAGTACTAAGTGCTGTGGATTGGTGCTTATCTCACCGAACTAGCTGTTACATGTTACACTGTAAAATGTGGTTTGTTGGCTAAATACTGTTCACAGGACCCTCAGGCTATGCAAATATCCCAATATTGGACCAAAACATACCAATCACCACTGTGTGGATAGGTGAACCCTAGTGAAAATTTAGCATTGTGTGGGCCTTGATGTCGAGGTGAAAATTGCAGAAAGGGCCTCTCTCACTCCTGACTGTAGATCTGAAATCTGTTGATTTCCTGGGATTCTTTGTTTGTTTTTGTTATTGTTTTTGATGAAGCTCCATAGGAATCATTTGATGAACATCTAACACCTGTCATTCTTATTTGTCATACACTTTGTAAACCACCTGAAAATTATAATGCAAAGTCAAGGTTTATGTGTGGGTTGGTACCCCCATCAGTTAATGGGGGGTATCCCCATTAGGTTGTGTGTGTCCCCATCAGTTTAGGGGGAGGATCTGCTCCCCAACCATTATATGTTCCCATCAAATCTGCCTTGTGGATCTCACAACCTTGCATCTCGCCTCACACTGTCATTTGGGAGGTGGGGGAGTTGATCCACTTGGTTATGTGATAGACATCATTACCTGTGTGACTTAGAGGAAGTGAGCAGGAGCCTCCCCAGCACTCCTGGTCCTCACAGGTCAGACTCAAATCTCTTTGTGGACCTCCATTCTTCTCAGAGTGTGGGGCTCACCACTTGACCTGCTATAACCCAGGTCCCATGTTCACTGCGGAGGTGCACCCCTCTGCTGCCGAGCACCTGTCAGCTTGCCTGAAATTATCTACAGAATGAAAAAGCCTTTTTTTCCTTACTTTCTAATCCTGATGCATAATTACAAAAAAAAATCACTGTGATTTGTGTATATATCTATCTATATCTCTCTCTATATTTGCCCCAGGAAAACTTTTTCTGCTGTCTAATTTATAAAATACTATTACTGAGTCCAGGTTTGGTTAATAAAAGTTTGTATGTTTTAAGAAATTTGTTTCTGATCTTTCCTTGACTTTTCCTGTAACACAGGGTAACACCATAAAACACAAGTCATTGGCCATGGTTAATGACCACAGTGATCCAGTCACCAATAGTAGTTGGTAGCCATTTCTAAGAGGCAGAACTTTTGAAGCTCAGATGAAGTTGGGTTAATCAAGGAAATGGGTATGCACCCCTGTAATGGGTTGATGATTGTTGATGAATATTAGTGCCCAGGATTTTGGAAGTCTTACAAACTTCAGACATCATGAGGAGTTGGGGAGGCATAACCTAAGTCACAAGAATGTGCCAGAAAAAGTGGTAGGAATGCATTATTCAAAAAACACCTGCTATTCCAGGATATCCACTAGGGAGGGTAGAAACCTGGAGGAGGCTAAATACAAGTGCTACCAGGGGAGCTGTACTCAGCCTCTCAGTTACCAGTGCCTCAGTCTTCAGCAATTAAAGCAATGAAATTTTCCCATCCGCACATGGAAACATCTCTTCTTCCTAGCCAACCTCAACTTGGCTTAATGGACACAGAGTAATCCTAGCACCTAATACACTGAGATGAGGATGTTGGAGGCCAGTCAAAACTACACAGCAAGAAACAGTTTCAAAGAACAACAAATAAGCCATACCTTAGTTGGAGGCCTCCAAAACTGCACCAACAGTGGCTCTAAATTTGTTAAATTCTTTGATTTTTCTTTATGTATTTACTCACTTTACATCCCAATATCAGCTGCTCCTCTCCTCCCTGTACACCCTCATGTAAAACCTCCCCCCCATTCCTCCCTCCCTTCTCCTTTGAGATAACACCCCCCAACCCCTGCCCTGCTGCACCTCAGGTCTGCAAGACTAGGCACATCCTCTCCCACTAAGGCCAGAAAAGGAAGGCCATTTAGGGGAACGGGATCCCCAGGTAGGCAGGCAACAGATTCAGGTAGAGCCCTCCCTCTTGTTGGGAACTGAGCTGCTCATCTGCTACATATGCATAGGGGGACTTGGGTCCACCTGGTGCTTGCTCTTTGGTTGGTGGTTCAGTCTCTGGGAACCCCCAAGGGTCTGGGTTAGTTGACTGTTGATCTTCCTGTGGAGTCCCTGTCCTCTTCTGGTCTCCCAATTCTTTGGTAAGACTCCCTGAGTTCATCTAATGTTTAGGTGTGAGTCTCTGCCTCTCTTTCCATTGGCTGCTGAGTGGAACTTCTCAGAGGACACCTATGCTAGGCTCCTGTCTGCAAGCATAACAGAGTATCATTAATCATGTCAGGGATTTGCTCTTGCCTACAGGATGGATCTGTTTGGGCTGGTTATTGGTTGGCCATTCCCTCCAGCTCTGCTCTATCTTTGTCCCTATACTTTTTGTGGACAGAACACATTTTGGGTTGAAGATTTTGTGGGTGGGTTACTGTCCTTATTCCTCCTCTGAGAGTCCTGCTTGACTACAGGAAGCAACTATTTAATGGCTCATATACCCCAGTTATGAGTTTCAGCTAGAGCTGCTGCCATTGACCCCCTGGGGGCTCCACCATCCCAGGCCCCTGGCATATCCTAGAGATTGCCTTCCACTGCTGATTTCCATTCTCTCTACCCTGATCTCCTTATATCTGAACCCCTAAGCTCCCCTCCCCTCCCCATCCCCTCTCCTACCCTGTTCCCTCCTTCCATAGGTCTCCAATATCTACTTTGTTATCCCTTCTGAGAAAGATTCAACCATCCTCTCTTGGGCCCTCATTATTTGGTTTCTTTGGGTCTGTTGATTATAGTGTAGTTATTCTGTACACTATTGCTAATAACCTCTTATAAGTGAGTACATACCATGCATGTCATTTTGGATCTAGATTACCTCACTCAGGATATTTTCTAGTTCCATCCATTTGCCTACAAAATTCATGATGTCATCTTTAATGGGTAAGTAGTATTCCATGGTGTAAATGAACCACATTTTCTGTATCCATTTTTCAGTTGAGGAACATCAAAGTTGTTTTCAGTTTCTGGCTATTATGAATAAAGCTGCTATGAACATACTGGAGCAAGTGTCATTGTGGAATGGTGGAGAAGCTTTTGGGTATATGCACAGGAGTGGTATAGCTGGGTCTTCAGGTAAATCTATTCCCAATTTTATGAGAGTTGGCCTACTAATTTGCACTCACTCCCACTAGCACTGGAAGATTGTTCCACTTGCTCCACAACCTTGCCAGTATGTGCTGTCCCTTGAGGTTTTGATATTAGCCATTATGATGGGTGTAAGATGGAATCTCAGAGTGGTTTTGATTTGCATTTCCCTGATGACTTACGGCGTTGAACATTTCTTTAGGTGTTTCTTGTCCATTCAGGATTTCTCTGTTGAGAATTCTATTTAGCTCTGTACCCTATTTTTTTGGTTACTTTATTTATTTACATTTAAAATGTTATCCGCCTTCCCAGTTTTCCCTCCACATCCCTATCCCCTCCTGCCTCACCCTGCCTCTATGAGGGTGCTTCCCCACACACCCACTCCACTGGACCAAGGGCTCCCCTCCCTGTAATGCTAGATAAAGCAATCCTCTACTACATATCCAGCTGGAGCCATGGGTACCCCCTATGTACTGGGGGTGCTGGGAGTCGAACCAGGGACCTCTACTAGAGTAACCAGTGATCCTAACCACTGAGATATCTCTCCAGCACCTAAATACTGAGATTCTAATTTGGAGCTTCCCTAAAAAGGTAGAAACAAATGTTAATGCATGCCTTGTATGAATTATTATGACTCAGAATGAGGTAGTTGACTGTGTCTTGCAAGCCCGAGGCCCTAACTTTGATCCTCAATGCCATAAGGAAACAAAACAAACATATTAAAGAGTCCTCAGATTTTCAGTAGCTCCCCTTCTGCCTCTATATGTGTAGCTGAGATTGATTTGGATAAATAGGCAGCTGGAGACCCTGTGAGGGGTGAGATAAACAAAATGACTCTAGAAGTAGTACAGGGGGTACTCTGAGACTGACTGGTCTTTGGGGTAAAATGGCTTGTTATACCACAGAAAGATGGCAAGGCAAGAAGAGCTCCTGAGGGGAGCACTGACCCATGTGGGAAAGTAGGGATCCCTCATTGTAGACTTAAGAGGAATGGTAAGAATCTATGCTACAACATACACCAAAGATTTTATGCTTGTAACTGACATGATTGGGGTAGTTCCCATAGACCTCCTTCACTGCAAGACAGAGGTTTTCAACATAGGCTGTGATCTGCAGAAAGGACCCTTGGCCATGTCAAATGACAGTTTTGCTTCCACTTTGGAAAAGGCATTGTTCCCAACATGAAGAGGTATACATTGCTGCTCAGAATTCTAGAGTGCTTAGATAATAGCCTTGCTACTAGAAATAGCCCTAAGGGCCCTTAATGTCAACCCCAAAAACTCTCTGTATGAATGACTATTATTAATAATAAATAATGCATTATTATTTAGTTGTCTAAATTTTTATTGAATCTCTGTATGCTATATGCCATCTATTTGTCAATATTTATCACATTTTTTCTTTTGAAAATATTCTGTGCATCAATGTTTTCCTTGCATATATGTATATCTAGTGCCCATATAGTCTGTAAGAATCCCATGGAACTGAAGTTGCAGATGGTTGTAAGAAGCCATGTGGAGGCTGGAAATCAAGCCTTGGTCCCACAGAAGAACATCAAATGCATTTTAATAGGTGATCCATGAGTTCATGGCTCACTCTCCATTTTTCTATTTGAACTAACATCTGTAAGCCTAAACTGGCCTTGAAGTCACAATCCTCCTGCCTCAGCTTCCAGGGAACTGGGAATATAGTTGATTCTGCTCTAACTGAACCTAACAGACTTTTATGGTGCTTAGTGCAAATCTAAAATAGACACAAACAATAAATAAAATGATAGAGATGAGAAAATGTGCAGAGCCCTAAGCAGAAGATGGATACCCAAGACAGACGCAGATATAAGTATGGATTAGGCTCACAAAGCCAGGGTAAATTTACCATGCTAGAGGCTTCATCAGGGGCTGTGGACACATGTGTACCAGATCTGATCCTGGATTGGGTCCCCAAGTGCTCTGGAATTTTTATATCTCCCAGTGGGGTTAGCAGAGTCTATGAACCCAGGCTGGGGACTGGATCCAACATTGGGTTAGGCCAGCCTGGTCTAAAAAATGAGTTCCAGGATAGCCAGAGCTACATAGTAAGACCCTGTCTCAAAAAATGAACAAACAAAATGAGTTAGGGGACAGGAGAGCTGGCTCTCTAATGAAAATACTTAACACTAGCCCTAAAGCCCTGACCATACTCTCCTAAACCTTAACATGACAAAGTATAAAACACTCATACACCTAGACCCAGCCCTACCTTACATCTTAGAGATAATTTATATTCACAGGTACGGTATTTGGACATTACAGGAGAAATGGACGAAATATGAAACCTATCAGACTTGAAATATGAAACCTATCAGTAAAAAAACTATTTTAATGCTAACACTAACCCTAAGACCCTGACCATAATCCCCTAACCCTAATACTAACCTTAGCATAGCAGACCACAAAACAGTACTTACAAAAAACAAAACTAACATAACCTTACCTTGCATAATAGACATAATTTATATTAAAGGACATGGTAATTTGATGTTAGGTCAAAAAATGGGACAGAGTATGAAACCTATTGGATTTTGGTGTAAAACTTTCCCAAATATCAAGATTAGAAACTCAGTTTTTGAGGAACATGATTGAATCTTGTTCAAGGCATTAAAAATTTAAACCTGCAGGGTGATGGTAGCACATGTCTATAATCCCATCATTCTGAACACAGAGGCAGATGGAACTCTATGAATTTGAGGACAGCCCAGTCTACAGAGTGAGTCCAAGGACAGCCAGGGCTATACAAAAAAAAAAAAACCTGCCAGTACCAACAACAACAACAACAAAATAATTTTTAAAAAAAGCAAAAAGTTTAAACCTGCAGTTACTGGACCAATGGATAACTCTATGATTCTTTATAGCTCTACTACCTTGAGTCAGAATGACTGGAGAAGTGCTCTGCAGGTTGCAGATGGAATGAAAGCTATTAACCTAGAAATGGTACACCCAGGCAAAGGAACCCAGGCAGGGTAATGGATTGAAGAACTTGCAGCCATAGAGGTTTCTCCATCAAAGGTGAAGACTAAGGAGCAGCCCTCAACATCTACAGGGTCTTCGGGGCCCCTCAAGTATTATACTTTGTTTCTACAAAATACCTCTACCTCGGTGACAATGTATTTGTCTGGAAGTCAGCTGCTTTCAGCCCCTCTGGTAGTAAAACCATAACAGAGCCTGGCATGTCCAGGTCTGCCTGACATGCAGAAGTCCAAGTAACAAGGTTCAGCTGTACAACAATTCATTTTTTTATATATAGAAAAGCAATTTATTCCATTATAAGCACTTACACAGCCATGGAGAGTAAGAGGCTTGATGGTGCGACAGGGCAACCAAAATGGAGATAGCATCAAACTATAGTGGTCAAAGACTAACCCCTAAAAAGCAACTTTTACCGAGGATTAATTTAATCTTAAAAACAAATACAAACTAGCACTTCATTCTTTCTCAGCTTGACAGTTCACCAGTGGTACAACTGTCAGGTAAAAACATATATCTTTACAACTTGGTGGTCCCAAGTTTAAAGGGAAAAAAAGGGAGGAAAGAAAGAGGAAGGAAGGAAAAACCACACACAACAAAAAAAAACAGACTTTGTTCAGCTATCCTGCCACAATTGAAGCCACCAACGAGGCTTTGCTTAATTAAGCCCTCCAGTTAAGATTTAGAAAACAGCCATGGTTTGAACTAAAAGCATTGTTGGTGGCACCCACTGTGGTTGAGTAGTGTGGTTTGACACTGAACAAAGTCTGTGTCTCAAATCAATGTTAAATCCATCTTGGGGTTCAGAGGAAAACAAAGAGAGTCTAGAGTCACAAGTGTAGACACGTCTAGGACCCTTGTCCTTCTGGAGTCACACTTCCTTTATGGTCTTCATCATTATGAATGTTCTCTGCCATCTGCCACACTTGCATGATATTGTTTTCTAATACAGAACGAATCACCCAAGGTTCATTGGGATTCCAGGAGAAGTCAGATATCTTGGCAATGTGACCACCAAGAATAAACAACTCTGGTGGGTCATCCTCTGCATCTTCTGGGGACTGTTCTCCAATTTTACTTAGATCCAAGACATTCAGCGTACGATCAGTGCCACTGGAAACTAAGATAGTCTCATTGTGAGGTGACCACTGAACTTGAAATATTTCATCCTTATGTGATTCAAAGGAATGCAACTTGAGTTTCAGAGTTCTCAGATCTCACAAGGCAACAGTCTTGTCAGTTGATATAAGGATTGAAAGATAAGCAGTTCACTTCAGCTGTGTGAGCATCAACCAAGCTTGGCTTGGAAGTATTGTTTGAATGAGTATTCCAAGTCATAAGTTTCTCATCATCAGCAACTGACCCAAACCAGAGACTCGTGGAGCAGATGCCAGGAAACATCCTCTACTGCTGCTGTGTGCCCCGTAAAGATGGTCTTTGCATCCACCACTTTTCCTTCTTTTGTAACTGCACTGATGTCCCACAGGTAGATGGTATGGTCAACTGAAGCACTAAGTAAGTGCCCACTGAGATTTGGATTCCAAGAAAGCCCATAACCTTCCTTCTAATGTCCACAGAGATGCAAATCTGGGTTGCATTCTCCAGAAGAGTCTGGTTTAGAAGGGTGCTTTGTGTAATCAAAAACAAGCACATCATTGGATGGTGTCTCTGTTGCAATGATGCAAGTGTTCTGAGGCATGTACCAGGCTCTCTTTACTTCTCCTTCATGGTTGATCATGATTTATATTTCAATTTTCCCACTGACAGAATCAAACCCTCCAAATTCTCCTTTCTCACTGTCATAATGAGATGCATCAAACTGAGCATCATCATTAGGGAGTGGGACACTGACTATCATCAAGTGGTTTTGTTCATCAGATGTGTGTGTTCCCAGGACAAGCCGATGAATGCTGAAATCTTTCCCTTCAGGCCTGGTCACATCTGGAAGCCACTGGGCAGTTAAGCTGGGCCACTCCAGGGCATGGGTCAACACCAAGTCATAAAGAAAAAGGGTGTTCTTCCATATTTTGTACTCCTCATTTACTGCATGTTCTTCCACCGCATCATCAAAGGTTGCTTCCTTGTCAACCATAGCAGCAGGCTAGCTGGGAGGGGTTGGGGGATCCTGGGGTCGTGTCTGTACAATAATTCTTAAAGATTCTCTCTCTGTGTGTTTCTCTCTGTGTATCTGTCTCTCTCTCTTTGTATGTATAATCGTTTGTGTGTGTGTGTGTGTGTGTGTGTGTGTGTGTGTATCTATTTACTGACTCTTGGGCTTGGAAAAAATATATTGAAATCTGCTGTAAAACTTGAAAAAGGCAAATTTTTACAATCAGTAGATTGCAGATCTGTTTTGAAGTCCTGAGCAATTTCTCACACCAGACACTGAAAGGGGAGCTTGCGAATCAGAAGTTCAGTAGATTTCTGATAGCATCTGATGTCACGGAGTGCCACAGTACCTGACCTGTAACAATGAGGTTTCTTCACCCATCCAGTAGAGGGCGCACTCTTGTGAGAGGCTTTTGTAGCCAGTTGTTTCCTGGATGCTTTACCACCGGTGGATTTGCGGGCAGTCTACTTTGTAGGAGCTATTGTATGGGCACCTCCTTACTTACTCCCTTTCTCCTATGGCTGGAGCTTGGCATGCGAGAAGTGGCGCTGATGTTAGAGAGTGGTGGCAGCACGGCGAAGGCTGCGAACACGATTCTCTAATAGAATTTCTTTCTATATTCCACATAGCCCTAGAACATCAGGAAATATGAGAGTTGTAATACTATGATCAAAGAACAATTAATGTTGTCTGGTTAACTTAACCTGCAATTGACTTTTATTAATAAAGCAGCTTATACCCTGACCCAGCTGGGACTTAACCTATCTATAATATTTTGTTCTTTTCCAACATCTGGACTTCAGCAACACCTCCAATAATACCTGGAGATATTAGGCACTGACTACACTATTTTCTTCAGTGGCACATTGGTTGAAAGATGAAATTAAAGATAAAGGTGGCATTGCCACCTTCAAATTAATGTTCTCACAACTTAGTGGGACACAGTATTAGACTAATTGCACAGACCCTAATTGGTCTATGCAGCTCTCATCACTATTTGAGACTTTACTACCTTAACTAAGTTTTATCAGTTCCACTTACTTTATATTCAAAATGTTTTTGAGATTTGACCTCCCAGATATGAGTTTTCATGTTCCAGACTTATTTCAGCAAGGAGAAAAACTACCAAATATACCATTATTTGAAAGCATAATAACCCTTCTAAAACTTATAAACAAATTTGTACTTACTAAAAACCTCATATTGAGAGCAGATTTTGCTTTGGTCCTGGAAGACAAAAATGAAACTAGATCTAAAGACCTAATGATAGATACACACCCCATTACTCTCCTCATACTTTATATTGCCATAATTGTAGTCTTAGTGACCTAAGTTTTGAACTGGCTTTATATCAAATACTATGAACACCTCTATCCAAGTGCCATACACCTACTGGGATACAACACACTAATCACTAACATTGAGAATGAAGTGGATCAAACCTCTCTTTGTGCTGATGATAGGTAGAAGGCCCCCTTTGAAGCTACTACAACTACTGTTACTGAAGCCATCTGGACCTAGCCAACTATATTCACTCCCTTAGAACTCCCCAGTATTGTAGACCTCCCCAATATTGTAGAAGGATGGAAGGACTTAATGCAGCCATCAGACTTAATAACAATAGCCATCTATTGGAATGCTAAAGAATGGGCACATAAACCTGTTGTCTTAGGGTCTCCACTGCTGTGAAGAGCCACCACAACAACTCTTACAACGGAAAACATTTAATTGGGGCTGGCTCAGAGTTTCAGACCATTATTACCATGATGGAAAACATGACAGCATCCAGGCAGAAATGATGCTGGAGAGGTAGCTGAGAGTTCTATATCTTGATCCACAGGCAGCAGAAGGAGACTGATGTGGCACACTGGCCTGATGAGCTTTTTTTAAAAATTTATTTATTAATCATTTTATTTGTTTACATTTCAAATGTTATCCCCCTTCCCAGTCTCCCTTCCATAAATCTTTATTTTACAGTTTGTTTTTCTCTTTTTTTAAAGTTGATATTTAATTTTACAGTTATAATTAATAATAACTTATAATGATAATAAATATGTTAGTTATAAGTATATCTTCCCTTTGACCTCACAAATGTAAATTCATCAAGTACAAAAAAGTGTACATGTATAATAGTCATATTACATTTATAGCAGCAAAAATTTGCTGATAGCTCATGAATAATAAATCATTATATTTCCACATAATAGACTTCCATGCAACTACTAAAACTAGTATAGGTTACTACCTACAGGCATGGTAAATTGGATAAAACTTTATTATATTCAACACAATATATAAATATATATATCATAAAAATGATGGACGTGTTATTAAATGAACATAAATAGACCTTTTTGTTTGTTTTGTTTTGTTTCTAGTAGAGCTTAAGATCTTGGCTCTTATTGTGGTACAAATCCAAAATAAGAACAATTTTTGGACACTGGAGCTCACTGTAATAAGGCTGTACTTCAATGTCTCTCCATCACCAAAGGATTTTACCTCCATAGTAGCTAAGCTAAGAGTTGACAGTTTCGCTGTGTCAAGGAATAAATTGTAGGCACGATTATTTGGATACAGATTTCCTGCTATGGTCAAAGCTATTTGACTTGATTGTCATCATTCTCAGCCCACAGGGAACAGATTACATTCATTTAAGAAATGGTGTGTGTATTAAGATGGTCTATCCATGAAATCATTCATCAACTGTTTCAATGAGCAATGTTTCTGCTTGGAGGGTGGCACAGACACTAGGTGAGGGTAAGATTCTAGTTCATTGGCTGTGATAATTTTGAAAAGCATTCATTTTGGAAAAAGAGTAACTTATAAGGTCCTCGTCTTCAAAATTGACACAGTAATAAATATCAGGCAAAAAATTCAGTCTCACTCTTTGTTGTTCTCTTATAAGTCACCTCTTAAATTAATTGTCTACATTTCTTTCGGTTATGTAAATAATTTTGAAATATGTAAGCCATTCTGAAAATCATACTATAGTGTAAAAACATCCAATAAACAATCCTACTAATAGAGAGGCTGAGATAGGAGAATCATGATTTCAAGACCATTATGTGGTATGCAGCAAGACACTGTCACTTGTACAAACAAGCAGAAGGTGTGTATGGATTGTACAATACTGGACCGATTTCTCCAATTATCAAATTAGAGCCATCACTGGGTGAGAGCTGGGAAATTTCTAATTCTTCATATTTTTGAATTTCTATCAATTAGGATATGTTGGTAATATAAATTTTCATATTAAGAGATATTAAGAAAAAGTGATTGTTACTTCCTGTTATTTTTTGTTTTCAGAGGAGGAATTCTGTTTGTGTGGGTTTGTTGAAAGATTGCTTTCTTGCTTTAGTTTCCCTCCTTGTGTTGGAGTTTTCCATCTATTATCCTTTGTAGGGCAGGATTTGTGGAAAAATAGTGTGTAAATTTGGTTTTGTCATGGAATATCTTATTTTCTCTATCTATGGTAATTGAGAGTTTTGCTGGGTGTAGTAGCCTAGGCTGACATTTGTGTTCTCTTAGGGTCTGTATGACATCTGCCCAGGATCTTCTAGCTTTCACAGTCTCTGGTGAGAAGTCTGGTATAATTCTGATAGGCCTGCTTTTATATGTTACTTGACCTTTTTCCTTTACTGCTTTTAATATTCTTTCTTTGTTTAGTGCATTTGGTGTTTTGATTATTATGTGACAGGAGGAATTTCTTTTTTGTTCCAGTCTATTTGGAGTTCTGTAGGCTTCTTGTATGTCCATGGGCATCTTTTTCTTTAGGTTAGGGAAGTTTTCTTCTGTAATTTTGTTGAAGATATTTACTGGCCCTTTAAGTTGGAAATCTTCGTTCTCTTCTATACCTATAATTCATAGGTTTGGTCTTCTCATTGTGTCCTGGATTTCCTGGATGATTTGGGTTATAAGCTTTTTGCATTTTTCATTTTCTTTGACTGTTTTGTCAATGCTTTCTATGGTATCTACTGCACCAGAGATTCTCTCTTCTATCTATTGTATTCTGTTAGTGACGCTTGCATCTCTGACTCCTGATCTCTTTCCTAGGTTTCTAAATTCGGGGTTGTCTCCTTTTGTGATTTCTTTATTGTTTCTAGTTCCATTTTTAGATCCTGGGTGGTTTTGTTCAATTCCTCACCTTTTTGGTTGTGTTTTCCTGTAATCCTTTAAGGAATTTTGTGTTTGCTCTTTAAGGCCTTCTAGCTGTTTACCTGTATTCTCCTATATTTGTTTAAGGGAGTTGTTTATGTCCTTCTTAATGTCCTCTCTCATCATCATGAGATGTGATTCTTGCTTTTCTGGTGTGATAGTATATCCAGGACTTGCTATGGTGGGAGAATTGGTTTCTGATGATGCCAAGTAACCTTGGCTTCTGTTGCTTATGTTCTTATGCTTGCCTCCTGCCATCTGGTTATCTCTAGTGCTACCTGCCCTCGCTATATCTGACTAGAGCCTGTCCTTCCTGTGATCCTGGTTGTGTTAGAACTCCTCCGAGTCAAGCTGTCTCTGTGATCCTGTAATTCTGGGATCCGGTGATCCTGGGTGTGTCTGAGCTCCTGGGAGTCAAGCTGCCTCTGAGACCCTGAGATTCTGGTGTGACCAAGCTCCTAGGATCCTGGGATCCTGTGTTCATGGGCGTGTTAGAGAGCCTGGAAATGGAGATTACTCTGGGTGTTGTGGGCCTGGCTATGAAGTTTGCACCCAAGGTCAGCTCCGGGTACTGGCCCAAAAGGACCAGAAGGAACCCATGCCACTGGTCTGGCAGAGTCCCTGAATGCCTGGGTCCCACTGTTCCCAGTTACTCCAGGTGTTGGGACAGATGTCGTGTCCTCCTCACCTCTGATCCTATGATCCTGGGAGGGGAGCTTTGTCTGGGTGTTGTGGGACTGACTGCAGAGTTTGTGCCAAAGGTCTGCTCAGGGCACCAGCCTAGACAGACCGGAAGGATCCCATCCAGACTTGAGCTTTTTAGACTTCAAAGTTCATGCCCAGTGACCCACTTACTCCAACAAGTCCACACCTACTCCAACATGGCCACACCTACTCCAACATGGCCACACCTACTCCAACATGGCCACACCTATTGTGCCTCTCCCTGTAACCAAGCATTCAAACACATGAATCTATTTAGGCCATTCCTATTCAAACCACCACACCTGTTGAACTGCATATGATAATAAATGCAAACAGGCTATGCAGAATTGTAAGCATTATAACCCATGACTTAAGAGCTTTACAAACCTAGACAAATGCAATAATCCTACTAAAGCCTCTTGCAATCCTAATTGTTGAAGATATCTGGAGGATTACAAAAAGACACAAAAAAGGAAATTTATGCAGACCACTGGATATACATAGAATAAACATATAAAATCAATGTTGATCAACACATTTCATCTGCTGGGATGCCCTTTCTAAAACATGAGTTTTTAATTATTCAAAGCTAATACTCTGATGGAACTTTTACAACTAACATAGCTATGGAAGTCAGCTATAAACCAATTCTGGTACCCATCTGGGGTGGAAAGTGATGAGGACTATGAATATGTAGAATCTGAAGTATCAAACAATAAGGATGACACAACAACAGTAGCAACCAAACCATATTTTAATTCTCTCAAGCCATATTATATATATGTATATATATATTATTTAATGAAAAAGGAAGTAAAAACATTTTATGATAAAATTAAAAATTTACATGGAAAATGTTTCTGACAAAATTGAAGAAGCATATAGAAAAACACATTAAGATTGACAATTTTCATGGAAAATTAATGAGTAAAATGGTAGACACAAAAACATTACTAAATTAATTGAAAAAGAAAGTAGAACCATTTTATGATAGAACTGAAGATTTACATGGGAAATATTTCTAATAAAATTGTAGAAAAATATAAAATAACATTAAAATTGAAGATTATTGAAGAATTGACTATTTCATGGAAAATGAAAATTGAAGAATGACTATTTCATGGAAAATTATGAAGATAAATTGGTAGGAATAAAAATATTCCTAAGTTGATTGAAAGTAACATTACAGACATTGTCTGATAAAATTGAAGATTACATGGAAAATATTTCTGATAAAATTGAAAAAATATATGGAAAAACATTAAAATTGAAGATTATCATTGAAAATTATACAGATAAAATGATAGGCATAAAAATATTTCTAAGTTGATTGAAAGTGGAATTATAAGCATTTTCTGATAAAATTGAAGATTTACATGAAAAATGTCTCTGAAAAAATTGAAGAAATATATAGAGAAACACGTTAAGATTGAGTATTTCATGGAAAAATTATACAGATAAAATGGTAGGTGTAAAAATATTCCTAAGTTTTTTGAAAGTGGAATTATAAACATTTTCTGATAAAATTGAAATCTACAAGGAAAATATTTCTGATAAAATTCAAGAAATATATAGAAAAACATGTTAAAACTGGCTATTTCATGGAAAATTATACAGATAAAATGGTAGGTATAAAAATGTTCCTAAGTTGTTTGAAAGTAAAATTATAAACATTGTCTGATAAAATTGAAGATTTACATGAAAAATATTTCTGTTAGACTATGTTTTTGTTGGGGAATTGAGTCCATTGATACTATAAGATATTAAGGAAGCCGGGCGGTGGTGGCGCACGCCTTTAATCCCAGCACTTGGGAGGCAGAGGCAGGAGGATTTCTGAGTTCAAGGCCAGCCTGGTCTACAAAGTGAGTTCCAGGACAGCCAAGGCTACACAGAGAAACCCTGTCTCGAAAAAACCAAAAAAAAAAAAAAAAAAAAAAAGATATTAAGGAATAGTGATTGTTGCTTCCTGTTATTTTTGATGTTCATTTTATGTTTGTGTGGTTACGTTCTTTTGGGTTGAAAAAAGATTATTTTCTTGCTTTTTCTAAGGTGTCGTTTCCCTCCTCGTGTTGGCATTTTCCATCTATTATCCTTTGTAGGGCTGGGTTTGTGGAAAGATATTGTGTAAAATTGGTTTTACCATGGAATATCTTGGTTTCTCCATTTATGGTAATTGGGAGTTTTGCTGGGTACAGTAGTTTGGGCTGGCATTTGTGTTCTCTTAGGGTCTGCATGAGATCTGCCCAGTATCTTCTAGCTTTCATCGTCTCAGGTGAGAAGTCTGGTGTAATTCTGATAGGCCTGCCTTTATAGGTTACTTGACCTTTTTCCTTTACTGCTTTCAATATTCTTTCTTTGTTTAGTGCATTTGGTGTTTTGATTATTGTGTGCCGGGAGGACATTATGGTTTGGTTCTGTCTGTTTGGAGTTCTGTAGGCTTCTTGTATGTTCATGGGCATCTTTTCCTTAGGTTAGGGAAGTTTTCTTCTATAATTTTGTTGAAGATATTTACTGTCCCTTTAAGTTGCAAATCTTCACTCTCATCTATACCTATAATCCTTAGGTTTGGTCTTCTCATTGTGTCCTGGATTTCCTGGATGTTTTGGCTCAGGAGCATTTTGTATTTTGCATTTTCTTTGGCTGTTGAGTCAATGTTTTCTATGGTACCTTCAGCCCCTGAGATTCTTTCTTCTAGCTCTTGTATTCTGTTGTTGATGCTTGCATCTATGACTCCTGAATTCTTTCCAAGATTTTCTATCTCCAGAGATGTCTTACTTTGTGATTTCTTTATTGTTTCTACTTCCATTTTTAGATCCCGGATGGTTTTGTTCAGTTCCTGCACTAGTTTGTTTGTGTTCTCCTGTAGTTCTTTAAGGGATTTTTGTGTTTCCTCTTTGAGGGCCTCTACCTGTTCACCCATGCTCTCCTGTATTTCTTTCAGGGATTTTTGTGTTTCCTCTTTAAGGGCTTTTACCATTTGACCCATTTTCTCCTGTATTTCTTTAAGGGAGTTATTTATGTCCTTCTTGATGTCCTCTAACAGCATCGTGTGAAGAGACTTTAAATCCAACTCTTGCTTTTCCGGTGTGCTGGGGCATCCGGGACTTGCTGTGGTGGGAGAACTGGGCTCTGATGTTGCCAAGTAGCCTTGGTTTCTGTTGGTAGGGTTCTTGAGCTTGCCTTTCGCCATTTGGTTATCTCTGGTGTTAGTTGGTCTTGTTGTCTCTGGCTGGAGCTTGCCCCTCCTATCGGCCTGTAAACCTGTGTCTGTACTCCTGGGAGACCATCTCTCTTCTGGCAGGGTCTGTGCACAGAAGGCTGTGAAACTGTCTGGTTCCCTGAAGCAAATGCTGGCCATAAGGGAAGACTCCTGTCCCAGCAGCTCCACTGATCGTATGCCCTGTTCCCTCCTGGCTGTACCCCACCAGAGAGAAAGTAGAGATCTCACCTCTGCACTCAGAAGTGAAATCGCTGCTTGGAGGTAACTCTCTCCTGGCGGGCTAAGCACAGAAGGCTTTGGAGCTGCCTGGTTCCCTGCTGCAGATGGCCCGAAGGGAACACTCTCAAGTCATATTTTAATCCGTGCAATTACAGTGTATCTTTCCCATTAAATATACAAGAAGGAACAAATTTTTTAAAATGAGCAATGACAGTGTATATTTTGTTTTAGGCTTCATTAATTTTCCATATTTTGGACATCTCTATCTGACCACCCATGACATGAAGGATTTCTCAGAAACAGCTGATCTCTATTATCTCTTAATCAGATACTCCATCATTATGGGATTCTAATGCTTTTGGAATGTATTGGGACATATACCAAGACCCACTTGTGCCCATTGAACCCAAATGTCGTCCCTACACTTTAGCAAGCTCATAACAAAAAGACTTTAAAACAGAACCAGGCACTTACCCTCCTAAATTCCTATCCCATGATTTCACATTATTGGAAACCAAACTATTGGACACATGTAAATTTAATTCTATCACAGCCCCAAACTATAACTCTACATTGCCTAAAACTGAAATGATTTGTGCATGTTTAGAAGTAAAACAAAATCTTCCACTTTTAGGGGGCGCCACAATTTGACAATATTTGGGACAATCAACTTGTAGGAAACTGGTTAGCTTATGCAGAAAACCCCAACTCTAAAATCACTGTCCAACGTAGATGGAACTTGTCTGGAGAAGATTCTCCAACATGTAATTAGGACACATGCTCCACTATGTTCACAGCAGTCTTATTTATAATAGTCAGAAGCTGGAAAGAACGCAGATGTCCTTCAACAGAGGAATAGATACAGAAAATGTGGTACATTTACACAAGAGAGTACTATTCAGCTACTAAAAGCAATGACTTCATGGAATTCGCAGGCAAATGGATGGAACTTGAAAATATCCTGAGTGAGGTAACTCAGTCACAAAAGAATCACATGGTATGCACTCACTGATAAGTGGATATTAGCCCAACAGTTGGTGATACCCAAGATACAATTCACAGACCACATGAAACTCAGAGAGAAGGAAGATCAAAGTGTGGGTGCTTCAGTCCTTCTTAGAAAATATGCTTTTGATAAAACTTTTTAGATGGATGGGAGTTTCTGGGTATTAAACCAACATCTCATGCAGACTGTTTTCTCTGTTTATGAAAAAAAATCTTAAAAGCATCTTTAATCCCTTGTAAAACTACTAAAATTTAGATTTATCATATATTATCTGGGTAATAATTTCTTTTGATTTTGAATTCTGTCAATAGCAAAATGATGGTTAATTCATGCCCAGAATCAAAGAGGATCAGGAATGTATATGTGGCTAGTAGGAGAGCTTTTGCCCAGAGTGTGAACCTAGAATATCATCTCAAGCTCCACAGCACAAGAGAAAATGGCTTCAAACTAAATCTTAAATACTTTACATCTGAAATGATTGAGAATTTGTGCCTAGGGGAAACATAGTTCTAAATAAATTATAAAATTATTCTTGGAAGTTGTTAGAAAATTTTTTCATGCTACATAAGACACAAGCCATGAAAACCATATAGCTTCATGGTTAAAATGATTTAAAACAATTTAAAAATATTTAAAAATTATCAATGGAGAGATTCGTTAAGAGCAGAAATGGCTCTTCCAGAGGATGATGCAGTTTCTAATTTCAGCTGCCAGATGGTGATGCACACCTGTCTGCCACTTCAGCTGGAGGGGATCTGCTGCCCTCTTCTGGCCTTCTTGGGCACCAGACAAGCCCATGGAACAAAACACCCATACACTTAACTGTTTTTAATAAGTAAAAAGAAAACCTAGAGTCATAAATACAAAAGAAAAATGACTGTAGCTCTCAGGGGGCTGAGACAAAGAGTGAAAGTTAAAGGCCAGCCCAGCCTATTTAACCAGACAGACCTTGTCTTTAATAGGCTGGGAGTGAGTCTAAAATTTGAGGTTGTTGAAAAATGTCCGAACACTAAAACTATTTGCATAGCATTTTGAGTTTGATACTTGGCCCAGAATAAGCAAAGGCATATAAATACAAGAAGAGTAAAAACCTTAACAAAACTTTCCCACTAAAAATGACTTGGGATGGGGGTTGCCAAAAATGTACAGCATATTTATAGTTTTCCTTCACCAGTAAGGGAACAACTAATAAAGTAGCAGTTGCTACAAAAAGGGCAGGTTTCAGTACATCTCCATTTTTCCCAGAGGAAATGGTCCTGGCTGCTGTGTCTCACACATGGGTAATGAAAACTCCCTGTGTAAAGATGTACAATGTGAAAGTCTGTTTCCCCTTGTGATAGAGGTTAACATTGTAAGCCCTGCAGTGCCACATGGCTCAGGTAGTGTTGTGGTTAAAATCGTGTACTGGCTAGAAGAAACGCCAACACATACACCATTACTACCTCTATTTTTTAACTTCACATAATAAAATTTAAAGAAAGGAAAAAACCTCATAATTGTTAAGATTTAGTGGCAGAAGGTCCTTGGTGAGTCGGAGCCAAGATGTGCTGTAAAGAGATCACACCATACAAACAGATCTCAAGAGAGAGGTTATCTCAGAGTGGGGACATGAAAGAGAGAGTTAGAGACAGAGAGTCAGGCTGAGAGAGACAGACAGAGAGACAGGAAGACAGACAGACAGACAGACAGAGAGAGAGAGAGAGAGAGAGAGAGAGAGAGAGAGAGAGAGAGAGCATGATGAGAGGGGTAGGGTAGAAAAGGTTATGCAACTTGTGAAAACAGTGGAAAGGTATTGCATTTGCAATAACATTAGTGCCCATTTATACAATAAAAAACCTTTGTTATTACTGCAGTAATTGAAATTTGCAACTATATTTATAAACAATTTTATACATAGACAGTAACCTTTGGTATTTGTACCGTTTAAAGTAAACAATTTTAGCTTACAATTTAATTATGATGCTGATGGGGTATGATCAGAAAGTTATTCATGGAAAGTTCCAATTTCTCACACATAGATTTTCCAACTACTCTCTTCTGTTTATTCAGAAAGGATGGGAAACTACAGGACGGGAGCTAACATCCTACCTCCTTGTTTAAGAAACTGACTCAATCTTCTACTGGAGATACCCCATTGCTTTTGACTTACTATGTTCATTCAGCTTTCTATTTTAAGTTTGATTAGTTTGACTCTACACTTGATTTTCTTGGGACATAAAACTCTCAATAAGAAAGTATATTTGTTTGCATTGGCCTCAGAAAGAGATAGGTTTTACAATGTTCACTGGATATACCATTAGAACAGAAGAGATACAATACATACACATCAGAGAGAGCTGCCATGTTGGTGCCTGAAATTGAACCCAGGTCCTCTGAAAGAACAGCCAGTGCTCTTAAGCACTGAGTACTGTCTCCAGCTCCAACAAGAAGATTTAAATCTTATTTTGCAATGAGACTTGGTGTCACAGGCCTTTAACCCCAGGTGGATGACTGTGAGCTTGAAACTAGCTTGGTCTGCACAGTGAATTCCAGGACAGCTAGGGCTATGTAGAGAAACCATGTGTCAAAACAAAACAAAATGAAACAAAACAAAACATCTTGTTTTGGAAGGGAAAAAATGGGATTTCTGTTCTGCATAAAAGGTCAACATGAAAGTTAAAAAATATACAACCAAGAATGAATGAAATTTAAATTATAATTACCAAATGGGCACATAAAAATTATTATGATGGAGAAAACAAATGCCCAAGGCCTAGGGAGATATGAAAAAAATGAAGCAGGCATGAAACACTAAAACTGTTCTTAACTGTCCTTCTTCTGGAAGAGGAAAATCAGCATTGCCCTGGAAGCTGCTGTGATCATGTAAAGCTCAAATGGTTTGATGAGCCTTCCTCCAATCAGACAGATATGACAGTAACTAAATTTTTCCAACTAAATTACTTACAACTGACTGTTTGAAACAGTCCCTCTGAAACTAGGGAATCAGCTAAACTATTCAGAATGAAATAGGAGCAGAGAAGAGGGTGGAAGGCTCCATATTGACAGACCACACTGGGATAGTAACCTGACTGCACGGATGTCCTGATATGATGGGAAGGACAGACAAGCATGACAGTAAGGTTATGAGGTGGGGAGAAGTGAGTGGAAGAACATAAAGAGAAAATGAAGCAAATGATCCAGCAAGCCACCCTCATAGGATTTTGCATCTAGTGATAGAGATGGGTACTAGGATCTGTCACGATGAAATCTAAAACAGCTCTTGGGGGAAAGAATCAATTACCTGTAGTTTTATTTCTTGTTCATTTTTCTTTCTTTGAATAGCATGATTGTCTTGAGCAATGGAAGTCTCCCTCATACAACCCTAAAGAAGGAAAAGCAAACACTCAATAACCCAACTCACTGAAGGAAAGTAGGTTTAAATATTCTTATCCCAGGGAGTGGCACTATTAGGAGGTGTGGCCTTGTAGGAGTGGGTGTGGCCTTTTTGGAGGGAGTATGTCACTGTAGGCGTGGACTTATTAAATAAGGAGACCCTCCTCCTAACCATGTGGAGAGACAGTCTTCTCTTTGCCTTCAGAACAAGATGTACAACTCTCAGCTTTTCCAGCGCCATGCCTGCCTGTACACTGCCATGCCTCCCAATATGATGATAATGGACTGAACCTGTAAATCAGTCTCAATTAAATGTTGTCCTTTATAAAAGTTGCCTTGGTCATGGTTTCTCTTCACAGCAATGAAAACCTTAATACAGAAGTGATAATGAAATTTATAAAGAGAAACATGTATTTTATGAGGTATCACATGCTATAATATTCAGTGGCACATGAGGATTGATTACACAAAAATCCAGGGGCTACTTCTGGTGGTTCTACCTGGAATGCTTTTATTTTTGAACTCAGTGCAAAATGGTTTCCATTGTTTTTATGTCACCTTTCTAGCTATGAACCTCTGTTTCAACTTTCCTGTCTCACCAGTTTGTCGCTAGACACCCAATCTACTAAGAAACTCCACAGACTGTCTTATACATATACTGTTTTATACAAAGTCTCTATTCCTCTATTCCATACATCTCATAACTTATTTCTCTCCTATTTCCTTGCGAATGAAGGATAAAGTTAAAGCAATTTTTATAACAGAATTTTATTCTCTCATGAAAGCACAGGTTGAGGCTACTGTGGGAGCTGCCTCCCTTCCTCTTCCTCCTCCTCTCTCCTCTCTGGTTGCCAAGGAGAAAACAGTTGAAGGAAACATCCAATTACAAGCAATGATCAACTCCAAAGACAAATGGCTTGCTCTCAAAGAACTCAACATAATTAATCCACTTAGGAGAACAGCTGCACTGAGGAGGATTAAGACATTAAGAAGGAAGTGTTTCCACTGGGCGCCTCCTTTTTTATTTTCTAAGTTTTTTTTATTTACATTCCAAATGATTTCCCCTTTCCCGTTTCCTCCTTCCCCGAAAGTCCCATAAGCCCCCATCCCTCCCCCTGTTCCCCATTCAACCCCCTCTCGCTTCTCTGTCCTGGCATTCCCCTACATCTAGTCTTTCCAGGACCAGGGGTCTCTTCTTCCATCTGCCTGGAAATCTATTGATATGCGAATTGTGTCTAGGGTATTCCGAGATTCTGGGTTAATATCCCCTTATCAGTGACTGCATACCATGTGTGTTCTTTTGTGACTGGGTTACCTCACTAAGGATGATATTTTCAAGTTCTGACCATTTGCCTAGGAATTTCGTGAGTTCATTGTTTTTAATTGCAGAGTAGTATTCCATTGTGTAGATATACCACATCTTCTGAATCCATTCCTCTGTTGAGGGACATCTGGGTTCTTTCCTGCTTCTGGCTATTATAAATAAGGCTGCTATGAACATAGTGGAGTGGGCGCCTCTTGAGTGCACCAGGGAGGACTGCTTCAGGGAGATGAGAACTGAGCACTCATGGGAGGCATCTTTGCCCTGTTTGCTGGAATTGAGCTTAAAGCCACCCAGCTGGCCACCAGCTCCCACTCAGTGTCTGGGGGTGACTCATTGATGGCATTTACTAAGGCTTCTGCTGCTGCCCTGCCGTTTGCATTTGTTTTCAGTAATTGTTCATTTGGCTTTGCATTCCATTCTACTAGATCAGTGGATCACAACTTTCCTAATGTTGCAACCCCTTAATACAGTTCCTCATGTTGTGGTGACCCTCAACCATAAAATTATTTCATTGCTACTTCATAAGTGTAATTTTGCTACTGTTAGGAATCATAATGTAAATATCTGATGTGAAGGATATCTGATATGTGATCCCTGTGAGAGGGTTGTTCGACCCACAAAGAGGTCACTACCTACAGGCTGAGAACAACTGCTCTAATTTCTTTAGTGGGTTTTTCTTCCACTCTATTTGCAATCTTGAAAGTAGAGATTACACTACTAAAGCCAAGATACGTAGTGTACCTCTAAAGAGACTATAGTAAGTCTCAATTTGGGGTGAATCGCATTTCAGGTGCGAAAAGTATCTTCCAGCAATTTAAAAGATACAAACTTGAGCCATTTGGTCGTCTTCTATACCAGATTCACAAGCTGATAGCACAGCTTCAAGGACATGAAGAGCACAGGGCCTCATTCTTAAGTTACTAACCAGAGGAATACCTGTTAGGCAGTGGACATGTTTTCTTTTTATCAATATGACTGACCTCTAGAATTAAACCTAGCTTCACGTAGAAAAAAAAATATCTCCTATTACTATTGCCATGATAAAACACTATGGCCAAAGAACCTTGAGGAGGAAAGGGTTTATTTTAGCTTATGTTGCCACATCACTATTTATCATTGACGAAAGTCAGGAGACAAACTCAAACAGGGCAGGAACCTGGAGGAAGGAACTGATGCAGAGGCCATGGAGTGGTACTACTTACTTCTCAAGGCTTACTCAGTTTGCTTTCTTATAGAACCCAGGATCACCAGCCCAGGGATGGTATCACAATCGGCTAAGCCCTCCCCTATCAATCACTAAGTAAGAAAATACCCTACAGGTTTCCCTACATCCTTAGTTGAGGTTCTCTCCTCTGTGATGACTTTAGCTTGTGTCAAGTTGACATAAAACTAGCCAGCACAGAAGGCTACAAGGCATTTTATTATCATATGTATTCTAGATACAATCTATATCATTTCTCTGCCTTTTGGATATGATCAAGTGTAGATACAATCTATGCCCATTAGTACATACATACTTCATGTTCATGAATTAGTTGATGTATTTATTGGTGAAACACTACCAACACAAATGTCAGTAGTAAGATATGTATTTCGTATACATTAACCTGCATTCATATAATGCAATTTGACAGATAGGAGTTGCTCCAAAGAAAGGTACTCTGTGTGTGCCTGCTGCATGTGTATGTTTCTTCATCTCTAATTAAAGACGTTCTTCAACTGCTGATTCTGTCGGTCGTGTTCAAGAATGTCTTGCTATCTGTAAGCACACTCTAATCCTAGAATTAGGATAGTAACCCTATGTAAAAAAAGAACCACAAGTAATTAAAGATTAAAGTAGGTGTGACTATTGTCTTAAATTATGCATTTGGACCCTAAATATAACTACAAGTTGTAACTTTAATTTTTTTCAAACCTTATTTTTAATGAGGGATCTTAAATGCTTTAACCTCACTTGTAGCCTACCACCCACCAAAGGTAGTGGGAAAAGAGAGAATACAGGGGAAGTTGATCTGTTTAGAAAGGTTCTTTCATGACAAATATGGGTCTGTTTTCATTTTTCTACGTAAAGACAGTCAGTTAGACTGGCACCATTTATTGAAGATGCTTTCTTTTTTTCCATTGTATATTTTTAGTGTCTTTATCAAAGATCAAGTGTCAGTAAGTATGTGGTTTTATTTTGGATCTTCAATTCCATTCCAATGATCAACATGTCTGTCTCTGTACCAATACCATGAAAACTCAACAAGCAGTGGAAAGAGTCAGATGCAGATATTTGCACCCAACCAAGCTGCTGACCCCTGTGGTTGAATTAGAGAAAGGCTGGAAGAAGCTGAGGAGGAGGGCTACTCTGTAGGGCCAGCAGTCTCAATTAAACTGGACCCCAGAGATCTCTCAAACACTAACCAGGTAGCATACACCAGCTGATATGAGGCCCCCAACACATATACAGCAGAGGACTGCCGGGTCTGGGTTCAGTCAGAGAAGATGCACCTAACTCTCAAGAGACTGGAGGCCCCAGGGAGTGAGGAAGACTGGTTGGGTGGGGGCATCCTCATGGAGACACAGGGCTGGGGAGGAGGTATGGGCATGGAGACACGGGGCTGGGGAGGAGAGGAGGAGGTATGGGATATGAAACAGTTGGAGGGTGGACTGGGGAGTGGGAATAAAATCTGAAGTGTTAAATGAATGAATGAATAAATAAATAAATAAATAAATAAAAGATATATATATATATATATATATATATATATATATGACAAAAAGAAAAGAAAAAAAGGTTCTTCAGAGCAACTCCCATCTGTGTTGTATGGAAATAGGAAGTTCAGTTCACAGGTTAGCAGGCAGCAGCAGCTCAATCCACACATAAATACCTCACAAATATGCCAGCAGTCCAGTTACCAGAGTCAGTTAACAACAGCAGTAACTCAACCTAACAAGGACAGCCAGGCCTCAGCCTTGGCCAGATTCAGCAGGAGGGACCAGCAAGAACACCAGGAGAAGTTCTTGGCTGTGCCTCTCTCAGGAAAGCAAAGACCAGCGAAGACCCACAAGTATTGTACAGCTTGCTGTACCAGCAAGTCAAGCTCTGTCTCTATCACTCCGTGGAGTCCTATTTATACCATCTAAACATTACTTATCCTCCACAGCACAGGTTTTTGCCTCAGCTGTTTTGTCTCAGCATGGGTCTTGCCTCAGCATGTGCCCTCCCTTAGCACAGGCATCCAATTAACCCAAGTCCTGACAAATGGAGCTCAACTACACAATGTAAGGACAGACCAATACATGTGTGTTCTCAGCAAAAAAAAAAAAATGCTTCATCGTGTGTCCCTTCACATGTTTGCTTTAGCAGAACATCCTCCCCGGGTCTGTTTTAGTGAAATGTCCCTTCATGAGTTTGCCTTAGTCTTTGACCTGGGTCCACTTTAGAAAAACATTCCTTCACATGTTTGCCCCAGCAAAACACCATCCAACACAACGGACTCTCCAAAGAACTGCTAAGTTTCCATTTCAACAAGTGCCCTTGTAAAACTGACTGAAGTGGGACTTGAGTACAGGACAGGAAGTTGGAGACGTGACAATGGAAGGGAACAGTTTTGGCTTATCTATAATATGAGATAAATAACAGTCTTTAAGAGATATGTTTAAGACTAAAGGAGTTGGTGACTGTAAGATAATTAAGATGACCCAAGAACATTACTGTAGCCATTCTGTAACACACATATATATGTGTGTGTGTGTGTGTGTGTGTGTGTGTGTGGTTTCACTGGCTGTTAAATTAAATAGCATCTGTGGAGACTACAGTCTTGTTGAAGACTTTAGCAGTATTACTCCAGCTTAATTGTGGGTGTTGGTAGCAACCAGTGGTCTACAGGTTGCTAAAGTTGAGATGTCTTACTGGCAGTTGGCTGGAAGAAGCCTTCTAATCCTTGCATCTGGGCCTTCTTCATTTGGAAAGCTCACAGTATGGCAAGTTTCTTCTTCAAAGGGCTGTAGGGAGAAGGTCTTTCAGCAAGGACTGTGTTACAAACTTATGTTGCACCATCATGTAACATAATCACATACTAATTCATTATTGCTCCTACTGTCTAGAAGTAAGAGACAGGTCCCACTGTCAGAGAAGGGTGCTGTGTCAGAGGGCAACCAGGAGCATGTGTTCCTAGGGTCTGTCTGTCATATTTTATGTGTTACTTGACACTATAAATATTCCCAATAAATCCTAATAATATTTTGTAATTAGACTGACATTTTTACATAAGGAAAAATTAACTGATTTCCTCATGCACTGTGTGTGGTTCTAAATCCCAAAATTCAACCATATTCAAGAACTTGTTATCATGGAGAAATAGTTAAAATGCATTGGTTGGTACCATCTTTTCAAAGTTAGCTTTTATTAATATTTTAATTTGTGCATTTAATAATGCATTTCACTGTGATATGTATTTTCACTCACATATATCATTGCACATTGCTCTTGTCAGCACCCTAACCCCCACTGCTTTCCCTACTTGGTAATATCTTGAATAAGTGCTTCCTAAAATGCATACGTAGTTGAATAGTCTCTAAATTGTATCTTCATAGAAGAAAAGGAGATGACATCCTATGAGCAGCTACCCTCCACTGAGAACAGTGCAGCAAACCCACACTCTGAAATGTACTACAATGGGGGTAAAGTGGAATATAGGTGTGAAATCCGTTACCACCTCTGGACATCAAGTATGATAACTTGTAATCTTGGCCAATGAATGCTGTCCCTGAGTGTTAGTATGGTGCTACATTCAACATTTAAACCTATGACTCAAATTTTTCCTTATGTTTAATCTGCCTATTTATAATCAGATACCACTGCTTGCAAAACACATTGCTGCTGGTTCTACTGTGTGGTTTTCTGAGTACATTGAAGCACCTATAGAATTTCAGCCAATGTAAATAATTCAGAAGTAAAAACATCATTTCAAACACATTAGTGCTAGGCACTGTTAGGTGAGTCCCACTATAAGTGACCACACCTCTGAGAAATGTTTTCTTTAGAGAAGTAAACAGGAGGCATTGTTGGCCATTCTATAGTAGCAACCTGATCCTTGAGAGCTGTGAACACTTCAGTGAGTCTTTAGTTTACCATGAAGCTGGTGGCAGCACCAGTAGCTTCTCGCAGCAAGTGCTGAACACCTCTGCCAAATACAATTGGCCTGTGATATCCTTTGATGACCTCTGTGGATGGCATTGACCTGAAATGCAAAATAGGTCCTATTGTGCTTGCTTTGTCCTATTCCCTCAAGGGAGGTGGGAGGTGGGAGGTGGGAGGGGATAATCTATAATTGTTTCTCAAGTTTAAGGTTTTACTGACACTTAAAGATGTCACCTGCCCCAAGTATAGTTCTGCACACCTTTAATCCCAGCACTTAAGAAGCAGAGACAGGTGGATGTCTCAGTTCGAGAGCAGACTATTCTTCATAGTAAGTTTCAGAATTGCCAAGTATGTGTAGAGATAGACTCCCCTGCATCTCCCTTTCACACACACACACACACACACACACACACACACACACACACACACACCCCAAAACAAACCAACCAAAAAAGCAAAGAAATAAATGTCACCTGGGCCCAGGGATGATGATTCATGATTTTTAGCCCCAGCACTAGAGAGGCAGAGGCAGGCATAAATCTATGAGTTCAAGATCAGACTGTTCTACATAGTAAGTTCCAGGCCTGCCAGAAATTCATAGTCAAACCATATCTTAAACAAACAAAACAAAAAAATCATCTAGTTAAGGTGAGATGTCTCAAAGAGTAAAGGCACCTGCCAGTGAGCCTGACAACCTAACTCACATCCCTGGGCCTCACTTGTTGGAGGAGAGAAAGGACATCTGCATTTGTCTTCTAACTTTCACATGCACATTGTGGAACACCTTCTGAAACACTCACACATAACATCAATTAATTGATGAACTTATCAAGGAACTCCAGCACAGAAATGTGTTAATCACAGCCCTGTGCTGTATGTAAAGAAGGTTCCAGTTCAATAGGTGAAAAACTAAAGGTGGTGTTTGGGTGACCTATTCTGGCAAATGGCCTCCATGTATTTTCCCTGAGGAAATGAGGAAGTGCATAACAGGCCAGGGAGCTATTCTGAAAGCTATCCCCACACTTCCACTCATCCCCTTCCTGCCATTTGGAGTGAGAAGACCATGATAAAACAAAAGAAAATGGCAGGGTGTATTCACGGCCATGGTGTGACTGGAGAGAGTTACAAGAATGTTCTCTTTTTAAAATGGATGTTGTATCTCTGGGAATTATTGTGTTAGGCTTCTTGTTTGTGTGTGTGTGTGTGTGTGTGTGTGTGTGTGTGTGTGTGTATGTGTGTGTATTCTGCATGGGAAACATCAACAGTAAATGACAGTCAAAGTGTAAAGGAAGAAGTTGTAATTATAAGAGAGAAGGGACGGGGATGGAGGCTGGAAAGCTTTCTCGGGAGTTAAGAGCACTTAATGTTGTCCAGAGGACCTTGGTTTGGTTCTCAGCACCTACAGATAGGCAAGCAGTCATATGTCATTTCAGTTCCATGATATACAATGACCTCTTCTGATGTGGTGCACCCACCCATCCACCCCCTAAAAGCAGGCAAGACACCTATAAGCATAAAATAATAGAATTGAGAGGGAGGGATGGGGGGCAGGCAGGGAGAGAGAGAGAGAGAGAGAGAGAGAGAGAGAGAGAGAGAGAGAGAGAGGAGCGCTAGTGCACAGGTCAAAATCATGTTACAAAACAATTCTCTAAGCAAAAACTTAAACAAAACAAAACAAAAACACCCAGAGTTACCCTTTACCCATTTAGAGCCACAGATTGTCAGAATTATGCAGCTAATCAGGATTACTTGCAACCTGGTACCACAGAAATGTCCTTATTTACACAGAAAGAATTGCTTGCTGGGAAATGGTACTGCAAAGTTGCTTACCCTAACCTACAGAGGGCTCTTCCTTGTATGGATAACTATGGGCACACATATTTTTCTACCCACGTGCTAAAGTCAATTTCCAGTGTTAGTGAATGGCAGTGGCATATGTGAATATTTCTAAAGCCCCTCCCTTTTTTCTACAACCAGTACTTGCTTCAAGAAGTAAAAAAGGAAAAACAGATGAACAAAAGAGAAAGAATGCCATAGACTCTTCAGTTAGTAAGAATGGGTAGTATGGAGATTTACTGGGATGTATCCAGGGAGTAATTTGTCCTAACATTACAAATCTGTTAGTGTGGCTTGCAATTAAAGCAGCTTTTGCAGGCTTTACATTTATTTATTTATTTATTTATTTATATTTTATGTACATTGGTGTTTTGCTTCCATATGTCTGTGTGAAGGTGTCAGAGCCCTGGAGTTGGAGTTACAGGCAGTTGCAAGCTGCATTTGAGTGCTGGGAATTGAACCTGGGTCCCCTGGGAGATTAGCCAATGCTCTTAACCACTGAGCAATCTCTCCAGCCCGGCTTTACATTTCTTTTTGACTGATATTTTATTTACCTATGTTCTTGCATGTGCTATACAGGTCACTACACTGGCATTCAGGTTTTTTAATTCATTATGAATGTTTCTTGGCTTGATGAAGTTTGTTCTTACACTCTGCACCCAGAAAGGACACAACAGCTCCTGGAACAGGAGGAGTTTCTGTTTGTGTTTAGTCTGGAGCTGCTTATGTAAACCAGGCTGCTCTCCCACTCCTAGAGACCTGCCTGGCCCTGCCCTCCCACTCTAGTTCTGGTGTCTCACAACCAGAAACACACAAGTTCCTATTAGCTCATTATAAAATATGCCGTTCATTCATTGGATTCAGGATGATGACTGAATTCTACCATGATATCTGACATGGCTTGTAGAGTGGGAGCTCTTGGCTGAGTATTTGCAAGTCAAAGAATGTCTCATGGGACTAGGTAGAAAACACACACTGGCCCGAGTTGTCCAATGACATTTGGTTTCATAGCCAAATCATGGATCTGAAAGACATTGTCCAGGCTAAGGGCTATGCATGGATCTTACTGGAAAGTATGTTTTTCTTTCCTGACTAGGGTGGGGATTCTGTTTGAGAAAGGTAATGTGCTTGTCTCTACTCTTACTCTGACTTTGGAGCTGAGGCCAACTATTGCAGAAGACACTGTTAGGGTGCACAATTTCTTACTTCCACAAGATGGCACCCCATGCCTGGTATGCACATTCTGATTTTCCTAGGATAAGTACATGAAGATGTTTTGCCAGAAGAGATCCCAGAAATGCCTGCCCACCCCCACCTCCCCCCACCCCCGTTGAATGGGGCTACCACTCCTAGCTACATGGGTACCATCTTTATACACCCCATAGAGCTTTGGTCAGCAGAGAGGAAGGTGATATTCCAGTGCAGTGGTTATCACGTACCTCATTGTGAACAATAAAAGTGGTCATCTCCACTTGTTTTCTTGCTTAGGAAAGAGAACACAATGAATTTATTCTAGTAGGATGTTTGCATTTTTATAATATTATTTAAGTAAGAGAGTTGTACTATTCTAGTGTCAAGAGCTACTTTAGTTTTTTGCCCACTGATTTTATTGTGGGAAAACACACATTTCATATTATTGTCCTTTTAGCCATAGTTAGTGTACAATCCAATGATACTATGAATACTAAAGTTTGATGACCATCACCCTTCTGTGCTATGCTCCTCCTAGCTGCAGATTTCCCCCTTACAGTTATCCTCATTGTCTCTCCTCATAGAGTCTTCAGATTGCTATTTGGAAGGGCAAACAACCAAGCCAGCCTGTTCCTCAGCACAGCACATTGCTCATGACTTCTAAGCAGCCACTTATTCACCCAAATAGGAAACTTTATTAAATTTTTTAACTTTGCTTGAAACAACTGCTGTTGATGACTTAGATCACACATAACACAGTGATGTCCTTCTCAAATCCATGCACACGATATAAAAATGCTATGAGATGGTACATGAAAATATAGGATCAATGTGGTTTAATATTTTCATGTCTGCATGGTATTCAACAATGTTAGTATTAAATAAGCCTTTTGATGATTTATGCTTAGTATCTAACATTTCTACCTTTAAGAATATTTAATTTTGGAGGAGTAGGCGGCTCGAGTCAATGGAGAAGCGAGCAGGGCGAGTCAAGGCCAGAAGAGCCGCTGCCACCTCCCCGCCTTCAGTGAGAGCCCCTGCTAGGGGGCTCGCCACAACGTGCCCGGGCCTGCCTTGGCATCAGGCCCCGCCGGCAGCGTCAGGCAGCCAGGGGGAGGCCAGATGGAGCAAGCTGACACTGTGCAGTGTGGCATGAAGGGGAGCTGCTGGCCACCCCCTTGATTGTCCCTTCGCTCCCCCCTCCCCGCTCCCCGCCCTGATCAGATCGCGGAGGGCAGTAAAAGGAGCTCAATCAAGACAGGGCCAACTAGACCTCAGAAAAAGAACAGCTAGACGCGATTGAACATATTGATGAAATACAAAATGAAATAGACAGACTTCATGAACAAGCCAGTGAGGAAATTTTGAAAGTAGAACAAAAATATAGCAAGCTCTGCCAACCATTTTTTCAGGAGAGGTCAGAATTGATTCAGCCAAATCCCAAATTTTTGGGTAACAATATTTGTCAACCATCCACAAGTGTCTGCACTGCTTGGGGAGGAAGACAAGAAGGCTCTGCATTATTTGACTAGAATTGAAGTGACAGAATTTGAAGACATTAAATCAGGTTACAGAATAGATTTTCATTTTGATGAAAATCCTTACTTTGAAAACAAAGTTCTCTCCAAAGAATTTCATCTGAATGAGAGTGCTGACCCATCTTCAAAGTCCACCGAAATCAAATGGAAATCTGGAAATGATTTGACCAAATGCTCAAGTCTAACACAGAATAAGGCCAGCAGGAAGAGACAGCACGAAGAGCCGGAGAGCTTCTGTACCTGATTCACTCACCATTGTGATGCAGGTGCTGACAAGTTAGGAGAGGTCATCAAAGATGATATTTGGCCAAATCCCTTGCAGTACTATTTGGTTCCCGATATGGATGATGAAGAAGAGGCAGAGATGATGATGATGATGATGATGATGACGACGATGACGAAGACGGCGACGAAGAGGAGGAAGGGTTGGAAGATATTGATGAAGGAGATGAGGATAAAGGTGAAGAAGATGGCGATGAGGATGAAGGGGAGGAAGGAGAGGAGGATGAAAGCAAGGGTGACTAGCCCAGAACATTGATCAATCCTAACCTTTTTTATTTTCGTTTTATTGTTTAATTTTCTCTAGTTCCTGGGAGCAAGTTTCAGTCCTTTCCTCCCTGTCCCTCTGTGCTCAGTTGCCCTGGTTTTGAGGATTCAACACCATGGTTCTCAACTAATTTGGGGAAAAAATATCTTGAGCAAAATACAACAGGAAAAGAATCTCCATGTTTCTCTTCTAAATTCATTTTTATCCTTTCTTGTCTCAAAAATCTGTGGATTCAACACCACCGCCACGCTATATGGGAGAAAAATAAAAGCCCTCCAGTTCCCTCGGCTCTGCTGGAGGCTGGAGGGTGCTAGGACCCTGTGTAGTAGTGCATACAATCCTAGATATTTTTTCTCTGTATATTGGGCACAGAGATTATACTGTGTCTCTATGTGAATACAGACAGTTAACATTTACCAACATGTATGTATCTGTCTACTTTCTCTTGTTTAATAAAAAGAAAAGAAAAGAAGAAAGAAAAGAAAAGAAAAGAAAAGAAAAGAAAAGAAAAGAAAAAAGGGGGTATAGACAGTGAGCAAGGGTGGGTTTGAGGTGTCGGGGGAATAGGTGGGCATCTGACAACATGGCTTCTCCTTTGGCATGTTTAATTGTGATGTTTAACAGACATTGCTGCAATTTAAGGTGACACTTCTAAAATAAAATTATCTCCTGATTGAAAAAAAGAATATTTATTTTTTTTAGCTAAGCGGCAGTGGTATATGCACTTGGGAGGCAGAGGTAAGTAGATCTCTGAGTTTGAGGCCAACTTGTTCTACAGAGCAAGTTCTAAGACAGGGCTACACAGAGAAACCCTGTCAAAACAAAACAAAAGAATTATTAATTTTAAGATTATTTTCTATTTTGTTTTTTTTTACTATTTTTTATTAGATTTCCTGAATTGGAATTTCAGACATCTGAAGTTAGTTGGGTAAGCTGGCCCTGTGGTCATAAGAGGAGGTGAGCTGGCCCTGCCCCTTCACTGGCTGTAGCACTCAGGAGAGCAGACTCTGTGCCTCACCTGGGCAACACAATGGAGACCCTGATGACAAAGGCACAGGTGAGCCAGCCCCAAGGGTGTGTGAGCCAGAGAGCTGACCCAGGTCCTCAAAGGCTGCAACCCTTGGGAGAATAGGCACTGTGTCTTGATTTGGCAACACAGTGGAGCTGGCCTTGGAAGCTTGGGTTCAGGTGAGCTGGCCAACTCTGAGGGCATGAGAGCAGGTGTGCTGGCCCTGCCTCCTATCAATGGCAGCATTGAGTGGCCTGGCAGGCGCAGTGTGGGAGAGCTCATCCTAATGGGGCAGATAAGGGAGAGCCATCCTGCTGAGATCCAGGGCTCTGAGTTGACCCATGCCAAAATCTATATCATCTTCGAATGCATGAAAGAGTCAGTCCTGCTGAACCAAAGCTTCAGGATCTAAAAAATACAGGGCAAGAACAGAATAACCACTAGGAGGAGTCCTGATGAGGATGCAATATTGATGGTGTCACAGAAGCCAGAGATCTCAAACCAGACCAATGACTCATTGCAGTGAACATTTGCAAATGAAGATGTGTGGAGAGAGGGTTATACTGGGGGACACACTGCAATATACTACAGCTTCCACAATGAGATGTTTTTCTATGTTGTGTGTGTGTGTGTGTGTGTGTGTGTGTTTTAACGGGGGTAGGAGGTTGCAGATATGAGGGTCCGGAAGATGAACAGGGCTGAGTTACATGACATGAAACTCACAAAGAGTCAATAAGACATTTTTTAAAAAGACATCTGAAATTTTAATTTTTGACTAAATGTAGAATTGTCTTTCAGCTATATTATTCTGTATTACAGCTCTACCATCAGAGAACTTAAGTTGTAGCTTTCTTACCTTTATCCACTATATATATTTTAGTTATCGCTTTATTATTAATAAACACACTTATTTAATTTGTTTTTAATGCGATTATTTATGTATCTTTCAACTTTCTAGTTTTTTTTATTTTCTAAGTTTTTTTTATTTACATTCCAAATCATTTTCCCTTTCCCGTTTCCTCCCTCCCCGAAAGTTCCATAAGCTCCCTTCCCTCCCTCTTTTCCCCATTCAACTCCCTCTTGCTTCTCTGTCCTGCCATTCCCCTACATCCTGTCTTTCCAGGACCAGGAGTCTCTCCTTCCATCTTCTTGGAAATCTATTGATATGTGAATTGTGTCTAGGGTATTCCAAGATTCTGAGTTAATATCCCCTTATCAGTGACTGCATACCATGTGTGTTCTTTTGTGATTGGGTTACCTCACTAAGGATATTTTCCAGTTCTGACCATTTGCCTAGGAATTTCGTGAATTCATTGTTTTTAATTGCAGAGTAGTATTCCATTGTGTAAATATACCACATCTTCTGAATCCATTCCTCCATTGAGGGACATCTGGGTTCTTTCCAGCTTCTGGCTATTATAAATAAGGCTGCTATGAACATAGTGGAGCATGTGTCCTTATGGCATGCAGGTAAAGCCTCTGGGTATATGCCCAGGAGTGGTATAGCAGGATCCTCTGGGAGTGTCATGCCCAGTTTTCTGAGGAACCACTAGACTGCTTTCCAGAGTGGTTGTACCAGCCTGCAATTCCACCAGCAGTGGAGGAGTGTTCCTCTTTCTCCACATCCTCTCCAACAACTGCTGTCTCCTGTGTTTTTGATCTTAGCCATTCTGACTGGTGTGAGGTGGAATCTCAGGGTTGTTTTGATTTGCATTTCCCTAATGACTAAGGATGATGAACATCTCTTTAGGTGCTTCTCAGCCATTAGATATTCTTCAGGGAAGAACTTTGTATCCCATTTTTTAATAGGGTTACTTGCCTCTCTGGAGTTTAACTTCTTGAGTTTTTTGTATATCTTGGATATTAGCCCTCTGTCGGATGTAGGGTTGGTAAAGATCATTTCCCAGTTAATTGGTTGCCGCTTTGTCTTTTTGACAGTGTCTTTTGCCTTGCAGAAACTTTGTAATTTAATGAGGTCCCATTTGTCAATTCTTGATCTTAGAGCATAAGCTATTGGAGTTCTATTCAGGAAATTCTCCCCTGTGCCCATATGTTCAAGGTTCTTCCCTACTTTCCTTTCTATTAATTTCAGTGTGTCTGGTTTTATGTGGAGGTCCTTGATCCACTTGGAATTGAGCTTAGTGCAAGGAGACAAGACTGGGTCAATTTGCATTCTTCTGCATGTTGACCTCCAGTTGAGCCAGCACCATTTGTTGAAAAGGCTATCTTTTTTCCACTGGATGGTTTTAGCTCCTTTGTCAAAGATCAAGTGACCATAGGAGTGTGGATTCATTTCTGGGTCTTCAATTCTGTTCCATTGATCTACATGCCTGTCACTGTACCAATACCATGCAGTTTTTAACACTATTGCTCTGTAGTACAGCTTGAGGTCCGGAATATTGATGCCCCCAGAAGTTCTTTTACTCTTGAGAATAGTTTTAGCTATCCTGGGTTTTCTGTTATTCCAGATGATTTTTTGAATTGCTCTTTCTAACTCTATGAAGAATTGAGTTGGGATTTTGATGGGGATTGCATTGAATCTATATATTGCTTTGGGCAAGATGGTCATTTTTACTATATTAATCCTGCCAGTCCATGAGCATGGGAGATCTTTCCATCTTCTGAGGTCTTTTTCAATTTCTTTCTTCAGAGACTTGAAGTTCTTGTCATACAGATCTTTCACTTGTTTGGTTAGAGTCACACCAAGATACTTTATATTGTTTGTGGCTATCGTGAAGGGTATCATTTCTCTTACTTCTTTCTCAGCCTGCTTATCCTTTGAGTATAGGAAGGCTACTGACTTGCTTGAGTTAATTTTATATCCGGCCACTTTGCTGAAGTTGTTTATCAGCTGTAGGAGTTCTCTGGTGATCTTTCAACTTTCTACAGTTCACTTTTTTTTTTGAATTGCTGTACATCATTTAGCTTTCATTTTATGCATTCATGAAAGCTGCAGTTACATAACTTATACTACCCATTTAAGAATCACGTCTATGGGGGGCCTTGGCCTTCCAAGTCCTTGCTTTCCATTGCAGAAGGTCGTTCTCTGTATTGTTATGCCAGAGCTTCTCAGCCAACCTAGGCTTTTAGGTCATTATGTTATATTTATGATTTATTGTGGGAGTTTCAGTTATATTTATGTATTCATTATTATTCGTTTATTATACTTCTGTTTATTGTGAAAGTTTCAATTACAACAAGAGCTCCATGATTTCAGGTGTCTTTGTCTTCTTGATAACTATATATTGAATGGTAGGTTTTCTATAAAACTTTATGAATTAAATTTCCCATTTCAAGATTATTATTTTATTTAAGGAAATTATTTTTTAATCTAGCTAGTTAATGGCCTAAACGGCCTTAACGTTTTAAATGAATTAGTGACATAATGAAAATATGAAACAGGTAGATTAATTTGATAGTGAAAACGTATACATTTTATTATCCATATTTTTAGATCATGGGCCTGCACTTTAAGATCAGGTATAATGACATATGTAGCCTGTCCCTTGTGACAAAGAACTCACAGGCTACTGCTCTGGAGGGAAGGCAAGTTCAGTTTCCTTAAGATATCCAGACTCATGGACTGAAAAACTATTGGACTCTTGAAAGTTCTGTTTATAGGCCACCAGTGATGGATTAGCACATCATTCTAGTAAATTGTGTGTGTGTGTGTGTGTGTGTGTGTGTGTGTGTGTGTGTTACATAAGTTTTCTAGAGAACCCTGACTGATACAACCATTTTCATGTTTGTCAGATTACTAACAAATTTAAAAGAGCATTTTGTTTTACAGGACCATGTGCTATTAATGTGGATGAACAGAGATAACAGAGATGAAATGGAGACTTTTGTATGTAAATAGAGATATGACTTGTCTCCATCAGCCTTACTATCTGAGTGGTCCATGTAGCATGCAATAAATGAGACATGAAATGTACTCTTTTAGAAGAGGTAACAGAATATTGCTGTTAAACAATGTGTTACTTGGTTAATATCTCCACCCTCATCTGCTGATCAAAGTGGGAAGTAATTCTAGCTGCCAGGCAACAAACCAACTTGCATAGGATGATTTTGTTGACATATTTCCACTCCAGTAAGTAATTTGTGAAGGGAAAATTGAGAGGTCTCATAAATATCCCTGACTGTCAGAGGGCTGATTATCCTCATGTAGCAGTGCAGGAGAGCATCACTTTACTCAAGATTTGCTTGGAGCCGAGGTCTCAAGAAAGTGTTTAGAGCAGTGATCTCTTTGGAGTCAAACAACCCTTTCACAGGGGTTGCATATCAGATACTTACACTGCAATTCAGAAGAGGGATTCTAACCCCATTACAGATGTTTGTAAACCACAATGGGTTGCTGAGAATTGAACTCAGAACTTATGGAAGAGCACACAACTGCATGCTCTTTAACTGCTGAGCCATCTCTCAAACAACCCTTTCACAAAAGTCACATATCATATATTCTGCAGATCAGATATTTACCTTATGACTCATAACAGTAGCAAAATTACAGTTATGAAGCAGCAATGGAAATAATTTTATGGTTGGGGGGTCACCACAACATGAGGAACTGTATTAAGGGGTCACAGCATAAGGAAGGTTGAGAACCACTGATTTAGGGAAAATTATACTCATCTATTTTGTCAGTTGTAAATACATATTTCAGTTTATAATATAAAATTCTGATTGTAATAATAAATTCTTTGTCTGTTCATTTATGTTTTTTGAGACAGGGTTTCTCTGTGTAACAGCCCTGGCTGCCCTGGAACTCTGTAGAACAGGCTGGCTTTAAAGTCACAGAGATCCACCTGCCTCTACCTCCCAAGTGCTGGAATTAAAGACATGTGCCACCACACCTGGCTGGAATTAAAAAATTATACTATGACATTATTGCAGAATTATTTTTAATACTAGAATATTCGATAACTTCATTGACGGCACCTTTAAGTCAGTGAAATATTTTATTTCTGTAGAAATTATCAAAACACAGGATATTTATTATAGCAATTAATGTATTCTTTAAAATCATTTTTCAGAATCTAAAGGAATGTGTGGCTTTCTTGAACTGGTTACTAATGAAGTCATTATTATTTTAACAGCCAATACCTATGAAAATGACTCCTTAACAGAAGTGTTTTGATCACCATTTTGTAAAAGAGCCTATCTAGGGAGGCTTTTGTGTAGACAGAATGTGTACTATACCACGGTTGTTTTAGGAATGAATTTGAAAATATCCATCAGGTTAATAATACAAAATGATATACATTTAATTATTTGCCATTTTGAGTTGACATGGCACTAATATAACATTTAATTTGCCACACTGGTTTAATTGATATTCCCATTTAATCAATGGCTTTTAGTATTTCCTCCAGACTATAAATAACTATAGTCCAATTTACTCTTACAAATGCTTATTAAAAACAAACTGTGTATCACATACTAATTTGATATTGGATTGGAAGATGAATGAGCCATGGTAGAATGTCTAAAGGTAACATTCAGTATGATTGATAGTATAGTACAAAACAAGAGTAGAGAGATGCAACGATAAGTGGTTACACTGACATGGAAAGATGCAGTGAACCAATGCTTCTTATGAAGCTATCCACATAGAAGTCACATTTACCAAGAATCTCAGAAGGTACAAAGCAGCTATTTGTAAATAATAATAATAATTTTAAAAGTGTCCCCCTACAATGGGCAGAGACACCTTGTTGCTGGTATTATTTTCTTATATCAACCAGGGGACAGAGCAGATGACAGTCCTTTGTTCATCCTACTTGATGCCTGGCTTGATGACCAAAGCTGTTTTATGCCTAGGAAACACAAAAATCAGATCAAATCAAATCCAGGCAGCACAGTGCAGGAGGAGGAAGACTGACAGAGACCTGTGGACTGTCATGCCATGCCACCCACAGACTTGCCCTCTGGTGCACAGAATAGGTGTGCCATAGATAACTGCTTGCCGCCACCTTGCCAAGAAGCGGGATGAAGGATGTCTGTCATCCAGGGGCCTACCTGCGGCAGGCCAGCCTGCAGCAGGAACCACCACAATGTGTGAGTATATGCTGGACAGATTGGAAAGAAAAAGAAGTGGAGTGGCTTGAACTTTATGAAAAGAAATGGACCTGGAGACCCAAGGGTGGAGCATTGTGAGTGGCCACCCCACCTCCCACCTAGGGCCATGTTGAAATCCCAGCCTGAGCTGCCATTGAGGGTCATGTCCATGGCTATACAGCAGCAGGGATCATGTTGATGGCTGTGGCTCATATTACCACTGGAGAACATGGGGGTATTACTGGTTCGAGCAACTGCACAAGGGACAATGTGAATGTCCAGGGCTTGTGGGGAACTTGCCCCGACCCTCACTGTCTGCTGCCCTCTGGAAAATTGGCCCCTCCCCTCACCAACAGCAGCGTCTGGGAAAGCTTGCCCTGTGCAACGCTGTGGAGCTAGTGCTGATGTTCAAGGCACAGGTGAGTCACTCTTGAGGGTGAGCGGAAGTGCTTTCCTAGCCCCACGCAGGCAACCCTTGGGAGAGTGGACCCCGCACCTAACTGGGCAGCACAGTGGAGCTGACTCTGGTGGCGTGGGTTAGGATTAACCAGCCCAGAGGGCATGAGTGCAGGAGAGCTGTAGATGGCTGCAGCATTGAGTGGCCTAGCAGGAGCAGTGCTGGAGAGTTCGCCCTGGTGATTTGAATAAGGGAGAGCCAGTGTGCTGATCAGTTCAGCTGCTGTCCAGGCTCAGATCTAGGGCATTGAGTTGACCCACCCAATATCTATATCATCTGCAAATGGTTGAGGAAAGGGTCATTTCTGCTGATCAAACCTGCAGAAGCTCCATGACACGTGGCAAAACAAGATAAACCGGGAAGAGTCCCGATGAGGATCCAATATTGATGGTGTCACAGAAGCCAGAGATCTTAAACCAAACCAATGACTCATTGCATTAAACATTTGCAAGTGAAGATGTGTGGACAGAGCAATATACTGTGGGACACACTGTGACATACTACAGTTTCCACAATGAGATGGTTTTTATGCTTTGGTGTTTTTTAAATTTTCTTTTTTTTTTTTTTTGTTTGCTTGTGTGTTTTTATTGGGGGAGGAGTTTGTATGGGCAAAGGGTAGATAGATGTGAAGGAATGGGAGATGATCAGGACTATGGTGCATGATGTGAACCTCACAAAGAATTAATTAAAAGCAAAGAAAATAAAAGTAAAAGAAAATAGGTCCTTATAATTCTGACTTTTACTTCTTTTTCTTTTATGTTTATGGAAATAGATTTTTTTTCATACAACAAATTCTAGCTAGGGTTTCTTCTCCTTCAACTCCTCCCACATCTACACCAAGCCCCCCCCAATCCACACTCTTTTTTCTTTCTCTGATTAGAATACAAACAGACGTCTGAAAATATGTACAATATAAAAAAGCAGCAACAAGCAAACCAGAATAGGACAAAGCAAACAAACTACCCAGAGGGAAAAAAAGCCAAAGAAAAAGCATAAGAAACACATATAGACACAAAGACACACAGAGACATTCCATAAAAACACAACACTGTAAAGAAAAAAAATAAAAAGAGTTAGCCATCTGCTTCTGGTCATGTGACCTACCCTTAAGAGTGGTTTGTTTCCATAGTGAAACTCCTTTGGAAAAAAAAAAAACTAAAATTTCCATTTTCGAGTCATTCTCAATTGGAGATAGCTTCTGAGTTAAAGATGGGAGTTTGTGTCCACTTTCTTTCTCAGCTCTAAACCCATATCTGCGCATGCTACTGCAATCTCTGTAAGTTCAGACATGCATCAGACCTGCTGCTTTTAGATAGCCTTGCTTCCTTGGTATTCTCCTTGCCCTCTGGCTCTTACAATCTTCTTGTCCCCATTTCTGCAGAGTTCCCTGGGCTCTAAAGGGAGGGATTTGATGGAGCTCTTTCACTCTCTGAATATTATGTCTGTGAATCTCTCTTTTTTTAATTATATTTATGGATTTAGGTATGTTGAATCATCCCAGCATCTCTAGGATGAGACCTACTTAATTATGATGGATGATCATTTTGATGTGTCCTTGGAATCAGTTTGCAAGTATTTTATTGAGCATTTTGCATCTATTTTCATGAGGAAAATTGATCTATAATTTTCTTTTTTGAATCTTTATGTGGTTTGGATATCACAGTAACTATGGCATCATAAAATGAATTGGGCAATGTTCCTTCTGTTTTCATTTTCTGGAAACATTTGAGAAGTATTGACATTAACTTTTCTTGGAAAGTCTGGTAGATTTTTACTCAAATACTACCTAGTCCTCACTTTTTTGGCTGGAAGTCTTTAAAGGGCTGTTTCTATTTCACTTGGGCTTAAGGTGCAGTTTAAATTGCTTATTTGATCTTGATTTAATTTTGGTAGGTGGTACCCATCAAGAAAAGTATCCATTGCTTTAGGTTTTCCAATTTGGTGGAGTACAGGTTTTTTAAAGTATATCCTTATGATTCTCTGGATTTTTTTCAGTGTCTGTTTTTATGTCCTTCTGTTCATATCTGTTAGATCTTCAAATTCATTGAGACAGATCTCATGAAGTATGTGTGGTGGGAGTGGGGAAAGGATACAGAAGTTACATCTGGGTGGAAGTGGAGGGAAAAGGGGGAAGAAGGAGGAACAATGGGGACTTTTATTAAGGGATGTAGCCCATGCCCAATAGGAGGATATGTGACAAGAGGCAACAGTGAGAATGTGTTCACCACATTCCTCTCAGCAGCTAGGGATGCTGCAGTCCTATTGTTGCTAGGCCCTTCAGGCTGGCCATAGAGATGCCTGATTGCTAACAATATCAATTTTGTTAATTTGGATATTCTTTCTCTGCCTTTTAGTTAATTTGGCTAAAGGTTTATCATTCTTACTGATTTCATCAAAAACCCAACTCTGTTTTCTTTTTTTTTTCTTCTTGTTTCTATTTGATTTATTTCTGCCCTGAGTTTAATTATTTCTTGCTGTCTATTCCTTTGATATGTTATTTCCTCTTTTTGCTCTAAAACTTTCAGGTATGTCATTGCTAATATGAGATCTCTCCAATTTTTTCATGTAGGCCCTTAGTGATGTGAACATGCATCTCAGAACTACCTACATTGTGTTCCACAAGTTTGAATTTTTATTCAATTATTAAAAGTTTTTCATTTCCTTCTTAATTTGTCTTGACTCATTTTTCGTTTGGTAGTGAGTGGTTTAGTATCCATGAGTTTATATGCTTTCTGCTGTTTCTGCTGTTGTTATCCAGTTTTAATTTGTGGTGCTCAGATAGGATGCGGGGTGTTATTTCATTTTCTTGTATCTATTTGAATGAAAAATGGATGCAGTAAAGAAACCAAAATAGCTGCTCTGTGGGTGGAAGAGGAAAAGTTTATTCCAAATTATCAACATTCTGTCTTCCAGGAAAGCAGAAGCCATGGGATGGGGGTGGGGGGAGTGGATCTCCAGGATTATATGAGAATGAGCACTTGGGAGGAAGCTAGGGTAGGGGCTTGTGACTAGAGACTGAGGATGCTTAGAGGCTAACAGTGACCTTGACATGTTAATTGGCACCACAGTCATAAGTCAATTGAAGAGCTATATGTCCCTTTTGCCAGAGATAAGGAGAATAATTGCTTTTAGTAAGTAGAAATGTCCTTCAAGCTCCCAAGGGAATGCTGGCTTTAGGAATTTCTTTGGGGGATCTTACTTTCCAGTCTTTTGTTGGTGGTAAAAAGGGATGGCTAGTCTCTTCTGTGACTACTTCCTGCTGAACTAGGGTGAAGTTGTCAGGGCCCAGTAAGGCTGGAATGCCGGTCAAGAGGTGGGAAGAGAGTCAGGAAATAACCAGAAACATCTGGTTTCTTGCTCACTACCCAGGTTCTGTGGGGCTATCTGGGCCTAGCAAAGTATAGGTTGCTTTGAAGTAGTTTGGAATGCTACTTCAAAGCAAGGCTCAGGCTGGTAAGCTAGCTAAGAAGCCTGGTAGAAATTCGTCAGGAGTGTCTGGTTTACTGACCATCAGGTAATTTTGCTAGTTTTTTCCTGAAAGAACCTGAAAAGAAGTTTGTGTAAGTCTCTAATCCTTTCTTCCACCTGGTCAGACTGGTTTACATAGTAGCAGCATTCTTCTTTGATGAAGAGGCAAGTACCTCCCCTTTCAGCAGTTAGCAAACTGAGGGCCAGAGAAAAGAACTGGTTTTGGAGTAATTGTAAAACCAGGGTTGGTCCCTGGTACCTGCTAGCTGGATAGGTACCTGCTGAGAGAGATAAGACTGTGATCCAAGCTGCCTGCAGCCAAACCTGTAGCAGCCACTGAGGCTGCCAGATTAATTTCAACTATGACAGGGAGGACTATGACTGGTCAGTCCCTGTGTGAGACTTGGAGGAGAGTATAGAGTTCCCCTTCCATGTGTATGTGAGTTGGGGAAGTAACAAAGTGGAAAAATAGGAACCATGTGTGGATTTGTCTATACACTGGTAAAGCTTGAACTGGCACCAAAAGAGGGTTCCTTCCCTGGCTAGTAAGATTCCTGAAATTGATATATTAACATGTGCTGAAGTGGAACAAGACTGAGTAGGGTTATTGAAAAGGCAGTCACCTGATGTGTCCAGAGAATAGAGGTACTGGAGGTGACAAGGGGAAAGGACTTAGTCTGAATGTTATAGAACAGAGAGTTTAGGGTTACATGCATGAGGGAGATAGCTGTCACCAGAGACTGCTGCAATGGAGTACAAAGGAAGCATGAAGTTACATTAAAGGGCCCACTGTTACTGCCTTAGATGTGGAGGCAACTTAGACACTCATTTAAAATAGTCTTCCAAAAGGCTGGGTTAAGAGAGGTCTCACACAGCCTGGACTGTAGGATGATTTCAGAGCATTGAATAGCCTCTATTGTATCATCTAGAAAGGTGACAGATGCTTCCTTAAGAGATCTAAAAATTACCACTCTTTCTCCGTGAGAAGGGCTAACCCTTGGCATATAGATGTATATCTGCCCCACACCCTTGAACCCGTTTTTTTGTCCCAGGGTTTGCGGGTGGTAAAGGTAACCATACCTGAAGCGAGCCCACAGCAGAGTTGTTGGGACTGTATGCCTTGTCCTGGTTCAGAACAATGGTACTTATAGCTCCCATACAGGCATCTACCCAAGGAGGGATCCTTAGTGCAGGCCAGGTTTGTTTGGTGTTGGAAAAGACAAAAATGCTTGGAGTTGTCACATAGATTGAAGCTGGGTTGTTCCTTTCTGCAATCGTGGAAAGAAGCTGCTTGAGGTTAGAAAGTTAGAGAGAGTGGTTGTACCAGCTTGCAAGTCTGGCGGTTCCTCAGAAAACTGGGCATGACACTCCCGGAGGATCCGGCTATACCACTCCTGGGCATATACCCAGAGGCTTTACCTGCATGCAGTAAGGACACATGCTCCACTATGTTCATAGCAGCCTTATTTATAATAGCCAGAAGCTGGAAAGAACCCAGATGTCCCTCAACGGAGGAATGGATTCAGAAGATGTGGTATATTTACACAATGGAATACTACTCTGCAATTAAAAACAATGAATTCACGAAATTCCTAGGCAAATGGTCAGAACTGGAAAATATCATCCTTAGTGAGGTAACCCAATCACAAAAGAACACACATGGTATGCAGTCACTGATAAGGGGATATTAACCCAGAATCTCGGAATACCCTAGACACAATTTGCATATCAATAGATTTCTAAGAAGATGGAAGGAGAGACCCCGGGTCCTGGAAAGACTGGATGTAGGGGAACGCCAGGACAGAGAAATGAGAGGGGGTTGAATGGAGAAAAGAGGGAGGGAAGGGGGCTTATGGGACTTTCGGGGAGGGAGGAAACGGGAAAGGGGAAATGATTTGGAATGTAAATAAAAAAACCTTAGAAAATAAAAATAATAATAATAATAATAATAATAAAAAAAGAAAGTTAGAGAGATCTATGAGCAGTAGCGAGGGTATGGACAGAAGTTAGAACCAAGGAGTCTATCATTTGGGGTGGCACGTTCCAGACTTGTCTGGGTTCTACTGTGTGGAAGACTGGGAGAACAAAGAAAGCCCTCAGAAGGAGGATGAAAAAGAAGGTCATTCTCAGGAACGGGTTGTAGGCAGGAGAGTTTAAGTTTCAGACTGGCAGCTGTACTTATCAGATAAGTGGGCAGGAGCCTATTTGAGATGTGACAGGTGGGTCTAAGTTTGAATTCCTTGAGTTTTAATTCCTGCTGTTGGTGTGGTAAGGATGACCAGATGCTGTCCTATTTAGTGTGGGTTGAAGTCCTGCGGGTGAGAAGTTTTCAAATAAACCTAATCTCCTGGCAATATGATTTAGGTGATAGGATCAGTAGAAGACATAGGGAGGACACCATCAGTATGCTCTCAGAGAAAGTGTCTAAAAAGAGTGAGAGAGGGTAAATAGTTGGAGTAGGGCTGGTTCCAAAGGAGGCCAATACATTAGAAAGGAAGACCGTACATTATTAACTCAAAGGGGTTGAGGAAAGAAGGGTCTTGAGTGTGGCTGGAATGTGGGTAGGGCAAGAGATAGAAGCTGAATCAAAGGAAAGTAAAGTTCAGAAGACAGTTTGGACAAATGAGTCTTAAGTTCATAAATCCTTTCTACCTTCCCTGAGGATTGAGGTCAGTAGAGAATGTGGAGGTGCCACTGTACCCCTAAGGCTATTGAGACTAACTGAATGGCTTTAGGAAGGTGTGGCCATTATCTGATTTCCATACCTTGGAGGGCCTATTGTTGGGATTCAGAGTAGGTAGGAATTGGGCTTGGAGGAGCCAGGAAAATAGAGGAAGGCAGGTAGAATGTTGACTGACTTACCTCTTTAGCAGTCTTTTCATCAAAAGCATTTCCCAAGGCTATATCATTACCAGAGAGAGACTCCTGTGAGATAAGAGACCGTGATATGGTGCAGTGAGAGACAGAGAGGGTGATCAAAAGTGAGCTTACAAGCAAGCCTCCTGGGCCAGTAGGGTGGCTGCTGCTAGTGTCCATAAGTAAGGCTGCCATCCACTTACTGTCATATCTAGCTGTTTGGAAAGGTAAGCAAACAGGGCAAAGGTGGGTTTCCCGTTTCTCCCCAAAACTCTTAGAGTTATTCCCCGATTTTCAGTAGTATACAGGAAAAAGGGTAGGTCAAAGTCAGGGAGAGACAGACAGAGCAGGAGCCTTAAAAAATACTTCCTGGAGGCAAGAAAAAGCAGGCATGACAGGCATAGTAGGATCTAGATCAGTGGGTCCCAACTTTCCTAATTCTTGGCCCTTTAATATATTACTCATGTTGTAGTGACCCCAACCATAAAATTATTTTTTATTGTGTTAGTTTTCATCATCATCATTATTACAATTACCATTACTATTATTATTTTATGTTTTGTTTTTTATTAGATATTTTCTTTATTTACATTTCAAATGTTATTCCCATTCCACATTTCACCTCCAAAAATCCCTATCCCATCCCCCTCCCCCTGCTCAATAACCCACCCACACCCACTTTCCTATCCTGGCACTCCCCTACACTGGGACAACAAGCCTTCACAGGTCCAAGGGCCTCTCATCTCACTGATGTCCGATAAGGCCATCCTTTGCTACATATGTGGCTGGAGCCATGGGTCCCTCCATGTGTACTCTTTGGTTGGTGGTTTAGTCCCTGAGAGCTCTGGTTGGTTGATATAGTAGTTCTTCTTATGGGGTTGCAAATCCCTTCAGCTCATTGGGTCCTTTCTCTAGCTCCTCCATTGGGGACCCAATGATCAGTTCATTGGTTGACTGTGAGCATCCACTTCTGTATTTGTCAGGCACTGGCAGAGCCTCTCAGGAGACAGCTATATCAGGCTCCTATCATCTAGCATTTATTGGCAACCAGAGTAGTGTCTGGGTTTGGTGACTGTATATGGGATGTATCCCCAGGTGGGGCTGTCTCTGGATGGTCTTTCCTTCAGTCTCTGCTCCACACTTTGTCTCTGTATCTCCTCCCATGGATATTTTGTTTCCCCTTCTAAGAAGGACTGAAGTATCCACACTTTGGTCTTCTTGAGCTTCATGTGGTCTGTGAATTATATCTTGGGTATCCTGAGTTTTTGGGCTAATATCCACTTATCAGTGAGTGCATAGCATGTGTGTTCTTTTGTGATTGGGTTACCTCACTCTGAATGATATTTTCCAGCTCTACCCATTTGCCTAACAATTTTATTGTTTTTAATAGTTGAGTAGTACTTGTACCATTGTATTAATGTACCACATTTTCTGTATCCATTCCTCTGTTGAGGGACATCTGGGTTCTTTCCAGCTTCTGGCTATTGTAAATAAGACTGCTATGAACATAGTGGAGCATGTATCCACATTACCTGTTGGAGCATTGTCTTAGTCAGGGTTTTTATTCCTGCACAAACATCATGACCAAGAAGCAAGGGGGGGGCGAGGAAAGGGTTTATTCAGCTTACACTTTCCACATTGTTGTTAATGACCAAATGAAATCAGGACTGGAACTCAAGCAGGTCAGGAAGCAGGAGTTGATGCAGAGGCCATGGAGGGATGTTTCTTACTGGCTTGCTTCCCCTGACTTGCTCAGCTTGCTTTCTTATAGAACCCAAGACTACCAGCCCAGAGATGGTACCACCCACAATAGGCCCTCCCCCCTTGATCACCAACTGAGAAAATGCCCCACAAATGGATCTCATGGAGGCACTTCCCCAACTGAAGCTCCTTTCTCTGAAATACCTCCAACCCTTGTCAAGTTGACACACAAAACCAGCCAGTACATGCATCTTCTGGATATATACCCAGGACTGGTATAGCTGGGTCCTCAGGTAGTACTATATCCAATTTTCTGAGGAACCACCAGACTGATTTCTAGAGTGGTTGCACCAGCTTGCAATCCCACCAGCAGTGGAGGAGTGTTCCTCTTTCTCCACATCCTCGCCAACAACTGCTGTCTCCTGTGTTTTTGATCTTAGCCATCCTGACTGGTGTGAGATGGAATCTCAGGGTTGTTTTGATTTCCATTTCCCTGATGATTAAGGATGTTGAACATTTCTTTAGATGCTTCTCAGCCACTCAGTATTCCTCACTTGAGAATTCTGTGTTTAGCTCTGTACCCCATTGTTAATAGGATTATTTGGTTCTCTGAAGTCTACCTTCTTGAGTTCTTTGTATGTATATATTGGATATTAGCTCTCTATCAGATGTAGGATTGGGAAAGATCTTTTTCCAATTTGTTGGTTGCTGTTTTGTCCTATTGACAGCATCCTTTGCCTTACAGAAGTTTTGCAAGTTATAAGGTCCCATTTGTTAATTCTTGATTTTAGAGCATATGTTATTGGTGTTCTGCTCAGGAAATTTTCCCCTGTGTCCATGTGCTCAAGGCTCTTCCTCACTTCCTTTTCTATTAGTTTCAGTGTATCTAGTTTTATGTTGTCCTTTTCTATTAGTTTCAGTGTATCTGGTTTTATGTTGTACTTGATCCACTTGGACTTGAGCTTTGTACAAGGAGATAAGAATGGATTGTTTTGCATTCTTCTACATGCTAACCACCAGTTGAACCAGCACTATTTGTTAAAAATGCTGTCTTTTTTCCACTGGATGGTTTTAGCTCCTTTGTCAAAGATCAAGTGACCATAGGTGTATGGGTTCATGTCTGGGTCTTCAATTCTGTTCTGTTGATCTACCTGCCTGTCACTGTACCAATCCCATGCAGTTTTTATCACAATTCCTCTGTAGTATAGCTTGAGATCAGGGACATTGATTCTGCCAGAATTTCTTTTACCATTGAAAATAGTTTTCGATATACTGGGTTTTTTTTTGTTATTACAGATGAATTTGGAAATTGCTCTTTCTAACTCTATGAAGAATTGAGTTGAAATTTTGATGGGGATTGCATTGAATCTTTAGAGTGCTTTTGGCAAGATGGCCATTTTTACTATATTAATCCTGCCAATCCATGAGCATGGGAGATCTTTCCATCTTCTGAGATCTTCTTTGATTTCTTTCTTCAGAGACTTCAAATTCTTGTCATATAGATCTTTCACTTGCTTAGTTAGAATCACACTAAGGCATTTTGTATTATTTGTGACTATTGTAAAGGGTATTGTTTCCCTAATTTCTTTCACAGCCTGCTTATCCTTTGAGTAGAGGAAGGCCACTGATTTGTTTGAGTTAATTATATATCAAACCACTTTGCTGAAGTTGTTTATCAGGTTTAGGAGTTTTCTGGTGGAATTGTTGGGGTCACTTAAGTATACTATTATATCATCTGCAAATAGTGATATTTTGAATTCTTCCTTTCCAATTTGTATCTCTTTGACCTCCTTTTGTTGTCTAATTGTTCTGGCTAGGACTTCGAGTACTATATTTAATATGTAGGGAGAGAGTGAGCAGTCTTGTCTAATCCCTAATTTTAGTGGGATTGCTTCAAGTTTCTCTCCATTTAGTTTGATGTTGGCTACTGGTTTGCTGTATATTGTTTTTACTATGTTTAGGTATGGCCCTTGAATTCCTGATCATTCCAAGACTTTTATCATCAAGGAATGTTGGATTTTGTCAAATAATTTCTCAGCATCTAATGAAATGACCATGTGGTTTTTGTTCTTTGAGTTTGTTTATATAGTGGATTACATTGATGGATTCCTGTATATAGAACTATCCCTGCATCCCTGGGATGAAGCCTACTTGATCATGATGGATGATTATTTTGATGTGTTCTTAAATTCGGTTTGTAAGAATTTTATTGAATATTTTTGCATCAATATTCATAAGGGAAATTGTTCTGAAGCTCTCTTTTTGGTTGGGTCTTCGTGTGGCTTAGGTACCAGAGTAATTGTGGCTTCATAGAATGAATTGGGTAGTGTTCTTTTGCTTTCTAATTTGTGGAATAATTTGAAGTGTATTGGTATTAGGTTTTCTTTGAAGGTCTGAATGAACTCTGTACTAAACCCTTCTGGTCCTGAGCTTTTCTTTTTCTATATTTTTTTTTTTTTTGGTTGGGAGACTATTAATGACTACTTCTATTTCTTTAGGGGTTATGGGATTCTTTAGATCATTTATCTGATCCTGATTTAACTTTGGTACCTGGTATCCGTTTAGAAAGTTGTCCATTTCATCCAGATTTTTCAGATTTGTTGAGTATAGACTTTAGTAGGAGGATCTCAAGATTTTCTGGATTTCCTCAGTTTCTGTTATTATGTCTGCCTTTTCATTTCTGATTTTGTTAAATTGGATACTGTCTCTGTGCTCTCTGGTTAGTTTGGCTAAGGGTTTATCTGTCTTGTTGATTTTCTCAAAGAACCAGCTCCTGGTTTTGTTGATTCTTTGTATAGTTCCTTTTGTTTCTACTTGATTGATTTCAGTCCTGAGTTTGATTATTTCCTACGTCTATTCCTCTTGGGTGTAGTTGCTTCTTTTTGTTACAGAGCCTTCAGATGTGTTGACCATCTGCTAGTGCATGCTCTCTCCAGTTTCTTTCTGGAGGCACTCAGAGCTATGAATTTTCCTCTTAGCACTGCTTTCTTTGTGTTGCATAAGTTTGGGTATGTTGTGGCTTCATTTTCATTAAATTCTAAAGTCTTTAACTTCTTTCTTTATTTCTTCATTGACAAAGTTGTCAATGGTTGGGGCATTGTTCAGCTTCCATGTGTATGTGGGCTTTCTGTTGGTTTTGTTGAAGACCAACCGTAGTCCGTGGTGATCTGACAGGTTGCATGGGATTATTTCAATCTTCTTATATGTGTTGAAGCCTGTTCTGTGACCAATTATATGGTCAATTTTGGAGAAGGTACAGTGAGGTGTTAAGAAGTATATTCTTTTGGTTTAGGATGAAATGTTCTATGATACCTATTAAATCTGTTTGGCACATAACTTCTGTTAGTTTTACTGTATCTGTGTTTAGTTTCTGTTTTCATGATCTGTTCATTCACAAGAGTGTGGTATTGAAGTCTCCCACTATTACTATCTGAGTTGCAATGTGTGCTTTGAGCTTTTGTGAAGTTTCTATTATGAATGTGTGTGCCCTTGCATTTGGAGCATAGATGTTCAGAATTGAGAGTTCTTCTGGTTAGATTTTTCCTTGGATGTGTATGAAGTGTCCTTCCTTATCTTTCTTGATAACTTTAGGTTGAAAGTCGATTTTGTTCTTTATTAGAATGGCTACTCCAGCTTGTTTCTTGGGACCATTTGCTTAGAAAATTGTTTTCCAGCTTTTTACTCTGAGGTACTGTCTGTCTTTGTCACTGAGGTGGGTTTCCTGTATACAGCAAAATGTTGGGTCCTGATTATGTATCCAGTCTGTTAGATTATGTCTTTTTATTGGGGAATTGAGTCCATTGATATTAAGAGATATTAAGGAAAAGTGATTGTTGCTTCTTGTTATTTTTGTTATTGTAGGTAGAATTATGTTTATCTTCTTTTTGGTTTGTTAAAAGAAGATTATTTTCTTGCATTTTCTAGAGTGTAGTTTCCCTCCTTGTATTGGAGTTTTCCATTTATTAACCTTTGAAGGACAAGGACTAGATTTGTGGAAAGATACTGTGTAAATTTGGTTTTGTCATGGAATACCTTGGTTTCTCCATCTATGTTAATTGAGAGTTTTGCTGATTATAGTAGCCATTTGTGTTCTCTTACAGTCTGTGTGACATATGACCAGGATATTCTGGCTTTTATAGTCTCTGGTGAGAAGTCTGGTTTAATTCTGATAGGTCTGCCTTTATACGTTACTTGACCTTTTTCCCTTACTGCTTTTAATATTCTTTCTTTGATTTGTGTATTTGGTGTTTTGATTATTATGTGATGGGAGGAATTTCTTTTCTGGTCCAATCTATTTGGAGTTCTGTAGGCTTCTGGTATGTTCATGGGCATCTCTTTCTTTAGGTTAGGGAAGTTTTCTTTTATAATTTTATTGAAGACATTTACTGGCCCTTTAAGTTGGAAATTGTCAATCTCTTCTATACCTATAATCCTTAGGTTTGGCCTTCTCATTTTGCCCTGGATTTCCTGGATGTTTTGGATTAGGAGCCTTTTGCATTTTGCCTTTTCTTTGACTGTTGTGTCATGCCTGTGTGAGGATATCAGATCCCCTGGAAGTGGAATTACATACAGTTGTGAGCTGACATGTGGGTGCTAGGAACTGAACCTGAGTCCTGTTGAAGAACAACTAGTGCTCTTAACCACTGAGCCATCTTTCCAGTCCTAAGTTGGTTAATTTTATCATGGAGCTCATTCCTATCCTTTACCAGTTTATCCAGAGATGCTAAGAGCAACCAAATCAACAGTCTCATTTTCCCAATTACCCCAAACTGTCAAGTGTTTCACATACAGTGTCACTAAATCCATTGCCACCCACACATGGTGAATCAGGATAATCAAATAATGCATTTATCTCCTTAAGTCTATAATATAGTTCACACCACTATACTTTTCAGTACTTTCTAAGTTCCCACTTAAGGGAATGGCTGGATAGGCTTTGGTAACTGTAGGTGTTGGAAAATTGGAGAGCCCATTCCAGACAAAAGATTAATTCTTATACTTTTATTTTTCTAGAACCACTTCTGGTACCCAAATCTGTATTAGTCAGGGTTCTCTAGAGTAACAGAAATTATTATAGAATATATATATGTGTATATATATGCATACACATTCATATACATATATATGTACATATAAAGGGGATTTATTGAAATGACTTTACAGGCTACAGTATTGACTGATGTTGGTCATAAGTGCTGCAGTAGAGAGAGGAGCTCACCAAGGTGCTAATCCTTCATTTTTGAAAGGAGCAGAAAGTTCAACCTTCTTGGAAAATACTGACACTGGGCTAGCTCACTCCAGTTATTGTATTCAAACATTAGGGCTGGAAAAGTTTCTAACTACCAAAATTATCTTGCCCTTGCTATCTATGAGAGCAGACAACCCACATAAATCTCAATCCCTTTTGATCATGTCTATCTATAATCAAATATAAGAATTCCAGTTTTTCCAAGAGTGTCTTAGGACCAAAGTTGGTGTAGCTGCAAGTTCTCAGTAGCACCAAGTGAAGATTCTCTAAAAGAGACATTTCTTCAAGGCTCAAACAGTCTCAAAACAATTTCTCAGTCTCCCCTGATTAACCCAAATATAGCAAAGGCTTTGCTGAAACATTTTACTCAAAGCCAGACACAAAGGATTTACTATACATTTCACTTAAGCCCAGACATAAAGGCTTTACTATGTAATGTACCACTACATCACAGTCCAGCTAATCCAACAATGGCTGGCTGTGACTGAAAAGTCCAAGAATAAAGTAGTTTCTCAGTCCACAAGGCTTGATGCCTCAGTTTGTCTTCAGTATATGATAGAATTCCAAAGATGTAGGCTTCAATGCTAGTGAAGAAATGGGTAAGCTAGCAAGGCCAGGGCAATCAGGCAAAGGGAAAAAGCTTTTTTCCCATGTCTTTACATAGGCTTCCAGCAGAAGGTGTGGCCCAGATTGAAGGTGTGTCTTTTTCACCACTTCAAACCAAGCAAAAATAATCTCTCACAGCTGTGTTCCCCGTTTGTAGATTGTAGTTCATTGCAGACATAGTCAAGTTGACAAACAAGAATAGTCATCAACTATTTGAGAAGAAGTAGGAGTTGAGGTCTTGGTGGAGGGGGTGTGTCAGTGGAGGTGGGCTTTGAGGTTTCAATGCTCATGCTACTCCCAGTTAGCTCTTTCTCTGCCTCCTACTTATGAATATGGATATGTTTACCCTCTGAAACTCTAAGCCCCCAATAAACTCTGTTTTCTATATGTTGCTTTGGTCCTGGCCTCTCATCACAGCAGTAGAAAAAGAACTGAGAAATAGGGGCACACACCTATAATTCTAGCATTCAAAGTGAGTACAAAGGATCACAAAAATTCCCCACTCAGAAAGAAAAATAAAGCACCATACAAAAATTTAGTACTTTTGGCCTGGGGATGTAGCTTAGGAATAAAGTGTATGCCTAATATGTGAGTAGTTTGTCTTGGTCAGTGTTCTATTACTGTCAAGAGACACCATGACCACAGCAACTTTTATAAAGAAAATGATTTAACTGGGGATTGCTTACAGTTTCAGTTTAGTCCATTATCCTCATGGCTAGGGAGCATGGTAGTATGCAGGCAGACATGGTAACGAAGAGTTCTACATTGGGATCTGAAGGCAGCAAAAAGAGAAAGAGCCACTGGGCCTAGCATGGGCCCTTGAAACTCCAAAGCCCACACTCAGTGACACTTCTCTCAACAAGACCACACATACCTCAACAAGGCCACACATCCAGTCTTTTCAAATAGTATCACTCCCTGATGACAAAACAATCAAATACATGAGCCTATGAGGGCCATTCTTATGCAAACCACCACAAGGCCTTAGATATTTTTTAATTGAACAATTACAGAAATATGTGAAGAGCATAAAATGTACCATCTCAACTTTCATTTTTCCTTTTGCAGTGCTGGGAATGGAACTTCAGGTTCCACAAGCATTGCACCACTAAACGACTTCCTCCTTCCACATGTTTATGTGTGTAGCAGTGTGGAATTGCACACATTTTTATGTGTGGTGTGGAATTTCACACATTCCACCCCTGTGGTATCATCACTGGTATCATCTCTAGAATGTCTTCACTTTCTTCAGATAAACTAGTAAACACTCTATGCCTCACCCATGGCATAAGCCATTTAAAAGACTGATTTTTTTTATCTATTACTTTTTATAAATTTAGTGCTTTGGACCTGAGGATGTAGCTCAGTAATGAAGTCTATGCCTAGTGTGTGAGAAGCCTTAGATTTATGCTATGTACATTTTTTCTGTATGGAAATAGTCACTTATTTGTATTTTTGGTCCAGATGAAGGCAGTGGTAACCCACTGAAAGAATGTGTTTGAAATTCACTGGCTCAGTTTCTCACACAGTGGTCTTAAAGGACAAAAATCCATACTTCCTTGACCAAAGGATCCAAGGTTGGACACAGAAGCTTTGGTGGAGAAAATAGAACTCTCAAAAACTGAGACCAGATGGACAAGCTTCAGTAGTGTGGACCACAGATGACCTCATTAGCAGCATTCACTGCTGGTTTGGTAAAAGCCTTTTGCAAATATGTATATTCCTACTGAATGAAGCTACTCGTACTTTGAAAAGTTCATGCTCTGCCATTGCAACCGTCTTCTATTCCCAACTGGTTAGCCTTTGTTGTCAACATAAGTCATGTTGGAAAAGGTGAAGATGGATTTACACCAAGTTATTTACCTGTAACTCTTTTCTCCCAAATATAGTGTTGTGATAGTTTTAATGATGTGTGTAAAATGTGAATAAAACAAGTTTTTTTTATCTGTACCTGGGCTTTTCATGCTGTTTTAGAACTTTTTCTTACACAATAAGCAGTACTCTAGCATGATTTTAGTGAAACACACATATTACAATCTACCTGCCCATTCCAAGCTTTTCTGTTCTATATCTCCTTAGTAGGATGAAAGAATGAATCTACACACATAAAGTCTCACCAACATGACAGCCTTAACATGAGCACAACAATGTCTACAATAATGTACATGACCAAGTGAATGGGGAAACCCCACCAGGCTCAACCCTACACAGAGAACTACAGACAACTAAGGAATATTTGGACCTGGAAAATAGACTTTCCCAAGAAAGAGCATGCCAGTTGGTTATCCAGTATCAAATGGTCAGTCCTGAAAGTGTACATACAGGTAACCTTATATAGACTGAGAAGGTTATAATTAATATGTGTGTATATACATATACAATGCAATACCAATGAAAAAGAGGCCTTGAATTAGAAAGAAAACAGGGAAGGGTATATGGTACAGCTTGGAGGGATTAAAAGGGAATGGAGAAATGCTGTAAGTATATTATAATCTTAAAAAGTAAAGAGATAAAGATAGAGAGGAGAGAGGGAGGGAGCGAGGGAGGGAGAGGGAGAGGGAGAGAGGGGCGAGGGAAGGAAGGAGGGAGAGAGGGAGGGAGGGAAGGGAAGGAAGGGAGAGGTAAAAGGAAAGGGAGAGGGAGAGGGAGGATCTGAGAATCTAGTGGTAATAGTCAGTCCTAGGCATTCCCAGGTGGCACAGTTGTGGCACTCTCTATATGCAGCAGGCTTGTTTATGGTTTCACCCTGCATTCCATCCTGCCAAATGTGAGCAGACTTCATGCTTAATTTTTACTACTTATCAACAGCTCCTTCTGCCTGAGTTTTACAAAACAACTGCATAAAAGAGAATGAACAGATATTTTTACTTCATATATTATAGCTTTTTAAAAGTAATCAAAATGGTAGTGCTGGGTGGATAGTTCAGGGGAAGAGGATATAACCATGATGTGCTGGGTTCAAATACTAGCAACAGCCTCCAGCAAAAAAGAATATCCATTTATTTATTTGTTTGTTTGTTTGTTTGTTTGTTTATGTTTGCTTGTTTGTTTATTCATTCATCCACTCACTTTACATCCCAATCACTGTCCCCCTTCCCAGTTTCCCCCTCACATAGTCCATCCCCCACCCCCTTCTCCTTTGAGAGGCTAGGCCTCCTGGGTAAGCCCCAGCCCTTGTACATCAAGTCTCTGTAGGTCTAGGCGCATCCTCTCCCACTCTAGCCAGACAAGGCAGCTGGGTTAGGGGAACAGATTCCATAGCTTTAGTGATAGCCCCCACTCCAGTTGTTGGGGATCCCACATGAAGACTGAGCTGCACATCTACTATAGATGTGTGGGGGCCTAATTTCCGCTGCATATGTTCTTCCGTTGGTGGTTCTGACTCTGGGAGCCCCCTAGGGTCCAGTTTAGTTGACTCTGTTGTTCTTCCTATGGAGTTCCTATCCCCTTCAGGGAACCTGATCTTTCCCCCAACTCTTCCACAAGAGTCTCTGAGCTCCGTCCAATGTTTGGCTGTGGTTCTGTCTCTACATCTGTCTCAGTCAAATGCTGAGTAAAGCCTCTCATAGGACAGTTATGCTATACTCCTATCTGCAAGCACAACAGAGCCTCATTACTAATGTCAGGGATTGCTGTTTGCTCATGAGATGCAACTCAATTGGTGCCAGTTGTTGGTTGGCCATTCCTTCAGTCTTTGCTCCATATTTGTCCCTGCATTTCTTGTAGATAGGATAAATTTTGGGTCGAAAATTTTGTGAGTGGGTTGGACTCCTTATAGCTCAACTAGGGTCCCTGTGTCAATGTAGGGGGTGGCCTCTTTAGGTTCCATATTCCTATGAGTCTCAGCTAAGGTCACCTCCATTGATTCCTGGGAGTCTCCCCCATTCCAGGTTTCTAGCATGTCCTCCTGATGCCTCACCCCTGCCAGCTACAGATTGCCTTTCATTTTTTCCTAACCCTCTGGCCCTCTGGTCCTCTCTTCCTTTCTCTCCCCATACCTGATCCTGAACCACTCCCTTTTTCCTTCCCCATCCACTTTCCCACCCAGTTCCCTCCCTCTGTCTGCCTCCTATGACTATTTTATTCCCTCTTCTAAGTGAGATTCAAGTATCTTCCCTTGGGCCTTCTTGTTTAGCTTCTTTGGGTCTGTGGAGTATAGTGTGGGTATCCTGTACCTTATGGCTAATATCCTCTTATAAGTAAGTGAGTACATGCCATGCATGTCCTAAAAAGGGAGAATATCTTAAAGTAGGCATTGTACCTCACACTTGCTTTGAGGTGCTGAAAGAAGAGTATTGTTGAGAATTCAATGTCTGCCTGGGCAGGACACTAGGCAAAAAGAAAAAGAAAAGGAGAGGAGTGGAGACACAGGAGGAAGAGGAGGGGGAGGAGGGAAAGGAGGAGGAAGAGGAACAAAAGAAGAAGTAGAGGGAGACAAAGAGCTACCTAACTGCGTGATTGATTCTTAAGGAATCTGAGTAAACATTCCTACTGATCATATGTTTTTAACTTACAGTCAGTTAACTGCAAGAAGCATAGGTTGTATTGACTGTCACCATTAAATCTCAGCAGAGCATAGTCCAAATTATTGATTTAACTCAGGAATTTTAGGTCCAGCCACTAGTATAAGCTACCCTCAATGTACCATATGCCTTTTGTTTCATCCCTGTGACTAGACAAGTCCCTAGTAGGTAAAATAGAGCACAAGCTCAGTCATAAAGTTGACTATCATAGCTTTGCACATGCCTCCCTAGGATCTACAGTGGTTTACTAAAGGGATTTTCTCAATGTGCTTTAGTAGGTTTTCCCTTTCATGACAGTTATAATCTCACTGGCTGTTCCACACATCTGTATCTTTGTGCACATCTCTGATGAAGTTTTGTTTTACTTTGTTGAGACAGGGCTTCTCTGTGTAACCCTGGCTAACCTGGAACTTGCTTTGAAGGCCAGGCTGGCCTTGAACTCACAGAGATCTACCTGCCTCTGCCTCCCAAGTGCCAAGAATAAAGTCATATGCCACTATGCCTGGTCATCTCTGATGAATTACCTAGGACCTTCTACCACTTCTACCATCTGTATCTATACAAGGCAATGGTTCTTCTAAAATGTCACTATCTCTAATGGCAGGGCTTGAAACTAAGCCTCAAAGAGAAGAAACAAAGTGAAGAACAGCAAGGTGGTTTGAATTAACAAAATGGGTCTTGACCATAAGCAGAAAGGCATACTGGGAAAAAAAGACCCTATCCTACACAGACTGCATTAAAAAATATATAGAACAAAAAGAAACTGAAAACCTTACATATTTAAGCTCCAAAGGTATCACTGCACTGATAACATTAATGGCTGAAACTTGAAAGAACAGATGACTAAGAGTTAAAATCTGATGACACAATAAAGGTCTCAGAACTCTGAAGCATTCCATTAATACGGCCAACAGCTTGCTGGTGACTGTGAAGCCAGACACAAGACTTGGAAGACGCTTGACGGGAGCTGTGTGTTTGTCTGTGTTTTTCCACTGACACAGCTACCTTCACATTCTACCACATTGCCAATCACTGGTTCACTTGAAGAAAACATATCAGGTTAGAACAAGTTCTATCTATCTTAGTTGTATGTGCTGAGTAACAATGGGGTTAAATGTTCATATCAAAACTAACTACTCACTTTCTTAATTGTGTGGTTCTGTGATTCACAGTGTAGAAAGGACATCACTGTCCATCTTCCCCATCTGAACTGTCTTCTTTGAATATAATCTCTCCTTTCTCACTGCTCTTGCCCCTAGCAACCACTACTCTGCTATGTAGTCTGGAGTTGACTGCCCCAGGGACCTCCTTAGTAGAATCACAGGACATTTAACCTCCTATGATAGTATTGTAATTTGAAGATGATCAGTCCTGGGAAAAAACTCATGTGTTAAACCCTTGGTCTCTAGCTAGTAGTGCTTTTGTGGAATGTCGTGAAAGAGCATAGCTGAAGCAAGTAGATACCAGTGAAGGTGGATTTGAAGGTTTTACCTAATCCCTGATCCCATTTCCTCTATTTTCTATCCATCTTGAGATGAGTAGCCTCTGCTTCCTGGTCTCACCACAGTGATTTCCTGACTAACCATATATGTGACTTGACACAGCTAAGGATTGTACATTCGAATTGCTGAAAATGAAGCAAATCATGTAATTCATTCCTTTAATTTGTTCTCTCAGGTATTCTGTCAGGCTTTGAGCTGTGACATTTCAACTTCATGTTTATTTTTCAACATCACCATGGTGTGAAAGATACAAATTTCCTTCTTGGTGATCAGATCAGCCCCAAGACTGGTTTCTCTGAATCATTATTACACTGTCTCCTAAATTCTTTACTCTAAAATCAAGATACCTGTGCAACTTGGACATCTTTATCATTTGAGATAGGTCTCTTTGTAGAAAGGGTTTGTTAAATACATTAAAACTTCCCTGGATTTTTTTACTATTTTTGTGATATCCTTTATGGCACTATGTTCTAAGTAGCCTTCCTGGTTCTTCTGGTCTCAAGTGTTGCGGGAAATATTAGGAAAGCAAGCTGGCATGTTCCCTCTCTAATGCTGGTACCTGTGGGCCACAGGGCTCCTGCTGGGTCTCAATTAAGTGGTCTCTCTGCCTGCCAACTCTCCAGCGGGGACCCCCTGTCCAGAGTTTCTCTCACTACCACACAATGCCCCACGCACCCCACAGTTAGCCATCACAACACCCAATTACCTGATAGAATTAAAACTCTTAAAGCTTATAGTTAACCAATCAGATTTATGTATCAATAAAATGATACTTTACAAGATGCCAATACAATAATTTCAGAGCCAATTGATAATGATAAAAGCTTTATCCCAATTATTCCAACCTTAGGATATCATAACTACCTGTGGCTGGTTCTAGCCATGTTGGTTCACGTCTACCTCCATTCACTTTTCTCCCTCCCCTGAGAGGCTCTCTGTCTCTCAACTCTTAGCTTTGCCTCCCTTTTCCCTGTTCAATCTCAGGTCTCTTATGCACTAATGTAATTGGACAGGGAAAATCCTGCAACACTGAAGTGTGATTCATGTCCCTTCCACTACTCCATTGTGGTCTTCCTTGGTTCTTTCACTATTCTTTTCCATCTGAATGGAACCAAGGTACCTAGAACGTTTGATTACTTTGAAGTTTAGGGCAAGAAGACTGGGCCTGAGATGCACAGCTAGTTTGTTGAGTCTATGTTGATGTCAGTTGAGCACAATGTAACCTTTATGATAGGTAGAAGGTAAAACCAGTTCAAGCCTACTCTGAGCTACCTAGTCAATTTGAAACAAGCATGGTTGTCTTAATTAGCATTTCTATTGCTGCAATGAAGGACCATGATCAAAAAGCAAGTTGGGGAGGAGAGAAGTTTGTTTTTTTTTTTTTTTTTTTTTTTTAGGTTATACTTCCACATTGCTGTTCATCATCAAAGGAAGTTAGGACAGGAACTCAAGGCAGGAACCTGGAAGCAGGAGCTGATGCAGAGGCCATATTACTGCTTATGGGCTTGCATCTCATGGATTGCTCAGGCTGCATTCTTTTAGAACCCAGGACTACCAGCCCAGGGATGGCATGACCCACCGTAGACTGGGTCCTCTCTCATTATCATTAATTAAGAAAATGCCTTACAGCCAGATCTTATAGAAGCATTTTCTCAATTGATGCTTCTTCTTTTCTCATGACTCTAGCTTGTGTCAAGTTTACATAAAACCAGCCAGTACAATGGTCTACATAATTAGGTCATATGTCAAATCAGACAAACAACAGCAAAGACAATGTCTTTCTGAAACATTTAGGGAAATCTAGATCCAGCCTAAGTAGGTTTCAAGATCCCATCTCAAAATGAAAGTTTTTTAAAGTTTGGGATTATGATTCAGTGGTAGAGGGCTTGCCTAGTTTACATGATTCCCTAGCTTCAATCTCCACTACCAATTGATTTAGAACTTCCAGTAAAAGAGAATGATGCTTAATAATATGTTGCTGTGGTGAGAATTGCTCTAGCCATTACAAGAAATTTCCAATAGCAGCATTCCCTCCCTCATGCCCCATCCATGGTATTTCTAATAAAATCCAGACCCCTTAAAGTTTTTCACAGGTTGAATTGTTTTTTTCCTGATCAGCCTTAATTCATCTGAACCCTCACCTGACATGCACCAGCCTCCAAGGTTAGAGTGTACTCTTTAACCACGCCATACAGACATATCTCAGGTACATGACAGCATCCCTTCTCCCAATTTCTAAAACTTGGACTCTTCCTTTCTTCTTTTCTTTCTTTCTGTCTTTCTTTTTTTCTTTCTTCTAAAGAATTATTTATTTATTTTTTTGTATATGAGTACACTGTACCTGCCTTCAGACACACCAGAAGAGGGCATCAGATCCCATTACAGATGGTTATGAGCCACCATGTGGTTGCTGGGAATTGAACTCAGGACCTCTGGAAGAGCAGTCACTGCTCTTAACTCTTAAGCCATCTCTCTAGCCCCAGAATTGGACTCTTACTTTTGTCTAAGAGTTAGTTCCTTAAAGAATTTCTTTCACTCTCGCAGCCTCTCAACAACCATGGAGGCTTCATCTCTCCATGCTATGCTCCTCTGAGACATGTGTTGACACATCTTCCCACACTGGCTCCTGGAGATGCTCTTTTTAGGGGCTGACACATAGGATTCACGCAATAAGTTCAATCTATGGACAAACAAAGGACTATTATAGGTAAAATCACGTTGTGCACAAATGTTGCTTCTTTTAGCAATGAAAATGGAGATGCCTTCAGACATTCCCAAGAATTATATTTTACCCATTTTATACTTCTTTAACTTGAGGGAAATGAATTCCCTTGGGTCTCATCCTGAAGACCAATCCTACCACTTTCTCCCTAGAGCACAAGAAAGGGCACACACATAGAAAACATCTGAAAATAAACTCCACAAAATACATTTTAGAGCATGTATAAGGGATACAGATCAATGATAAAACATTTGCCTCACAGTCACAAATCATTAAGTTCTATTATCATTTCAGTTATGAATTTGAAAGGGATGAGGTCACCTGGAAGGGTCTGGAGACAGGAGAAGGAGGGGTACAAATTATGTAAATATAGTATTAACATATTAAAGTCTCAAAAAAAATAAAATTTTTAAATTAAAAAAAAAAGGGGACTGGAAAGATGGCTCAGCAGTTAAGAGCATTCCCAGCACCCACATGACAGCTCACAACTGTAGGTAACTTCAGTTCCAGGGGATCCAATATCCTCATATAGACATATATGCAGGCAAAATGCCAATGCACATAGAACAAATAAATCTTTTTTTTTTTAAAAAAGAAAGCAACAACAAACAAAACCAGTAATAATAATAAAAAAAACTCATAAAGACCAGGCACAGTGATGCATGCCTACAATCTCAGTACTTAAGAGTATGAGGCATGCAAATCGCCTTGAGTGTGAAACTAACCTCAGCCATACGGTAAATTTGAGAGAAGTCCAGCATGCTAATCGAACCCTGTCCCCCAAAACAAAAGCACTAAGCAAACAACAATAAAAATGTGATCCATTTTTAACCTAAAAAGAGAGGGAAGAAGAGTCACTAGTAGTTTTAACATTCAGATAAATTTTATTTTGTATCTTCCCAACTGGTTTCATAATAGGCAAAATAAATAATCACAATCATATATATAATATGTACTTACTATTCTCTCTTCAATTTAGGTTATCATCCTGGATCCCAATTGTCCTCTGTTTGACGTGTGACAAGTAAAGAAGCTTGTTTTAGGTAATGTACAGGATAACTCTTTATATTTTCCAGAATCACAAAATTTTCTATTAATTTAATTATTATCAATTTGTTTATACATTATTGATAGATAATGTTGGGTTTGTTTTTCAGAGACAGGAGCTCATTATGCAGCTGTCTTAGTCAGGGTTTCTATTCCTGCACAAACATCATGACCAAGAAACAAGTTGGGGAGGAAAGGGTTTATTCAGCTTACACTTCTGCATTGCTGTTCATCACCAAAGGACGTCAGGACTGGAACTCAAGCAGGTCAGGAAGCAGGAGCTGATGCAGAGGCCATGGAGGGATGTTTCTTACTGACTTGCTTCCCCTGGCTTGCTCAGCTTGCTTTCTTGTAGAACCCAAAACTACCAGCCCAGGGATGGCACCACCCACAAGGGGCCCTCCCTGCTTGATCACTAATTGAGAAAATGATTTACAGCTGGATCTCATGGAGGCATTTCCTCACCTGAAGTTCCTTTCTCTGTGATAACTCCAGCTTGTGTCAAGTTGACACAAAACCAGCCAGTACAATTTGAAGGTGCTGGTGAACTCTCAAACCAACTCCAGATTTTTAAAAGATCCATTTTTATACTTCTGGTCCTCTAGAACCACTCCCAGTACCAACTTCTGGATTAGTCAGGGTTCTCTAGCATCACAGAACTTATGGGTAGTCGATATGTACTAAGGGAATTTGTTGATGACTTATAGTCTTTAGTCCAGCTCCCAACAACGGTCAGCAGCAGCTGTGGATGGAAGTCCAAGAATCTAGCAGTTGCTCAGTCCCACAAGGCAAGCAGGTGAAGAAGAATCTTCCTTCTTTCAATGTCGTTATGTAGGTCTCCAGCAGAGGGTGTGTCCCAGATTAAAGGTGTGTGCCACCATACCTGGATCTGGGACTTGCTTTGTCCCAGATCACCTTGAATTCAAAGATCTCCCTGTCTTAATTTTCTGGGATTCATAGCCACTATGCCTTAAGATCTCCATGCCAAGATCCAGGTCAGAAACTTGTATTTCCTAGCCTCCAGATTAGGACCACAGGTGAGCCTTCCAATTCTGGATTATAGTTCATTCCAGATATAGTCAAGTTGACAACCAGGAATAACCACTACAGTAGCCTTGCTGGCCTTGAACATCACCACTATTACAAGTAGTGCTGTGATGAGCATCATTATGGGTGAATGTGAGTAAATGTCACTGTGTAACTGGACCAATAGTCAGAAGTGGAACTGCTAGAGAGGGTGTAGACCCCTGTCAAACTGTCAATAAATATGGCCCTTCTCTGAGTTTGCTAAGATCACACTCATAACAGCATAGCCACACTTTCTCAAACATAATTGAGTATTCCCTCATGGTAGTGGAACACTGTCTTAAGCCAAAGACAGTCACTCTTATGTTGTACTGTATTTATTTACAGTTATCTCGTGTTTGCTGTCACCATGTTGCTGCTCAGCAAAAGTGCCAACTGCCAAGTCGGAGGTTTTGCTTTGGCATCCATCGCATGGGTCCTGTGCAGTATCTCCACAGGCCTCCCACAGTGGCGCGTCTGGTACTTAAATGAAACAGTGTTCACGGAGCCTACCACAGCCTTTGTAGAAATGTGGAGAGTCTGCATTTATCAACAAAACAGCAAATCTGGCAGTGCTAGAGTGTGCCATGAATACACCTACCATGACCACTTTATCCCTTTGGATGTTCGTATCGTTCAACACTTGTTACTGATCTCCAACTTGCTCAGATTGATTTCAACAGTTGCCACCACTTTTACTCTTCGAAATGTGTATACAGCGAATGCACAGAAGACTGACACCAGCAATCCGTTTGTCTTATCAGCCATTCTCAACATCATTGCCAGTATCTTTATCCTCCTTGCCATCTTATTCAATTACTTCTCTGTCATACACAAAACAGGAATTGCCTTCCCACCGTCTTTCCATTTGCCATTATACCCAACTAATCAGAGAATTGGAATTGCTAATATAGTGGCAAGTCTATGTGCTGTCATGTTTTTAGGCAGTGGCATCATTTTCATTTCTTACACTTCTCCCATCGAAAAGCAAGTGTTTCCTGAGATCTGAAACTACATTTACAGCTAACATCACTGTGAACCCCCAAGAAGTTATATATAGCAAGTATTTTAATTACAATTATATAAATTTGCCAAGGACTCAAAACCACACTCCAATAGCCTATGACTGAAAATGGCCAAGATGGCCTTCTATTTTCTATCTTGTTTGTTTCATTATCTCATTGGTTGGATTATGGGCTTTCACTAAATAAAAATTGTGTTCATGCACTGATTTGGTGAGATCTGAGTTTCGACTACTGTTGGTTATACATGGAAATGTATGTTGGAGTTCATTTATCTCTCACATCACTCTCTGAATCCAAGAACAAAAGCATGCCAGTCTTCCCTTGGCATGATGATACTATCTTTGTGATGTTCTCCAAAAATCACCTCTAATAGGACTCTGTAATTTTGAAGGTTTACGTTTCCTCTTTTCTCCAGCCCATTTAAGCCATGTTTCCCAGTGTTTTAAATTCTGCATATGACATCCTTTCATTCCCATATAGTACAATATTATTCTCTAAAAATGAGCATTTCTTGCCCTACCATATTATGCCTTTAGAGATTTAACATCCTTTGATATCCAGCCCCCAACTGTAATCTTGGATTATTTTATGACATATTCCTGACATATATATTTCATTCATACATTCAAGACACTTTTGTTTTCTAATGCTTTTATTATGCAGAGAGGCAGAGCAGGGCTCAGTCAGTAGTGGCTTCTTTCCCCATGATAGCTATGATGCCATTTAGCTCCTTTTATTGGTAAGGATGCTTCCCCTCCCTTTCTTCAAGGGTCTGTTTGTCCTTGGAATCCTAGACTAGCTCTACAGTGTACCATTCACACAGTAGTATGCATAGCTCTGTGAACATGCTTCCCACATACTGTTTCTGGTGAAACACGTCTACTTGCAATTATACCTTATCTTACATTCTTGGTAACCTGTGGACCTTGTTACAAGAATGGTGAATAAAGAACAGCTTGAAGTCCTGTCTGCAGTAGTAGGTGTAATATGGATTTTAAAAGTGTATAGGACCTCTAAACCACATTGTCTCTATCATTCTGTCCCTTCCTTTATTCCCTTCTTTTTCCCCACCTCCTCCTTCCCCTCCTCCTCCCCACCCCCTCCTTTTCTTTGTTTTTCAAGACAGGGTTTCCAAGTGTAGCACTGGCTGTCCTGGAATTCTCTCTGTCTGACCTCAAATTCACAGAGGTCGGACTGCCTCTGCTTCCCAGGTGCTGTGACTCAGGGCATGAATTGCCACTGCTTTGCCTCTCCTTACCTTCTTTTCAACTTTGTTTGTTTGGAGACAGGATCTTACTATGCCACACAAACTGGCCTTAAACTTGTGAATTATAGGACGGATGAAATATAAAGAAATTTATGTTTATTAAAGATAGAAAGAAAGGTGATCCATGAGAACGATAGAATGCACCCCAAAGGATTATGTGGGGTTTTGAAAGGACTGTCAATTACTTTTTTTCATTTTTTTCTTTTACATTGAGCATTTAGCACCAGTTCTCAACCTGTGGGTTGAAAACCCTTTGGCAAACCTCTATTTCCAAAAATATTCACATGATAATTCCTAACAGTAGCAAAATTATGAAGTAGCAATGATAATAATGTTATGTTTGGGGTCAGCACAACATGAGGAACTGCATTAAAGGATCACAGCATTAGGAAGGTTGAGAACCACTGGTAGACAGGGATTTGGGTGGCTTTCAATTTACAATCCTAAAGTTGCTAAGAAAATGCCCCCATTTTTTGACCTTGCCTAAAAGGTATAATTCACAACAAGGTCAAAAGACAAAGGGTTTTTTGTTTTGTTTATTTATTTATTTATTTATTTATTTTTACTAAACAAAGTTGTAAGCTGGATTTATGAAGGGCATCATTTTATGTCTAGAAAAGGGGAGTGCTAGAAACAAAAGGTTATATATTATTTTAGTTCTTAGTAAACATGGCCTAATTAGCATTGCTGAGTATGCATCATCTAACCCACTGTGAGGACAATGTCTTTGCAATTTCTAACCATTCTATCTTGCTTCTATTTGAGATGTGATCTTTTAAATATAACAATCTTTAGATAATATATCTTTCTTCTGTATGTAAGCATTATTGACACAAAAATACAGCTTGCATTTTGAAAGGAGTAAGATAATTTGTTCTGGAATCAAATGTGAGTGACCATAGCTTGGAAACATGGATTCAAATAGTACAGTCCTCAAGTTGTTACCATTACACAACAAAAGAAAGTAATAGATTATGGCACTTTTTAACTTTTCAAGGCTTTTTTAAAAACATGCATGAGATCAAGTAACTGACTTAAAGCAAAGTAAAAAAAAATTCTACTATAGGCTATGTATATTATCTTTGCCTTTGGGTTAGTAGAAGCTAATGGTATCTTTGTACATTCTAAAGAAGACTATTAGGTCAAAAAGAGATGAACAACGAATGGATAGTAAGAAAGCTGAATATGGCCCAAGATGGACTGTCTCCAGACATCCAACATTCCAACATTCCACAATCATGGAAATGAGGTCTAAAGAGTCAATTACCATGCTCGCTTCGGCAGCACATATACTAAAGAGTCAATTATCTTGTAGATCCTTCAACATTTTTTTCTTTTTATAGTCTTCACTTCACCATATTACTGCTGCAACATTGTAGTTTTTAAAATACTTTGTGCGTAGATTAGTTGGAATTCTCTATAGAAGAGTATGGTGGTTTAAATGAGAAATGTCCCCCATAGGCTCATGTATTTGAACAAATAATCCACAGAGGGAGCTCAGTTTGGGGAGATTATGAAACATCTAAGAGGTAGAGCCTTTTTAGAAGAAGAGGATCATTGGGGACAGGCTTTGGATATTCATAGCTTTGTCCTATTTCTGTTCCCTCCCTTTGTTTCCTGTATGTGTATGAAAATGTGATCAGCCAGTTTCTTGTTCTTTCTGCCATGCCTTCTCTACCGTTGTGGACTCTCTTTATGGAAGTGTGAGCCAAAATAAATGCTTCTATAAATTGTTTGTGGTCACAACATTGTAACATAGCTAGAAATAAATAACCAATAAAAATCTTAGTACCAAAAGTGGGTTGTTTCTGTGAAGAACCTGCCAATGTTGTTTTTAGAGAAATGTGAAAGACTTTAGAACTTTGGATTAGAAAAAGTTAAAATGTTGTAATCAGAGCTTAACAAGGCATTCTAAGTGGATCCTGAAAGACAGAAACGATGAGACTAATGGAGGTCCAACTTGTGGTTTCAGAGGGAAGCAGGGACCCTACAAGCAACTGGGATAGAAGCTATTTATGTGATATTTTGAAAAAATAATATGGCTAAATTTTTCCACTATCTCAAGAACTTGACTGGGATTAAATTAAAAGGCAATGAATTAATTTGGCAGAGAAAATTTCAAGACCACATAACATGTTCATGGCATGATTATTACTGATTATTCTTAGGAAGATCTACAATGAAAATGGTGCAAAAATTGTACAGTTTGGAGAAGAACACTAGGAAGCTTAATGTTACTGCAAAGCCACATGTCAAAGAAGTTGTGATTATTCAGATTATATTAAAGGGGCTCCAAGATATCTGCCCAAGGGGACACTGTGACCTACCTGATAGCCCAAGGAGTTCTGGGGCTGTTCATTATAGAGAGAATATTTGTGTCTGTATGGATGTGGTGCCTGTCAATAACAAATCTGATGGCCTACAGCTTGAGTAGAAAATAGGAGGTGGAACATCAAAGAGGCAGAAAGGATTCTGGGATAGAGCGAGGCATGGGAGATTTACCTGGAAAGATGTGAAAAGGTAGACACATGGTAAACCCGAGCAGAGGTAACCAGCCACATGGCAAAAATTAGATGAGAATAAATGGGTTAAGTTATGATCTAGTCAGACAAGAGCCTAGCTATGTGGCCAATGTATTTGTAAATGTATTTTTAGTCTGAGTCTTATTTCTGGGAGCATGGGGCTTGGAGAAAGAACTGGGACAAAGTTCTACAGATTTTGCCTAACATGGGGCAATTAGATCCCAAGCTTACAGCCTGAAAATGCTTGAGTGAAAACTGGAGAAAAGTCAGACTAGCTGGACAAGAGGCCTGGTCTCTAAAAAACAAACATATGAACAAGGCAACAACAACAACAGCCCAACAACAAAACAATGAAAACAAAACAAAAAAACGACCAAAGGCAAAGCTTTCCAGAAGAGCACAGAATGAGAGTCTGAATGAGTTTTTCTAGCCAAGGAGCAGGAATCTGAACAGAGATAGTGCAGAAGGTGGCTTTTTAAAGAAGCCTCTACTGAATTTAAAAACAGAACACAGAAGTTGACTCTTCTCCCAAGGGCAGAGCACAGAAGGAGCCAAGAGGGAGTGATTCCTGGTTACAAATGGGGTGAATGCAGCCAATGCAATGGTGGACAGCAAAACTGGTAGAAACTTCCCAGAGACCAAAGCTACAGGATAAGCAACTTCAGGTCCTCCCAAACTTGGCCCAATCAGTTGGCTCAATGTTGTCCAATGGAAATTGATGATCTATGCTCATGGCTTTCAGAAATCAGTCCTAGTTTGGCTGCTACAGCCAGAGCCAGGGCAGAAGTTTGAAATGCCTCTCCCTGTAAACAAAGGGACAGGGACATGGCCGGGTGCAACTCAGCTTCTGAGCTAAAATGTAACAGACACAAGAAACAGCGACAGGCAGATCTCTGTGAATTCTAAACCAAACTGATTGACACAATAAAGTCAGGGAAGACCCTCTGCTATAGAGCTGCTTACAAATGACAATCAAAAACTCGAAATGACACGTTTTCCCCCTTAAAGGTTAGATGTAGGTTTTTGCTTAATAATACTTATAAACATCTTAGTAATTTAAAAAATACACATCTGTGGTGGTTTGAATATGTTTGGTACAGGAAGTGACACTATTAGGAAGTGAGGCCTTGTTGGAGTAAGTGTGGCCCTGTTGGAGTAGGTGTGTCACTGTGGGTGTGGGCTTTAAGACCCTCATTCTAGCTGCCTGGAAGCCGGTCTTCCCCTAGAAGCCTTCAGATGAAGATGTAGAACTCTCAGTTCTTCCTGCACCATGCCTGCCTGGATGCTGCTGTGCTCCTGCCTTAATGATAATGGACTAAACCTCTGAACCTGTAAGCCAGCCCCAACTAAATGTCCATAAAAGAGTTGCCTTGGTCATGGTGTCTGCTCACAGCAGTAAGACCCTAACTAATATAACTCTCTACCCAAGAGGTAGTTAACTGTTTTATTTCTACCAAAGAAAACATGTTTCCTTTGCCCAAGGTGGCTTCAGAACTTCCCACGTTAGACTAAGAGGGATTCCAAAGAGGAGCTCATATCTTTCCTTCTTACCACAAGCTGAAGACCCTACCACTATTTCCCAAGGAGGCCACATACTTTTCTCATCTGCACCAGGGGCCCTGAAACCTTCCACATCTGCCTATGAAGCTGCAAAACCTTCCAGATCTCCTCAAGGGTCTCTAAACCCTCTACATCTGCTTAAGAGACTCTAGGACCATCCACATCGGCACAACAGGGCTTCAGACATATCACTTCTCATGAATATGTCCTCAGACATTTCCCCTCTCCTCATATGGGCCCCAGGCATTCTAATTCTAATATCAAAAGGAGATTGAGCCATGCCCCCTTTGTATAAGGGGGCTTCAGAACTTCCCCATCAGACCATAAATGCTTCAACCCATCTTTGATTCCATCAAAGATGGGGCTCATATCTTCTCTTTCTGTTGAAATAAGATTTATCAGTATTCAAGGGAGTCTTACACCTACATTTGTCCAAGGGTGCCTCAGTTAGGAAGGCCTTGAGACATTATCTTTCTGTTCAAGATGCTTCAACCATCTGCAAAAAGGGGCCCAGGGCTTCCCATTGTGACCAAGAAAGTGTCCAACAATTGCCTATTAATAATAGAGGCCTCTGAGTATTTTACTCTGGCCTAGAGAGCCAAACAACAAACCTCCTTTTCCCATGGAGACCTTGGATCTATCAAGGGTGACACAGACATTCACTTTCCATCCAACAGGGACTCATACATGTTCCTCACCAAGGTAAAATAGCATTTCCCCCTTCTATCCATGGAGGGTTCAAACAGAGGGGGCTGGAATCTACCCTCTTTTATTTAGGAAGCAACAATCCCCTCTAACAAACAAAGGGACCCCAGACTTGCTCCTTCTGACTTAGGAGGCCACAAATATTCCAGCGTTTTCCAATGAAGCCCCATTGTAAAATAGGACACAGGAATTTGTCTTCTGTCTCCAAGTGCCAAGGATTAGCCTTGGCTTTGAGAGGGATTCCTGAGAAAAGGGGTGTGTGGGAGCAGAGAAACAACTCAAAGTCAAATCCTGGGTTACAAGCTGATGGCCTATATTCTGTTTAAGACAGTTTTCCAGATTCCTGCCACCCTCTGTTCTGCCCGAGACAATTTTTCTTTTTGCTATTATAAATACTCTCTGAATAACTCAACTTTTGCAGATCAAAAGCCCAGTGTTTTATTTACATACCAATTCAGGTTCCCTTTTGATTATCCCATGAATCAACATCCCATGACCCTAACCCCCTGGTTCTTAGAAAGGGACAGCAAGCACATTTTTTTTAAAGATTTATTTATTTATTATATATAAGTACACTGTAGCTGTGTTCAGACACCAGAAGAGGACATCAGATCTCATTTCAGATGGTTGTGAGCCACCATGTGGTTGCTGGGAATTGAGCTCAGGACCTTCAGAAGAGCAGTCAGTGCTCTTAACCGCTGAGTCAACTCTCCAGCCCCAGAAAGCCCATTTTTTTAACATTGCAAAAGAATTTAGAGATCTGTTTCCCTTTGTTAAGCACAGACAAAAGGTAGCTTCATGGGACCCCTACCCTGAAATTACCATTCCTGCCATGCCTAGGCCTGAAACTGAACTCCCTCTATACTAGGCTGACCTTGAACTCAGGAATCTACCTGCCTTTGCTAAGCACAAACAAAAATCTTGGCTGGGTGAGATCTTGCCCTGTGATCACCACTGCCTAAATCTCTTTATCTTCTTCCTTAGTATCTTTCTGACAAGCTGTCTCATAATGCATCTACCTCTGTTCTTTTAGACCTGTGAAGCCCCTTATACAATTCATATTGTATCCTTATATTTGGCATAGTTGAGAAATTATATACTTTTGAACTCATGTTCAAAGTTCTTTTCCACAGTCTTAAGGGCTGCCTTGAAGGTCACACCATTTATCATTTTGCTGAGACACAGACACACTTTTGCCTCTTGTACCTAGTGCTGTTTCTTTTATCATTAAGTTTGGCAGATGCTCACTAAGTAAAAGATAATCATTAACCTTGGCAGAGAGGACATTCCCTGATAACCTTGCCAGGAGGAACATAAAGTAAAAAACACATTTTTATCCAAACAAAACTTACACCCACAACAACAATCAATACTCATGGAGGCACATGCCCTGATGGCTCTGTTCCAAGAGTAGGAATCATGTCACACTGTCCTTGCTACAGCCAAGCTGGACTCGGCATCCAAGGAGTCTTCAGGCCTCTTTCTAATCAACAGGAGCTTGGGTTCTCCTACTCTTACAAAGTAGGTGTCAGACATAATCCTTTTAATAAAAGGGTCCTAATATTTTCCCATTCTGAACAAGGGGTATCAGATCTTCTCCTTGTAATAAACTAAGACTCATATATGCCCTTTGTGATTATGTGGAGGGGATGACATTCAGAAAATTCCCCTCTGATCAAGGGTGGGAATACATTCAAATTGTGCCCAAGGGGGCCTCAGACTATCCTCTTTTGCCTACAAAGGCCTCAAATCTTCTCATTCTGTCCACTAAGGCCTTGCATGTGTCTTATACAAGAGGTGAAGTCTGTGACCTATTATGTCTTACTAAGGGAGCATAGAATCTTCTTCTACCCCAAAGTTCTCAGACTTTTTCCATTGTTATCAAGGAGGACTCAGACATGCTCCATCTGACTGAGAAGAGCCTTTGATCTTCCACTTTTGGCCAAGAGTAACTCATACCTATTTCTACCCAAGGGGTCTCAGACCTTCCTCAATGGTCCAAAGAGGCTTCAGACCTATACTATCAGAACTGGCGGAAGCAGATATTTGACTTCTGCCAGGAAGGCATTAGGCATGTCACAAAGGATCATGAGGAGAAGAGATCTAACTAGTCTTAAGGGAGCCTACGACCCGCTCCTTCTCCTTAACAGACATCTGTACATGACCCAGTTGACCAAAGAGGCCACATGCATTCCATCTGTATGCAAGAGGGCCAAAGAACCTCCCTTTTAGCCCAAGAGGGTCTCAAATATGCCTCATATAACCAAGTGGGCCTTAGAATACTCTACTTTTCTCAAGCAAGCTTCAAGCATTCTTTCTTGGAATGAGAAGACTTCAAACCTATACTTTCTTTCCAAGGGGATTTTAGACTTTAACTCTCACTACTGCACAAGAGAATCTAAGACTTAGGTCCTTTTAACAGGGGACTCTGAAAGAATGTCTGAGGTACCACAGCAGGTCTTCAAACCTCCTCTACTAAGGAGGCTAAACCAAGAGCACCTAAAACCTTCATGTTTTGCCTAAGTGAAAACTATGAATTCTCTCCTTTAACCAAGGAGACTTCAGACATTCCATTTCTGTAAAGGGTGGTCCTGGGAAATGCCCGTCTGATGATGTTGGGTACTAACATATCCCTGTGACCAAAGGGTCTTCAACTTTCACTCTCTGCTCAAGGTGCCTCAGACATCCCTATAAACAAGAATGCTAAAGAGCCTTCTGTCCATGGGAGCCTCATATCTACCTCTTCAACTAAGAGGGTCTTAAATTTTCTACCCCTGAACTGGGTAGCCAGGCAAATACAAATATGCCCAAAGAAACTTCAGAGAACTCTGGGGTGAGGCCCCATGTCAGAAGAGCAAAAAGCTTAGCATGGAGCCCAGGCCATGTATATTCAAATTGGTCATGGGAAGTGGAGAGGACCCATTATCTATACCAACACCCATGTAGCTGATTATAAGTTTAAGGGGAACACAGAACAAAGGGCTATTCAAATTGCTGCTAGTCTTGAAACAGAGTTCCCAGAGATATGAAACTTTTAGATTTCAATAAAGATTTGGAAATCGATGAGGCAGTGTCTGCCCTATTCTATATTGGGCAATGTGCCCTGGAACATTAACCCTCTGCCCAAGAAGGTCTTTGACCATCTTGCTCTGCCCTATTCCGCTTAACACTTTCCCTCTTTAAATGATGTAGCTTAAGACCTTCCCCTTATTGACCAAGGGGTTCTTCCATGGAATAGTTCTGACAGTGGGGCTGTGGTGGTTTCAATATGTTTGGCTCATGGGAAGTGGCACTAATAAGAAGTATGGGATTGTTGGACTAGGTGTGGCCTTGTTGGAGGAAGTATGTCACTGTGTAGGCAGGCTTTGAAATCTCCTAGTGCTCAGATTCCACCCAGTGCAGAAGAAAGTCTCCTCCTGGCTGCCTGTGGAAGACAGTCTCCTAGCTGCCTTTGAATCAAGATGTAAAACTCTCAGCTCCTCCAGCATCCTGCAGTCTGCCATATTTTCCGTCACAATGATTAATGGACTGAACCTCTCAAAACTGTAAGCCAGCCACAATTAAATGTTTTCTAAGACTTGCCTTGGTCATGCTGTCTCTTCATAGCAATAAAACCCTAAGACAGGGGCCATGAGAGATTCTGTGTATAAACCTGGGATTAACAATCAGTCTGGAACCCAAGCTACCTGCCTTCAAGCCAGTCACAAGAGAAGCCTGCCCATATGTGACAGATGAACATAAACTAGAGGAGCTAATTTAGCCAAAGACACTCATATAACTTGTGTAAAGAATGCTGAAGACTGGTTTATGATCTCTTGATTGGCATCTCTAAATGGTGAAGACTTGGAACTGACTGAGACAGTGCTGGGAATTTCGTCTACTTTACAAGGTACAGGTTAAATTCCATTTCCCTTCCAACAAAGGCTATTTGAGACTTCCCCATATAAAGGGGTTTAGACCTCCACTTTTGCCCAATTGAGCTTCAGAAATTTCCACTTTCACAAGAGGAACACAGAACTTCCTCCATTCCTAAGAGGTCTTAATCCACCCTCACTTAATTGGAGGGAATACCAGACTTCTCTCCTAGACCATACCTATTTGCCCAAAGGGGTCTTAAACATTCATTTTCTTGATGAGGCCCTCACACCTTAGTAAGGTTGTCTCCAGGACGGGAACCTGGTCAGGAGCTAGTTTGAATTCCTAACATTCTCAATTATGAGATTTATCAGGGTTCTGAACTTGCTACAACCAGTTTTCCTGTCTGGTGACATGGTCCAACTGTCCCATACTATCTGATAGTTGTATGAGGTAATTTTTTAAGAGACAGTATAAATACTGAAAAAGGCAATAACGGCTTGTAGGAACTTGCTCTTTGGAGCTTTTTATTCCACCCATGAAATATGTGTATATAGTTGTTGGAGTTTGCTCATCTGAGCTTTGCTCCACCCACCAAATGTGTGTGTGTGTGTGTGTGTGTGTGTATGTATGCATGTATGTAAAGTGATTGGAGTCTCTTTTTCTGTTTCTTCTAGAGTGGTTTTTTTCTACATGAGTGATATTCCTTTTCCTTTTATTCCCTTCCTCATACAGTTAATGAACTCTGAACCTCTTGCCTGATCAGTGAGGGGTCCATGAGTAAAAGAACCAAGAGCCTAAGTAACCAACCTCTTTACTTAATCCCCCACTAACAGCAGGTGTTAATAAGTCAGTGGCTTCTGGCTACAGAATAGTGAATTAGAAAGGTAAATATTACCAAAATTAAGCAATTTTTGCCCTTGCAAAATCAAGTTTTGCCCTTGTAATCACCAATGGAACCCACCACTTGCCTGCCTCAGTCCTACCTGGATGCTGGGCTGGTTGATGACAATGGTACCTAGTCAAGTGCTATTATACAATGTTCCTCCACTGAACAAGGTATCCTGGACTATTCACCTTTAGCCCAACAGGATCTGGGATCTTTCTGCTCTCAACTACTCTGCTTAACATTTTCCCACTGGAACAACAGACCTTTCCCTTCTGCTCATGGGGACTTTGCACCTACCCATCTGATCCAAGACTGTCTCAGATCTTCACCCTTGTTCAAGTGAGCTTCAGAACTATTCCTCAAATCATGGGGACCTAGAGCTTTCCCCCTTCTATGATGGCCTCACACTGGGACGGGGGAGGGGAGGGAAGGTGGTCTATATGTCTTAGACTTGGGGCTTGTGGATTTAAGTTTGTGCCACTTAACTGATCTATGGATACACAAATATGCTACCTCATACTCTTGCTACCACAGATGGGGCCAAGACCATCAAAAGCTCTCCACCACGATGGACTGTGCCTTCTCAAACCAAGAGCCAAAATAAATATAAGTTTTGTCAGGTATCTTCACAGAAACAAGTGATCTACATTGTTCTCTCCTTCAGGTGTCAGCAGATGTTACAGATTCCAAGCAAGATGAAACAAACAAAAAGAAAAACACAGTCACTATGTTCTCTAATATCAAAATAGAGCAATTTATTCAAGACACTGAATATGATCTGTTGATTCTCTCTTGAAACAAATGAGCTACAACACACAAGGTGATTTTTTTCTTCTCGAAGAGCGTGTGGGGTGAATGGGAGTGGGGGGTAGAGGACAGAGGGGGAGGGGAGCTTTGATGGTGCTTAACAGAATGTGGAAAATGTTGAAAGAGGACCATGTCTGGCTGTACGTCTGACACAGACAATAAAAACTGCACAAGCCAGAATTCAAAACTTCAGTGAGTTGCAGAACAGACATTTATGCATTTGACAAGAAACAGAATGGAAAGGTATAACAAAGGTTTAAAAAGGGAAAAGCAACAAGGAACAAAGCAGATCCTTACATGTGACAAAGTGCACTTCACTTGGCTCCATGGTCTATTTCTTAGTCAGACAGAACAAAAAGTCAAGTTCTATGGTGTTGAGTGGGGTCAGAGAGTTGAACTTTATAAGGTCCATCTGGCCCTTCGGTCCTCTACAGGCAGCATCCTGGATGTGCTGGGAATGGTATATGGTTACTTCGAACTCAAGGAAAAAATACCTGGAAAGGCTGCTATGTGACTACACTGCTTTCAAGGTTGAATTTGGTCACAAGACTAACCATTCCTCATAATGTTTTAGGAGTTATAAACAACATTAGGTAACAGCATAATACATGGGTCACCCCTTGACCACAAAGATGATGCACCTGCCCTATGACAGCAGGCAAATGATGGCGTCCAAATGCTGGCCGCTCCAGAAACAGCTGCAGACTGAGCTGTTTTATGGGGATGAACTTCAGGGGTGTGGGCTGCATTCTTCTGCTTGGTCCTCGTGTGGCCAGCACTAAGTTCCTGTCCATGTTTAGCTGTAAGGCCAGGGAAGTGAATGGTCTTTAGGTTTCTTCTTGTGTAGATTGAACCTTTTTGTCCTAGTCTCACAGCCATTGACTCCAAAATAATAATTCTTATGTGGCTTAGATTCATCTAGGGGGTGTAGCCTGGACACCCAGAGATTGTCTGATGAACCCCTTACTCTACCCATTACCACCATATAGCAATGTGGAACTTGTCAAATGAAAGTCATACCTTTACAATAGGCTGGCATCTAACAGCTGACCTTCTGTAGAGATGAACAGAAATTTATTTGGGGAACAATGATAGGCTTTATCTAGACTTCCAAAATGATATCCTAAAGGTAAAGCAGTCTCAGGGCAGGAAACTTCATATCCACTGACACAGAGACATTTGCTATGATTAAAATTTCCACAGAACTTGCGCTTTGTTAAGTATTTAGGTGGCAGAATCCAAACTCATCACTCAACTCAATACCACAACACTTAAGAGGGCTCACATAATTTACATGTCAAAGTGGAGGCCGATACATGTTTTGGTGCTAACATTTATCTGTTGTGTAGGGAGCACCTGACCTTCCTTCCTGGTTGATTTTTGGCTTCATCTATGTATACTTTTCTCTAAGTAACACTTGCCTCAGCTGCAGACTGGACCCTGCATACTGCCTCTTGCAGACCCCTTCTGGTCTGTCCCCCATTACTAATTAAAGAAACAAGTCAGTGTCAAGTTATGACAAGAAACGAACAAAGGCCACCTGATTCAATGATGGCAAACTTTACCAGGCACACTATGCCTTATTTTGTTTTTAAAAACTAGCTAAAAATTTTCTTTCCTATTATTTTCTCATCTTTTAGAAAGCTTTGTCCTAATCTTTGTAAGAGAAATTGGAAAGTGGGCAGAAATGATGAGTGACATTCTACCTGGGTCATAATTCTTTTTTAGGATTGAAAGTCTCCCTTGAGACTCACTGTCTTACAAGACTGAGTGACACTGAGGCCTTTGGGTCGGTTTTGAAAGATTCACCAAGCATGCTCTTGATAAAAGTGCCCATCTGTAGCTACACTGTTGTGAGAAAGATGTAGCTGGCAAGTGCCATGAGCCACACTTGGTCAGCGTGGCTTCTTCACTATGTTCCTACTGGCTGCTGAAGTGAATGTGTACCAAACAGTTCAGCATTCTGCTTGATGCCTAACCAGTGGGCTCTTTCTTCCCCACCAGCTGCCAAAACAATCCCCTTGTTCTTCCATAGGACGCTTCCCAATCCACGGCTTTCCTAACTGCCTTTCGTGAAGCTGAAGGGAAAAGGGGTAATTAGACACCTCAGACTCTGCCAGTGTCTTCTTAGTCTTTTAAATATGAATTTCACAAAACTCTCTATGTCTGATGGCCATTTTAGGATTTTAAAGTCATTTTAACATAAAAATATTTTTTTCAAAAAATACTCCAGGTTCTTTCTCTTATAAGTAAGTCTTTTTTTTTTTCTGTAAAAAGTCCCCATCCCTGCCTTCTTACATAAAGCACTTACTATGCTCTGAAAGTGCCTTTGGGACCTAATGTGAAGCAACTATGAGAAAGGGAGAGAGTAAGCAATAGGTAGGAGTGGGACGATAGGGAAGGAGAGTGCTGTCCAACAAAGATCCACTGTGTGCATGTGGCCATATCTATGCAGGATTTCATTAGAAGTAAGACCACACCAGAGCAAGGACATCAGAGGAAGGGGTGGGCAACAACAAGGGAGGACAGAAGGAATAAGCCAAAAACAGTTTTCATCTGAGGTGGGAGGCCCCCAGACCACAGAATTTTAGCAGATAGAAAAACCACCAAAGAAGATTCTAGAAAATACAGCGTTGGGATTACAAAGTCACACATTTTCATTGGTACAAACTGGTCTTTTGGAAAGCAACTATAGTATTCAAATTGATAGGAGGGAAACACCATAAGGGGCAGGTTTTTCCTCCCTTTTGGTTTATCACAGCATTTTTTCTTTCTCATTTTTTTAACCTTTTCTTTATTTTTTGGCACAGCTTTGTGTTTCTCCTTCCCTGTTCAGTCATTAGAGCCTGTTCTGGATGGAAACCAACCATGCACCATGTAGCTGATGGCTTCATCCTTCCCCAGCCGAGCATATTCTAGATGGAAACCATATTCCTGTGATACAACCATGTGTATGACTTTGTATTTGTTTGTGTTTTAAACTTCTGGATGGAGATTAGGGGAGGGGGAAAATAATCCTGTGGCCAGGGACAGGTGATTTCCAAGTAGACTCGAACAAGTCAAGTTCACACAGTTTGGAGCCCATCATAGGAAGGGTGCTGCAATCCCACACATTCACTGCTGCTCCATTAGAATGGTTTTGTTTTCTACATTTTGTGTTTACTTTCGGAGATCTAAAACACAGACCTGGAAAGAAAGATAAAGTGTCTATTAGTCTGAGCGATAACACCAAGAGCCTTCAAACATGTGCTGGCAGGGTTCAGCCTAGCCACCAACTTTATGCTTGTAAAATTTTAATAGAACAGAGTCAAGGAGAGGGGAAAACTCTAGAAATAGAATAGTTTCTAAACATCAGAATGACAAAACTCTAGCAAAGACCAGGCAAGGGAAAAACCAGACAAAGGACCATTCCCAGAAACTCAAGAGGTCATCAGCGGAAGTCATTGACTGGATGCCTATATGATGGAGTAGATAACAAAAGATCTCAGGCCACACCAACCACTCAGTCCATTAGCCAGAATGCAACCTCAAGTTCAGAGACAAATTAAACTTTACATATGCTAGTGGACCACAATGAGAACCTCAGAAACCAAGAGGCCTGTCTGAAAACTATATCTTCTTATGGCACTGTTTGGACAGAACATGCACATGGCAACAGAATAGGAACAAGTTCTATATACTAATGCTATTTGTGGCCAGATATTTCTTGCCAATAGTGATGAGTCCAGAGCATTATAAGAGGCATAACAGCTTCCCTGGCCTCCACCTGTGAAATGTCAATGGTACCCTGCATAAAAGTAGTGACAACCGAATAGGACTCCAGATATTCTCTATGTCCTGGGGTATACACATGTGTACATAATCACTGCAGGTAAGAACAATCAAGTTCACCGACATTCAGGGACAAATAAGGCTATTTTTAACCCAAACAGAAGCCTCCTTTATAGCACATGCAAACATGTGCCTATGTAATGAGCAGCTGTTATGTGGTAAGGCTCAGCAGGACCAAGAAGCCTTACAAGACCTTTGAAAGCACCTAGTGTTGGATCAGGGATCAGCTGCCCAGCACCCCTTAATTTATAGTAGACCAGAGGCACCACTTACAGAGCCATCAGATGCACTGGCACCCACTTTGTCTCCTCGAGCATTCCAGCACACCTCAAATATGCCTCCTGTTCCTCGGTAGCTGTGGACGAGACTTCCACTCTGAAAAGCAAAACATCTGTCATGGTAACTCAGATGAGCTCCCCAAAATGACAGTAATAAAGAGGTGGTAAACTCTTTCTCCATAAACCTCTATTTGATCAAGAACTTTTCAAGCATACTGAAGTTAAAGGAATTACCATAAACACCAATCCACTGCCACACACAGAACTGCCGCCACATTTCAGTTAAAATCAAGGCTATGCCATGACAGCAGGTTTCCATGAGATGCACACTTGTCAAATATGGACCTTAGACTAATGACCTCTTGACCTTTTCCTTTCTTCCCACCCTTCAGTGGTGGATTTGAAATATGGGGCATCGGGGTGTTAGGCACGAGCTCTACCACAAAGCTATATTCCTTACTTTCCCCAGTGGCTCTGCCAAGATGTTCTTAAGCCTCCATGGTGCTTATGTATGAGTGCCCCTTACTAAGCAATCCTTTCTTGTCTCCTTCCTAGAGCTTGGATCAGACTTCTGGGCTGAGGTCTTTGTGCCTGCTCCAGCTGCTACCTAGTTCCTGCTCTGATTATCATCAAACTTCTTCCTATTCTCCTGTCTTCTCCTCAGAGCACTTGAGTGAGCACAAAGGACCCCTCCCACTAGTAATTAGACAGTTACATGCATTAGTGTGGCATGAAGTTAAAACTCAATTTTGGATATAGTTTGTAAGAATGAACGTACACATCTGTACTGTGGTATTTGTTAGTGGTTGGTTTGGCATGCATCACAAGATTCAGGAAGCCTTGCTTTCTCTAGACTTGAATAAACCTTCAATTCACTAAATGTCTTTATAAAACATGGCATGAGAGGTCACTGTGATAGTGAATCTTGGTTGTCTACTTGATTATATCTGGGGTCAACTAAAACCCAAGCATTTGGGACACACCTGTGAAGCATTTTCTTGATTCGATCATTTGAACTGGGAAGACCCACCTAAAATCTAGCCCATACTTTCTGCTGGTAGCCCACATAAAAAGACACAGAAGGAAGCTTATGCTTTTGGCCTGCTTGCTTTCAGTCTCACCAACAAGTTCATCTATCTTGCTGCTAAGACACGACTTGGCTGATAGAGTCTACATTTTCAGAATCCTAATGTAGACTGAAGACTAGCTGAGCCACCCGGCTTTGTGGACTTTAAAACTTCCTTAGCACTTCCTTTGTAATCAGACAGCCATTGTTGGACTACCCAGACCATGGCCTGTAAGCTATTATAACACCTTCCTTTTGATATAGTTGCATTCCTCTAAAGAACCTTGATTCATAGTCACTAACCCCAGTGTCCACCAACTACTCACTACTTCTTACCCAAAGCAATAAAGTGTCCTTGCCATATATATATTTACTTGTTATAAAATACGTATTTATCATTATCCAGCTACAGTAAGCATTAGCAAAGCATAATGAAAAATGCATTTAGATAAATATTAGTTTCTGTCTACATAGAAAAACAAAGTGTAGTAAACATTGTGACTATGAAGAACATCAGGCCAACAGTATTATATATGTTTATAATAAGATGATTAAAACAGGTTCTTAACATGTCTCAAAATAACTCACTGCTCCCTTCAATATGAACCTAGTAACTTTTGACTATTTCAGCATTCTCTCAACACACACACACACACACTCACTGTATAATAAGTCAAGTTTCAGTGAAACAGGCTTGTAATCCCAGCTACTCCAAAACCTGGGAATGGATTCCAAGTTTGAAGCCAACCTGGGCTGTACCAAGTATGTTCTAGGACCCTGGATTCAATCCCCAGTATTAAAAAGAGAGAGAGAGAAGGTGAGGGGGAGGAAAAAAGAAACCCCCAAAAAAAAGTCTAACCAGTATTCCTATAACACTCACACTGTACTGCACTGGGTGTTGTGAGTCACCTAGTAAAAATATGCTATCTTATAGAAGTGAATTGGGCTCCATAGAGGCACCTGTATTTTCATCCTTTTGGCACCTTCAAAGTGAGTTACCACTAGCAAAATCTATTTTCTCTATATGAGTAAGTCTTTCTACATTGTTTCTACCTTTTGTTCTGTTTTGCTTCTTGATAACACAGGCCAGGTTGGCTCCGACTTCTGATCCTCCTGTCTTTCCAGGGCTAGGATGACAGGCTTCTATCTGCACACCCCAGAGGTATGTTGCCAAATTTGGGGGTATGTCCCTGAAAAGTCTGTGATCTCAGTGGACTCCTGGAGCATGACTTATTTACTGCCTCTCCTAACATAAGGGAACATGAACTTAAGAATTCAAATCCTTCTAAATGTTGACCAACCAAAAAGAAAAGAGAAAGATGAATTACATGAATGTGAAGCACTGGATCTTTCCTGAGGCCAAATTGACTCCTTACCTTATTTTCAGTAATGTAGCCAAACAAGTTTTTCAACTGGAATGATAACCAAAGGCTGAAATGTAGCTCAGGGAAGACCACCTCCAAGGCACTAGGTTCTATCCCCAGCACCAAAAAAAGAACAAAGAACTGCCCAATATAACACTTCCCCAACCCCCAGTCTACTATACTAGTTCTCATCTACTACTCTTGATATTCAGAATTTGCCTGTTCGTGTAAGGCCATAGATTCCCATCATGGATATACTGACTGCAAACCCTCTCCTTTTCAATCTCTGCTGAAATGACAATCCAGTACTCATAGATCCTGTATTAAACAAATGAGACATTTGCAAATGTGAAAACTCAAAGCCTTGTATTCCTTTGTGCTCCACAGTGGATAGGGGTTAAGGTCAAGTTGGGTGTCCCACAGTGGCCTGGAAAGTTCTTATTGAAAGGCCACCCACAGGACCTTTCCACAAATGGCAGCATTTCTAAGGTGACAGAAGTAGGTCATGCTTTTTCTTCAGGATGACATAAGGTGGTCCCTGCCAGTATAAGTCAACTGAAGATTGTGGTTTCTCCAAGGGAAAATGCTCTGAAGATGACAAGCTGATAGTTCTGGCTTGAGGTCAGGAAAAGAGTCTAGAGGATACACTCCAGGCTTGTAGGTGGGGAAGATCCTATATCATTGGGATCCACAGAGCAGACCACACAGAACCTGCAATCTCCATGAGGAGGCTCTATTCACTCTCTGAGATAACTCACATTCCCCAGCCCTCCTGACAGTCCAGGAACTGAGAACATGACTTTCAGGAAGGATTCAGTCAGAAGTCAAGACATTACCTGAGTATTCCAGATATGGACACACTTGTCAAAGGATCCACTGGCCAAATATTTCCCATCAGGGCTGAATGCTACACTATAGACAGGCTCCTGATGCTTGGTCAGTGTGTGGATGCAAACACCTCGCTCCACATCCCACAGTCGAACCGTAGAGTCAAATGAAGCACTAGGAAGGTGACAGAAAAAACAACCACTGAAATAAGTTGGTTTTTCAAATCTCTATGATATATCTCATATGAACTGTCTTTCCATTGTATTTGAAACATACTTGAATTTGTTTTGAGAAGATCCTAATGAGCCTTTTTTCTCCTGAGAAAAGTAAAGCTGCCACCAGACAAAATCCAGGACCTTGCATAAGCCAAGTAGGAGTTTTTCCACTTTACCACTGTGCTCATTTTGTTCTCTAGTTTCCATATTTCTTATGACAAAATGCTTTTGTAGACCATTTAACCAACTTTTCTAAAACACTATCATTGTTTATACTTCCATTTGAATAACTAAGTCCACCCAGCCATGACTGGAGAGAAATAAAAGCAAATTGAGTGAGATGCACTTACACATGAGAAATTCTAAACCTACACGTGCATGTACAATCACATGTGCATATGCAATTACATTGGCAAGGGCTACAAAGTTTAATTATTTTCAGAATTAAAAGAACAGCACATATCAAAGGGCTGTCATCATCTGGCTTTCTGTTTTACCACAGGGTCTCACAAGGCTCAGTATGTCCTTTTGTTCTTGTGAGTTAGAGGATAATGTATATCTGCTCCTGGTATGTACAGTGTAATACCAGGACAACTATGTGTAATACTCCATTATTGTAATGTAACTAGGTTTTTGGATAATTATTGAAACAGGAGAGCCTTGGGGTTCTTCTAATTGAGCCACTCAAGTGTTTGGATTACTTTTGGGTGTGGTTTAGGCTCCTTTTCGTTTCAGTTTCTGCTGGTGATATGTATGTCAGGCAAGTGATATATACCCAAGAACTACTTACAATCTCTTCCTAAAGACAGCCTTGAATTGAATACTTTCCACAAAGCTGTTTTACATTTCCAGAAAAGACTGCCCACTCCACCACTAGGTGCTTCCTTCCTTAGAAGAAAACTACCTACCCATTACTTCCTCCACAATCCTCTAGAACAGAGCAAGCTCCCCACTGCTTCTTGGAAAACAAATAATCCTTTGGGGTCTGGTTTCATCCAGATTAAGCAACCATATTGCATAAATCCAAACTCCAAATATCCATATCATGGTTTTCAAATCATTCTGGCTTATAACGACTTTGGTGCATCTGTCTAAATGTTTTCATTAAACTATCAAGAGTAGGGGGTAGGGCGTACTTGATGGCCCAGCATGCACAAGACCATAGGTTCTAACTGTACATCAAAAGCCCAACGTGACTTGTTTCGGATGAGATATCTCTGGCCCCTTGGTTCTGGGACTTGCTGACTGGCATTTCCAATATTAAGAGATTATCATGTTATCTTTGGCTGAGACAGGGAATCCTTTATCTCTAGTCAAAATCTCAGTACCGCAGCCCTGAATGGAGTCAAGAACAAACTCTGAGCTCCAAGTTAAACTGTTTTCCTTTTTTTCTTTTCTTCCTTTCTTTCTTTTTTTTTTTTTTTGGTTGTTTTCAAGACAGGGTTTCTCTGTGTAGCCCTGGCTGTCCTCGAACTCAGAAAACTTTCACTAGATTAAGCCACTCCCCCCCCCACACACACACACCTGTAGGTTCATGGTTTTATCAAACTGCAGTTAAGAAACCACTGACAGGGAAGGGAAAACATGCATCTTAGGCTGTGATGGAAGTGGAAGGTATATCTCTAATCTAACCTAATTTACATGACGAATTCCAGTTCAGTCAGGGCTACATAATCACTCTGTCTCAAACCAAACCAAACCAAACCAAACCTCCCCCTCACGCACATACAAAACTGTACTGGACATGTACAGATCCTTTGCTTGGCATTGTTACCTAAACTATCTGTATAGCATTCTTATTGTATGGATATTATAGGTCATTTAGACATGATTTAAAGTACAAGGGAAGGTATTCAGAAGTTGTAGGCAAAACAAAATTAAGCAACTATGGACTTTGGTACCAAAGGGGTTCCTGGAACCATCTTCATGGATATGGAGGGCAGAGATAAACTTCCTCTTGCCTCTCTTCAAAGGGGACCACCATTATTTTTCAGTTCGGAAGAGCTTCAACACTGCTGTCTCTAGATTTGAGTGAGTCTTCCAGCTGAGTTACTCACTAGGCAGAGAACAAAGCTGTGCTCAGGAAGGGTTCAGAGCTGGGAGGTTGCCCTGCTTTACCTTGCTAACATGATGTTCGAGTTTGGGTTGCTGGTGGCTGGTCCTGTGGGGCTCCACTTGATGGTATATATCTCTTTGCTGTGAGCTTGGAGGTCATGGACACATGCATCCTGCTTCATACTCCAGATCTGGAAGAGGCATTGGTAACAGTGTGAGCTAATCAGTATTATGCCCCTGAGAATTGCTCAGCACCTTTCATTCTGTTGCACCTAAGCGAGCACTGCTTAGGTGGTAAATATGGGAGAGGCTCACAAGCCAGCAAGGAGTCCACCAGGCACATTAGCAGGTGACTGTAAAGAAGGATGATGGTGGATAGGCCATAAGGTCTCTCAGTAGGAACCGTGGCCTCAATATGTCAAAATTTCATGGAAGAACAAGTTTAGAGACCAGGAAAATCATGGAGAAAAGCCAGTCCAAAGTAATGTTCTAGATGATAAGGGTTGGAAGGGTTGTGTGCCTGTACAGGGCCTTGTCTAGGATTAGGCAATGCATCCCTTTAGATATCCATATTACCTTTAATGTCATGTCATCAGAGCAGGAGGCTAGCAACATTCCAGAAGGATCCCATTTGATAGCATTGACCTCATTCTGCAAGAGAGCATCGAATTTCAGAAAAAAATTAAAGCTTTTATTTAAGAAAGGCTGGCTCTACCAAGGGGCAGTAGCATGCTACCAGTGCTGCAGTGCAGAGGGCCTTCTGAGAGTTCACAGGATATCAAAGACTATATCACAGAAACCCACACATGATTATGCTCTCCTTACTTTGCTTTTCATTCATTAAAAACCCTGCCATATATTACAAAGCACCAGCCACACACTCATCCACATTTCTTTAGGGAAAAAATTCCTTACTAAGAAAGACAAATGAAGAATTTGCATACAATAAATGGAGCTAGTCAAATCAGTTACTATTTATTGCTGCTTAAGACAGGGACTCACTATGTAGCACAGGCAAGCCAGGAGCTTTTTATGTATCCCAGAATGGCCTGGAACTATTTGTTAGACTCCTAAGTATTATGACTACACATATGTGATATTGAGCTATTTTTAAAAGTAGATTTTGATCATCATTTTCCTATGTGCTTTTAATATAACAGTTTCTCTTCATCCTGTTGAAATACCTGTACCTTGTTGGATGAGGTGTAGATAGAACAATGGCAGAGACAGAAAGTAAAGCCATCCAAAGGCACAAAGACATACACAAGCAATTCATATGTACAGGGAAACTACATCAGGAACTATAGTTAGGAAAAGGCATTGAAAAATGAAATCCAGCCTCCTGTGGATCTGTGCTGAGTAGCAGTTTCCTCTGAAATGAAAAGCTTCCATTTTGAAGGGATACTTCTTAAGGCAGGATGCTTTCAGGGAGTTGTGAGATGAAATACTATAGAGAAGCTCATTAGAACAGGAAGTGAGCAACTCAAAGCAACCTTCAGAAAGTCCCTAGAACTGACTAGATTCACTAATCCCAAGTCCTACCACAAATGTGTATATAAGCAGAAAAGACTGCCGAGTCACTCTCAGACAAGCACAGTTGCCTGGAAGAAGCAGAAGCCAGCTGAGCTTTCTAGAAGAAACAAAGATAAGACAAGCTACCACACAGAAAAGGGCTCATGGCAGCGCAGTGTGCTCTAGGTTTCCAGTTTTTATGAGCTGTCACCCATGGTGGGCTGAGTATTAGAGATTCAGCGCTCTTTGAGTCATTTTTACTTCTATAAGTAACCCCCCACCCAAATTCCTATAAGCCCAAACTTATAGATCCATCAAGCTGTATTTGGGGAGGCCATACAACAAGGAAACCGCCAGGTTTTCCTACTTTCTGAGTTCCAGAGACTCCAAGACTGGAGGAGAAAGGATTCAGGCGGGGAACGGAGAAGGGGATGTGTTTATATAAAGAACGACCTGCAACTCCGACATATTGACAGGGACAGCATACAAAGCAAGGGCAGAGGGAAGGATAGAGGGGCTTCCGCAGAGGAGTCTTGGGAATACTACTGCTATTAACTGCTTCCTCTATCAAGACAGCTGTCTTGGCCTAACAAACAACTTCACACACCAGATTATATTCTAAATAATTTCAGACTTCTCAATGTTGTGGCTAATCCCATTTGTAAGGACACCAAGTTTTGAAAAGGGTGAAATTGGAAGAAGCTGGGAATCCAAGGAGCAGGGTTCTCTGTGACTAGATCAAAGTGGAAGCAAACGGCGTGATCACAGAGCATAGAGGGTGTGTGTGTGTGTGTGTGTGTGTGTGTGTGTGTACACGCACGCATGCCTACCTGTGAGCTCAAGTGTAAATGAGGTAGTGTATATGACTCCAACTGTAGATGTAGAGAAAACTCACGGACAGACCTCTCCATGACCTATCTGTTCCCAGCTGACTCATCTGCAATTCCCCATGGAGACACAAATTCCTTCCTGGGAGCAGAATTTTCTTTTTTGACATCTTTCTGCATCTCAACCAAACTTCCAGAAAAGCAACTAGAACCTACACACAGGTCTTAGGAAGCAGCAGGTTCAGAGCCATGTAGGTAGACCTCTGCTCAGAGCAATCAGCATTGGTGAGAATTATTTATAGAACCAGGAGGCAGGCTGTGAGAGAGGTAAAGTCTAAGCAGGAACAAGAGAAATCAGACTTAAAACATATGCTCCTATTAAAAGCTAATAGACTGGGGTTAGAAGCAAAACAGGTTCAAGACAGAACAACGAGAGGGTTAACTAGTAGCTACTTTGAGATATTCCCAGGACCACTGCCCATAGCTGGGTTAATTTCTACCACCAGAGCAGTCACAGAAGCTCTCAGCAGCAAAGTGCTACTGAACAAGTAGTCTCTCCTGCACAGTTAATTTTTAATGCTGGCACTGAAAGATACACACATTCTCACAATCCCCAACCTGAGCATCAGAACTGCCACTTACAGTATGTCCTTGGAAGGTTTTGACTGGGCGATCACAGCCAAGCCTGCACACATGAATGCACATGTCTGTGCTGCACGAGGCAAAGGTAGTGTTGTTCTGCCAGTCCACATCAAGGGCAGGTGCTACAAAGCAGGGGGAAAGAGAGGAAGGACATTTGCCTGATTAACTGAAAATAGAGCTCAGTGATGCAGACAAAAGCATCCCCAGGAGTCTAGTGACCATCAATACCACCCCCAGTGTGAATCAGCTATACTGACACCATGAAAACCATCCTTCAAAGACCTTAAAGACTCTCTCCTTCCAATTTGTAAGATGCTTCTGGAGAGAGACTGCCATCTTTCTATGAAATGAAAAAGCCCTCAAAGCAGGCCCAGTTACCGATAAAGGGATGTACCAGTTATTATTTTTTTTACTAGGCCACCTATTTTCTTACTTCCAATACTTTGTTTTACAGTTGTCCGAAGTCCCAATGTCTTGACACTTCTCTGCTCTTAGACAATATCACACAATCTTAAATATGTAAAAAATTCCTGGGGCTACCTCTGCATAACCACAACACTAAACCTACCTGAATGAAAAGGAAACTGTTGTTTGGCTTCTCCTGTGTGAGCGTCCCAAATTATTGTTGTCTGTATTCCGCAAACAGAGGGAAAGTTATTCTTCTCAAAGAACAATTATCTAGAATATTTTGTACCAGAAAAGACAACCAGCCCCCTTTCCTTCTAAAAATTATTTTAACATATTTTATGCCTATATATAGCCGAACTTGTATCATTTATACATGCAATAGTGCAACATAGTTATACAACATGTCAGTTCTGTATTTCTGATCTAAGTCCATGTACACTGTGCATTTCACACTCAGTAATATTAATGAGAGCAACTGGTACACAGCAGCCTTCACCAATATATGTGAGAAATCTACCAAACTTTCCCGTTAGCTCCCAAACCCAGAAAACCATTAAGTAACAGGTAAGAAGGCACATCTGCTTGCCCTTTGGATATTGTTTCAAAAGAAGTGCTATAGAAATGAGCATTTCCAACAATCCCCTGTCACTCCATGAATGGAGAGAGCAGGTGGAACAGCCCAAAAATCCAAAGTATGGATTGGAAAAAAATCAAACTGTAAGTCAGCTCCATGAGTTTCTGTGAAGTTTGCCCTGTATCAGGTCTCAGAGAATTCTGCCATCTACAGTGGGAAGCAGTAGTTTATCAGGTGAGAAAAGGTGGAGCTAGGGGAGGAAAAAAGAGTCTGTGACTAAAAATTGCTCAATGGATAAAAGTCAACCCAGAAATATCCACAACTGAACACTTCTTATAAACTCCATTTAGAGACTTCTCCTCTTTCCATCGTGGGACTGAGAGCACATTCTTCATGAAGGTAAATATATGAGGTGATTCCTTGTTCAAAAGTCAGCAGTAAGATCAAACCCGAGAAATTAACAACCTAAAATAGGTATTTTACCAAAGAAGCTGACAGACAAAAAAATAAACCCACATCCACATATAAAAGGGATGTATTTAAAGTTGACATTCACTCACCTTGTCTACACCAGCACTCAAAATATAATTCCCCTTTTTGTTCCACTTCAAGGCAAAGATGGGGCCTTTATGTTGACCTAAGGTGCTGGCTAAGTTACCTGAGATGGGAAAACACAGACATGGTGACTTCACAGTTACCCACTGTTCACTCTAGGATCATACACCAAGTTCTTCTTACTTATTGAACACAAGGAATTCAAAACTTACCATCTTCTGTCCATATTCTTGCAAAACCATCATAGGAACCTGTTGCCAACAGTGTTCCATCGCTCTTAGGGACAGAAAAAGACAAAACACATTAGTATCTGGGTACTTTCCCGGGCTTCCTTCCTACATGGGGCTGTGTGACAGAGGCAACACAAGTTCATGACAATGGGGACAACTTCCCACAACCCCCAGGCTACTGTCTTTCCACTAGGACCTGATCATGAGCCCCTGGTACCAGTACCCCAATGTGGGAGCTAAGACCAAGAACTATCTGCCTCTTTTGAGTTTGCACATGCTTCATTTGAACACATTGATAGTAGAAGCTTACATTCCAGTCCAATGAGGTGACATCCTTATTACTGGGAACATCATGTCCGCCTTCACGTATACAGTGCCTTAGTACAAGCTGTGTGGAGCCCCCGTTGCTGTTCTCATTAAGGTTCCATATCCTCGCAGTGGAGTCTCCAGATCTGCAGAACCAACATGGAGCATTTGACTCTGGTTCAATGGGAAAAATGTGACTGATGTGGGACTAGGTCTCACATCATTATCATGTGCCCCTGTCTTTTCCACCTCTCTTGTCCAGTTTCTTTCCTCTCCCATATCTTCTACTTACTGACTTGAGATGTGTCTGTCTTACTCCCCACCAAACAGAGAAATGGCTGGGACCATTGTCTTTCCCACAGTACAGGATGTACAAAAAGCAGCCTGTTCCTCAGTCTTCGTTCACTAGGAATGTCCGACAAACCAGTGTACTTTCCTCAAGGCCATACTCCAGAGAAGAATGCAGACCTGGGTGCTTTCCTGTCCCCAATTCTTACCCAGAAGCAAGTAGGTCACTAACAGGATTCCAGGCACAAATGAAGACCTCAGACTCATGGCCTCGAAGGACAGTGGCTTTACTCGGTGGAATTTCAACATCTCCATCTATTTCCATTGGCTTTGAGTGATTATCTGCCAAGAAAACAAGAAAACGTACATGGTCCACCAACCCATTAAAAATGCAGCCTTAGACATTGTTTTAAAAATACTTTGTTTGTATATATCAAAGTCATGCTACATCCGATGACAGTAGAAAGTGGGTATTTCTGCAGTTTGGCGCACATTTTGTTTTTGTTTTGACAGTGCTATGCTGTCCCATGTGTATTTGTTCCCAAAGTTTTGCTGGAAGCTTGGTGTCCACATGGGGAATATGACAGCAGGTGATGGGACTTTTAAGAAGTGGTTCCTAGTGGGAAGTCACTGTTAGTCATTTGCAGTCTGCTCTGACTTCTTTTTCTCCCATGATGCCCTTCCACCTTGCATTTTCACCTCAACTTCCATCATGGTCATGCCCATGTGTATGCATCACCTGTGAGCTGAAGTAATATGTATTTTTTCTCTTATAACTATTTTTTTCAGGTATGTCATTACAGGAACAAAAAGCTAACTCGTACTGCCACCCAAGAGAATCACACAAGAAGCCCAATGAGATGGCTCAGCCAGTCCTGGAAGACTGATGAACTGAGTTTAATGCCCCAAGCCCTGGGTCAAGAAAAAGAACAAACTCCTGAATGTGGTCTTCTGACCACAGCATACTTAGCCATTGCAGAAGCAATAAGGAGAAGCTACTTTGCAGTAGCAGACTGTGAAGTCTAGGGTAGGCACACCAACTGCACCAGGCCCGAGGGACAGTGTGGAAATTATAAACCTCAGTAGGTAGCAGCAGGGCTTAAGCCTTTAGAAAGCACCATGAACAACTGCAAGAGCTGTGGGTGCACACAGAACAAACCCTCTCTGCACGTGCGCTGCCAATATACATTAAGGCATGTGTTCATCTCTGCTCTGTTCAGGTGAAGGAATAACGTGGACATGGTCTGACCTGCTCTGACTCTGGAGAGCTACCCAATAGGGGCTAATGTTCTGGGGGGGGGTGTTGCAATGATAAAGCAATGTAATGTTTCAGGTCTGGGGCTGCTGCCCTTGAAATAACCTTGGCTTGCTGGATATAGCAAAATTGAGCTTAAGAACCTGACGATGAGATACTAGTGAAGTACTGGGATTGAAAGGCACCACAAATGAAGCTCCCCTTGTAATATGGACATTCACACAGGTGCAAAATTTCCTGAAACCAAGGGAGGCCAGTGAAGTCAAAGATGGAGATCAGGTGGACAGACAAGAAGCAAAGCCCAGAAAGCAATTAAACAGATTGACAGCAGGCCACACTTTAAGCATCCCTTCAACTGTATATAGATTCAAGAGAAAAAAAATATGATCCCTTGAAGACCAGAGCAATCTCCACTTACTTATTGCATGGGCTCCATTTTCTTCCCCATTCACGGTGGCTTCTCCATTCTTTGGTGGGTTTTGCTGAGCAGCAGCTGCTGGTGTTGTGGCCGCTGTGCTTGTGGCTGTGGCTGCGGCTGCTGCCGCTGCAGCTGCTGCATTGGCTTGTTGCTGGGCGAGTTTCTCCCGAAAAGCTTGCTGTCTTGTCTGAACCACATCGGGCATTACAGCATCAATTAACGATAGGGACTCAATGGGACGCCCATCAAATACCGTGCCATCCTAGGAAATCAAGGCCAGGGTTACCCATCAGCCACTACTGACCAGAGAAGCTGGAAGGGACTAGGAATGAGATCGAAGGGTTTTTTGTGGTGGGACAAAGTTAGATGACAAAGAGGGATGGGGAAGTAGATGAGGAGGACCATTCATGAAGAGCTAGCAGTAAAAGACAATCGTTAGTGATTTCATAGATGTCTAGCTAAAAGCATTATGGGTATCTAAACAGGGTTATTTTTATCCTATGACAAAACTTGCTACCATCAATGTAGTGGTTATTCAACCAGTAGGGTAGAATTACTTCCTTGAAGGACAAGTCTCAATGTGGCAGAGGCATTTTCAGTTGTCAACACTGAGATCATAGATTTATATTGTCATCTACTGAGCAGAGGCAGGTCATGCTGCTCACTATTCTGAGGTGCACTGGAAATCCTTCCTCTGAGCATCACCCAGCCACAAAGGTGTAGTGCTGAGACTGATGGCAATCCTGACTGGATGCTATCACCAGATGCTATCAGGCATCTTTGCAATGACTATCACTAACAATGAAAGAAGAATGAGCCCAATATTAAAGACAACTGCACCATTCAGAATAGGACTCCAGCACCTGGGTCTACCTGAATGTGCTATATATGACTCCCTGGGCTCAATGTAGAGATGAAATATCAACATGATGCAACCAGGCAATAGGGTCTCTTCATTCTAAAATGCATTAAAAAACTGTACTTTGTCTGGTATCCACCTACCATGAAAACATTTCCACATATCCTTAAAAAACACAGGAAATTTTTTCCTCAGGAAACATTCCAAATATTTGAATCATGAATCTCCACATGCCTCCAGGCTGTCTGCTGGATGAAAAACCATGTGCCCATATGCTCTAAACTGCAATTATCTCAGAAATGGAGAGGCACAAGTTTTGACTGAATACTATCTAAACAACACTTTGCCCCAGGCGGATTTTTGTTTGTTTTTCTTTTTAAATTATAATACAATGTAAAAAAAAAAAAAACAAGAAAAGTAATACAACATAGTACATTCAATTCAGTATCACTCATCAGCCACTTGGTCCTGGAGTCTGACCATGAGTGCCCAAGGATGATGATAAGTCTTGATCCTTTTGTGTCATTTTTTTCTTTCATAGAGAGATACAGCAAACAGTGTCACAAAACATGGTCATGTGGCTGGGGAGATGTCTCAGCAGTTAAGAGTATGAGCTGCTCTTCTAGATGACCTGGGTTCAGTTCTCAACATCCATACAATGGCACACAAGCACCAGAAACTCCAATTTCTGGCTGTTGCAGGCACCAGAAACCCATATATAGGCATATAGGCATAGCAAATATACACATAAAGCAAAACTTAACAAATGAACTAGAAAAAGAGGTAGGTCTTAACAAATGAACTAGAAAAAGAGGTAGGTCATTGTCAACATAATAAAAATACTGCCATATCTGAGTTCTTTTTTAATTCTTGGAAATACATAACAAAGATTATTTACCCCTAGACAAATAAAAGCCTCTTGGATGATGAGAGAAACACAAATCAGACACTATTTTTGTGTTCAGAAGGATAACTTTTTAAAGTTAAAAGAAAATATAGCAAGAAACAGTCTGGGTAAGATATTTCTAATGGTGGATCAGGTTCAGGGAAGGAGAGGGATAGTATGCATTGGAGTAGGCCAATTGAAGTATGTATAAAAAAGCAGTAAGGAAACGTTATTTCATAAGTTAAAAAGAACCAAAGTATGAATAGAGATATCTTGCATATATAGCTAAAGCCATAGACTATAAAAAATTAGTGCTGCTGAGAAAGAATCATCACTCAGCTGTGAACTCTACATGCTTTGTACCTCCAATCTGTCAGGTAAGATGTGTCCACTGGATGTTGAGGGTAATTAATAGCTGCTTTCTGATTGGATTTGAGAACTGTTCCACAAGTGGGAATTAACATCTGGTTCTTTAAACCTGGCCAAAAGCAGGTGGTTGGGGAAGATATTGCTATGGTTTTGCTAAATGGACATGGCGTGCCTATCAAATTCTAAATATCTGTATGTAACTCCATAGATTAATGCCGCTAGTAGCTTTGGTCAGAGAGCATTTTCTTTTTGGCAGTGTGCGGTACTTGCTACAGAGACTTATAAGTAGTAAAAGTGCTGGAAACGAATGAACATTGAACGTGAAGCTCAAAATGGACAACTATATCACTTGCTTCAAGGCTCAGTCAGGGAACATGGAAGAAGGGGATGACAGAAAGAGAATGTAGGAGTCAGAGAAATGGTTTGAGTGTGAAATGCTCTTCAAATTTCCCTCTGGTTATGCCCTGTCAGTTTGAAAGAAAATAAAGACTCTCTATGAGCATTCAGTAAGGTCCCACTTTGGGCAATCTGCCCCGGGAAATCAAAAAGAGAGCTTGTCTGCTCATGCAAAGCCCTGGAACAAAGTGGATGAAAGTCTGATTGTAAGAATGAATTGGTTGTTTTCATCAGTCAACACCTTGCAATTTTTCAAACCTGCACAAGGGGGCATCCAACTTACTGATGGTGCAGTGTCCCTGTTTGTAGCTTCCACCCCAGATACCTTAGAGTGTACGACAGACCTGTGTACAGGGATCATATACACATTCTTCTGAGATCTGCTAGGAGGAGTCTGGAACTCTGCCATTTCTCAGGAATGAACATACCTCGTTGATGCTGATCTCCGCCTCCACATACTGCAGTCCTTTCTGAAGAATGGAAATTAGGGCAGCCGGTGGCACTAGTGTACCATTGATGTTGGACTGGCTAATGTGGCTTTCGATCCCAAACGTGAAGGCGGAGTGGGAAAAACCTGCAGGAGGAGGGAAGCAGAGGCAAGTGAGAGCCAAATAGGGAGGGAAATGTGGGTTGGAGATGTGAACATGGAACTGTGGGTGCCAAGGGGTTTGGGGAAGGCTGTAGAATGGAAGTTCGGGTTCTGGTTAGGGTTGAGCAGGCAGGAGGAACAGGAAGCACACAAAAATAAGAACTGGTGCTAGAATATGATTAGAAACACTTTGATGGCAAAGCCTGGCTCTTACATGGGAGGTGGGGAGTTGAACATAGATTCACATCCTGGTAGAGCAAGCACTTTACCTATCAGACCATCTCCACAGGCCTTAGATGCATTTTGACTGCCATTTTCAACATAAGATGGGTTTAATAGGAGTTGACTCAAACATTACACTGAGGAGTGTACTAGTTTGGCTGTGATGTGACCCCCAAAGACCCATATGCTAAAGACTTAAGTGACAAGCCAGTGGTACAACTGAGTGGTGATAGAGTCTTTAAGAAGTGAGGCCTATGAGTATAGGAAGGCTTCTGACTTGCTTGAGTTGATTTTATATCCGGCCACTTTGCTGAAGTCGTTTATCAGCTGTAGGAGTTCTCTGGTGGAGTTCTTTGGGTCGCTTATGTATACTATCATATCGTCTGCAAATAGTGATAGTTTGACTTCTTCCTTTCCAATTTGTATCCCTTTGACCTCTTTTTCTTGTCTAATTGCTCTAGCTAGAACTTCAAGTACTATATTGAAAAGATATGGAGAGAGAGGGCAGCCTTGTCTAGTCCCTGATTTTAGTGGGATTGCTTCAAGTTTCTCTCCGTTTAGATTGATGCTGGCTACTGGTTTGCTGTAAATTGCTTTTACTATGTTTAGATATGGGCCTTGAATTCCTGATCTTTCCAAGACCTTTAGCATGAAAGGATGCTGAATTTTGTCAAATGCTTTCTCAGCATCTAATGAGATGACCATGTGGTTTTTTTCTTTGAGATTGTTTATGTAGTGGATTACATTGATGGATTTCCTTATATTGAACCATCCCTGCATCCCTGGGATGAAGCCTACTTGATCGTGGTGAATGATCGTTTTGATGTGTTCTTGGATTCGGTTGGCAAGAATTTTATTGAGTATTTTTGCATCGATATTCATAAGAGAGATTGGCCTGAGATTCTCTTTCTTTGTCGGATCTTTGTGTGCTTTTGGTATTAGCCTTTTCAACAAATGGTGCTGGCTCAGCTGGAGGTCAACATGCAGAAGAATGCAAATTGACCCATCCTTATCTCCTTGCACTAAGCTCAATTCTAAGTGGATCAAAGATCTCCACATAAAACCAGACACACTGAAACTAATAGAAGGGAAACTAGGGAAGAACCTTGAACATATGGGCACAGGGGAGAATTTCCTGAACAGAACTCCAATAGCTTATACTCTAAGATCAAGAATAGACAAATGGGACCTCATTAAATTACAAAGTTTTTGCAAGGCAAAAGACACCGTCAAAAAGACAAAGCGGCAACCAACTAACTGGGAAATGATCTTTACCAACCTTACATCCGACAGAGGGCTAATATCCAAGATATACAAAGAACTCAAGAAGTTAAACTCCAGAGAGGCAAGTAACCCTATTAAAAAATGGGGTACAGAGCTACACAAAGAGTTCTCACCTGAAGAATATCTAATGGCTGAGAAGCACCTAAAGAGATGTTCATCATCCTTAGTCATTAGGGAAATGCAAATCAAAACAACCCTGAGATTCCATCTCACACCAGTCAGGATGGCTAAGATCAAAAACACAGGAGACAGCAGTTGTTGGCGAGGATGTGGAGAAAGAGGAACACTCCTCCACTGCTGGTGGAATTGCAGGCTGGTACAACCACTCTGGAAAGCAGTCTGGCGGCTCCTCAGAAAACTGGGCATGACACTTCCGGAGGATCCGGCTATACCACTCCTGGGCATATACCCAGAGACTTTACCTGCATGCAATAAGGACACATGCTCCACTATATTCATAGCAGCCTTATTTATAATAGCCAGAAGCTGGAAAGAACCCAGATGTCCCTCAACGGAGGAATGGATTCAGAAGATGTGGTATATTTACACAATGGAATACTACTCTGCAATTAAAAACAATGAATTCACGAAATTCCTAGGCAAATGGTCAGAACTTGAAAATATCATCCTTAGTGAGGTAACCCAATCACAAAAGATCACACATGGTATGAAGTCACTGATAAGGGGATATTGACCCAGAATCTCAGAATACCCTAGACACAATCAGCATATCAATAGATTTCTAAAAAGATGGAAGGAGAGACCCCTGGTCCTGGAAAGACTGGATGTAGGGGAACGCCAGGACAGAGTAATGAGAGGGGGTTGAACGGAGAAAAGAGGGAGGGAAGGGGGCTTATGGGACTTTCGGGGAGGGAGGAAACGGGAAAGGGGAAGTGATTTGGAATGTAAATTAAAAAAATAAAATAAAATTAAATTAAAAAAAAAAAAAAGAAGTGAGGCCTAATAGGAAGAAATTAGGTCACCAAGGATGTGACTTTAAAGGGGATATTGGAGACTCCCCCACCCCTTTCCATTTTTCTCTTTGCTTCTTGGCTGCTATGAGGCAAGCTACTTTGCCATCCCACATACTATACCATGATGTTCTCCCACACCACAGACACAAAAGAACAGGACCAAAGCAACCATGGACTTCTGAAAGCTAGAAAAATCCATTTCCTCCTTTAATTTCATCTGATCACAGTGAAAGAAAGTTAACTAAAAGAACTACACATGCAACTCCAGAAGGTGGGGACACATTATATCTCAAAGTATGACCATTTGAAAATAGGTTTATTGTGGATATAATTTATTAAAATAAGTGTGCTGAGACCCTAGACCAATATAGTCTTTTCTTTGTAAAAGGAAATGTGGACACATTTAGACATCAGGACCAAGTGATACAGCTTTAAGCCAAGAAATGCCAAAGGTTGCCAATAGGTCACCAAAGTTAGGAGGGGCACAGAACTGACTCCCCACAGCCTACAGAAGGAAATACTTGCCAACAGCTTCACCAGAGACTTCGATTCTCCACCAGGGAAGTGAACATAGGGGGTTCCCTATTGGACTGAAGTGGCTTGCTGAATGGGTAGGTACAAGGGTAGGTTTTCATTATTATCATTTTGTAGATTTTAAATATCATCAGGTTGTGAGAATTAAAAAATGTTTTACATGAGAAGTAAAATCACTCATTGGAGAAATCACATTAGATCATGACAAAATAGCATTTTGCCCCACCTGAGGCTCTCTGAACCCAATAGCTACCCACAAGGACTATTTTGCCAACAGGAGACATATGTGTCTAGCCTTTTAACTATATGCCTTGAAGCAACATTTTGACAAGGTCTCATTCACTATGTAGACTAGGGCAACCTTGATTTAAGAAATCCATGTCTCTGTCTCCCAACTGCTAACATTAAAAGTGAATGTCATCACACCTGGCTCAACTGTTCTTGACTGATTTCCTGTCATGAGAAGAAAGATGATGCTCTCCCCACACTCCAACTGAGGAATGAAGTGCCTGCTAAACCACTCCTCTGTCCCTTTAACATTCTTTGTATTCTTAGGTCTTTTTGATGATCCGATAGTCTGGCTTCCACTGGTAGTCAACTGTTCTGTCCAAAACATATTTAAAATGATCTTCCTACAGACAAGAAAGCTGGTTACCTGATTCCTGGAGGTAGCGATATACCAGAAAGTTCACCTCGTCGCTGGTAATGCTCATCTTAGCCTCACCTTTCGGCGATGAGGTCTTCGTCTCGATCAAGTGTGAGCCACCCTCTGTTAGAAAAACATCAGAAACACTGTTTTGAAAATATTGTGTGTATTTGTCTTCTGAATGTGTATGCAGTGTGTGTGTGTGTGTGTGTGCGCGCGCGCGCGCGTGCGCACGCGCACGCTAGGGACATGTTCAGGGCCTTATGTATGTTAGGTAAGTTATTGAGCTATACCCCTTTGAGATGATTTAAATACAATATCACATGCATATTATGCATTGACCAATTACCATCACATTGTATTATACAAGACAGATAGATGTATGTGTATATACATGAACATACAAATATATGTATGTGTATAAAAGTTGGTTTATCAACTTGACACAATCGAGAGTGGCCTGAGAAGAGACTCAATGAAGGACCATCTAGATCAGGCTGGCCTATGGCCATGTCTGTGAAGGAGTATCTTTTTTTTTTCAACATATTTTTATTGACTATTTGGGGATTTTGAATCATACACCACTATCACATTTATTTCCTAGTCTTTCCCTGTCCAACCCCAAATCCTTGTTACACCCCCAGCAAAAAAAAGTGTGATTTGTATTATCTCAAGATTCACTGAAGCATAGTCAAAGCCTCAGTGGCCTGTTCCCTAAAGAGAGAAGAGTAGGTTCTTACCTTCCTGCATCCCTGCCAGAAGTTATCTACTGTGGAGGGCAACACCTCAGCATCCTATCATAGTTTTAAGAGTTCTCCCCGTGACTTCTTGTCTAGGCTGTTACTATTTTTGGGGGAAGGGGTGTCGTTCATGTACCTCTTTCTCAACTGTGTCTGCAGTCATCAATATCTCTGTGAAAGTGGCTTATTTGTTCTTTAAAGACCATGAAAACATAGACTATGGGCTTTGACATGGTTTTTGATATCAGCACAGACCACAAACAGGGTTCCTGGGTTGCAGTAGAGCCATGGACTGGGATAAAGCCCTCCAATGTAGCTGGGATCACAGATATCAACTTGGCATCCTGCCACAGCATAAACCACAGCCCTCAAATGTCTTGATAGTATTAATTGATAAAGGAAAGCTCAGCCCACTTGAGTAGCACTGAGGTGGAGCTGGATCCTGAGTGTATGAATATAGAAAAAGCAAGCAGAACACATGCACACATTCACAGTCTCTCTGGCTCTTTCCTGTGAACTATCTGCTTCAAGCTCTTGTCTTGACTTCTCCTCAATGATGGACTGTATCATGAAATTGTAAGACAAAGAAACCCTTTCTCTCTTAAGCTGGCTTTGTCAGGGTATATTATAATAGAAACAGAAATAAAATTAGGAATTTGTGTGCAAGGTATGTATGTTTATATGTATGTATATGTATATGTGTGTGTGTGTATGTATGTATGTATGTGTGTACATATATATATTTATTCCAGGCAAAATGTTTTCCTAAATAAGTAAAGCTGGCATATATTTTAGGGTCAGGATATGAATTATACTAGGGAAGCTAGATTCAGGGTCAACAGAGTACAATCAGCTGACTTTGTATTTAGTTAGTGAAACCAGAGTGCATTATAATTCAGAATGTGCATGGTAATGGAACCCTGCACATATGGAACCCTGAACAAACATGGGCAGATGTGGCTGGATTTTACCATATAGAAGACACCTGAGCAGGCTGGTAGGAATGTCAAGTCTTCCTTGTAAGAATGACAAGTGTGGTCCTAGGGAAATAATCCATCACAGTGTCCTCTCCTGAGGAAGTTTAAAGGGGTCTTCACCATAAACCTAAAGGTTACTGTACATACAGTATATGAGAAGCCCTAAGGGTGGAGAACAGGTTTGGAGTCAAGTAGCTACTTATGTCACATTGACATTATTTCTGTGTCAGGGCTCCAAGTAAAGACATTCAGGGAACATGGGGGAACTAAGAGAATCTCATAGAAACAACTGTGTTACACCAACCAGTTAAGACTGATGAATTAGTGAGAAGAAAATACATTGCATAAATGTATGAAGCTGTCAGAAAACTAATAAAATACATATTTAAGATGCTTATCTTCCTTTGCTGATACTGATCTATTTGTGCAAACACTGCCACAAAAATATGACCTATGATTTCTACTTGGTGCCTTAGAGGGAAGAAATAGACTCAGTAAATAGCTATAAATTCACATTGAAAGCTAACAAAAATATAAATTAAAGAAAAATGGAAAATGCAATCATATGTGTAGAAAAACACCAGGGCCTGAGCACACCAGCAGACTTGGTAAGGCTGAGTATTGTCATAATGATGAAAGTCTTAGTTGCAGTGACAGGCTTACAGTCTCAGGGTTTCTCTATATCCCACAGAGCTGCACACTTCTGATTTTTCTATCAACAACTTGTTATGACTGGGTAATGGGATGGCAGAAGTCATACTGGGTTACTAGAGTGACAGAAAGAAAACAATTTGAAAAATAGGTCTTACCAAAAACAAGTGAACTATACTTTTTAGTATTATTTTCCAGGCTAGATCAAGGAAGGTAGTAAATGGGAGACTCTGAAATATATTCTGAAGACTGCTCATCTTAAACACATAGGAAATAAGGGGCTGGAGAGACAGTTCAGTGGTTAAGAGTACATACTGCTTGTGTTAACATCCACACCAGGCAGCTCACAACTTCCTGTACCTCCAACTCCAGAGGATTCCCAATCTCATTTCCCCCTTTTTATTTTATTCTCTTTTACAAGACTTATTTTAATTTTAGGTATACAAGGTATCTGAACCAGGTGTGTGCAGTACTTGCAGAGACCAGAAGAGGGGGCATCATATCCTCTAAAACTAGAGTTACAGACTGTTGTGAGCTGCCATCTGGATGCTGGCACAGAATCTGCATCCTCTGCAAGAGCAACAAGTGCTCTTAACTGCTGGACTCTATCCCCCATATCTTCTTTTCTCCTTTTCATTAAAAAAATGTGTAGAATATATTGCAGGCATGTATGTCACTGTCCATAGAGGTCAGAAGAGGGCAGATTCCCTGAGATTTAAGTTACAGTTAGGGGCTGCTGCATATATGTTAGGAATTAGACCCAGGTCCTCTGGAAGAGTAGCCAGGTGCCATCTCTCTAGCCCCATGTCCTCTTTTTATAACCCATAGAATCCATATAGTTATTGCTGCCCATATATGCATGGATATTGGGCCACCCACTGTTGCACGGGCAACTTTCCCTTAAAGAAATCTGAATCTCAGCCAGGTGGTGGTGGCGCACGCCTTTAATCCCAGCACTTGGGAGGCAGAGGCAGGTGGATTTCTGAGTTCGAGGCCAGCCTGGTCTACAGAGTTAGTCCTGGAGGACAGCCAAGGCTACACAGAGAAACCCTGTCTCGAAAAACCAAAAAAGAAATCTGAATCTCCACCCCACCCCCCTTAGTATCCATCAACTGTCAACAGCTCCTCAGCTAGGGGTGTGGCCTTATGAATCCCTTTCCCATCCATGCTGGAATAGTGACTGCCTTGATCTTGAACAGGCGACAATTACTGTAAATTTATGAGTTCAGTGATCATGCCCAGAAAATACTATTTCACAGTAGTCCCCCAACCACTGGCATTTACAGTCTTTGCACCTGTTCTTCTGCAATACTCTCTGAGTCTTGTGGATAGAGGGTATGAGACAGATAATCCATTTATGTTAGTCAGTAATATTAATCAACAATTCTGAAAATGTTGCTAAACCTACCCAAAGGGGTCATGTTAATGAGTAAGGAAAGCATACCACAGTTATCACAGACTCAGACTCTGTTTTCTATAATAGGTCACACCAGTGATTGTCACTCAGGAAAGGAGAAGTTCACAAAGCCCATTAAAGAAAACAGATTGCCACCCTGGCAATCTCCAGCCACATACAAGTGGAAATCGAGCTCTCATTTAACACATGATCAATTAGTAGGACAGCACTCACTTCAGCTTGGAGCTCTGAGAGGTTCCCAGAAATGTTCTGCAACCCTCATGGTTACAAATAAAAGGGAACATTGGCTATGCTCACAGAAATGCCCAGTCCCAAACAGAATAGGGAAGATGTTTCATCTGAGTTTCTTTTCTTGCCTGAACTAGTTTCTAATAGAGACACCTTCAAGTAGTTGATGTGAGGTCTTTGGAGTTGGGACTGTACAGGAATGGAAATAATAAAAATAACTTAATTCCATCTGGAGTTGAAGCTACAACTAAATCAATCCCTTCTCCCTCCTTCCCTGCTCTGCAAAACAACAAAAAAAGTTGATGGCATCTCTGAACCTCCTGCACTAGAGATAAGTGTCACAGAAATAATTGGGTTAGAGATCTCAAGAAATTAAAAGAACATTATGTCTACTGTTTTTGTTTGTTTTCTTTTCAAGACTTCAAGGTTGCAGAAATTCCCTTTCCTTCACAAAACAGGTCAAGAGTCAGTATCCACAGATGGTTAAGTGACTTATTTATTACCGGTTTTCAGGTGTGCTTACAGTATTCAATAGCTATTATTCTTGGGGAAACAAGAGGGTTGCTCAAAATCAACAAGATCTAAATTGCCATGCAGTATCTTTAAAAATGGAAACCTGAGACTTCCCTAGCTCAGAGAGGGAAGGACACAGAGAACGAATTCATTACTTGCCACAAGAGGGCAGTTTTGTTCTGCAGTAAAGAAGATGGTGCAAGGTACTCACATTTTAGTGTGGGTAATACATCTGACACGTCATTATATGGCAAAAATTCTTCTTTCACAGTTTGTCCCATGATTCAGAGAACTTTTATGGCCATGACAAGCTGCCTGTGTTTCTCAGGGAGGTAAGAAAGTATCTTGTTTCTGCTATTAGCATGCTGTTTTTTATGCTGGAATAGTCTGAGGTAAAAGGAATTATCTACTGAGACTCAGGACTCGGTCTTATTTCCATGAGAATCCAAGACAGCCAACCACAGAGGATGAAAAATGGTCTCAATGTACCCCTTCCATCAAAGGCAGGAAAGCCAAACACATTACACGCATATATGAATACTAAATAATTTTTCATAAGGTGCCCGTTTCTCTGCTGTATTAGTCTCAGCAGCTCATAAGTCCTTGGCCTTTTTTCTCCATAACATCTTTAGTCTCTAAATTAAATTTATTTTCATTTCACAATCGGTAGCTACTTTAAGACAAAATTCTTTTCAATAATAAGTAGTCAGCCTTGGAAATTTCCTCATGACAACAGACTAATACAATGACCCTTAGGTCCTCTCTCTAAATGTCTTTCCTGCTCTACTATAGACACTCATTTGTACATTGGATTAACAACGGGAGAAGGGAAGGAAATTTACAAAGCCGATGTGTATTTTAGTTTGTTCCCAATTGTGGAAAATATGCAAGTAAGGAAAGGTTGCAAAGAAATAACACACAGTGGAATATGCAGCCATCAAAACAATATTTAGAAGAAAATGCCTATGATGGTGTTGTGCAGAAAAAGCAAGTGAGGGTTGGGGAGATGGCTCAGTGGGGAAAGTGCCTACTATGCGAACATGAGGACCTTGAGTCAGATTCCCAGAACCCATGTAAAGGATTGGCATGCTGGTGTATATTCTGTAACCTCAGTGCTATGGCATAGAGATAGACAGAGCTGGGACTTGATGGTTAGCAGGCCTTGGCAAAGGATCAAACTTCAGGTTCAGTGAGACTCAAAGAATAAATGTGGAGAAGCAATAGAACACATGACATGGACCTCTGACCTCCATATGTGCATGCTTTTATGAGCAAGCACACCCCTAGACACACATGCACCCCTCATCTCCCATGCATGAATCAACAGAAAAAGGTGATGTGTGCATGGTACTACATCGTGTTTTGTGTGTTTACACCCTCCTCCTCATTCATAACTAGCTCTATAGGGACAGTTGCATTTACATATCTGTGTGGGCTTTTTGAATTTTCTACCTTGTATTTTTGTATTGCAAACAGGAACTGGCTTATATTTATTAAAATATAATTAAAATCTGGCAAAGACTTAAATACAGGGTTGGGAAAAGAGAGTTTTCTGTTAGAAAAAGAACTCTTCTGGTTTTCAAATGAGATTATTTTCACCAAAAGGCATGCCTGGCTGCCTTACTGGGTTAATTAAAATTTACCCTCCTGAGGTTTTTCCGCTAGACCCCATGTGCACACCCATGACAGATGGTAATGTTACACAAAAGGAATGCAGAAGACAGGCCCAGAAGTAAACATTCTTGGACATGTTTACGTGGTTAAGAGCAGACATCTGTTATGGAAGTCTACTTCACACTAGTGAAGGATATGCACAAGCCAAGCAGTAAGATTTTAAAACTTCTCCTCCGAGACTGGTAAGTCAGGTGGCTTGGACAATAGCAACACACAGGCCTAAGTCTGTCTAGGAACCAGGCTCAGCTGTAACTGTTGAGGCTTGGCGCCTCCTTTACCTCAGCCTCACTTCCTAAAGTGCCACAATCTCAAAACAGGATCCTATCTTGGGACCAAGTATTCAAGTACATGAACCTGTTGGGAGCATTCACATCATAAAATCTGAAAAGCCTCCCTTCTATACCTGTATACACGGGCACTAAGTTTTGTGATTAAGTGTTTAGCAGTTTAAATTCCACAGTCAAAAGACTGACAACATTTTTGTGGTTTTATTTTATTGCTTGTTTGTTTTTTGAAACAGGGTCTTGTTTATATACACCAGGCTGGCCTTAAACCAATTCTCCTACCTCAGCTTCCTGAGTCCTAGGTTAAAGGAGTATATCACTATAGCTAGTTCGAGACTGATAATATTTTGTGTGGTGTTGTGTGTAGGCACATGTGTGTGTGCACATTTGGAAGCCACAGGTAGGAAACAGATGTCAGTCTCTATTGTTCTCTGCCTTAATTTTTGGCGCAGGGTATCTCAGTGAACCAATTGAGGTAGACTGGTTGGTCAGTGAGCTTCTAGGATCTACTAGGTTCTCCCCTGCCTCAGCACAAGGTTTACAAATGAGCACACTATCACAAGACCAGGAGACAGAGGAGGGAAGAGGAAAAGCCATTTAGTGAGCTCAGTAGGCCATGCCTCTTAAATATCTACTGTCCCATTGCTCCTAGCATCTGAATCCTTGGGGGCAACACACTAAAATCATTGTGTTCAGTATTCCCTGCATCCAATTTTTACTTCGGTATTAGGAATTCACTCAGGTCCTTTACGCTCACATGATAGGCACTTTCCAATCTGAGCCATCTCCCTGCCCCAAGACTGGTAACACCTGAAATGTAAAATAAAATAAAAAGGCAACAGTAGCAGTGAGCAGGGTCCTTCAATCTCAGTCCTGATACCAGAAGGCAGAGCATTCTTTGTAAGGTATTCATATCAAGGGCCTTGTGGAGCCTGTCTCTGAGAGTGGAGATTTTTTTCTCCAATTCAAAACAGTTACAACAGATGAGAGAAACCATTGTGTTTCACCAGTTTGATATTAGCAACCCAGCACCTATCTCCTGAGTTTACATACACAAGCTGATTGGCATTCAGCAAGTTCAAATGGCTTCAATATAGGTTTCCTGACCCACAAAACATAAACAATTAGAAGATGCTTGCTGATCACTACAAAGTAAATACAACAGTTTAAGTGTGTCCCCCAAGAAGTTAGATGTTAAGATTAGTGTGGTAGTGGACATTTAAAAGGCAAGGCCTCCTGAGGTCACAGACTGTCACCTACCCCTTCTCTGTGTCCTGGTGCTGTGATGTAATCCCTCTTGCACAAATTCCTACCAGTGTGATGTGATGACAATGAAGACAGTGCAGCTACAGGGCCCTCATATGAACCAGACCTACCTATATATTATGTCTGGACTTTCAGGTTCAAAAACTATGAGCTTAAACAAACTTCTATATTTGAGTAAGTAGCCAGCCTCACACATTTCCTTTTAGTAACAAAAAACACAGTCTAGTACAATGACATCCCCACCCCCAATCTCTCTTGGTCTTTCCTAGTCTAAGGCAGGTTTTTCCATTTCTACAACAAAAATCAATTGATTTTATTAGAACAAGAACCACAATATTTCAGGCATTTTCAGGTCTACTTTTCTGTAAATCTAAAACTTGTCTGCTCTGGAAAATGATGTCCTGAATATTGGCATCCAACAGTTTGTGTGGACATGGTTTGTTTCTTTGGTGTACTTATTTTGGGGTAGAGTTTCTTGGCCATATAGTAGTTCCAGATATGGACTAGTGAAGAGCTATTCAGCTCTTTTCAAAACAGCTACTATATCCATCAATATTTTGGGAGCTTTAATTTTTTTTATGTGTGGGGGTGTTTTGTCTACATGTGTATGTGCTACATGTATGCCTGGTGCCCACTAGAAGAGAACATCAGATTCTCTGGAACTGGAGTTACAGGTGCTTGTGAGCTGCCGAGCTCGGGGCTGGGAATCAAACCTGAGTCCTTTGGAAGAGCTTTATGCTCTGGAAGTGATAAAATAAACTTTGTAAGATTTTTAAAAAATGTGGACCAGAGGGGCTGGAGAGATGGCTCAGCGGGTAAGAGCACCGACTACTCTTCCGAAGGTCCTGAGTTCAAATCCCAGCAACCACATGGTGGCTCACAGTCATCCATAAAGAGATCTGACACCCTCTTCTGGTGTGTCTGAAGACAGCTATAGTGTACTTACATATAATAAATAAATAAATCTTTAAAAAATGTGGATCAGAGTTACTAAAAGCCATTAAAATGTAGCCCAACATATAAAAATGTGCAAATAAAACAAAACCCTCAAATCAAAAGGAAGTTATTTATTTGCTTATTTATTTATTACTCTGTTACGGTGCTCACAATGAAATCTGGGGCTACATCCATGATAAGCAGATGCCCTACAGCTGAGCTCTACCCTTAAGCACTTCCTAGCATATTTTGGATGTGTATTTCAAGTGATCAGTTGGCACACACACCACTGTCTGCAGTCTGGTAAATCCTGGCCTGTGAGTAGACTTGTGCAGGGGAATCTGCATGAACTTTCTACAAAATTTCAAAGTCAGCCAGCACGTCAGTCTGCAAACAGACATAATTCGTATTCACAAAATAATAATTCACATGTGGGATACAAATAAAGGTATACTCCTGGGTCTCATTCTAATAAAAGTGGCAGTTTACTTGTAGCTCATGATATTGACAAGAAAGATTGATTTTTGAAGGTGTTGTCTCCTCATAGTAACACTTGGAGAAGTTTATTTTAGCTCAGCCAAAATCTGAAACACTTAGAGGGTCATCTAAGGTGAAAGTAAGCATGAAAGCCCCAGCAGGCTACTGAGGTTCCAGCCTTCCTTCTCTCCTTCAATTTCAGCTGAAGTACCTGCAATTTCTTTATTAAATGTAATTTGGAAACAAGTGCAGAGCTTTGCAGAATGCAGGCCTACTTCTCAAATGGATTTTCAGGCAGAAGATGGAGTGACCCCACAGAAGGAGGCTCCTTACCGTCACAGTGAGTGCATGTGTGGACCTCTGGAGCAGTGGGCTATCCAGTATCCAATCACAGAACTTGAGAGGTGCGCACAAAGTCCAGGATCACCCTACATAGAAACAGAAAGATTTGCAAACAAATGTCATTAAAAAATCCATGAAGGCATATCCACATCTCACACACACACACCCGTTCCTTTAGAGATCCTTCTCATCCTAAGTGAAATTTTACATTTTATTTGTTCTTCATTGTCTTCACCTTTTAGATGAAGATACAGGTTCTAGATGCAAAGAAAAAAAACTAGAATAGGGATTAAAATAGCTGGCCAGACATTATTATGCATGTAGCAATTCTGACATGACAAAAATCAATACTCACACAGATTTTGCTGCTGCTATTACTTAATAATAATCTCCTAGGAGGCAACTTAGTTTTTAGGACAGTGCTTTATACAACTGACAATGTGCACACACCCTCAGGTAAAGACAGCACAATGAAGACACCTCAGATACCCCATGCATATAGCACATCTACCATGCTTGTTAATCAGCACACCTGCTCATATACCATGTTTGCAAATTGTATCTTATCTTTGACTCCTTTAAAAACAAAGACACCATCAACTAATATGTCTTTATTTGTTTCCCTTGGTGCTAGGGGGAAAACCTATAGCACTGCAGGAGTCATGCAAAAATTCTACCCCAGGCCCATCCTAACCTTTTGAGCAATGCTTTCATGAACTGCCATTTCAAAGGGTTCTGCCTGGATTTGTTTTAAAACCTTCTTGCTTACTTATTTAGTGTGTGTTTGTGTGCACTTGCAGCACCCACAAGACAACTTTCCAAAATCAGTTCTCTCCTTCTACCATGTGTATCCCTAGGAATAACTGAGGTAAGTCAACAAGCTTGCTGGTGGGTACCTTTAGCCTCTGAACTATCTTGCAGAACCCTGAAGTGATTTTGCAAAAAAAAAAAATAATAACAGATAAGATATTTTTTCAGTAACTAGGAAAACAAATCATTGAACCAGCAGTTGCCTAATGTGATGTATTTCTAACCTTGCAAAATTTCCTTAGTTGTGAATGAATCCAGCTTCCTAGAGTTTAATCTATCCAAAACCATCAGAAAATACAAGAACCAAGGAAATTGAACTCCTGCTTCTCAAGTTCTTAATCATTTTGAGTAATAACTAAAAGGTGCAGGTTTACTGTAATTCAAAGCCACCAGTGAAAACTGTGAGGCAAGTCGCTGCTTATTACCATCATTATCTGTTTTCAGGAAATGCAAGCAAATCACTCCTATAGAGTCATGTTTAGTTTATGATTCTTCTATTTAACAGAAGGAAATGAAAGGGATTTGACAGGCAAGTTCATAGGCCTCCAAGTTTCATTCCCATATTAAAAAAGAAAAAACTCATAAGGATTTTAGAAATAAAAATAAAACCCATACAAAATTCACCTATATAGTCTCTGAATGGAAATTAAAAGCCACCAAACTAGAAAGAATCAGGTACAAAGGAATATGCTTATAAGATAAAAGCAAATTTTGTTATGAAAAAAATCCACTGGGAAAGAGGGGCTAGGGAGATGGTTTAGCAGTTAAGAGTACTGTGCTGCACTTGCAGAGGACTTAAGTCACTTCCCAGTACACACATGGCCACTTCAATTATCTTTAATTCTCTTTCCTGAGAATACTGACTTCTTCAGGTACTCCATGCATGTGATACCTATATATACATTCAGGTAAACACTCATATACACCAAATAAAAAATAAATAAGTCTTTTTAAAGGAAAAATATGGTGGAAAAAGGACAAAACTCTTTAAAGGAAGCTGAAGAGGAAGCAAATGATTGCTTAGGGTAAGCTGTAAATTATGGGGTGGGAGAAGGATAAGCCTTATGATGAAATAGCTAAATGCTACAAAGTATCAAAATATAAGCAGCTGTCACCACAATAAGCTCCAAATTGCCTGTAAATTAAAAGATTAAACCCCACCATAATTCAATAAGCAATTAATATACTAACAGTTCCTATTACAAGCTGTTCAGAAAAAAATTTAGAAATGAATTTCTATTTTCCTTGGTCCAAAACAGATGGTAACTCACAAATCAGAGTTTCAAAACTGAAGACTATCTTTTATATATGTTGTGAAACTGTGTAAGCCTAATTGACTCATCTGTGTGTGATCAACACACGCACACACAAACACACACACACACACACACTAACAAAGGGGAATTATGACTTTGGTTAATTCTTCTGGTTATACAACCTGTCAAAAATAAATTAGCTGATTGCTGAAAACAATAAATCAAAACAAGAAACTAAACATTACAATAGCTATTTTAGATGGATTTCCCCATGATTAGTAAGTACCTAAAACAGAATCATCATCAATAGTTGGTATTCTTAGGCCTGAGGAGATGGCTCAGTGGGTAAAGTGATAGCTTTGCAAGCACTAGGACCTCAGCTCAGGTCCCCAGAACCCATATAAACCCTGAACATGGCAGTGAACATCTGTAACCCCTGTGCTGTTGGGTAAGGAAGGACAAGCATATCACTCAAGCTCACTGGCCAAACAGTCTAGCTTAATCAGTGAGTTCCAGACTAAGGACAAGTTTGCCTTCGTCATGACATTTTATCAGAATAATAAAAGAAAAACTAAGAGATTCATTGTATTTTTTACTGTTTAGTTGATGCCCTAAATTACACACAAAACTCCAGGCGCTTAGGTATGTCCCAGCATCCCCCTCTGCCCCACAGCTATATCCTGTATTTCCCTCTGTCATGTTATCCAAAGCATGCACTTTTATGTTTCCAGTTAATAGAAGGATGTCATCCCATGTTCATTTTTGCACTCTAGGCTGGATACAGAGTATGTCTGAACACAGAATATGTATAGTAAATATAATCTGAGGGAGGGGAAGTGCTTGGAGGGGAGACAGACCATACATGTTCACAGAGCACTGCAGTAGCTGATAACACACATTAACACAGTAATTACACAATCTGCCACATTTGTTTTCTTCCTATTTGTCTTAATTGCAAAATACCAGAAGGAGTAAAATATTTTCACAAGGATACTAGAGTTCAGAAAGATTCGTTTGTAATTCTTCCTGTGTGGGTTGGAATCCAGGGACTTGCACATGCTAAGCATCCTGCCCAGTTCTATTTTTCTTTTGGGACAGTATAATGATGCAGACTAGCCCTGAAAATGATATTCTTCTGCTTCAGGCTTCTCTATGCTGGGACTACAAGATTTTCAGTAGGTATTCCTTCTATACCCCTGATGTGACATCTCAACACACTAATGTCCTATTTGAGTGCTCACAAGCCAGCATTCACTACTATTTTACCCTCTAACTCTTCATCTAATTACTGTTGAGAAGTCACACAGATGTAGCCAAATGTCCAAACTCAAGAAACCCCTCTGTTAAGGCCTATTGTAAAGTCAAATAGGTAGGGTTCTCCATTCCCGCTCTGCTCTAAACCTTGTTCATCATTTTACAGTGCTCCAGAACAAATCTGTATATTTGAAAAATACTGTAAGAAGTTTTATTCTTATTTAGTTAGTTGTTTTGAATTGGGGATGTCATATATAGTTCAGGCTGGCCTTTAATTCACAATCTTCCTGTTACAACCTCCAGGGTACTAGCTACAGGCAAATACAAGAACTATGGGGGACTCTAGAGATGCAAAGAGACCAGAGGCCAACTCTGGAATCACAAGTGAATGTTCTGGGACTAGACAAGAGGGCATGGATTATGGACCAGTGCTGGGATCACAAATGTGTGCTACAAAGAATCCTTGGGATAACAAGTGAGCTGGGATTACAAGTGAGCTCTGGGACCAACAGGGACCATAGGCTACCACTGGGATTTCAGGTGAAGGTACTGGCATGCACCATAACACATCTAGCCCACCAGCAGTCCAGACATAAACTTTTCAGCACTTGCGCATACGTGCATGTATGCGTGTGCATGTGTATAAGCCAGAGGTTGACATTGGGTAACTTCCTTGATTGTTCTGCACATTACTGAGATAGCCCCTCATTGAGCTGAGAGCTCACCTGTTGAGCAAGTCTAACTAAATAACTTGCTCCAGGGATCCCACTGCCTCTTACACACCAGGCTTATAGTTAGTTTTTTATGTAGGTTCTGGGGCTCAAAGCCTGGTCCTTATCCTTGTATAGTAAGTGGATCATCCACTGACCCATGTATGGTCATGCAGAACTTTTAAATTGCATATAAGAAATAATATAGATAAGCAATAAATGATAATGAAAAATGTGTTCCTCTCAAAGACAGTCATCTTAGGGGATCACACGCTCAGCCTACGTGAATGGCACTAGCAATTTAAAGAGTTCTCCTTAAACATGATACCAAATTTCCAAGTATTTTCCTCACAAGAGGAAATCCTGTTTTCAAGACTCATTATCACAAATAAATTTGCCATTTATTGAGTACTCATGTGTTCAATACAATAAGAATATCGCAATTCAAGCTCCCTATCACTCACTAATCATAACCCAGCATCTTCAAGATTGTTCTTTGGTTTTAGTTGAAGTAAAATAAAATCACTTAACATAAAATTAATGACTTTGAAAATGTGCAGTTTGGTGGTATTTAGTACCTTAAGTATCTTAAGAAACCACCACCCACAAAACACTTTCATCATGCTAAAGGAAAAAAACTTTCCTCCTATTCACATTCATTCCACCTGCTAGTTGGATATCCATGCCTGTGGCTTGCCTACTCAACACATTTCATAAATACACACTGCACAGTGACCATCTGTGTCTGGCTTCTCTCAGTGACCATATTTCCAAATTGTTTCCTTCAGCCGCAAGGATCTAACCTCATTCCTTTTTATGGCCATGCACCATATTGTTAGTGTTGAGTGATTTCCCTTCCAGGGACAGTCAGGCAATGTCAGGAGAGACCAAGTGGAGGTGAGACTCTTCTTTTTTGAAACAGGAAGAAAAGTACACATGCACGCACATATAGTCCATGTTTTCTCCAAAAGAAATATAAAACCAATGTGTATTTCCCAATAGGCTCTGCGAGCTTAAAATTTTATGACAATATTTGACTGAAACCAAAGTATGCCAAGATGCTAATGACTTAAAAAATAAGTATAATAATAGTGCCAAGAAGTAGGGCAGTTCTCCATGAACCTTTATTCACTGGGAATTAAAATCAGGTCACCATCCTCAATTTTCTTTTTATGCATGAAACTATGACAGTGGTCACAGGAAGGTGAAAATTGGCAATTTATGAATTGTCTCCTCAGATCACCTATACACACACACACACACACACACATATTATGTTGGAATACCCTCCCTTCAGACCATAACTTCTTAAGTTGCAGGTATGATCCCATATGGTGTCATGTAGGACTTACCAAAAACAATTGGCCATGGTTCAAGGTTTCTGAGCGCACAACCGAGAATCAATTCAAAGTCAAACTTCTAAAGAATACAAGGGGCTTCCAGTAGGGCTTGCCCATGCTGCCTGTGTGTAACCTCACTGCAGCCTTGCTTCTAAAAATATAACACACAAACTGCCCATGTTGTCACCACATGCTCAGGTTTTAGACTTACGTTAAGAACTGCTGTGCTTTTCTCAGGTACACAGACTTATGCTCTTACAAAAACAGCATGGCTTAATTATGAAAAGCAAAGACTTTGTAGTTTCCTACATCATTCCTCAGCATGCCAGTATCAAGTTAGTATGTTTTTGGATGTCTGATCTTAAAACCTGATGTTCAAGTTTCTCCTCTCTCCCCCCATTTTCATTATGTATTGTACATGTGTGTATATGCATGTTTGACTGTGTGTATGGAGCCCTGAGGTAGATGCCAGGAATCATCCTTCATTTCTCTGCCACCTTACTGATTGAAGCAGATCACTGGCTGTCTTGCTAACTAGCTTGCTCTGAGAAATCCCAGATCTCTATCTTCCCAGTATGGAATTATTATAGGAAGGATCCAAACTCAAGTTCTCACACTTGCCAGGCAAGTGTTCTGAACACTGAGCCATTCCGAACCCAGGATCTGACATCAGTTTCATTAAAATAATAATAATGACAATAATGATCATAGGACTCTGGCTTAGGACAGAATTTCCAAAAATTTCTCAAATGCCCTTAAATATTTTGTGCCACGTATGTATTTATACAAAGTGACATTCTTGGCACTGAAGATTATAAATTCAAAATATTGATTAACTTTGAAACCACTGAAGATGCTCTACACCCTACTACATTATGATTTAATTCTTTTTGTAGCAAAACACATCCATCTCATTAGTATGCAAATCTGCTTTCATGTTAATGACAAAGTTGTACCAAAGAACTGGTTTGGAATAAATTTATCATCAATAAATGTTTTATATATCCTGTATATGGAGAATTGCATAAAAATTTACTTGAGCAAAAAGGTTTCACAAGTAGAAAAACAAAAGAAACCATTGATTTTAGCAGGGTGTTTTATCATTGTGGTACATAATGCCCCATATTTATATGCATTCCTGAAGACACAGGGATCTCTTTCTTTTTAAAATTAGACTTATGGCACTGCCTTCTTAACAATAACTGTAATTTCATATACAAATTTTGAGGGTGTAAATTTGATGTCCTTTAAAAACTGAGCCTATACAGCATAAACACAATAGATAGCTATCAATTTAAACCAAGGAACACTGTAGAAAAAAAATAAGTTAAAAATCGTATAGGTAAAATGATTAAAAAAAAATGCTGTTCTATGTCTACAAGCTGAATTGAGTCCAAGTATCTCTGAGGGGCAGGGGAACATTTCATTGCTGTTATCTGCAGATGGCATTCATGTCTTGTAGCATCAGTTTTCCCTTAACATGCAAAAGAAAGACTCTCCAGAATGGGACATGGTTTGAGCAATGCTTGACATATATTTAAGATAAATAGGAGAAATGGGGACGAAAAGGGTGGCTTAATAGTTGAGCACTAGCTGTTTTTCCACAGGACCTGGGTTCAATTAATAGCATCCTCATGATGGCTCACAATCATGTGTAATTCCAGATCCTGGCATGCCTGTAGTGCTCAAAATACATGCAAAGGAGAGACAATGTATAAATAAGGAGTTTTGAAACACTTTTAAGCTTACTGGAGTCTGCATAGTAAGTTAGCAGTACTCAGCTACCTGCTAATACCTCTTTTCACAAGTGTTCAATGTTCTACCTATTTCCTAAAAAGAACCAAGTGCTTTCTCGGTAACCCAAGTCTGCATGGTACAGAAAATCAGTGCCAAGTTATAAACATATGAAAACATAAATGCAGAATTTCCTACCATTGTCTTCCCAATTTGGGTTAGTATTCATACAAAAAGAAGAAATTAGTTTACTACAGGAGTCAATAGTCATTGATTATAACATATATATGAATGTAATATGTGGCAATATTCAGGACTAGAGATACTGTAAAGTTCTAACATGATATGGCAATAGATCACCAGATATAAAGAATGGCAAAGTTGATGGCTATAAATATTAATTAGAAGCATACAGCAAAAAGTGAGAAAATAAAATACAGTTAACCAAAGGGCAAAATTATAAAAATACCTAATTCATGAAAGTATAGAGGAAAGGAAGTGGGGAAGGGGGAAAGAAATGCAGAAAATGTCGTAGAAATACAAAATAAATTGCCAGTATTAAATGCTGCACTGAAATAATACAATTGGGTGATAACAAGCCAGGTCCCATTTATGTTATGAAAATACATAAAATACTGTGTGTGCATGTATATTCTACTAGTGCATGTATATGGAACTGATAAATGTTATGCTTACTATGATGATATCACTGAGAATCTTTATATATTAATCACCCTTATTCACATATATTATTATATTAACAAATTCACATACATTCATATTAACATATGTGGTAGCCAGTGTTAATTCTCAGCTTGACAGATTCTGGGGTCACCTGGAAGACAAGCCTCTAGGCCTACCTATGAGGAATTATTTGGCTTCTGGTCATGCCTGTAATAAGTTATATTAATAGACTAGGTTAACTGAAGTAGGGAAGATCTATTATGAAAGTGAGTGGCATCACTTCTTGGGCTGTGCCTTGCACTGTATAAAAAAATTACAATGTCAACTGATCTCTCAGCTTTCTGATTGTAAATGCAAAGTGATCAATGGACTCAAGTTTCTGTGGCTTGGATTTCCCTACCACGATGGACTGTAGCTTTGACCTATGAGCCAGAAAATACACTTAACCCTTCAAGTTGCTTTCAAAAAACTGATTCTATGTGTGTGAATGTTTGTCCCCTTGCATATATGTGTACAATATATGCATGCGTGGTGTCCTGAGAGGTCAGAAGAGGGCATCATATTAGAGTTACAGACAGTAATGGGTCATCATGTGGATGCTGTGACCTGAACCTGGGTCCCTGGGAAGAGAAGCAGGGCTCTTAACTGCAAAGCCATCTTTATGGAAACTCCCTTGAGTTGATTTTTGTCGTAGTATTTTACCACAGCAACAACATTTGTAATCTCAGCACTCTTGCAGTGAGACAGCTGTCTTAGAGAATGAGGCAATAAACTAGAGACACCCATCTCAAGCATGATGGAGATGAAAACCCACACCTGTGGTTTCCTCTGACCACCATATATGCATCTGGGCATGCACATACCTGCTCTCTCACACAGATACCTATAATAAAAACAATGAACATAAAAGAAGAAATGTAAACTGGGTATGGTGCATGCAATCCCAAAACCCATGAAGTTGAGGCAGAAGGATCAAGAGCTTGGGGCCAGTCCTGGCTACATGACAAGATTGTCACTTGTTTAAAAAATAAAGTGTCTGTCTTGGTGGTTCACACCTATAATCCAAGCATTTGGGAGGCTCAAGCAGATGGACCTTTATGAGTTCAAAGTTATCCTGATCCACATAGCAGGATATGGGACCTCCCTCAAGTTGATTTTTGTCAAGAGTATTTTACCACAGCAACAACCTACATACCCAGGATAGCAAGGACTACATAGTAAGACTTTGTCACAAATCACACCCCCAACCTCCAAAAATGAAGAAACAAAACATGGATTGATTCACAGATGCTACACAGTTCTGCCTCTATCTAGTTTGGTTGGTAAGTTACTGTCACACCATACAAGGACACTCTATTGCAAGAAGACTGAACAATAACTTGGCAACCACATTGGACATTTGAGAGGTTCATTTCCCTCATTTTCAAGGCATCCACAGAGTTTACTGAGGATAATGGGGAGATGGAGAGAGCTGGGTAAGAGAACACACATACAATTGCATTTTTTCTACCATATACCTCTATTGTGAGTGGGGTCTCATTTTTCTTAATCAAAAGAACAAAATGATGTTCTATATCTTTCAAGTTATGCTCCTCTGTTAGGCTTTTTAATAGTTATTTGATCACATTATGGACTTCTAGCATCAAAGAAACACACAAAAAGCCCACATAGTCAATGTAAATAAAAACACATCTTATTAGTCTACTGCCCTCATCAACTTTCTGTTATAGCTAGACAACTATAAAGAAGGAAGGTTTATCTGGGCTCACAATTGCTGCCTTTGGATCTGTTGTGAGGCAGCTTTCAATGGAAGAAGAAGTTCACCTAATAAATTAAAGGAACAGAAAGGGGCAGAGGTCCCAATATCCCCTCCAAGTAAGTGCACACCCCCAGTGACTCAACTTCTTCTCACTAGGCCCCACTTACAGGTTCCATGATGCCTTCAATAGCATTGTGGGACGGGAAACAAACATGGGAAACAAAGTGTAGGGAAGACATTTAAAACAACCCTAAACTATGGCAGCTACTATATTTATGATCCTCCACCATGGTTTGTCTTAAGTGTCAACTAGACTGCACTGAGGGCTGCCTGGGAGATTAATGTAGTACATCTCTGGTTGTGTCTATGAGGGCGTTTCCATATAGATGATGAACTGATCACTTCGTGACTTCATGACATAGTAACATTACTAGGAAGTGGTAGAAGGTGAAAATTGGGGCATAGTTGGAGTAAAAGGTAACAGACTGCATCTTACCCTGGTCCTGTCACAGAAACTGATTTTTTCTATGCCACATGCTTCCCTGACCACAAGGTTCTGCCCAAGCACACAGGGCCATGATATGGGGATGGAACTCATAACCAAAACAAACCTTCCCTTTTGTAAATTGATCCTATCAGATATTTTGTCACAGTCTACTTTCTGAAATGAATTTAACCTACATATGCAACACAATGGGGGAAGCTGCAGGAAGACAGATTGGGGTCAGCACATTGCTATATACAAGACCAAAGAGTGAGTATCAGATATTGTGACTATAGTATCAAGGCAAGTATTGTACTCTTAAGTAGGAGCAGAGAAGCAGTCAATAAGAAGCAAATGAACAGGTGAGGATATGTTCCAAGATACCTTTACCTATAAAAACTAACTGTGGCTGAGTGGCCCAATAGGCAATAGTTTCTCTACCTCTACCTTGAAGCATATTACCATGGCCTGGTTAATCAATGCACTGCAAGCACATGGAAAAGTTAAAATAGATAATCTACAGCTGTCATCAGAGTGAACACAGGCATCACACAGTTTGGAGAGGTCATCACTCCAAGTGATGGAGAGTGCACATCACTCCAAGGTTACACAGGTCTACTTTCTGTCACCAAGGAACATATCAGTGGAGAGGGGAGGAACACAAGAAAGAACATGGCCAGGATTTTGGTCCCTGGGATCTTTAACTTCAGAAGACCAAACTTTATATTTTGATGAGGTTTTAAGGATGTCGACACACACAGCCTTGCAAAAAACTTCCAGATATTCTGAAGACGCTTATTTTTCAGTTCCTAACATAAACACTCAGATATTTTGCAAGAACTAATTCCTCAGTCTGGAATGGACTCAGTGTGTAGAAAACACGAGACTAGCATAAAAAACAGAATTCCTCCCCATACCCTGCAAAGACATGCAGTGACATGATTCCTAGTCCTCCTTTGCATATTGCCTTTGTTGTGAATGAAGAACAGGGACACTAGTATATTCTCAGAGGTGGCAGATACAAAGGAGATGGTTTACAGTGTGAGACCACGGGACAACAAACACTTCACACAAGCAAGAAAGCTGTGACTTAAATAATCATGTACATCATGATGAAGCAGCTGACATAAATCTCATGAGGTGCCAGGTATTACAAATGCTGTATTATGAATGCTGTATATTAACGATATAGGTCACGTGAATCTGAGGTAGGTAGGTTAAAGGTAATTGCCACATAAGCCTGATAACTTGAGTACAATTGCAGGAGCTACTTTGAAAGAAGAGTACTGACTCCTGTAAGGTTTTTTTCTGACCTCTATTTCCATACTGTGGCACATTCACACCCATACTCACCCATCAGGCACTCATGTTTACTGCCCCTCCCACTTCTCTTCTCTAACAATAATACAAATGTTAATTTAAAGGAAGACAAACTCTAGAAGAGTAGAAGGGCCAAGCATAACATCTTTCAAATGTTAAAGTTTTGCTCTCATCTAAAAGACTCAAAGAAGCTCAAAACAGGGATTAAAAAATATTTTTAAATGCCTATCCATTGAAGGTCTTTCTCAGTAAGGGAGCAGAGTCTCTATGTCCTATCATCACTGCTGGTCCTTTAAGGATTACTAGTCTGCATATGGGGTACTGAAGCCAACACAAATACAATGAAGTTCATTTGAATGGATCAATAACATTCCAAGTACTATGTGCTATAAAGATACTCAGAAACAGAGACACATCTCACACTAAGACTTTCAGAACTGAAAATCTGACCCCCAGAATCATACCCAGGGAACCCGGAATGTAGGTCACCAACATGGCATTCCACCAACATTTCATTGTACCACATGACCTGTGTCAAAATACTTAAAATAACAAAGACAATAAGGGCCAAGGAAATGGTTCAGCAGGTGAAAACACTAGTCCTGCAAAGCCTGGCCTCCCAAGTTCCATTCCCAGAACCAACATAAGATGCAGATGTGCAGATGTACACCTGTAATCCCAGTGCACCTCCTGGCAAGAAGTAAAGAGAAAAAAGGACAATTAGCTGTTAGCTCAAGAGTCAAAAGGGCCCAGAATACCAAGCATAGCCAAACAGGAAGAGACACTGTTTCAAACAAAATGGAGGCCAGATTACTCAAAGATTGTCCTCTCACCTACCAACACACCATGGCACAAGTATACCAGTGTGCATGCACGCATGGACACACACACACACACACACACACACACACACACACACACACACACACACAGACACTAAAAGGGATATTCTGACTTTACATTCTCTTGGTGCTTTACAATCAAACTATTGACTACATTATCTCTTGTTCATCTTAAGATCTCATTATCTCTTGTTATCTCTTGTTATATTTATGCACAGCTTAAATTGTATTTTTCCCTGTCTCTGCATTCCAGTATGGTCTTATTTCTTGGAAATCACACTCCATATCCCTAGGAGAACACGGTCTCCCTAGCCATGTAAACTAGCAAACCCTCTCAAGAGATTATTTCCAAAGGAAAGCTGTCATTAGATGAACAGAATTCCTCATGAAGCCTGGGTGTCTTGTTGGAAATAATCTAAGCTTGTTGTGTTAATGAATGGGAACAGTGCTCTCAACTTCTACCACATGAAGTTATATACTCCAATACAGGTAAAGCTACACATGCAGCCTGTTACCAGACAACAGACACTATATAGACACAATAAGGATAACTGCACATATATCACCAGAATATTGGGTGATTTTCTTTCATGTAAATATGCATGGTATATGTTTGCATGCATATTCACTATGAATGCAGGCACCCATGCATGTGGCAGTCAGAGGATGACATCAAGAATCTTCCTTGATCTCTCCCCAGGGTCTTTCTATTTCTATTGAACCCAGAACTCTCCCCCACATTCAGCTAGTTTCGCTAGCTACCTTGCTCCTGGATACCCCTGTTCCCACTTTCCAAGCACTAGAACTACAAGGAGGCTAAAACTACAGGAGGCTGCAACACCACACACACACACACACACACACGCGCACACAGTCTTTTAAAGTTTACTTAAACTGGCCACATAAGGGGATGAATTTGTGTAACATAATTGTAATGATTTTTTAGAAGCATCAAGTGGGTTTTAGCAAAGCAAAAAGAACCAAATTGGGGGGGGGGGGAAGGTGAGCAGATTTTTCCTTCTGGAAGAGAACATTAAAATCTTTACTAATTCTCAAATTAAATTTGTACATGTCTTGCCAATCTGACTACATGAATGGCATTCTGAACAGTTCCTCCAGGCTGTTTTCCCAGATGATTTTATCTGCCCACCTTTCTCTATTTTACTCCTTTCCTCTACCCCAAACAGACTCTTACATACAAATATCATTTCCAAATGCGGTTTCAGAAAAGAGAAAGTACACATGCCCCATTTCCTAAAAAAATTAAATTCCAAATGTGCTGGCTAATTTTGCAACTTTATTTCCCTTTGAGTTTGTCAAAATTTGTCTCAGGTTCTAAGATGATAATTTCAATAAAAGAATATGCTAAATAAATGTAAGCTACATAGATACAGGTGTGATGGTTGGGGTTGACTCCTGACAACAAATACAACACAAAGTGTGGTCCTAAAGTGGGGAAGGCACTGGCCATAAAGATCTGAACTTGGATCCACAGGACCCACATAAAGCCAACTGCAGCATATGTCTATAATCCCAGTAGACTACCAGACATTTGGGAAGAAGAGACAGAAGATCACAGGCCAACTAGCCTGGAATATGTAGCAGTCAACAACCAGACTATTTCAAAAAATGTGGAAGGTAATGACCAACCCAAGGAAGTCTCCTGACCTGAGATACACAACATGGCAGGTACATACCTGCACACAATAAACATATATTGTAAACACTACAAATGCATAAATATTGTAAAAGTATTAAAATTAAAATGCCATTTTGAGGACATCATTCACAAAGGGAATATGTGAAATATTCTAATATAAAAACCACCATAGAATACCCAGAATGGCATTTATATCATTTTAGAGGGTTAATTGAAAAAAGAAAAAAGACAGTGCTTCTTAGTTGGATACAAATCTTGTTCCCAAATTGAGCATGAACAAAGGATCAGAATTTTGAAGACTTTTCTCACATTGGACACCTTCACTTTTGAGACATACCTCCAGTTCAGTGGGAATATATGGACTGCTTAACAGAAATATGAGGAAACTAAGTTGTTGAATCCCAAGCAGAAAAGAGGATATATCTGAAAGGAGCAAAACTAAGACTTCCTTTTTTACTTAAAACAAACAAACAAACAAATAAACAAAGCAAGCTTCCATCCTCCTGAGATCTTCACAACAACTACAATTGATTCTTGCAGACAGGTGTAGCAGTCAACAGTCAGGTATTGGGTGTCTAACTTGGCTCAGCCAGTTAACTCTCTCTGCCCCACACATCTTTTATTTCTAAGACAAGATCTTGCTATGCAGTTCTGGCTGGCCTCAAAACTGGTCATACAGTCTGAAATAGGCTGGAACTATGGGTTTGCTTCCTGAGTACTGGGATTACAGGACCCGCTACAACCACATCTGACTCAAATTTATTCTTGGAGGATAGAGCAAAACCAGCCTGAGGCTATGTTGCTTCTGTTATTGCCCCTCGATTCTGCTATTGCATCAAATAGTCATATTCAATATAAAAATCAATTGCAGAGTTTAGTTCCAGTAAGAGTTCAACTATGAACAAAAAACTCTGAGTTTCAGAGAAATTGAACCCTGGATGGAACTGGAAATTACAACCTGTTCCTACCCTAGCCTACCAGCATCTATTTTACAGAGAGTAGGTCTTTTGTTTGGGGTGGAGAGGGTAGGTGTGATGAAGCTAATCATTCAGGATTCACTCTAGTATTAGGGTTTTTTTCTTTCATTTTAGATTGCCCCTCTACTGCCTCCCCCACTTCTAGCTTCCTGGGTCTCCAGCTCCAAGCTGGGCAAAATCTACAGGATCTGTAATCACAGAGAGACAACACTGGGGATCTAAATTGGACTTCTGTTGTAGTCCCATAACTTTTGGTAGTTTAATGGATACATCTTAAAAGTCTTCCATTTTGTGTGTAATTATACCTTTCCTTCAAATGCTGTAAAGAGCAACATACACACACACACACACACACACACACACACTCACTCACTCATACCACTTAAACCTAAAAAAGAATGGACATACTGGGTTGGAATAGTTAAAACTATTTACAAAGCTCTGTTAAAGGAAAATATATGCTGAAAGATTTAGCAAGAACTAAAGCATTAAATTCTTTTTAATATTTTTAATTTAAGTAGATCACTCCCCCTTCTTTCCTCTAGCCACTCCCAGTTACCATCCCTCAAACCCCTCTCTTGATTACCCCCACTAGAAATATGAGAGCCTCTTTTACTTTGTCACATGCATACATATGTATATATACACACAAACACATAAAAATTATTTTCTGTCCAAATGGTCTGCCCTGAAAACATACATGCGAGTAATATACAGAGTGAACAGATATTTAGGATGAGATAACATGTAGACAGAAGCATGGCATATCCTAATCATTATAGCAACTACAGGAAAAAACAATTTCTCTTTTTTGTCTTTTTAACTGACAGAGGGATCCTGAAGAATGTTCTTTTCTTCAACCAAGAAGAGATAAATGACATTCTACACATTTCTTAAATTACACAGGTCAAAATTGTAGCACTCCAAGCATACCAAAATAATACTATAAATTATGTTCAGCAAGGGCTGGGAGCTCAGCAGCAGAGTGATCACATCCTGGGCTTGTTCCACCAATATTTTAACATTTATGCTGTATGCTTCTTTGGTGAATATTGTCACAATAAAACACAAATATCACATTGTTTTTCTTTTTAAATCAGGTTTCTGTCCTGAGAATCATAACAAGCCACGTGCCATGCATGGTATATGCTTTACCTAGTAGGATTCAATTTGTTTGCCTGGTTTGTTCATTGCTACCTTCCCTGCATTTCACCTAGTATCTGCACAATAAATAGTCATTGGGTTGTTCAGTTTGTTAGGCTGAGAGATGAAATGAAGACATCATCAAAGAAGATAATGTCAGTCAGAAAGTCAAGCAAAGAACCAGCCACAGAGGTATAAGACACCTCTATGGTTAATAGTGATTGTCAATTTGACAAGATCTAGAATCTCCTAGTAGACAACCCTCCATACCTAAGTGTGTGTGTGGGGGGGGGAGCGGTGTCTAGATTAGGCTAGCCTCTGGGCATGTCTATGAAGGACTATCCAGATTAAGTGAACAGAGGTCACAAGACTCACCTTTGAATCTCAGTGGCACCATTACATAAGCTAGGGTGGTAGATCAAATAAAAAAGAAGAAAATGAGCTGAGCCCTAGCTGTCATTTCTGTTTCCCGAGTCTGGATGCAATGTAGCCAACTGCTTCGTGCCCCCCCCTTCCTGCATTGAATGCCTTCCCCACCATAATGCATTTTATTAGATCCAAAATAAACCCTTTCTCCCCACATCGCCTATAAAAATTTACTTTTTGAAGCTAGGCATGCTGATGCACAGATGTAATCCCAGCATCCAGAAGGCTGAGGCAGGCCACTCTTGAGAGATGTTTGGGCTACATAGTTAAGACCTCATCTCAACATCAGAAACAGCCAAAACAGTATTAACGCCTTTTGCATTTCTTTTTCCTATTACTCAAGCTCCAAGACTAACAAATGTGTCTTCATTTTTTACATTCACCAAATCTCAACTTGGATGTAAAATTTTAACTGAAAATACGTGAGTGGAAGCTCATGAAATGCACACATGAAAAAGTGAACTTTTTGATCATGAAATTCTTCTCTAATTGGTTCACAGACAAATTTTTAAATTACATGTCTACAGCGTTTTTCTTCCTGAACCACTTCCAAATCCATTAATAACCACAAACTTGTCCTAGTTTAACACTAACCCCTGCCTAAAAATAGAAAAACTTTCCATTTGAAAAGTATTTTCCATTTTATGAGTTGGTTTGCCTAGTTTCAAAATGGGAGCCTGAGAGCTTCAAGCCAGACCAGATCATCACTGTAACTGTAGGCACACAACAAAAATGACACGCAAAATCCACACACTGTTCACATGGCTTATAGGACAAGGAGCGTCTATAGAAATTAGATTAATTGGAATACACCAGGTAAATTTCACTTTTATGTGTATGAATATTTTTACCTGAATGTCTGTGGACCATGTATGCAGTGCCTGCAGAGGCCAGAAGAGGGAGCTACATTGCCTAGAACTGGAGTTACAGTGTGTGGGCTGCTACATAAGTTCTAGAAATGGAACCCAGGTCCTCTGTAGGAGCTGCCAGTGATCTTAAAAAGCATTCACTCTAGTCTCACTAAGTAATTCTTTTTAAGATTTACTTCTATTTTCTGTATATGATGCTGCGCATATATATATATATATATATATATGCATGCATGCTCATGTGATCTGCACAGTACCTTCTGAGACCAAAAGAGGGCATCAAATCCCCTGAACTGTAGTTACAGTGTGAGAGTTACCATGGTAGGTGGTAGAAATTAAACTCAGGTCCTCTGCAAAAATAGGACATAATCTTGATTACAGAGCCATTTCTCCAGCTTCTAGATAAAGTTCAAATTCATGGCACTATATAGTAAAAAGAAAGCTTCCATACTGATTTAACCTAGGGCCAGATATTAGAATATAAATGTACTAGTTTCCTTCTACTTTCTCATTTGTGGCTGATTTCCACAGACAGAGTTTCTCACTGAAGCTGGAGCTAGGATGACAGCCAGCCATTCCCTGGAATCCTTTTATGTGTGCTTCCACAGTTCTGGTGTTACAGGTATTCTTACCCATTGAGCCACCTCTCCAGCCTCCAAAGGTAAATGTTTTCAAGGCTATATAATCCTTGTTTTAGTTCTATGCTCTCAGCATCTTTCTCCCACCTTGACCAGTTTGAAACACATTAATAATCTCACAGTTCTGGCAGAAGAAAAGTCATCTTCAAGGAAAAAGAAAAAGGCAGTTTTCTCTGAAGTTATTTTTAATATACTAAATTATTATAAGTTCCCTTAGACACTAGAACAAGCTGCAGGTAGAAGCTGTGGGTGTCAGAATAAAAAGTTATGAGCAAGTAGTTCCTACACTGAGCTGACAGCCACCTTATACCTTTGAGCTCTTTGACCCTTACAAAATTTAGCTGTTGTGAGGCATACAGAGATGGCTTAGTGGATAAAGGGCTTGTAGTGCAAACCTGAAGACAGGAGTTCAGGTTTCCAGCACTCATATAAGTGCTGGGTAGGTGGGTTGGCCTGTCTCTAATTCTGGAGTTCCACTAGCTGAGACAGGAATGATCCCCAAGACAAGGTTAGAAGTTCAACTGAGAGACTGCCTCAATTAATAGTGTAGAGAGCAATTGAGGAAGACTTCCAATATCAACTGCTGGCCTCCCCAAAGACACTCACACATGCATGTACACATGTGGGGGGTGTGTGTCTTGGGGGGACATGTACACATACATACAGGCGCACACACATGGGGGCAAGCACTGAAAGGAAAAAGACTTAAGGGTATTTTGGGCTCGTAATGCTTTATCTGGGCTTTTCTTTTTTCTTAAAGGTCTTTTGGTTGGATATTATGGTTTCTGATTTTGTTTTTAATGGGATTCCTATGTGTTCTATGTGTGTGAGTATGTATGTCTCTGTATCTTTGTGTTTCTTGTGTTTTTTCTTTGACTCTTATTTTCTGTTTGTTTTGTCTTATCCTTTTTTGTTTTTATCTCATTATTATTAGCCTATTTTCTAATGAGAGAGAGAGAGAGAGAGAGAGAAAGAAAGAAAGAAGATTTAGGGGGTTGGGGAAGTGGGGAGGATCTGGGAGGAGTAGGGGAGGAAAACCATAATCTATTTCAAAACAAAAAGCATAAAGGAACAAATGACTTCAAATGCTGGAGCATGTAGTGTGGAACAGCTGTATTTAATCCATAGTGACAAACTACTTGGGGGCCCTTGTGCAGCAAAATAAATTGTTTCAAACTGAACTAACTCATCATGGATCTGTGTGGCAAGTATGTAGTTCACTTCATGAGATGGAAATTACAAAGCACAACAAGAAATTTGCTTGCTGGGCGGTGATGGCACACACTTTTGATCCCAGGTGGCACAAACCCTATGCAGCCGAGTTCAAAGTCACTAGCACCCACCAGGTGTCACATTCTGAAAGAAGGGTGTGAGTAAGTATAGTATGCCTCTCTAATGTCTATGCTCACTGCATGAGGTGTCACCACCCAAATTCCTATTGATAAAAAAATTGAATCACAAGCCACATCTCCATGGATTAGCTCAAACTATATTGAACCTGGCAGGAAATGATTCACTCGAAGCCTGGCTTACCCTGTCAGCATACTTTTGAGCAAAAATATGCAAGCATAATCAACAAGTTAAATCTGTTAAACTGTAAAACACAGACGATCTACTCTAAAATTATCAGAGCAATCCAACAGTAACTTCTCAATCATCATTTGCCTTGCCTTACTTCTGTTTCATTTCAAGGTCTGAAATGCTTTCTTAGGAAGAAATAAAGAAAATCCTGCTCTGAACCAGCTGGAATAGATACTAGGTCTGCTTTTGGAGAGCGTGATGTCGCAAAGCCATAAAAGGAGATGTGTTAGATGAAGCCTAAGTAACAGTGCAGGCAAGATGGCTTGGTGGTGAAGTGATGACACACAAATACTAGGACCTAAATTTAGACCCCCCAGAACTCAGGTTAAAACTGGGCATAGTAGTAACACAAACATCTGTAATCCCAGCCCCTACCAGGTAACAGGAGGTAGATACAGGAGAATCAGAAATGCTGCCTGCCTGGAATATGAAATTGCAAATAAGAGACACTCTCTCAATCAAGGTAGAGAAAACCAATACCCAAGATTGTCCTCTAGCCTCCTAATGGTTACCATGTGAACAATTTTACACACACACACACACACACACACACACACGCCCCACACACACACACAGAGAAGGCGGAGGAGATGCAGGTTTGAATAATTACTTCAGAGAAATACTAAAGATAAGTACTCTCCATGTCTTACATGCAAGCTACCATAGTGCTTCTAAGATAGTGTCCGGCTTGCCACATCAAATACTCAGTTAACTTGTATGTAATTCAAGACACATCAACACATACACTTTCTTGGGAAACACTGAACTCTGGTTAATGACAAGCAGAAACAAGGTTGTCAAACTATACCTAAATTTTAAAACAATATTTTATTGCCTAATAACTCAATCTATAAATGTTAATCAATAATGAACAACATCATTATTTCATTTATATCAATAAATGAACAGCATCTTTATTTTGTGTATATGTAGAGCTAAGTATTGTTTGTGGGTATGTGCACATCTGTGTAGGTGTGAATGGGGATGAGCAATCAGTATTAGGTATGCTCCTCCATAGATCTCTGTCTTATTTTTAAAGATAGAGTCTTTCACTAAACTAGAAGCTCATTGATTGCAAGACCATCTGTACAGCAAGCTCCAGAGAACCACACTTCTCCCTATCTCACTACTTCTACAGTTACAGAAGTAGACTGTAGTGCCTAGCTTTTATATGAGCCTCGGGGATATGAACTCATATCCTTCTATGGAAGGTACTTAAGCAACCAAGCCACCAATCTTCGCCCTTAAAAATACTTTTTTAAATCTACCAATTCAGGACTAGATACTAGAGCTCGGAGATGGTGGCTCTAAGTATATCAATTGCCCATGAGCAAGCAACTGTAACAGTCATATGTAGCACTGACTTTTAAGGAAAGAAGTGTCATAATTAACTACACAGGTGCTGTGTTCAGTCTTAACACACTGAGTTGTTAACATGTTCTCTTTAGCCTTTGTTTAATATGCAGCTCTTATACTTAGCGTTTGGCTCAAGTCCAGAGACTAATGTCAGGAAGGGTGCTTTCAGCTGACAGAAAACCCATATAGTGTTCAGATCAAGAGAACCCAAGAGTTTTCACGTACAAGAAAAGAAATGGAAATGAAGACCAAAATTCCACCCCTTTAACAATCAAAGGAATGCAAGGGAAAAATGCAAACAAAGGATTTCAGGCATGCCTGGCCTGGTTAACCGTGAACATATAAGCTGTTTCATCTGACTGTAACCCTTTCCCACTCCATTCCTCCAACCTCTCTGCCTCCCCATGGTACCAGTTCCTTGACCTTTGACGAGAGCAATCTGATAATCTGTCTCAAGAGCCCTGCACTTCTATTTCCAGCAATCTCCCCTAAAGCAAAAACTGGAAGCCGTCTAAATGCAAGCTCGTATGCTAAATAAATCATAGAATGTGTGCTTGACAGGAGGTATGTGGACGCATACTTTCAGTCCTCATGCATTTTTCTCCAAGTTTAGTAGGGTGATACTGTGTTAGTATAAAGGAAAACACCCCCCCCCCATAGGCTTATACATTTGAATTCTTGGTCTACATTTGGTGGAACTATTTGGGGAGGATTAGGAGGTGTGTCCTAACTGGAGGAGATATATTACTAGGAGTTGACTTTTGAGGTTCCAAAAGCCCATGACATTCCCAGTTAAATCTTTCTCAGAATCCAAAACTTGTAGATCAGATGTGAGCTCAAAGCTTCAGTGTCATGCCTGCTTGCTACTATGCTCCCTGCTATGAGGATTGTGGACTATAACCCTCTGGAACCATAAACTCCCAAACCAAATAAACGCTTTTCTTTACAAATTGCTATGTTATCTCTTTACAGAAACAGAAAAGTAATTAATATAGACACATACTTCAAAGCTAGAAAAACGGCCAGTTGTATGCCCACAAAGACAGAAAAAAAGTTGGCAGGAAATTTCTATGTATGGGTGTGTCTATATCTTTACATGTTTAATTGTATTTTCCAAATTGCTGACAATTCATTCATTCATTCATACATTTGGTTTTTTTGTTTAATTTTTCTTTACAAATAGCAAAGCATCTTAAAGAGCCTAGTATCCAAAGAGTAAAATTCATTACTGATACTTTCTCTGTGAGTTTCTTAAAACGGACCATTTGCTTCCATTCCAAGGAATGTTGGAGATAATTTCTTTATATGAAGGAAGGTTCTAGAATCTCTCTGCAATTTCTTTGCAACTAGCTCCCTCACAGTCACCTTTTTGTACTTTTGTGATGCTAAAGTCTATAAACACAACATTAAATATTTATGGTTGATATTTGCTACTTCTAAAAATACTCAGAGAAAGATACGGACTTAATGAGGCCTCTGCTTAAACCTATTGCTGAAATAACAGAGGTGTTCTTTTGCAGAGGGTCTCCCAACTGTCCACAGCATGCAGGCTGGGTTCTTCCTTCACAACAGCTACAGAACCCCTAGAATTTCAACTGAATTCGTTCAACAGGACTGAATACAAACATGCAACTGCTATCTCCAAACTTGCTCCTACAAAGTGGAATTACTTTACTGGTGCATCTATGAAAATTAGACAAAATATTACATAAATCCAGTGAGCTACCACAACACACAAGGTTTTTGTTTTTGTTTTGCAATGAAACCCATCTGAATGTTTCTTATAGACTTAACCAACCAAAGCATATATGTGCAAGCTAAAGTGCAGAGACAGGTAGATCTCTGGGCCTCACTGGCCAGCAAGTCTAGCCTATTTGTAGAGTTCTAGGTCATTGAGAGAAACCTTGTCACATAATAGAAGGTGAGTAGTGCCTGAGGAACAACACCTACAGTTGAGTTCTAGCCTCTAGCACATGTTCATGTATTCATGTGCAACTATAAATGCATTTGTGTGTATACACACACATAAGTCAACATAAGTCCACTAAGACAACATTTACAAAGAAAGCCCAATGCTTTCCATGGAGAGATTAGTGAACAGAATATATTTTTATGTAAAACATAAACAAAATATCTCCAGAAAGTGAAATTTATCACATCTAGTCCAATATGGACTTTGAATGAACAATGTATAGAAAGGGGAAAGCATTAACTGCACAACACAGACATTTAGCTCCCATGACTTCAGCAAAAAGGCAAAGGTGAGTATATTATACTGACTATATACCTCCTTGATAGGAGAGGACTGTTAGGTACTTCACCTCCAGCATACCCCAGAACACACTATCTCATTTTAATCACCCAAATAACATTAAGCCAATCCCAACTGAAGAAAACATAAGACCAGGTGGCCTCAAAACTGTCAAGGTCAACACATACAAGATAAGTCTAAAAAACTATCATAGATGTACAGAGTAAGAGACATGACTCAGGCAACACATTTTCCCAGATGGGATACTCAAACTGAAAAAGATATTTGTGGAAAAATAGACAAGCTCTGAAAACATCTGAAATGTGGTTAATTTAAAAGACAGTTAAAGGGAACATTTATGTCCAGCATTTAATTGCTACAACTACTAGTTTTGCTCATGCTTTTGATGAACTGAGTATCTCTGTGTCTGTGTTCCAGGTTGACTCTTAGGAAGTAAGTCACTGTGGAAGCACTGCCACCCTGTACAAGTACATCATATAGAATCAGCCAACCCAATGTGTTAAAAGCTGCCATGGAGGTACAATGAGTACATAATGTTTTGTTTCATAGCTTGAGGCTTTCAACACATGTTAATCACTCTTTGCAACCCTGAAGCAAACAAAACAATTCTCCCATACTATAAGGTTGTCTTTACAAACAACCCCATCTTGATCATTCCAGATGGCATCTCTTTGATGTTCCATTTTGCATTTTGTTCCCAGATGACTAGCTACATCAGGAAATTTTGGCTACCATATCAGATTTTTAAAAGTGGGGAATTTAAAAATTCTTCATGGAAAAGTTACAAGCAAGGAGGAGGATGGCGTCAAAGCCTTGAATCTCAAGGACAGGTTGGCCTTTGGATAATAACACTAATATCATGAAACTTCAGAACAAAGCAACTCACAATACTGAATACAAAGTCAGGGCTGTTAGGTGCAGCAGCAGAACCTGGAATTGAGCCAACTGGTCACTTCTCATGCACAGACCTGGAGTGATGCATGCTTTCTATAGGAAATGCAAGGAATTTACCTAGGATCTATTATACTCTACACCCCAGCCCTAGCTCTCAAAACTAGGAGCCACTTCCCTTTGTGGACCATGATGGCATATCCATGAAATACAGGAGGCTACAAGAATACTCAAAGCTTCCTCCAATTTTAAGATTTTAGGATCCTACAAAATATTCAGCTTTGTATAGTAGTATATGCACACCTGTAACCCAGCTACAGAGTAGAATGAGATATAGATCCTGTGAGTTGAAGGTGAAGCCCTATTCTGTCTTATAATCAAAACAAAAGACAATAGACCCTGAGGTCTGCTGATTACCTCTGTCAACTTGACAGGAACCTAGAAGAAAAGAAAGTTTCAATGAGGGATTATCCACATTGGGTTAGTCTGTGAATATATCTGTGGATTTTGGGCCAGTAGACCGTGCAAGGAAACTTGGTAGGTTGGACTGGCTGAGACCCCAGCACCTCGGCACCCACCTGAGACCATAGGCACCTCCCTACCAGATTCCTGGCCTTGAACATGTGCCACACTTCCCACACAAGGAAACATGACCTGTGGTAACATAACCCCAGGACAGAGTTCTCCATGCTAAAAAGGTATCTAGAAGCCCTCAAGATTTAGCCAATAAGCTTCTCTTCCCAGACATTCCTCCCTGCAAAAAGTATTTAATCTCTGGTCCACCCTGAGGAGTCAGTATGCATTCATCTTCCATGATTAACCACCAGTAAATGGTATGGATAAACACGGATTGTTTCTTCCATTGAAACCTCTGTGGGAAGCATAGAGAAGGCCTTCAACTACAGAGCCACAGCCTAGGTCTCCTGTAGAAGGCCTCTTTGTGCTTCCAGACAACTGCTGCTAAGATAAGGACAATCACAAACTAAGCTTAGAGGTCCCCCATTTTTCTTGCCCACCCATGGGCCCCCAATGGTCTCGTCAGAAGTCTGTGGATCCCTGATCCTTCTTTCCAGACTCCTCTAAACGGCACACCAGCATCGACTGAATGCCCCGGAGTCAGGGCCTCCCAGCTTTGGCCTTCCAAATCTTAGATTGCATTCTCCCACCTTGAGCAGTGTCTCCATCTCCAAACTTATCTAAAGCCCAGCACCCCGACAGAGGTGGCACCAGGATCAATGCAGTCAAAAGCACTCTCCAAGTTTTGCTTCCCCAGCATATGACTGTCTTAAGTTAATTGATAGAAAACGCCCAGTCTACTCTGGATGGTACCAGTCCCTAAGCAAGGACTCTGCAAAACCCCTTCTCTCCAAGTGGCTTTTTGTTAAGAGTATTTTTCATCATAGCATCAGAAGTGACTAGAACAGGGCATCCTGAACTACACATAGGGTATCCTGAAGAAAGGGAATCTGAAGAAAGCTAGCTGAGCACAAGTAAGAGAGCACATGTACATTCATCTCTTTCTGCTCTTGACTGTGGGCATGATACAACTAATTGGTTTAAGTTCCTGTTATTATGGCTTTCTATCTATGATGGACTGACTGTACCCCATAATTGTACACTAAAATAAATCCTTTCTCCCCAAGCGGCTTTTGTTAAGAATATTTTTATCACAGCAACAGAAGCGAAACTAGAACAGCCCCCATCCCAAAATGTTCATTAAGTCACTGCAATTTTTCACAATTTACAAAATGGAATTAGCACAAATATAGATTGTGGTGTGTTGCAAATGGGTGTTAAAACGCTGTCTGTCTGTCCTTATCACTTTTTTCTGCCCACATAGTCCCATTTCTAGTACCTTACCAGACGACTGGAACATAAAAGTATCTAGAAAGATGTACTGAATGAATTAATAAATTAACAAAATGATTTTAGTGCTGAAAGACCCAAATGTAACAAAGATATTATCACCTCTTATTTTCCTAATGTATGATATATATGTGAATATGGTTTTACTCATCAAGAGTTCTCTAAAGGAACTCAACTAATAGAACATATATATACACATATACATGAGATTTATTATATTAGCTTACAGAATGAGTGAAGTCTGGGTAATTCCACAATGTCTCACACTGGAGAGGCTGGGAATCTAGTAGTAGTTGTTCTGTCCACAGGGCTGGATGTCTCAGGAGTTCCAGTCTGGTGCTGAAGACCTAGAAGGTTCCTAAAGAGTTGCTGGTTTCCAGCCTATGCTGGAAAGCCTAAGAACTTGGTTCTTACTGAAGGAATGCTGCAGCAACAAGCTAGATGGTCTTGCCAGCAAGAATGAGGCAAGCAGGCAAAAGAAAAGCATTTCTTTCTTCCGTGTCCTTTTATCTGAGGCATCCAGATAGGGTGAGTCTTCCTGCTTCAAATAATCTGGTCCAACAGACTGTTTTACTTGATTCAAGATGCCACCAAGTTGAAAACCAAGATTAGGCATCACAGAGTTCCTTTGTGTTGAGTGTGAATGCAAAAAGGACAGAGGACAGCCTTTGGTGTCAGTCCTCACCTTCCACCTTCTTTGAAACAGAGTCTCTTATTGTTCAAAGCAGCTGCATACAGCAGGCTAGCCACCTGTGAACCTCTGGACGTTGTCTCTGCATCTTATCTTGCTAGAAATGCTGACTCTCTATAGCATGCAGTTTTTTAAATATGGGTTCTAAGAATCCAAACTCAGGCCCCTACACTTTTGTTCAAACCCTTTAATCCAGCAAGCCATCTTCCACAGCCACACCATCACCTCTTAAATCACGGCCAAGAAGGCTAGAATGTGGCCTACTGAACAAATTGTCTAGTATATGTGAGGCACAAAATAATAGCAACAACAAACATAAAGACTAGCATGGCTCAGGTGTTTACAGTACTTGCTACTATTCCAAGCCACCTGGGGTTCAGTTCCCAGTACCCAGGTGGAAACTCACAACAGGGGTTTCAGGGAATCAGGCTCCCTCTTCTGGCCTCCATGGGCTTTGCATGTGTGTGGTGTACTTGCATGCAGGCAAAACACCCACACACATAAAATAAAAATAATAATCAAATCTTTAAAAAATAAACCTCAAACAGAAAGCACAGTAAACTATGACCAAGAGTCTTGTAAATATAATGAACATCTGGTAAAAATTCCATTGTCCTGTACATTTGGGAATGGGGAGAAGACCTTCCAGATTATGAAATCATCCTGCCATCCAATATACCCATACTAAAAATGCTACCCCCCATCAGTTAATTAGCCATCCCAATAATCACATGGGCCATCGTAGTATAGCAAGTTGTACTTAATAACGGCCTCAAAGTACAAGAATATTGATGGAACAACTCAGGTTAAAAAGTACCATAGATATGCATATAGAGAGAAAACAGCATATATGGAAGATTAAGAATGATCCATCATTTTAGAAATTCAGTGGAGGTCTTAGGAGGTGTGTGATGTGGAAAAAGGGGAGCGACTGAATTTTTACAGCATTTTCCAATAATGCTTACATATTCAAAGGAGTTGTTCTCTAACCAGAGTGCTAACTTATGGGCATTAAAAAAAGAAAGAAGGCTATGGTACATAGTGTCTTGGAGCCCTAAAATCCCCTACTTACTGGTCCTCGTGTTTCTATATATGTTCTTTTCCCCCAGTTTATTCTATGTTACATGTATGGGTATTTAATTTGCATGTATGTCTGTGCACCTCATGTGTAGTGCCCAAGGAGGTCTTCTGAAAAGAGCATGAAGTGCTCTAACCACTGACTTACCTCTCTACCCATTGAATAATTTTTCATTCAGCATGGCTGGCCTGGAATTTGGCAAAATGAGTAGTGTATTAGTCTTACAATGAAGATATAAATCCAGAAGAATGAAGAGATGGATCAGAGGTCTATGAGCAGCTGCTGCATAAGCAAATCATTTGGAATGTAAATAAAGAATATAGAAAATAAAATTAAAAAAAAAGTCAAAAAAAAAGCAAATAGACCTGATTTTGAATCCCTGTCACCCATATAAAAAGCAGCACATGCCTGTGCACCTGTAATCATAGCACTGTGGGAGGAAATAGGATGACTAGTGCTTGCTAGCTGTCAGCCTAGTTCTAGGTTCAGTGAGAAATCCTATGGGATTCAAGGGAATAAGGCAGAGAGAGTGATAATGATAAAGCAGGGTATACAATGTTCTACTCTGGTCTCTGCATCAGCACATGCACAGGACCACTCACACATCATCACATATACTAAACACAGAGTGAGTATAAGTATATATAGTATACTGAGTTCCTTCCACCTTTTGGGTCTGAGCTACACCAGGATTCCTAGGTCTTAGGATACACATGAGAGCACCAGTTACCCACAGAGGCTCAAGCTATCTGTTACACAGTCATCAAAAGATAACTCAAACAGTGGTTGAAACTGGTGCACATTTGTAGACAAGAAAACCAGACATAAAAGCCAATTTGTGACATCCTGTCTTGGTCAATCCCAATCAGTATTACATCACTCTGTGTGTTTGTCTTCAAATAAGCATGCAAACAACAAGGAACAAAAACATCAAGCCAGCACAACACATTACTTTGCTTTTGGTGTCATCTGAGTATACTGGGCTATTTGCTTTCCAGATACAGAGCCTTAGAAACTAGGAACCCGAATTATGCATATATTATTCTCAAATCCTTAGGAAAAATTTGTTTCTCACTAGGAAGCATTTTAACTTGCAAATGTTGTAAAAGACATGCCTTATTAAGATTTTTAACAAAGGCCTGCTCAAAGTTCTTAACTTATCTTGAAGTCAACCTTAAAGTCATCTAGTTTATTTACTAAATCATTTTATTGTTTGTTTAAGACAGGATCTCTATGTAGCCTTGAAGTCCAGAATCTTCCAGTCTCAGCCTCTTATCACACTCACTATTGCTATTTCATAGCAAACTCATGAAATGAAGATTTAAGGAAGTTATCCCCCTGCCCTACATCATAGAAGAACAGACTTCCCAGAAAGGAAACCTGCCTTTGTGGGTTTAAAGACTCAGACTCATGCTGTATCATGAAGCACAATTGATACTTCCCTCCAAAGCACACTTTTGAATTATTTGATCACGGTCTTCAGCATCATGGAACCAATGACTATACACATGCCCACTACCTTGTACCCCTCCTATGAAGCAGGTTTCTAAACATTCTTTGAGGTTTCTAATCATAATGCAAGGATGTAAACTGCACCCCCAACCCATAATACTGCTACTGAAAGCTGATTCTCTGGGGCTTGCCAGTCTGTTGCCAAGTGTTGCGCTTGGTGGCTGGAGATAAACCACCAAGGTAACGCCTTGTTTACATTTGAAACCAACACCACTGAGAGGAAACTCCAAGGTCAAGGCCTCCCCTGCTGTGCTCTGAGACTTCTAAACACAGAATACTTCTCAGCAGGCCATCTGTTTGTATAACACACTTCCCTGAAAATAGCTATGAGTGTTGAAAGACATTGAGCTTAGAGCACCCAAGACTCAAAGGATCAGTTCTCTTGGAGAAAACTGCATAGTACTCTGTGGAAGGGGCTTTGGAGTCTGGGCACCAAAAGATCCAGGGCAAAAGTGCTTCTTCTCTTCCTCTGTACCCATCACAAGAAGAGGATCACAGCTTTGTGCATAGTCACCTGTCTCAGAGAGCACCCCCATGGCATAAGCTGCTTTAGTATGGCAGGTGAGTAGGTACTCAGCCCATACCTGTACCAAAGCTCACTGCATTCCCTAGGTTAAGCTACCTGGACCAAAATCTACCTAGTGCATACAACCATGGACAATTTCTGAGAAAAGCCCCAGAGGATGACAACTTAACAACACAGATCAACTCATGCCTCACCAACCCAAAACCTGCTCTTCGGTCAGTAAAATACCACCTAAAATACTAATGAATTGGGAGGGGGTAAGAGAGTCACAATCTTCAATTCGAGTTTCCATGTTTGGCTTTGAACCTTGTTGCTTAGATGTAGAAATGGTCTTTTAGGAGACATCATAATTGGCAGAAAAACTTACACTATGTAAATATTCACTTGACAAAGACAAAGAATGTAACCTGCCTGGACTCTTTTGGTTGCTCTGTGTTTCATGGGCAGCATGGAATGCTACAAAAAGTGAGTTAGAAAGGGGTGGTGTATATTTACTATTATGGTCTGGATTGAGTTCCCTAAAATGACATGAAGAATCTGCAGACACCCAGAACATGATCTGATCTCATCTTTTAAAAAGAACCATTGTTCGGATGGTTCATGGTGACAAATATTTATTCTTCTGAACCCAGATCTAGTTCACAGCACTCACCATGGCAGCTCACAATTGTCCATAACTCCAGTTCCACCTCTTCTGACCTATACCAGGTACTAGGCACACACATGGAATACACATAAAACACTATAAATGTAACTGAACTCTGCTGGGCATATTGGTGTATGTCTGTAAAAATTCCAGCATCGGGGAAGTAGATATGAGGATCAGAAGCCCTTAAAGGCCACCCTTAAAGCTCCATAGTGATCTAGAAGATGAGGTTCAATTGTAAAGGGGAAAGCTATCACTAGTGTGAATGTTATCCTATTAAGATGGTCACAGAAAGGCAGGCACTCAAGGTAGAAAGTTATTCTCCCCTATGGACCCAATGACATCTTGATGTTAATTAAACCTGTGGCCTCTGGAAAGGAGAGACAATGTCTGGGCTATATTATGACAACAACCAAGGATGTTTAAAATAATCACACAGTGTGCTTCAAAGGTCACTCTTACAGTGAATCTGCAAGTAGTAAACAGAGCCTGTGGTGGGTTTGATGTTGGACTTGTACCCAAGCTTATTATTCTATGAGCTCACCCATGGTCTACTGTAAGCCTCTAGAGTCACTGTCCATGTGCTGGCAGGGACTGGAGAGAAAATAAGTCAATATACCAAATCATAAACTTAGAATTTTTGTTTTCAGTCCTACTGTCTTTGTATTCAGTTTGCTATCAGTATTATCCTAAAATTATTCTTTTAAAAAGGTATTCAAAGGGTTTTAGATCAACAAAAGAGAAACTTTGATGACAGCTAGGTGCTTGCCACACAGACCCATATTTATGTTCAGACCCACATAAATACCAGGAAGGCATGGAAGCTTACTTGCAATCCTAGCATGCAACATCTCCAGGACAGCCTAGCTAGCTAGACTAGTCAAACTTGAGAGACCCTGTCTCAATGAAAGACATGAAGAGTAACCAAGGAAGATATCCACACCAACCTCTTAACTCCATATTCACACACACACACACACACACACACACACACACACACACACACACAAACAGACACACATAACATTCTGAGCTTGCCTAGCATGTGCAAAGGCCTGGATTTGAATCTCAGAAGTACCAAAATAAAGTACTATGCAAAGTTGAAGTGACTTCTAAAGGAGCAAGACTTATAGAGAATGGTGAGCAGCTTATGCCCCTGAGCAAAATGTAGGCAGCACCTGCCTTTATGCCCACTTTTTGGCATGTTTCAAAGGTGAACAGATGTCCGTTAACTGGGAGACTTGTCCAGTGCATCAGAGAGCTCTGCCCTGCAGCTTCTCATCTACAAAAACAGCTCCAAGAATACCATGACCACATGGACCAAGACAGACATTTAGTACTGAATCAAGAACTGAGCCTGGGTTTGTGGTTAGAGTTTCTGGATTCTATTGCTTCTGGATACTCCAACAAGAAGCAATTATATGAAAGTGTGTAACAATCAGAATGACTAAAACTTGCCTGACATTTTCAAAAGATATGAAACCCATTCCATCATAAGTATTAAGTATATTATGGTTTTTATCTTAAATGTCCCCCAAATGCCATGTGACAAAGACATGGCCTTCGGCCTGTGGTGCTTAAAAAAACCCTTAGAGGCATGCCCAGAAGGGATAATGGGACCTCAATCTCTTTCTGACTCTTCATTTCATGGCTGCCATCAGGTACATAGTTCTGCTCTATCCCATGAGTGACTGTGTCAAGAAACTAAAGAACTCTGAAATAAAAAGCCAAAGTAAAATAAGCCTTTCCTCCTTAAAAAAATATTTTTGATTACTTCTTACAGTGAAGGAAATCAAACACAGCATATACCTCCTAAGACCTGAAATGCAATGAGCTTGTACATGGAAAAAAAGACAGAGAAATATTAGCAAACTCTATCCCAATTCTCAGTATACACTAAGCACAAAAATAAAACATACAAATTCAATTTACTGGAGAGACTTCTATTAAAAAATATGAATATAGAGACCAGCACAAGAACTCAGAACCAATCAGAATATAGAGTTTTGGAGTCTCATCCTAATGATCAAACTACAATACAATTCCTATACCTAAGGCTTATGAAACATTGTAGGAGAGCATAAAGACTGTAAGAGCCAAAGAATCAGGAACTTTGCTGTGAGAATGTGTCTCCTAGAAATATCAGAAGCTAAAGCCACAATGTCTTATCAACATGGCTACCTAAACATTACCAGAACAGAAACACCAACAAGCAACAAGCATGCTAATGTGGAAGGGGGAAAACCCACAATGTCTCAGTCCTAGACATAGAACTACAGGCAACTCTGAGAAAGGGAAAGGGAGATAATGCTCCCCAGGGAAGAGCACACTGACTGTTTATGCAATACCAAATAGTATGCCCTGAAAACATATACACAAGTGACATTATATAGACTGAAATTATATTTATATATTTAGGAATCTATTTATAAATGTATGTGATACACACACACACACACACACACACACACCACCACCACCACCACCGCCACCGCCGCCGCCACCACCAATGATGAAAAAAGACAAGACAATGAATTTGAAAGACAGTGCAGCAGGGAATGGGGAGGTTGAAGGAGAAAAGGGAAGGGGTCAAATAATGTGACTATATTATAATCTCTTTTTTAAGATATATATATATATACACACACACACACACACACACACACACACACACGAGTACACTATTGCTGTCTTTAGACACACTAAAAGAGAGCATCGGATACCATTACAGATGGTTGTGAGCCACCATGTGGTTTCTGGGAATTGAACTGAGGACCTCTGGAAGAGCAGTCAGTGCTCTTAAACACTGAGCCATCTCTTTGGGTACATATTTTTGATATTTTAATATTGTTAGAAACAATCTCCAAATCACACAAGGAAACAAGCAAAAAATGCACATGTAAAACCTTTATGCAGACCCCACACCATTCCAAACCATGTCATTTAAGGTTCAGCAGTAAACAAATGTGGAAGTGGCCTATAGCTGAATAGCTTCAGCATTCCTTTGCAATCATAAAATGAAATAAAAACCCAAGCCCAGGGCTGGGGAGATAGTAAATAGTTCAATGTGTAGAGTATTTGTAGAGCAACCAGGAGACCCAGAGTTCCAATCTCAGAAACCAAGTTAAAAAGATGGGAAATTCTTACAGAGTTACAATCCCAGAGCTGGGTAAGCCAAGACAGGTAGATCCCTTCAGTTCACTGGCAGGCCAGCATGACTAATCAGCTGTGAGCTGAGTTGCAGGCCAGTGTGGAAGGCCTTTTCTAAAAGAGTGGGTAGAATCTGAGGAATGATTCCCAAAGTTGACCTTAAGTCTTCACAAGCATGTGTATGCCTATGTACCACACATATGAACAAACACATGTATGCACACACACAAACAAGGTCAACCCGAGCCCAAGGGACATAGCCTCCTCAGAAAATCTAGGTCTCAGCCCACCGCATCTTCTGAAGACCTCTATTGGGTACCTACATAGCCACAAGAACCCCTTCCTAGAGATCCACATGCTTATACTGGCTCATACTGTAAGGATATGATTAGCTGTGAAGGACAATGGTAGTGGCAGACGAGGTGCCATTTCCCTCCCCTTCCCCTTCCCCTCCTGCGTTCTGCCTCTGTGTGGATTTATTTGCTCAGCTAGAGGCTTAAATTTCATGTAGCATTCTCCATACAGTAGTGCTCCCTGGAGCACATGCTTCAATGCATGTCCTGGCCTGTCTTGTTCTATCTAAGCCTTTTTCCCTGGGTAAGATTCCAAGTTTTCTTAAAGGCTTCACTACAAAGCTGCTGCCTTCCTTCAGATGCTCCCTCAGCCCTTCTGGCTCCTGAAACGCTGGGTTGGTACACTGATTAATTCAGTAGGGTTATGTTGAGAGATGTGTCGGTGCTTTGGCTGATTCCTCTCACTCAAACCATAAAGAAAACAAGTTTCACTCATCATTTTCCCTCCTGGATCCAATAAAGCACCTATACTATGCAACCTGGACTGCCTGCATTGGCACAAACTCAGAAATTACCATAGGTGTTCATGGGTCTAGGTACACAACACTTAGTAGTGACTGTTATGTTTACCAGTTTGTAAAGAAGTATTACCAATGAGACTAATTTGGTAACAAGGGTATGGCTTAAGATGAGTGGCATGCATGTTTCTGTTGCAAAAGAAAAATACTATGTACTATGGGACTCATTCCAATCTATGAAGTCCTGTGACATAATCATCCTCTCTCCAAACCCCAAACCTGGCCACATTCCTGTTAAATCCTCACCTGAAAGGTGATACACTATTAAGAGGTTTGGGCTTTGGACAGTGATGAAGTCATAATTCTGGAGCTGTATGGGTATGGCTGATTTGCTTTAAAATAGACTCCAGAAAACTCCCTGAAACCTCACTTGTGAACATACAGTAAGAAGGAGTCTTCAATAAACCGGGAAGCAGACATCACCAGGTACCAATCTGCTACGCTGTGATATTGGACTTCCAGCCTACAAAGAAACTCCTATTTAAGCTACCCAGTGTGGTTAATGTTAACAGTCCAAACACACTAAGACATCCTGTTCTAATGTTAGGTGAACTAAATGCATTTGTGCCTTTATTTCAATTTACAATGGATTTATTGAATGTGAGCCCCACTGTAAGTTAACACACCTGAATAATTAAACAGGGCTTGTATTTAGTAAGCTATCAGAAGCTCTACCCCTAAGGACTAAGTGTTCCAAAAGCTAAGCTACAAAGGCATTCCTGAAATCTACCCTTGGCTTGAAGACTGTTGGATGTCAACACTTTCCATACATTTCAGAGATACCATGCGTACCTTTCCTTAAGAAGCCATTCTGTCCATGTCCATATCTCTCAGCATTTAAAATACATTCTGCCTTGTGGGGAGTTGGGTATGTGTGTGAGGTGGCAGGGGAAGAGGTGTTGAAGGATTTCAAAAGGTCATTCAAGACTGCTCTAAGTTAATATCTTTGGGAAGAAAAATGCCTGCAGAATTCACAGGGGAAGGCAACAGAGATTCATAAGGCCACAATTCCAGGATTTGAAACACATCACCAAACTTACACTCTAAAATAAAAAAAGAAGAATAGAGATAGGACCCAGCAGTTGAATTCTTGCCTAGTACGCAGGGATGGATATCTGGGCTTTACCCACAGTATTGCAAGAAAGAAATTATTAAAAATACACAGGCAAACACATCCCATTCTTAAGTAATAAGTGCTCTAAAACCCAGACAGCTCAATTGACCAGACAACCAAGACTAAAAATCACTGAAACCATGAGCTCAAAATAGTCTCCACGTTCCTCTCCATTTTGACTTATGTATATTCCCATATGTGTGCATAAGTGCATATGGAGGCCATAGCTTGACAGTCGGCATCTTTCTCACTATCTTATTTGAGGCAGTATTGGCCACTGAACCTGGAGATTATCAATTTGAGTTGTTTGGTCAGCATGTCCCAGGGGTCCTTCAGCCTATACTCCTACAGCACTCAGATTGCAGGTGGGCACCATCATGTCTGGCTTTTACATATGTGCTGGGGATCAAATTTGGGTTCTCACCCTTAAGCAGCAAGTACTTTAATGAAAGAGTCATTTTCTCCCCCACTGAATCTTCTCCTTTTGAAAGAATTTGTCTGTGTCAGGTATTTTGTCACAGTGGTGGCCAACAGCATGTAAAGTGAATAAGCAGAGAGCTTTGGAGTTTGATTTCTATCCCTACAAAAAGCCAGGGCAACTGGCAATGTAGCTTAAACTTACCTGAACTCAGAAGAAGGGAACTAACAGCTGATTTTACAGCCTCAGAGTTCAGAGAGGTGCTTCCAAACTCAAGGTAATTATCCTCCCTCTCCCTGAGGGAGCATTATGTAATGTCTGGAAAGATTTTTGTCATGTGAAAGACAGCACAGTGCTTATGAGATGTTCTTGGGGTGAGGGTGTCATTTTACACAAGGAACTGTCCAGTGTGTTGTAAGACATTTTACAACACTCTTAGTCATTTCCCACTAAGTACCCTCCCCCAAATCAAGACCCTAACATGTCTCTAAGATACTAGCAAAAGTCCCCTGGAGGGCAAAATTTCCCCCAGAGGACACCAGATCAGCTTTCAGGTTTTGTAGAATGGTAAATACACTGGACCCCTCATTTTGTAGGGAATTAGGAGGGCTGACCTAGGTGTTACTTATGACTCCTTAGTTTGCCTAGTAAACCTGAGTAACAGCAAGGAAGGAGCTATGGATGAACTACCTTTAATTCAGTATCTTCTGAAACTCAGCAGCTTGCAATATAGTGAATAGTAAAAGATCCTCTCTCAAACAAGGTAGAAGGTGAGTATCTTTTAAATGAAACACAGTATGAAATTCAGTTTTATTTCACCCATTCCTATTTGTTCAATATCATTGCCCAATTATCAGCAGTGGGTACTAGAAAGGCCAATCTGTGTTTCTCAGTGGTTTAGCTCCTGACAAACCAATTTAGGGTACTGGTCCACTTAAAGAGAAACAAGAATTAGATTTAAAGCTATACTCTTTTGCATGGGATGTAAATCATTAACAGCCACTATGTGCCAAGCCAGGATTCCTTTTCATCCTGTCTTTCCAGAGCACTGCTTCCTGTGTCAATGCTAAATAAGACTAGCATTTAGGCAAAGATGTATTCCCATATGGAACATGATCATTTTGTCTCCTCAAGTCCACTAGGCTGTCTCCAAATACACCACACACCACACCGACATAACCACATTACAAAGGAAAATAAAATACCTTCATATTTGAGTTTCTAGATGCTTCCACGCATCCTATGGCGTCCTTGGGAAAGCTAATACATATACATGCTTAGTACCATCTTGTTCATCAATCACGCAGCATTAGGAATTACCAAAGCCCAACTGACAGAGGCCACCTTACAGCCTCTGAGATTACTCTTCCAGCTGCAGTCCTGTCCTCTTTGGAAAGATTAGAAGGCCTGTTCCCATGTTACTAGCACACCATAGGTGAGGAAGTTAAGGCTGTGGTAAAAGATAATACATCTGGAAAAGGGGTACCAGGACTTGAACTTGTTCTTAAAGTCAAGGCAATGAATGTGAAGTGCCTACAAAATGCAAACCATCTAAAGGAACAACAGACATCCATCAGCCTCCTACAGCACACTTCAGAAGTCAGCTCTGAATAGGGTTTGGAAATTACTAAGAGAGATGAATTTGGAGAACAACATTTGATCAATTTGTTGTGACTTGCTATTCCCCTCAACTTTTTTTATTATGAAAAAAAAAAAGGCAAAGTCTTGAATTTAAAAAAGTAAAAGAATAAACTGCCTACACCTGTAAGCAACACATAATGCTTCAAGGAACTGTGCAGTCAATAATGTCCACATCTCCTGGGATCCTGTGGTTTTCAGAAAGCTTACTTTTTGAATGACTTCTATTTAAATTCTCATCTAATCATCTTACTACCTGGCTGACATACTTGTCATATATTACTTTGCATTTTCAGCCAAACAGTATACAATCGGGCTTCATTTCTAAGCACTGTGGTTTCTTTTACTATGGTAATTATCATCAATGTTGGCTGTTTGGCAAGCTGTCCTGCATTCGTCAGGGGGAGAAACATTACAATAACATGCAGTATCTCAAAGCAACACAGGACTGAGTCTAACAGTGCTAGCAGCATTCTCCCTGCCACAGAAGTCCCAACTGCACTCATGCACAGGAGTTGCTTGTTTTATTACAATGCCTAGTTCTACCTAGCATTAACAGTGCACTGTTTTAGAACTCTGGGTCTGTGCTCCTTTTGGAATGTTCCAGCTTGGTACAGTTTGGAATGTCAATCCCAAAACACAGGCCATGCATGCATTACTGATGACCACACCTATAACGTCTCTCTCCAGAGGCCAAAACCTCCTCCAGGGTGTGTGACTAGCAGGGGATGAGGATTACCAATAAGAATTTCAAAAATTCCACCTTAGCATACAAGTAAGTCAAAGTCTCTTTGTGATTTCCCAATTAATTGCCTAGTAAGATGCTGCCCAGACTGCTATGCCAAATTAACTTTCCAGTTGCTCCCTAAGTGAAGTTTGTTAAAGAAAATAAGGACACACAAATGCAGCTTAGCTATCCCTCCTTACTTGACTGACCATCATGATACTGTAACACTAGGCCTGGGATCTCTAAATCTAAAAACAAATTGCAGAGACAGGCAGGGCCTCGGAGCTTGTTCTATCTAATATCGCCTCTAATGCTTACTGGTAGTTTTTAAAACCTGGTTGTGTGTCTAATGTGCATACATGTGTGTGTATATGGCTCCTGTGGGGATGGATACATGTGCATATGGATGCTGATGAATGTGGAGGCCAAAGATTGATATTAGGAGTCTTCTTCAATTGATCTCCTAATTCATGGATGTGAGTATCTCTCATTTGAATCCAGAGCTCTAAAATACAAGCTACTTTTAGTTCACCGGTTTGCTTCGAGATGCTGTTTCTCCCTTCTGAGAGCTATGAGAGCCCACCCAGTATTTATGTGGGTTCTATAGATCCAAATACTAGTCCTCACATTCGTGTAAGTGCTTTTTCCACTGAGCTATGTCCGAGTTGTCTTTGTTTTGTTTGAGAGCAGGTTTTCATGTAGCCAATGCTGTCTCGCAACTTGCCATGAGGTCAAGGATGACCTCCTGCCTCCACCTCACAAGCAATGGGATAGGATTCTAAGTGTGTACGACCATACTCATTTTTATGAGGTACTAAGGACTGAACTCGGGTTTTTAAAGCTATGCAAGCAATCTACCAACAACCCAGTCTGCAGTTTATGAGAACAGCAGAGGAGAAAGACTATGGGAATCCACAGAGCAATCAAATGCCTTGCTTCCTGTCTGAGCCTTAGAATTAACAGCCTACCTTGTACATGTAGGAAGAGTCCTGACCTCATTCAGAGTCCCTGGACTCACTGTTTATAAAACAGGGCTGGTTGCTTGTCTCCATCTTGTCATAGAGATCCTTCCCACCTGTCCAGTGTAAAGCACTTTCTCCAAGTAGCAAGGTGAGGTGGCATATCCCCACCATCTGTGTGCACTGTATGCCAATAGCACCAGGAACATTTTCTAAAGGACCATGTGTTCATATAATCTTGCTCCCTAGGGTAGATCTACAAGGACTTAGTAGACCCTTTAAAACACAGATGTGTACAGGAGGAACTTAGGTGACTGAGGGGTGTGCCTGTGAAGGAGATAAACAGTCCTTGGCCCTTCCTCTTCCACTCTGCTTCCCAGCCACCATAGCCTTCATGCTAAAGCCTGATGACCTGAATTTGATCACTAGAGCCCACAGTGGAGGGAGAAAACCAACTCCAAAAGTTGTCCTGTAACGTCTACACATAGGTTGTAGCATACATGTACCAACAATAAGACACTTACACAATTATAATTTTTTAAAATGTTATGAACTAACTTTCTACAAACTGACCGCTTAGGATTGGAAGACCCTATGATTTTAAGAACCATAATGTTAAAAATAAGTAGGAAGTCAAAAGAAAAGGTATATGCCACTCTAATGATTACATAAATAATCTATATGCAATTAATTAAAAGTATGAGCCTGGTAACTACTGAGCTGGGTCTAAAATGATGGCTTTAGGGGAGTGGAAGAGAGCTAGTACCTCCACTCATTCCTTCAGGCATGCTGCTTGGGCCTGCAGAAAAGAATCCCTTCATCTCATCATGCAACTGGGTGTTCTCTGATGAATGTCACCCCAGCTTGCTCTCCTGGATTGCCCAGCATTTAAAAAAGCCCTAGGCCAAAACACCAGGCACACTGAGAGACAGATTCATCAGTGACACAGACCATATTCTTGTACAATTAACTGTCACCCGCGCCTCCTTGCTGCATTCTAACTAGGTAAGTATCTTCTAAATCCAAGCCATTACCTTCCAGAGATGAAAATAGCTCCCAGATGCTACTCTTCAAAAAGAATGAGAGGAGATGGGAGATCTGCAACAGGTTTAAAACTGTAGTTATCTGAAAAATCCTTGCATACTTTATCTATAATGTTCTGCACAAAACCTCTATCACTCTCCAGCTTGTCTTTTGACAGTATCTCACTAAACCTGGAGCTCACCAATTTGGCTAGACTAGCTAGCTGCCCAGTATGATTTAGTACAATGGTGCCTGGGACACTTTACTATAGAGAAGGTTAAAAATGTTAGTAGAGGAGGATGGCATTCAGTTGCTTTTCCAGTATCCACACCACAAGAGGTGGAAAGATATATCATTTCCAAGGCTGTCTCTACATGCTCCATCCAGAAAGTTCTTTCTTCCTGTTTCTTCTTGGCAACACAAGACTGACACTGACACACACACACACACACACACACAGAGAGAGAGAGAGAGAGAGAGCTTTGCTTTTCCAACATCAAACCTTTCAAAGCAAAGTTTCTCTGTCCATGAATACATTAATTGCACGAAACCTTCCTAGCTGGACTCTCTAGAAAACAAAATGATGATTTTTCAGACCCTCCGAAATACAAGAATTGAGCTGTTGCACTGGAGACAACACTATAGAGCAATGCACCCCACTACCTGTTGCCTGCTTTCCAGGAAGTTGTAGGCCCATATATCATTTTATAAGATGCCCCAGCAGAGAACACAATCTCTTTTTTTTTCCTGGACCTCCTGGGCCCTCATCTGGAAACTATGGGGCAGGGGGATTAGAAACAAGGCTTCTTCAACACCCAGAGAGTAATCACAATTGAAAAAAAAATTGGTTTTGGCATGATAATTCCAAGGTCATTCTTGGAATACAGAATGCCCAAAACTGCTCACATACAGAGCTCTGATTCTCACACAGGATAAAGGCATCTCACCACTCACCAGTTCTTTACTCAAAGAGAAACCAATTCAATTCCATGGAACCAATAAGAAGACACGACAGATAAGGAATGCACTCTGCATTCTCTGGCCAATTAGGTAGGTCAGTCCAGGACTCATCAGAGACAACCAAGAATTTTATGTAAGGGGAAGGAAAAGGTATGTGTCATAGGGTAACCTCGGATTTCATTCCTAAGGATGGTTATCCACCTTGTTTATTAAGATAGATCTCTCAGAAGAGAGATCACATAAGTAGGTCAAGCTAGCTGCCTAGTATGCCACAGGTTCACCCGTTTCTACCTCTACTGCTAGGACAAGCATGCACTATCATACCTGCTCTTTTTAATGTGGGTTCTGTAGATAAAACTCATGTCCTCATTGGCTGAGTCATCTTTCAAGCCCTCCCAGAATTTCTTTACTCATAATTCATCAACTAGCCTCAACTACAGAGCCATAAATCCATGTGTTCCTTGCTTATCTGAATTTCATACAAGATTAATAACACCCCCCCCTTACTGACAAAGACAAATATCCACAGAGTGCAAAGTATCAAATATCCATGTAAATAAACCCGCAGAAAGGCACAGTCAAAAGATGATAAGTACAGCTAAAACCTGTTATTTTGGAGACATGTATGCATATATATTGTATATTAAGCATTGGTCATACAAAGGAGGAAAAATGTTTATTTAAAGTAGATGTAAAGAAGCTTAAACATCAGTAAGTAACAGCCCTCCATTGCTGTCAAATATGTTGCCTTTAATTCAAAGGTTCTTAAACAAAACTGTAAAAGCAGTCCATGATCCAATTAATGTTTTCAAAAAGTATAAATTAAATTCTTAGCCAAATTTAAAGTTAGAGACATAAAGCAAAATAAATATTTATGCATTCCAGTAAATAATCCAGAAACTCTTGCTTTGAGAATATATGCCTTACAAAGGTTTTCAAAGGAGAAAGGGGGTGGCAGAACTGTATTTTAATTAGCTCACAATAACAGGAGGCATGTGTGTGTTTTAAAACGCCAGCAGAGCACTTGGAGATAATAACAAAGTACATTCTCTCTACAATAAAGTACAGATTGTACAGCTCCCTTTTTAAAAGTGTTTGCGTGGTATGCATGCATGCATGCTTACACGTATGTGGTTCATGTGTGTGCCAATGTGTGTGCACCTGTGTGTGTATATACAAGGGATGGGTGTTAGGTGTCTTCCTGGTTCACTACCCATTTAATTTATTGAGACAAAGTCTCTCAATGAAACTGAAGCTTGCCAATTTGGCTATTCTAGCGAGCTAGGTTACCTTGAGAGTCCCATCTCTGTCTCCCAAACAGTGGGGTTACAGGTGGGCTGCAATACACTAGCTATTTTATATGGAAGTGCTGAACATCCAAACTCTAGCCCTCATGTTTGCACAGCAAACATTATTATATGCCTGAGCCATCTTCCCAGCTCCTGTCACTCACTTTCATTATTTCAAAGAACACATTTACTTCCTATACAGTCAGATGAAACCTGGGTTACCACAAACTAACATGATCCTACCCTATATCTCCAAGACAGGTATTTTATGTATGTACTCGTGTGTGTGTGTGTGTGTGTGTGTGTATGTGTGCATGTGAACACGCCTGTGGAGGTCAAAACTAGACAGATGTTTGGTATCTTCCTCAACAATTCTCCATTTTTCCAACACGGGGTCTGTCACTGAACACAAATGGAATCTCAGCACTTGCCAGACTGGCTGGCCTATGAGCCCTAGGCATCCTGTTTCCACCTCTCCAGCACTGGGATTACAGGCTCCCCTCTACTACACACAGCTTTTTAAACATAGGTCCTGGGGATCATGCTTGCAGTATATTGACAAAAAAAGAACCATTATAGATGTTTCTGCTGCTTTTATTCTCCTGTTGTTCTTTGCTTTGGAACCTGGAAAGCATAGAAAGGTAGAACTTGTCCCAAAACAGTAGCAGAGAATTTATAAAGTGAATTATAAAAGAAGCCTTTGAGAAAAGCAGTCTAGAATTTTCCATGAAAATGCATGCACTGTCTCAAATTCCTGTCATCATGTGCAGCCATAACAGAACCACTTTTGAAGTAATTATTTGCACAAATAAACTGATTTAAAATGAGCAATATATGTTAGTAGGCATTCTCAAAAGAATATAGAAAAATGGCCATACATAACAAAAGATTTTCTCAACAAGATGTCAGGCACTAAGATCAAAAATAAATGGGACCCCATGAAACTGAGAAGGTTCTGTAAGTCAATGGACACTGTCATTCAGAGAAAATAGCAGCTTACAAAATGGGAAAAAGTATTTTTCATTTTTGCTAACTCCACATCTGATAGAGGACTAATATACAAAATATACAAAGAACTCAAAAATGTCTATCAAGAAAACAAATAACCCAATTAAAAATGGGTACAGGTCTAAACCAAATTCTCAAAAGAGGAAACTCAAATGACTAATAAACACTTAAAGGACTGTTCAACATCTTTAGCCACCAGGGAAATGCAAATCAAAACTACTTTGAAATTCCATCTTATACCTGTCAGAATGGCTAAGATCAATAACACAAGTGTCAGTTCATGCTGATGAGGATTTGGAGCAAGGGAAACAATCATCCATTGCTGATGTGATTGAGTGTAAATTTATACAGCCATTATGGAAATAAATATGGTGGTTCCTCATAAAGTTGAGAATTGATCTACCTCAAGATCCAGCTATAACACTCTTGGGCATATACCCAAAGAATCTTTCATCCTACTACAGAGACACAGGTCCACCTGTTTCTACCTCTTTACTGCTAGGACAAGCATGCAGTATCACACCTGCTTTTTTAAAAATGTGAGTTCATTTAATGCTCATTGCTGCTCTACTCATAATAGCCAGACACCGGAAACAACCTACATGTCCCTCAAAAGAAAAATAAATAAAGAAAATGTGGTCCATTTACAGGATTTACTCAGCCATATTTAAAAAAACAGTAAATTTGCAGGTAAATGGATAAAACTAGGGAAAAAACATCCCTAGTGAGGTAACCCAGACCCAAAAAGACAAATATGGCCTGTATTCACTCATATGTAGATGTTAGGTTTTAAGTCTTCAATAAGCAGGCTACAATCTGTAGACTCACCGAGCTTAGGTATAGAATACCGGACTAGAGGGGAGGGATAGATCTCCTTAGGAAAGGGAAATAGAATAAACAGCTATGAATGGATGGGGATAGGGTATAGAATGGGAATGTAAAGTGAGAAGGACGGGAAGAAGGGATGAGGACAGGAATGAGAAGAGACAACTAAAACTAACAGACATTTGAGGTATTATATGGAAATCGTGTGTGTGTGTGTGTGTGTGTGTGTGTGTATGAGTGTATGAATATGAATGAAGGAAATCTAAATGGAATCACCAAGTAATGGGGGAAACAAAGCCCCAACTAGATATCTTAACACCAAATGAAATTCTCAGTGCCAGGAATGGGTAACATCTAATTGAGTTGTTAGCCAAGGGGGTTCTATGGACACCCCTAAACAATCCAGGTGATTACCAACACTATTGGTTGCCACAGACTGATGATGCAAAGGCTCTATTTCTGGCAATAGTTACATAACTCATTGAGCACAGAGAAGTCAACCTGGTGCTTACCTAGACCCCTACTGACTAGAGTTCATGGTACTGGCAGGCACTCTGTCTGCTACTAAAGGAGAATGTTAAACAACAATCCAGTGGAATAGAGGGGGTGGGGAGAACAATCCAGCTACAAACCTTTCAATCTACAAGATACACTGGTACAATAATGACCCAAAGCTTATTGGAGTAACTAACCCATAACTGACTAGATTTAAGAACCCATATCCAATTGCTTGGGCAATCAAGAATCTGACTAGATAGCCTAGGGACCTACCGTAAAACCAAGTAATACCACTGTTCTGCTAAAGGAATGTAGCAATATGATTCCTAATGACATTCTGCTGTACTCATAGATCAGTATCAGGCTCAGCCATCATCAAATAAGCTTCTTCCTGCAGCAAATGGGAACAACACAGACAAAAATACAGCTAGACAATGCACAGAGAGTAAGAGACCTAGAACCCTCAGTCCTAAATGGGATGTCTCCATCAAATCCCTCCCCTTAGGGCTCAGTGTGCTATAAAGAAGAGGCAGAAAGATTGTCAGAGCCAGAGGGGATGGAAAATACCAAGGAAACAGTGTTTTCCAGACATACAAGAAGACTGACACACATGAACTCATAGAGGTTGTGGCAACACACACAGGACTTTCATGGGTCTTTACCAGATGGAGTCCTAGAGCTGAGAGAAGTGAACACAAACCCCCATTCTTAACCTAGAACCTATCTCCAAAATTGATAACCACTTTAAAGTAAGGTTAGTTTTGTCCAACTGAATCTCACTGGGTATACAAACCATACTTAAGTGAAGGCCCCATGTCCAGTAGTAGATGACAAACACAAAATGAACTCAACAGTATTTTTGGAGGTTCCATGTATCATAATGCTTTGACTGGGCATCATCTTTTCCCCCCTTACAGGTCTTTTGAGTATATATTTTGTTTTCTGGTGTTGTGACTTTATGGTATTTTGAGCCAATATGTATATCTCTGTGTCTCTGGGTATTACTTGTGCTTTTGCTTTAGCTCTTTTTCTTCTCTTAGTTTATTTCCTTCATACTATTCCAGGTTATTATTATTTTAGCTTATTATTAATTTTTAGTTACCCATAAGTATTCTACTGAGAGAAAACTAAGGTATGAACTTATGTGGGTAGGGAGGTACTAGGGAGGGGAAATAATTCTTTCCTTTTCTTTCTCAGCCTTTTGCTAGTAAAATTAGCCAATTGCAACACATGTTGGGAAATCACCATTTCCAGTGCAGAAAGCCTCTGTCTGTCTGTCTGATTGATTGATTGATTGATTGATTGATTGATTGATTTCAGGAAATATGGGGAGCCTGGGCGTGTTAATTCTCTACATAGTGAAAAATCCATTTTAACCATTTCACTTACTCAAAAGCAAATACAGGCAAATCTCCCTCCCCACGTTTTTTCAGACCTCTCTTCTATCTTCAATTACCTGTTAATATACAAGACCCAAGGTAAAATAAAAATGTCAACCAACACATGCTAAAGTATATATTGTCAACATCTTATAACTAGGAAGATAAGTGATTTAGTTAAGTCTAGTCAATCAGTCCTGCATGTAGTTGTGTCTGCCAACAACCAACCACATATAAAATAGTGGACCCATATTCTTTCATCACCTGCAGTATCACAATTAGGTTACTTCCTGTGTAAGCACTCCATGGGTGCCCACCAGTAAAGTTAAGGAGGCATTCCTTAGAATATACCCCTCTGAAGTGTTCCATAACTATATCATAGCAACATTCTGTACCTTTACTACTAAGAACTATGTAAGGTGGCAGGCAACCACTGATCAACCTGACGGTTGTACCTCTGTAAAAAGCACACAGAGAGACAGTTCACACAAACCTGCTCAGAGTTTACCATTATCTCAGACTGTTCATGCACAGCCCATAAATGACATTTCTCAGTTATAGAACTCCCCCTACGCAATCTTCTCAATGCTAACACAATCTCCTCTGTCATTCAAAAGCACACTAAGTGAAAATGTAAATCTTTCTCTTAAGTCAAGGTAAGACACAAGATAATTTTATATGGGCAGACTGCAGTGGTGTACAACTGTAATACCAAGACTCAGGGAGCAGAAACAGAAGGATCTTAAGTTCAAGACTAGCCTGGGCTACATAGTAGCCTACACAGTCACCCTGACTGTGACAACTGAAGCTGTTCCCCTGATACAGAGAACACCCCTAAAGGACACAAATAGCCCTGTTTAGAATTTATAGTATAGGAATATATGGTAGGAAAAACATAACAGAGAAGACTGATGGCCCTTGCTGGGTGCAGGGAAAAGAGTAGAAAGATCAAAACACATGATGTCCCTAGTTTCTGAAGACAAATAGCTGTGAACAAATTCATTCACACACACACACACAGAGAGAGAGAGAGAGAGAGAGAGAGAGAGAGAGAGAACGAGAACTGTATACCAACATAGGAAGCATCTCAAGTCATACTCCATGCAAGCTTATCTTGCAATTCCTACATTAGCTTCCAAGGCAGGTAGGGAGGAGCAGAGGGCTTAGAAGTGATGCCTAGCTCAAGTAAGTGTGCCTTATCATTCAGGATCCCTGTTGCTGGGTCATGTCTACTGAACTGTGAAAACCCCATGGTTTCTCAGAGATCAGTAGCAACCCTTACTCATCCTTTCTGCTTTTTGCATATAGGCTAATCCTGTCTTCATGGCTAAGGTGTTAAGGACAAAGAGAAAGGGAAATTGGGGATTCTAACTCCTTGGTGTGTTGCCTGTCTCTCACCACAGGCAGAGGGACAGAACCATTTAGATATAAAGATGGGCAAAAATGCAGCTATATGCCCAGCCAGTGTAAGCTGACAGAATACATGGCCAGCAGTTCTGAAATATCTGCAACCAGTAAGCCAGGCCAGCTCCAAGATACCTGCTCGTATATTTAAATACTTGGTCTGCAGCTGGTGGGCTGTTTAGAAAACTATTAAGACTTTCAAGAAGTAGGTCTTGGGTGGAAAAAGCAAGACACACTATAGTAAACTGTAATTATACTTTTATTTTATGTGTATGATGTTTCCCTGCATGAGTATCTATATCTTTATGTATCTACACCTGCCACACACACAAACCATGTGCATGCACCACGTAAATACAGTGTCCATAGAGGCCAGAAGAGGACATCAGATTCCCTGAAACTAGTTTCAGACAGTTGTTAAGCTTGGCTCTGGGACTGCAACCAAATTCTTCTGGAAGAGCAGCCAGTGCTCTTAAAACAAGGAGCCATCTCTCTGGCTCTTATCCCCAAGTTTTAAGGGGCTGTTTCCAACTGGGAATGACCATGCCCAACCACTGAGAGACAAAAAAAGGTCTGTATACATCTTAGGCTGCTACAATTGAGGATGAGAATATTCTTGGTTTGAAATGTTAGAGACATCTTGGATGCTGTTAAAAATCCTACAGTCACAATACACTAGTCCTTCCTTACTTAAGGTGTTGGTTTCTGTGGTTTGACTTCTGCTGGTTTCAGCTGTATATGATCTAAAACTATTAAGTGCAAAATCCCACAACTAAACTCCTTTGTTTTAAAAGTATGAATTATTGTGCTGTCCCCTCTACCTTATCCAGAGGGATATTCATTCCTTGGTTCAGGATATCTACACTGTATACACTACTTCTCCATTGGTCACTCAGAAGACATCTATGTTATCATATGGCTTGTCATCACACTAAAATGCTTATGCATTCATTTTTTTTAATTTTACTTAATATTAACCTTCATGCTAAACTTACCCTATTCATTTCACTTCATCACAGAGGTATCACAGGAATAGTGGGTACCACATAATAATATGGTGAGGGAAATTCACATTCATATAGTTCTCATCATAGCATAGTGTTACAACCATTTAGTTTATTATTATTTTAATCTCTTGCTGTGATAACATATATTCAGTTTATTATACATGTGTAGGCACAGAAAAAGAAAATTTTCAAACAAACTTTGATATCAGGAATCTACTGGAGACCTTAAGTCACATGCTGCATGGGTGAGAGGCAACTATTTTTAGTTCTACTGAAATGGTACATTCCACTGTGGACAGAATGAGGGGCTGAGAGGACAGAAATATGTAGGTATTATCTGAGTAAGTTAGGGAGATAAATGAACACAGAGATAAACACAGGCAATGATTTCCCATGATCATCAAACTGGTAAATTGGCTTCGTCCATAGCTTTGCAATATGTGCTAACCATTTTGTAAATACTGGACCATCTAGGCTCACCCTTCACTCTTTGTCTGCAGTATTAAACAGGTTTCTAACTAGTTTTCCATTGTCTAGTGTCATGACCTTGAAGAAAACCTATTTACTTTCCTCACACCTGCAGCAAAATCAACACCTCTATCCTTCACATCCATGCCTGAATCCTGTAAGGCCTATCTTATCAGAGCTATTCCTTGCAGAGTATGCCCTTTTGGATCCTTGATAAAAATTGCTAAGTAAGAACTCTAAAGGAGCTTTGTCTCTGAATGGTCATCTCTGGGTGTGAAGCAGTTTCTACGATTCTATTCTCTCTAGGAATCAAGAGCACAAATCCCAGTCCAGAGAAGCTGAGGCAGAACCAGCTGGCTTAGCATCCCAGGGTCCAGCACACTCAGGACTTTCTGTTCCTTGCCTACATAAAGTAAATAAAAGATGGGAACAATGTTAGAGGACAGCCTCTACCTTCCTGCACTAAAGAGTGCACAGAATCCTTCCTGACATGCAGAGAATGTCATATATCTAAAATTGGTCTTGGGACTGAACTCCATAGTGTGTGCAAAAAAATATATAGTCTTGTCATTCAGCACTGGACCTACCCAGACAAAAACGCGGTAGAACAGGGTATCTTTCATCATCCACCTTCCCCTTAAAACAGAATGAGAAACATCTAATGTTACCCATATGCGAGGAGTGATAATGATATATGAAAAAACGCATGGTCCTTCTGCTCCTAGCTCACCAAAATTATCAGTTGGCTAAAGTTGTGGCATATACCTGTCACCTCATCACTTAAAAGGTGAAGGCAAGAGGATCACTAGTTTGAGGACAGCCTGGAATGCAGAGTAAGACTGTATAACAAAACAAACCAACTAATAAATAAGCAAGCAAGCAATTCAAAGAGATTATTACTCGCTGTCACTGGGGGGAAAAACACAGTATTTAGATCTGGGTGATTGTGGCACACACCTTTAATCCCAGCACTCAGGAGGCAGAAGCAGGTGGATCTCTGAGTTTGAGGCCAGCCTGGTCTACAGAGGAAGTTCCAGGACAGGCAGGGCCACTCAGAGTAACCCTGTCTCAAAAAAAAAAAAAAAGATTAGAAACAAAGATACCGAAGAACTGATGAAAATTATGACTTCAAACTTTCTCTTTTTACATCAAAATAAAAATGTTCTTCCTTGGAAACCTTTCTTTGCTTTTAGGGTATAGGTGGGTGGGTGGGTGGGTGGGTGTGGGTGTGTGTGTGTGTGTGTGTGTGTGTGTGTGTGTGTGTGTGTGTCTGTCTGTCTTTCTGTGTGTGTGTGTGCATGTCTGTGTGCCTCTGACCCCCAGTTATGAAGATAAGCATGGGCACAACCACACCCAGCTTTTCCATGGGTACTAGGGATCTGCACGCTGGTCTTGTTTATACGGCAAGCACTTGACCCACCAAGCCATTCAGTTCCTATGAACATTTTTAGCTCTAATACCTCACTTTCATTTTCTGCTTTTTCTGTAAACCTCATGAAGTCTATTTAAAACCCAGTCTTCAATGGAGTTTAGAGAAAGATCACCCTTTAACTGGTAAAGAGACAGAAAATAACTTGAGTGTGTTAAACCTGACATACAAGAATTTATTTCTAAGTTATTTTATATATATATATGCATGTATGTACCACAGAGACCAGAAAAGAGTCCCTGGAGTCAGAGTTATAGGCAACTGTGAACCATCTGACATGGTGCTGGGAACAGAGCTCAGGTCCTCTGAAAGAGCAGTAACTGCTCTTAACCACTATGCCATTTCTCTAGCCACAAAGACTTTTTAATTGCAGTAAAATTCAAAGATTCAGGTACTTTGTTAATCACTAGAAATCTTTCTTGTATAAACCACTTTTGAAGAACTATATCTTTCATGTTCAGACCTGAACGACCTCCAAAGCTTTGCCTAGGGTCTGGCAGAAACTGTGTGATCCAGTATTCATCACACTAAATTTAGAAATACACTGTGTCCCTGAGGCACTTCCACAGGAAGCGAGATTAAAATAGGATGCATGCCGCTAACACATCAGAATTCAAAAGCTACTGCCAGCTACCAACCTCCAAAAAACCACAACAGTCTCAGTCAGTGAAACCCTTATCTTTCTCCACCCAGGAAAAGAGGGGGGAAATGATCATGTCTCTCACAATCAATTACAAAATAACAAAAATAAAATAACAAGATGGACCAGAGAAAGTAGATGGTAACAATAACAACAACAACAACAAAAAAATAAAAGTTGAAGCCAACATGAGGGTACTACTATCCAAGGTTTGCCAGTGAACACAGCTTTCTATTGGTAGGATGGGTACCACAGATCTAATTCCTGGTTTCTCAGGAATCTACCAAGGGAAGACAATGAGGTGCTTGTTCAACAGTAAAAACAAACTACCAGAAACCCAGCTTCCAGGCTTCTTATGCATGTATAAAATTTCTTCTGCAGGTCCCAGAAAGAAAACATTCTGAAGGAAGAACAGGCTAGGCTGGGTAAACAAAAGGGACAGTTCTTTAATAATTCTTAATCCTGGCTAAATGGCAACACCAAAAAATAGCTGAGCAAATAAAATCTGGGTGGCTATGGTACAGTTTCCTGCAGCCTGGCTTACACCAAGGATATATGCAGAAGCACTCACAGGCCCAAATGAGCTGCATGCCAGTCACTGGAGGTTGCAGAAACACCTTGCTGTCTCTTGCAATCACATTTTGGTGCCAATGTACAGAGTGCAAGCCTCACACTGGGAAAACACCTTCATGATCATGGTATCTCCCCTGCCAGGAAGTAAGTATCCATATTGGTTTTAACAGTTGTTTAATAACCCATCATGTGGCTATAAGGGTCTTTTGCCCTGCCCTAAAGCCTTCAACTTAATATTATAAATAATAATATGTGAAAGCTAGAACCATTTTTAAATATTTTATTCATCTATACCTTAAATTTGTTTATTGCAATACTAGAAATTAAACCCAGGGTCCTGCATATACTAGACAAGTGTTCTACTGTTGAACTACATTCCCAGCTGAAGAACCTTTCTTTGTCTTTCTTTTGAAGCAGATTCTCACCATGTATCTGTAAATGGCCTGGGGCTCTTTAAGCAGCTAGAGAGATCCTGACTTCCTTCTCCCCTGCATTCAACTGAGTTCTAGCATTGAAGGCCATGCACTACCCTATCTTTCTGTAGTGCTGGGAAACAAACCTATCATTTCCTGCATGCTAGGGAAGCATTCCACCAACTAAGCTAAACACCCACTGCTGATTTGTTTCATTTCATTTCCATTTATTTGAGATGGGTTCTCCTTGTGTAGCCCTACTTGATCCAGAACTTGAAATGTAGATCAGTATTGTCCTAGCAGTCCCAGCATTATCCCCATCTCTACCTCTAAATGCTGAAGTTACAGGCGTGAGCCACCATGTCTGGCCTCCAAGAATAATTTTTTAGTATCAGAACACTGTGTGGATCACCTATACAGTAAAACCCAAAGCTAGGCTTTCACAATCTAATAATGCTTCAGAAAGGCATACCTAAAGAACAAGACTACACTACACAATGACACTATATTCTATGGTGATGTTTAAATAATATATATTTCCATTTATTACACAAAAATCTATTACTTACAAAATAGTCACATTCATGAGACAATATACGTAATACTGTTAACAATATCTGGTGGGTTCATTAAAATGTTTTCAGATTCCTTAAATAATTTTGAAATAGCTAGCATTAAAACATTGACATGAATTTGGGTTGGGAATTTCAGAAGGAAAAATCCTAGCATTTCGGTCTAGCAACACAATCATTACAATATGAGAATCAGAGGCTTCAAACTTGAATTGAGCCAACTGCCTGAATAGGTTCTTCCCTGTGTCTGCTTCTCCTCTCATCTGTGTGAACAGAGTGACTAATTGAATCCCATCCTCTGAGAAAAGAGTCCAGTGACTTAGGTTCCTTTGACAAAAGGAATGCATCAAAGGCAATGTTATCTTGATAGCAAATGTCCTCTCTACAGCTTTCCTGGCTAAAATAAAGCAAGCTTCCATTGCTGTCTTTCTGTCTCTGTGTTTTGTTATTTAGGGGTTTTTTTTAAGCACATGAGTGTTTTGCCTGTATGCATGTGTATGTCCACCACATGCATGCCTAGTACACACAGAGATCAGCACAGGGTTTCAGATGCCTTGGAACTGGGGTTATGGATGGTGTGAACCTGAGTCCTCTGGAAGAACAAGAAATGTTCTTGAACACTGAGCTATCTCAAGCCCCAGTAGGATCTGTTTGGTCTCCCCCTATTATCTCAAGTCCTACACATAAGGGATAGTCATTTGGTATATATGGAGTCTTCTTAAAATTTAGCAAGTAAGTTTAGTTTAAAAACACATGTACTCAGTATTCTGCAAGTTGGAAGGATAGTGACTCTGAGAACTGAACCCCACCTTTTCTTAACACTCTTGAGAGCTTAGCCTCTGAGGCACAAATATAAGTGAGCTTACTAGAGAAACAATATTTTATCATACTAGAGACTGATCAAAATATTACAGTTGTAAGGAACTAGAAAAATATCACAAAAGCCTTACCACTTCAGAAGTTGACATTGACAGAAGAATCATTATTAATAGTGAATCTATTTCAAAACTGTCTATATTTAGAGGATGGATCACACTGCCACCATATGTTTACTTGGTCACTAAACAAGATGGTGAAGGTTCTAGCTGGACCAACTAGGAAAAGTCAAGTCCTGAGCATATGTCTCTACACAGACACTAGGACTTCTTAAATATGATAACATAAATGAGAAAAAGAGGCTCCAGATTAGAACCATGTGAATCACCCAAGGAGCTTTCTACATCTGTTGTGTTAAAACAATAACCTCAATAAACTCTACAGATGCAACAGTGAACCTCGACCTGCCTACTTCCCAGAACCATCTGCCATTGCTGTTTCAGATCCGCCTCCATTCATGCCTTATGTAATAGCCACTGCATCCAAAGACAGAGAGAGCCCTTGGAGCCTTACACGTGAACTTCCCATTCCAAGCAAACCCTGACTACATTGGGTTTGGCCCACTCAGCATGTATGAAACAAGTCAGTACAGGAACAATGCAATTTCATATTGCTTTAGGGTTACTTCTTCATCTCCCATATTTCTAAAATGTAGATGAGGCCCTTGGCCCTCTTTTCACTACCATCATCCCCTTGTCTTAATCCTAACTGTTATGATGGTAACACTAAATTTTTTGAAGCTCCTATTTCCTCCATGGGTTTTGTGGTGGTTTGAGTAAGAATGGCCCCTATAGGTTCATTTATTTAAATGCTTAGTCATTGTGGAACTACTTGAGAAGGATTAGGGAGTCGTACAGCCTTATTGGAGTAGGTGTAACATTTGTTGGAGAAAGTGTGTTAGCTTGGAAGTTTCAAAAGCCTGTGCTCCCTCTTCCTGCTGCCTATCTGGATATAGAACTCTCTGCTACTTGTCCAGAATCATATCTGCCTGCATGCCACCAACCATCCTGCCATGGTGACAATGGACTAACCCTCTGAAACTGTAAGCCAGTCTGAATAAAAATTCTTTCTTTATATAAAAGAGTTGTCATGGTCATAGTGACTCTTTATGACAACAGAACAGTGACTAAAGCAGCCTTCATTTGCAGCTCTACTTGGGTCTCTGGTATCTAGAAGTCATTATTTCAGAGGTAGACTTACTCCAACCTTAAGTTCTCTTCAATCTTCTGACTTACCAACTGGTGCCCTTTTCCTCCAGGTTCCAAACACTGCCACTTCCATCTTAGACTCTCTTCCTCCACCCCCCCATACAGAATTCTCCCCCCAGATATTAAGCCCTATGACTATAACCACATAGCATCCTTAACATTTCATGTCATCACACAGACTCTCACTCCCATGGTTCTCTAGTCTCTGCACAGTGGCAAGGAATTGAGGTCAACCTGATCATTTCTCCTGCAATAATAATTCTCTTCCTAAAGCAGAGATCTAACCATGGCTCATCATTCAAAAACATGCCATGAGTTAAATCACTCTCTGAGAAAAAAAAAATGTTCCTCCCATCAGCTGTCTGGACATGTGCTTTCTATGCCACCAGATGAGGTGGAGATGGGGACCAGTAACATTCCCAATAATTATATATAATACTTCAAATTACATTTTTAGCAGGGAAAATAATGTCCTCCCCACCAGAGTTTCCCTCACTTCAATCCCCTCAAGCTGGAACTATGGTTGGTTCCTGGCAAGGAGGAATATGAGTTGCAGATAAAGGTTAGGTTGCTGAAGAGCTGACAGCATTTAGGAAAGAGAAATCACTCTAGATTATATGAGAGAGTATTTACTAAATAGAACACACAGGAGCCTCTCTCCCACTACTAGTCTTCTAAAGCAGGTCATATCACACAAATCAACTCTATCCACAACAATGTTCTCAAAAGAGTTCTTTAAATGAGGAAGAGGGCAAAAACCAATGCCTGTGATCCTTCATGAGAAAAGTATGATCAATCTCCTCTGGCTTTCAGAGTGAAAGGGACTATGGACTAAGGGATGTGGTAGCCTCTAAAACACGGATAGGTTTCCCCTGAACCTCCAAAAATAACATGATATTGCTTTTAACAAAATGAGATGACTTCAGATTTGTGACCTCCAAACTGTATGACAGTAAATCTGTGCTATTTTACATATCTCAGTTTATAGAAGGTACACTGTTACAGCAGCCAGTATAAACTAATACACCTCTTCCCTGTTGCTGCTGAGTACTGAATGCAGGGCATTCACACCATTTTACAGTACTTAGCTAGTAGCATTTTGTATTATAAGGCTCTGGACTTCAGAATGATTATGAGGCTCCAGTTCTATGCATCAAGTAGCTTATAATATCTGCAGTCCTTTGTTGTACCTCAAACAAGTGGCCCTAATACTCATCCCTGTAGTTTAAGTGACTGAATGACCCTGTCCCTCGGTGCCAGATGAGGGTAAGTGAGCACCTCCTGCAGTCCTGCACCCTACTGTCCCTACTCATTTCACTGAAGCTGCACTTTGTTCTTACTTCCCTGAAAATTTTGTTCATATTCCCTCAGGGGCACAATTCGAATTTCACTCCTTGCCACCTTGTTGTTCCCTGCATTAAAGTTTCCATTCTGAAAAACTCTATGTCATTCAGTTAGCCTCATGCTTGTCCTGCACCTTTGAAATCAAAGGAAGTCTTGTACTCTGGGCTTTAGAAGTATATTGGGGCTGGGAAGATGGCTCAGTTGATAAAAATGCTTGTCATACAAGCATAAGGCCTGAGTTCAGGTCTTGACATCCATGTAAAAAGCCAGACACAGTGGAGATAGTTAGATGTTGCAGCTTAGTAATCAGCCACCCCCCCCCCCCAAAAAAAATAAAAACAGCAAGCTCCAAAGTTTAAGTAGAGTTCCCAGTCCTGAAAAAGAAGGTAGAGGGCAAGAGACAAATGATGATACACACTATTGGGGGGGGGGGGTGGAGGAAGGAAGGAAGGAAGGAAGGAAGGAAGGAAGGAAGGAAGGAAGGAAGGAAAAAAATCTTCAAAAACGTTGAACACGGGCATGGGGCTGGAGAGGTGGCTCAATTGTTAAGAGCTCTGGATGCTCTTCCAGAGGACCCAGGATCAATTCGTAGCACATGCATGGTGGCTCACAATCTTCTGTTAACTCCAGTTTCAGCAAATCTGTTGTCCTCTTCTGGCCTCCATCAGCATCGGCATGTACATAAACATATGTGTAGATAAGACACAGATACACATAAAATGATTTAATTTTTAAAGGTGAAGATTTATATCTGTTTCATTGTTGCTATGATCAAACACCTTAGTTCAGAAATTTCATTTAGGCCCAAAGTTTTAGAAGATACAGTCCATTGTCACGGGGAAGGTGCAGATAGCAGCAGCTGGTCATACTGCTTACCTAGACAGGAAACCAATGCAGCTAAGGAAGTAAGGCACCAAGACCAAACCCCAGTTCATTCTGTAAGGCTACAGCTTGTAAAGGTTGCACAACCTTCCCAAACAGCACTGGGAGCAAGGAACCAAGTATCAAACTTACTGGCCTATGAGAGACAATTAAAATTCAAACCACAACATAATCTGACCCAACAGTTCTGTTCCTAAGAACATAAGCAACAACTTAAGAATAGATTAACAAAATGAAGCATGTCTTAACAATGAATAAACAAAATGCATTATGTTTTTAACCACAAATAAACAAGATACAGAATAAAATGAGATGTCATTAAACAGTACAGTGAGCTACCTAATATCCATCCATGCCACAATATGAATGAACCTTGATACATTACAGCAGCTAGGCCTGGTGGTGCAGGCCTGTCATTCCAGATACTCAGGAAGCTAAGGCAGATATGTCTGGACTACAGAGTGAATTTCTAGCCAGCTTGGCAAGACCCTGTTTCAAAGTGGACATAAAGAAGGCTGGGGATATAGTTGAATGGTACAATGCTTATCTAGCATGATCAAGGCTCTGAGTTCAACCCTCAGTACTAAAGAAATAGAGGAAGGGAGGAAAGAAGAGAGCAACAAGAATGGATGCAGTCTGAGAAACATTCTACAAAATGAAGGAGGCCAAACACAAACCAACATATGAATTCTACAACCCACTGAATAAAAAAAAATCCATGAGAATAGCTCTTTCTCCCCCCACGCCCCTTGAGCTAGTGATTGGATGTATGCTCTCAGCTACTGCTTTCAGCGACATGCTATGCCTGCTCATAACCTTATCTCCAGATCAAGATCCTACTCTAGACCATATAGAATGATCTTGGTGATGGCATTTTTTTAGCTGATTCAGTAAATTCTTCATATAGTAATAGTTTTCTAACAATGAAATACCTGCATTTTCATCTATTATAATTTAGGGATGATGGTGACAGAAATAAGGACATAAGAGCAAAAATCAAATTAAAGTAGATCTTGTAGATAAGAATTCTTCAGAATTAAGAGCAGAAATAGCAGGACCCCCAGACATACCATATGAAGTAGGAAGAGATCAACTAGAGATAAACATACCAGAGACATATCCATGTAATCCTCCTAAGGTCTGGTTCATCATAAAATATGGCATCCTAGTATGAGTGCTGCCACTGGGGGCTATTTTTCTGTATTTTTTCTAAAAGAAGAATGTACAGAATACTGAAATGTACAAGCAGACAGCCCAACTTTAGGCACATGCTAATGCTGAAGCACCAGTTTCTTCTCTGAAATATACCCTCAAAACAATAAAAAAATGTAAAAAAAAAAAAGAGAACATATGTGCTATATAATTCAGTAGAAATACATTAACGGTGACCTTGTCTTCAAAATCATGGAATACAGAAACAGCAACTGAATTGTTTCTGAGTGATTAAGGCAGACTAACTGTTGCTGGCTGGGCTCATCATTTCTTAGGATTCTGCATAAATTTCTTTTAAACTGGCATTATTGCCTAATGAGGTTAGGCAATATTAGGCACCACTAGAAAATTAGGAGGGGGAGGAAGGTGAAATCCCTGCTCTGAAAATAAAGCTAATTAAACATCTGTGTAAAAAAATTTAATGTGACAATATAGAAATCCATAGACACAAATAGATTAGTGGCTGCCAGGAAGGAATGAGACACAATGTGTTGCTAATGGTTTCAAAGATATTAATGTCTACCCAATTACACCTATAAAAAGTCACTGGATCATACAACTATACAAGGTAAATTTTGCATGTTGAGCTTAATGAAGCTCATTTTTAGACAGGCATGGAGCACAAACCTTATAATCCCCACGCTGGGAAGACAGGAGTATTGCCATGACTTTCAAGCCAGGATGGGATACATAGTAAGACACCATCTCAAACACAAACAAACCAAAATGAAATAAAACAAGGGGATAATGAGACGGTTCAATGGTTACAGCACTTGCCATGAGTTCAATACCTAGAGCCCACTATCTAGAAGGGGAGACCTCCACAAATTGTTCTGTGACAGCTACATTCACACAAAGGCAATCCATCACACCCATATATACAACTATAATAATAGTTAAGTTTTTAAATTAGTAACAAAGCACAGTTTTCTTTTGTTAAATGTCTCCAAGCTCTCTGAAGCCAGGATTATGCATGCACAAATGTCAAATATCACATGCATAGTATACTGTTACTGGACAGTCAAAAACCTCAAGACTACCAATTTCTCAAAACATGAAAACCCTTTACGTGTTCTGGGATGTAAGGTGATTTAACATACATGCATTCCCACTCCTGTCAAATGCACAAAAGTGTAATTTAGTAAGAAACACAGAGAATGGTTTCTAATTCAAATTACATCTGAACAATAAATGTTATTGAATGTAGTCATATTTGTACATAGCACAGGTTTTCAGCCGAACTGTGATGAAAACTGAAATGCACACAATGTGTCTTGTTAATCACAACAGAAAGAACCTAGATGGTGAAACCATACAATGCCTGATTACTAGAAGCTAAGAATTGTAAGATACAAATCTCTCATTTCTGAAGTAAATTTTCAACTCCACATATGTTAAGAAAACCAATTTTCAGGCCGGAGAGATGGCTCAGTGATTAAGAGGACTGTCTGCTCTTCTAGAAGTCCTGAGTTCAATTCCCAGCAACCACATGGTAGCTCACAACCATCTATAATTGGATCCGATGCCCTCTTCTGGGGTGTCAGCAACAAGATACGCATACACATTAAATAAATAAATATTTTTTAAAAAAGAAAGAAAACCAATTTTCAGGGTTTGGATTCTGAACCTCCTGAATCCCCCCCCCCCCAGAGCATGTTTGTCATTAATCTATGCAAATGGACCATCTACCTATACATCTTAGGATCCTTATACTCTACCTGCAAGGGCCCTTTAGCCATGTTAAAGCACAAACTCACTGGTTATGGAAGTGGGAAAGGGACATCCCTCTTTAGGCCATGATTCTACCTACCATGCGATTCCATTCTAGATTCCAGCTACAGAAATAGCAATAATAGGCAAGAACATTGCTGTGTATGCATGCACACATAGATGCCCATGCCTCCCTTCATATTTTCTGAACAGTTGTCTTTGCTTTCAGCAAATCCATACATCCCCACTTGCTTTTGGATTTGTATTGACAGTCCATGTTCTCCACCTCCAAATCTGTGGGAAATGGTACGAAAATTAATAGTTACAGTTTGAGCAACAAAAGAACAACAAAAAAAGACAGAGAAGGATGCCAGCACAAGCAATTCTGATCTGACCCTGAACTCAGAAGTAAATAAAAGAGCTCTCTAGATTCTTATCTTGTCTCCCTCATTCATTGCAAACATTATGACCTCCCAAGTCACATATAATAGGTAGAATGGCATTCCTCCACTGCACAGGCACATGGCATCAGACACAAACCTTCATGCCACAGTTTCTACATGAATGGCACAAAATACCTGCTTGACCTCAGTTGGATCCCAATCTCCTCTTCTGTCAGAACACCTAAGCACTGCCTAGCATGGTCCTGCCCCATTTTTCAACAGTACCTGCCTCACCTGTTCCCTCCTGTATACCTGCTCCATGGAGGCCCTGCTTGAGCTCAGCTTGGTGTCCCTGGAACACCTGCCCTCTATACTGGATAGGGTGTCACCAGAATCCTCATCTACCTCTCCAGCCTGATTGGAGCTTTTTTCAGGAGGAAATGCTGTTACAGGTATACAGAAGAGGTTTGCACCATGAATATATTCCCCACCTCTAAAACTTTAAGACAGACTCTTGTTTTGTAGTCCTGACTGATCTAGAACTTGCTATGCAGCCCAGTCTGACATCAAACTTGAAATAATCTTTTTGTTTTGGCTCCTGAATGCTGGAATTACAAAAGTGAGCCACCACACCCAGTCAGCCTGCAGTTACTTGTTTGAAGAATACTTCATCCCCAACCTATCTTTCTAGATTTTTTTAAATCACACCATACTTCTTTGGGGGGGAGGAATCTAAAAACAAAATATATTGGCTGGGAAAATGTCATAGTGGATAAAGAACCCACTGTGCAAGCACAAGGGTAAGGACCTCAGCTCAGATCCCCCAAATCCACATAAAACATCAGATTCAATAGCATGAGATTTTAACCCAAGCAACATTTGAAGACAGAGAGACACTTACCTGAAGCACAACAACTAGGTAGCCTAGCTCAATCAATGAGCTTCTAGTTCAGTGAGAAATCTCATCCTCAAAAGTAAGGTATGTGGGCTGGGGAGATGGTTTGGCAGTTAACAGCCTGTACTCTCTCCTGGAAGACCCAAGCTGGGTTCCCAAAAACAGCTTACAACCATCTCTAAGTCCAGCTCTAGGGGACCAAGTACCTTCTTTTGGCTCCATGTACATATAAACACATACAGTATACACTTACAGGCATGTGATAAATCTTTTTTAAAACCCAATTTTAAAAATTAAAATAAAGGTAGAGATCACTAGAAGACATCCAAAATCACTAGAGGAAAGACATCTAACATCTGGCTTCTGCACTCACATGCAAACATGCATGTATGGACACCAACAAGTACATATACCTCCCCAACACACAACATATATACACACCAAAAATGTAAAAGCAACATACTCTCCCACTGCATTGAGTGACCTACATTCTATGAAAATGACCTAAATGTAAAATCTGTGCAACTTATTTTTCCATTAAAAAAAAGTTTCTATGTTATGAAGAGGATTCAGAAAATTCCAACAGAAACAGAGATTGCTCTCTCTCATTAGCTTTGCTCAGAAGCCTGAGGCCAGGGGGAACTAGGGAGACCATCTCGCACGTCAAAGCGCATCATCTTTCCCGTGGCTGGCCGAGATTTCTGCAGGTTACATAAATATTACTTTTGAATGGTTGTTTATTTTCTTTCCACTCGTGGACTGAGAATTAAATGGATGGCTGGAAACAGTCTACATCAAAGCTTTTTTATCCTTTTAACCAAGCCTTCAATGAGCACTTTCATCCAACTCCAATCACCATGCCCTACCCCCACATACAAAGCAGAGCCTAACTGCAGAATCACAGGCTATTTCTGGCATCCCAGGCTTGTAACTCCTTTTAACACAACAAAGTTCACAAGTGAAGGGGCTCTTAGAAATCAAACCAATTCCCCAGGGTGGGCTCAGAGTGAGTAAGCTGTCATACAGTGTGCCTTTGGCCCTGATTCCTCAGAACAGTTTGATCTGAGGCCACCATCCCCTCACACCCTCCCCAGTATTCCTTCTGGGGCTAAAGACTGACTTTCATGAAAGCAGTACCTCATGTCATAAAACAAGGTTCATGTTTTGTGTGCATGCAAGCATATGTGAGGGCCTACAGCTAACATCAGATGCCATTCCTCAGTTGCTCGCCACCTTAGGTTTTGAAAGAGTCTTGTACTGAACCTAATAGGCTAAACTGGCCAGCTAGCAATTTCTAAGGATCCTGTCTCTGCCCCCACCCCCTAGCTCTGGTGTTAGTGGAAGTGCTGCCACACCCAGGTTTTCACATAGGTGCTGGGGATTTGAACTCAGTTCCTCATATTTGTAAGAACAAGCATTTTGCCAACTGAGCTATCTATCAATCCAATTCACCTCTTTTAATTCCATCCTCCCCCTCCCACCATCAACTACTTAAAAGTTCACTGCTTGAAAGTGTCTAAAAATAAACAGTATGCAAAGTTGAACCCAGCAGGTGTAGACCAAAGATCCTTGCCCTAAAGACTGGTAGAGACCCTACTGTAAATCACCATGACAATAGCCCTAATTCTGGAACCTAAATACACAGGATGGGGTCTGGACAACAAAGGATAAGGAAACTACCACTACAGAGAGAGTGTAAAAGGAATGAGAATGGGCATCAGCAGGAAGCCAAACAGGTAAACAATACCCACCTCCTGGGCCTCCTTACTGAAAGAGCCAAGAGGCAAACACCACCAACAAAGAGCAAACTAGCAGCTCTCAGCTTCTAATTGCCATGGTAATTAGACTTATTCTAGGCCAGGGCCTGGGAATTTACTCTGGAAACCGAATAGCTTTGCATCCCCAGAAAGAAAGATACACTTAAAAGGTTATAGAGGAACTTGAGCAAAAAAGCCAAGACTCACCTTGAAAAGACTCCCAACTAGTCAAATTTAAAGCAGTTTGTGCATCTAACACAAGTGTGACAATGATGGACTATAACACATTTTTAAAGAGCTCAGTCTCCTTTCCATTCAGTCTAGGACAACAGCTCATGGGGTGGTGTCACCCACAGCTAAGGTAGGGCTTCCCAACTTAGTGAACATAATCTAGACACACCTCAGAGGTCTGAAAAGCCTTGATTCTACCAAGTTAATAATCAAAATCACACAGTGACTCTTATAGAAAAGTACAGCTGGAGGATCTTTTTTTAAGACTAGAGGGCTAGAGAGATGATTCTGTAGTTAAGTTACTTGTTTCTCCTGCAGAGGACCAGGATTCAATTCCCAGCACCAACATGGTGGCTCACAACTGTCTTTAACTACACACTTCCAGGGAATCCAACATCCTCTTCTGACCTCCATTGGTATGCATGTAGTACACATACATTCAGGCAAACAGCCATACCCATAAAATAAAAATAGATCTAAAAGAAAATAATGGACTGTATTCTAATATAAGCAAAATGGATAGGAGAATTAGAAACACATAATTTTTCTGTTGTTGTTTTTAACTAATAGCATATGGTTTGATGAGTTGCCCAAACAAAATGCTTTCCACATTGTAGGCCCACCCAATAATTCTACTTTGCTTGTGTTTCTCATGAACCCAGCTACTGTCAACAACCAAGTGAATAGAACTAGTAGAATCCTGATAATGAAGGGCCACAGTTCCCCAAATGTGCCCTTCTTAACATGTGTAATAATACACTGATGGTCCTCTGTAAGAGCAGCACATGCTTTTTAACTACTAAATGAGAAATATGTGAAAAAGAAGCAGCAATGCTACATGGTAGGTGCACCTTCATTCAAATGGGAATAGTCAGCTATGCAGTTCCTCCCCCCACCCCTCATTTCTAGACACAGGGTTTCTTGTCCAGGAACTCACTCTGTAGACCAGATTGGTCTCAAACTCAGATATCTGCCTGCCTCTGCCTCCCTAGTGCGGGGATTAAAGTGCCTGGTGCATGCCTAAATCTTACTCTGATCATAAGAAAACAAAGAGATCATCAATTCCCAAGCCTTGAGAAAGGAGAAAGGAAAGGAGATTCTCTAACACAAAGAAGAGTAAAGACACATAAAACCAAACACAATGAGGAGGCCTCAGAGATGACAACAAGGATCAAATGACTGAAGAAATGTATGCTTGTAGGATAAGTAAAACAAAATGAAGGTCAGTGTGAGTGCTAACTAGTTGCCTATGCTTGCTTAAAGAAATTCTGTGACAGCAATTTCTTCCAGATAGGGCTACAAAGATGGCTTAGCAGGTAAACCACTCAGCATCACAACCCAAGCTAGATCCTCAGGACCTACACATTGAAAGCAAAGAACTGATTCCTGCAAAGTGTTCTCTGACCTCTACAGGAATCCACTCTCTCCCTCTTCCTCTTAATAATAATAATAATAATAATGTTTTCTTTTTAAATGTCAAAAAGGTGCTGAAAAGATGGTTAAGAGCTAATAGTGTGCTCTTCCAGAGGACCAGACTTTAATTCCCAGTGCTCAAGTCAAGTGGCTCATTATCACCTGTAACTCTAGTTCAAGGAATCTGATAGCCTCCTTTGTCCTCTGAAGGCACGTACATAAGCTCACACACAAGACATATACACATACACATAAAAATAAGCCAAGGGATTGGGGGAATGATCAGTGAAAAGAATACTTGCTGTTCAAATATACAGTTCCCATGCAAAATGTCTGGCATAGTTCCATGCATTATAATCCCAGAGCCATGATGAGAGGAGTCAGGAAGATTACAAGAGCTTGCTGACAACCAATCTAGTTCCCAGTTCAGTGAAAGAATCTGTCTAAAGGACAGCGGGCTAATCCACATCCTCCTCTGGCCTGTATATGCTCACTTACATACAACATGTGTGCATACACTGCCCTTACCCACACAATCAAAGTAGTTGAAGAAATAAGCATTCATTTTACATATATGTACGTACACACACACACACACAAACACAGTTACTTATGTTGAACATAAGCAACATACCATAACTTCTGCAAGAACTATGCGTCCTTCTTCTATAAACTGGGTCCCCTAGGATGTCTATTTAAAAAACCAAAACAGGAAAATGAGTGTGAAGATGAAAAGTGAGCCACATCTCTTAAAACCAACAGATCTCTTAAAAGTCAATGACACCCAGCATCCCTTCTGCTTTGAAAAGTGAGACCCACAGAAAGCTGTAATGACTCGCTTGGGTGGGTCTGGCGCAGAGACTCCTGAGACCAGTTATTTCCTTTCCCTAGCCTCAAGAGTAGACCCTTAGACACATACAAAGAAGACTAACAAAACCAAGGCAACCAGGACATGTGGTCAACAAGAATTCCAAGGCACCAGCTTTTGTCCCACACATTCAGCAAATGCACAACTATGAAGCAAGCAACAGTATGTCTCTAAGCTGTACACACCATGATAATCACACTTGTTTTCTTTGTCACAGCAACACTTTAGGAAATTTTGAAAACTGAAAAGCACCTAAAGAAGTTAGGTATGGTGACAAAGAACAAGGAAGTAAAATGAAGGAGATGTGACTGAGCAGAAAGGCTTGGGGACATGAGCCAGAACTCTCACTGCTTTTGACCTATTCAGGTCATCCTCCCTACCAGAGCAGTACCAAGAGCAAAGGTCTCGAGGATAGGGACTCCCACTGTCTTTCTCAGGAATCCAAGGTACACAGTAACTGAGCTCCCAGGTACACAGTAACTGAGCTCCCATTGTTCTGGGTCTGTAGCTGTCTCTCAATATACCACAGCTACTGAGAGTGCCCACTAATCAAGTCCTTGAAATCTGTAGCTATCCTAAACCATACATGTATATGCACACACATACATACATACATACATACATACATACATACACACAGACACACACACACACACACACAGAGAGAGACAGAGAGAGAGAGAGAGAGAGAGAGAGAGAGAGAGAGAGAGAGAGAGAGAGAGAGAGAGAGAGAAGAGAAACCCATCTAATCCTGGTAGTCAGACAGAATTAACATAGTGAATGGTTCCTTCAGTGTTTACTGCTCTATGCCTATCTTCTAAGAACATCCTGCTTTCTTTCTTTCCTCCTTTCTGTCTTAAAAAGTAATGCTGAGCAATTGGGCTGGGGATTTGCTCAACTGGTAGAATACTTGCCTTCAAGCACAATGCCCTGGATTTCATCCCTAGCACCACATAAACAGGGAGTGACAGATGCAGCAGACCTGTAACCCCAGCACTCAGGAGACAGAGGCAAGAAGATTAGGAGTTCAAGATGATCCTTAGCTGCATGGCAAGTTTGCAGCCAGCCTGGCATACATCGGATTCTGCTTCCACCTGACAAAGAATGCTAAAGACAGAATTTATAGAATTGTAATTTCCTCAGTCTGTTCTTCTACATTTCAGAAAGATTCAAAGCAAGGTCTTCTCAAATTCATGATAGCAATATACCAGATTAACCCCAGAGACAGAGTAACCCCATTCATCAGTTAAGACTCCTTGTCTCCCAATGAGACAGAAAATGTACCATGAAGGTTTACCGGGATACCTCTATCTGATCCCCAAGTCACTCCCACTATGACAGAAAAATGTACCATGTGGGCCTAGCAGGATGTGTCTTGCTGGTCCCTAAGTTACCACTAAGCAGCCAAGTGCACCAGTGGCTTCCAACAAGGCTTAGAGGACCCAAATCAGACAGTGTCAGGCCAGGAGTGGGTAGTGCCAGACAGTGAATCTTGCTGGGAACAGCCTGAGGGTAGGAGGAAGCATTTGAAATCCAAGTATTTGGGCTATGGAAAAACTTCCAGGGAATTCTCATGACTGTATACAATGTATTTACCACCTTACATACCTAGGAAATAAAATTGCAGGCAATTTTCCAAAGCAGTTAAAAGTCAGACATTCACAGACATTTACCCACAACAAGTTGTGAATTACAACCATAGCAACACCAATGACAAAATCACCCTCTAGAGACTGGAATTATTTCCTCTACTCAAACTGTTTTTCAAACCCAGGTGCAAGAAGAGACAACCTATCACGATTTGGGTTTCCTTTCTGCTTTTGAAGTGGGGGTCTTGCTATGTCACTCAGGCTCCTGGTCTTATGTGATCCTCTTCTATCAGCTTCCTGAGTGGCTAGGACTGCAGGTGTAAATAAATCATTATATGGGACACACATTTTTTTCATTTTAAAGGGAAAGGGCTAGAGATTTAGCTAGGCAAGAGTAACACCGTGGATTTGGTCCTAGAGAAAAAAAGATAAAAGATAAATCAAAGGCGTATCGAAGAGGGTGGACAAAAATCATTTTCCTAGACCACAATGTATGTATCAGCTGTCAACTTTTCAAAGCTGTGTAGCTCTGCTTAATGACCCATCAAAACCTAGTAAATGTCAAGTGAAGAGTGAGAGCCAAGTCCTTGGTCTTGACTGTGAATGAACAGTCACCTAGGTACTATATACACACACACTGATTTTTGAGGTACAAGGCCAAGGAAAGGAATAGTCTCTATTATCATTTTGTGGTATCTAGTCCATACTGTTCATTTCTGGTGTCACTCCCACCTCAAGGTCAAACATCTCTGCCTTCAATAAATTCCCATGGCTCCCTCAATGCTAAAAAACCTTATTAGCTTAGCTACAAACTGCTTCTATATCCCAGCTACAATAACCATAAGAGATATTATTCATGATTAGCCTAGGGATGTTGAGTGCACTGGTATGCTAATATGTCCAAGATACACTAAGAAACACACAGGCATGCACACACGTACACTTTCACATCAAACATCCTGGAAAATACCCAAGAAACTATTATTATAACTTACCATGGAAAGTGAAATTTAGAGAGAGAAAGAAGCTTTCAGTTTTTAAATTGTTACTATTTTTTTTAATGTTAATGTAAATAAACAACATGTGCTTATAAGAAACTTAGATGTATACAAAATCTGAAAAAGAGGAAGCCAGAGAATGCACTTAGCCTAAAAAGCTATCTCCTTTTCAAGCATCAGTTCCTCTGGTAAACTGTTTTTACAATACCCACCCCCTGCCCATCCATGTCCATTTATCCATCCAGTGAGTTCATATGCAAGAGGTGAAACCCCTTTCCTGTCCTTGGAGAAACAGAACCAAATGTGTCCAGTGTAGCTCTCATGGCGTAAGTGCCACATACTTAAGCATCCCACCTCAGATATTGAATATGCAATGAGCTAAAAACAAAAACACACAAACAAATAACATTGTCCCATTATCCCCTAAGGACCACTTGTTCCTACAATCTTGAATTAGTAGAGTTAATCAGAGCTAAATTCCACTAATCAGGCATTTTGCTTTAATTTCTTCAGTTATATTTTTATACTTGATTCTCAAGTTCCCCTTTTACCCTAGTAAACAGAAGTTCTCCCTTTAATTGTCAATTACTTAACACACTTTTCACAAAGGAAGATTTTACATTTATGCCCAGGCAAAGTTAGACAGCAATGAGGGACTGCATTCTGGCCTAACTAAGCTGACAGTAGGATACATTTTTACACCCTTTAAAAGACAATACCAGAGGGAGTCACAAACAATAGAAGATACTAAACAATTCACAATAATATTCCCTGGGGCTTGTCACTAAAGGGAGGCTTTTCCAAAAAATATCCAAGTTATTAGTGAATACATAACTATCTTATTTAAAAAAAAAGGGAAAACAGCATCAGGACAAAACCTCAGCATTGAGACTTGTGGGTCATGAAAGGCCTAAGTCTTTCATGAACTGTGAACACAGACCACTCTTCCAGCCCTAAACCACCACATTTTTAAAGGGAACAGTGATTATCCTTGGCGTCACTTCCCTTTGCTGCTTCAGCCATGTTTATACCTTCCCCTGTTTTTATTTTCCTGTATATGATGGTCAGCTTTATAAGGACAGAAAGACAGCAGGAGGATTTTGTCTACAAGGGTGGGCCATGGCCACATGCTGGCCTCTCTTGGTTCATAGCTTCTCTCTGGCTCACTGAAAGCTGACTTGGCTCCTCCTAGGGAGACCCATCTGGCTGTGATCCTGTTCTCATATTTCAATGCCTAGGCTCCTTCAGCACCCTTTCTTCTTGAGTGAGTTGCCACCTAATTTCTGTGACTTTGTCTTGATGACCTTTCTAGTATACTACATCCTCTCCAATCCCGGTTGCCACACAGTTATGATGTGCTATCCTGGAAAAATTCTGCGTATCCATGGATTTTTCTATGTGCAAATATGGATCTCTTCTAAGACCCTATCTAGAGCAAGACATGGTGTGATAGTTTGAATGAGAAATGCTTTCCATGGTCTCAGGCACTTAAACACTTGATCCCCAGTTAGTAGCACTTTGGGGGAAAGTTTAGGTAGTACAGCCTTGCTGAATGAAGTATATCACAAGAGGCAAGTGCTGTGCACATTCAAGAACCAGGCTCTGGAAACCAGATCTAAAGAACACAGATATTTGAAAATGTCACTGTCCTAACCACATCTCAGAGGATAGTTTAGTAGGAAGACAGAACTGTATGAAGACTAGCAAAAGATATTTGAATATATTTTGAATAGGAAATGTCCTTGAAGGTTCTTATATCTAAAGGAGTAGATGCCAGGCGATAGGCTTTTATGGAAGTGACTGGATCATGAAGTCGCTCAGCCAATTCCTATCTGTCTGTCTTTCTCATATCCATGAGGTAAGCTTCATTACTTAGCCACATGATCTCTATCAATTATTTCTTGCCTCACTACCCAGGAACCTTAGGAGCAGCAGAGTGACCAAAACCCTTGAAACCACGAGCTAAAAACAAGTCTGTCTGTCTTCCTCTGATGCTGTTCTATCAGGTATTTTGTCACAGCAACAAAAAATTAAAACTCACTTATCAATCTAGAAGTGCTACAGCCCTTGATATATTACATAACTCTATACGTAAAAGCAGAAAGTCACAGTGAGTTTTTGAGAGCAGAGGAGATAGCTGAGCAAGTCAAAAATAAGAAAATAGTTGGAGAAAATGGGGTAGGGACCATCACAAAACACCCCAAGGGTAATAACCCTTACTAACTGTCCATGCACCAAGTTGTTCACCTATGCAACTTCACTGAAATCTCCCAAAACTTACTTCATTAAGCATTCTTCTGACTCACACAGGTAAAAAGAAGCTAATTCACATCCTGCTCCTTGTCATTCCCCACATCAGATTTCATGTGGCCCTATGACATTCAATGGAACAACTAGAATGCAGTGAAGGTCACAAGGTCTCTACAAATTTAAACACATACACAGTGCTCTAAGATATTCCCTGCTACACACTCCACACACACAAACACAATCTACCCTCATCCTCATTCTGAACACCACATGGTGCACAAAGATAGAAACCAAGATTGGCATCTTCTGTATCCTTCATCTTTTCTTTCCTGCCAATTCTCTCTCCCTCCTGCTCACTGAGTAGCATGTTCTAGGCAGCTAAGTCTTCCATCTGCTCTACTGCCCATTCTCATCTTGAGTACTGGGGAAGGGCCTCAGGCCAGCTTCTTCACAGCAAGTGCACATCCACTTTGGCACTGGGCCATACAACCTTTCCCCAGCCACAAGTACCTGCCAAAGGCCTGGCATGCAGACTTCAGGCTTGCCAGCAAGTAAGGAAGATAGTCTGGGGCTCTGAACACATGGCATCTTTCAAACAAAATAAACAGCAAACATCTCTCTGGAAACCCATACAAAAGAACATCCCACACATCCTTCTCTACAAGAGGGAGGGTGGGATGGAGGGCGTGGTACAGTGACAAAGCACTTGCCTAGAATGCAGAAGGCACTAAAGCACAGCCGCTGCCACCGCCACTGCCACCACCACCACCACCACCTCTACCACCACCACCACCATTAGAATCATGCCAGAGAAACAGCTCAGTGGTTGAAGAGCTTATTAGCATGTACACATAAGAACTTGAGCTCAATCCCTAGAATCCATGTAAAACCCAGGTACAGCACTGCACTCTCAGCACTCTGTGTTTCCAGGAGGAAAACACAGAATGGTTTCAGAACAAGATGAAGAATGACAGGGGTACATAGCCAACATCAACCTTTGGCCTCCAAGAACACTTGTACAAGTCCCTATATCCACAGCAAATGTGACCTGCATTCTCTGAGTATTTGGAACACAAACTAGACAGGAATTACGAAAATAAGATGCTATATGCATTTACTAACAAAACTCAGACATCTGAAGAGAAGGAAAAACAAAAAATATAAGTCAAATGGATTCAAACCTTCAGTCCCCAAACCAAGCCTCTCCTCTGAATTAATAACTAGACCTCCAGACCCACTCTAGCTAACATTTCACACATTCCTTCAATCAGCATCCATTTCTATCAGTGGTCTCCATGCCATGACCCTAACCACAGACAAGGTTGAAAAACCCACAAAGGCATACCTTGAGTATGATCAATCACCAAAGACAGACTTACATCCAAAGCCATCACCTCTTAGATTACTGCTCACAACCCCAACTTCCCATGTCATCCATATCTCCAATGCACCCACACAGACTATATCTGGCTTCCATAGATTCCCAGCCCACAACAGATACAAATCTAGGCCTCTTAGTGTTGACAAAACCAAGCCAGTACCCAAAGCTATCTACATGGATGCTGTCTTAGTGAGGATTTCTATTAGTGTGATAGAACACCATGACCAAAAGTAACTTGGGAAAGTGTTTATTTTACTTACACTTCCATAACCCAGTCCATTATTGAAATAAATCAGGGCCAGAACCTGGAGACAGGAGCTGATGCAGAGGCCATAGAAGGGTATTACTTACTGGCTTGTTCTCCATGGCATTCTCATCCTGCTTTCTTATAAAACCCAGGATCACCAGCCCAAGGATAGAACCATTCACAGCAATTACTAAAAAAAATCCTCTACAAGTTTGCCTACAGTCTCATCTCATGGAGGCAACAGAAGTTCCCTCCTCTGAGATAACTCTACCTTGTGTCAAACTGAGCCCGTACAGATGTCAACAGAAGCACAAATCAGTAGATACCAAGACTGACAGCAGCATCATTAACAACAACCAACAGGCAGAACCAAATTAAGTGCCCACAAATGAATAACCAGAAAAACAAAACCTGATCTGTTTCCACAATGGCAATTGTCCAGTTACATATTATAACCCCTGATACAGTAGCTACTTGTGCTGCTGTGACAAAACACCTGACAAGAAACACACATGAGGGAGAAAGAGCTTACTTTGGCCCTGAGTTCAATCATCAGCAATGGACAGAGCAATTAGGAGGAAAGGAAGATGTGGAGAGAAGGGGAAAGGAAAGTAGGAGGAAATGGGAGGTACGAGGAAGAAGGGAAAAGAAGATGTAATTTTTCTTTCAATTAATTTAGTAATGTTTTTTATGTCTGCCACTTTATCTGCATTATTTTTCATGATAATCTTCAATTTTGACATGTTTTTCTACATTTTTCTTCAATTTTATCAGAAATATTTTCCATGTAAATCTTCAATTCTATCATAAACTGTTTCTACTTCCTCTTTCAATTAATTTAGCAATGTTTTTATGTCTACCACTTTACTCTTTAATTTTCCATGGAAATTGTCAAATTTAACGTGTTTTTCTATATATCTCTTCTATTTTTTCAGAAATATTTTCCATGTAAATCTTCAATTTTATCATGTTTTTACTTCATTATTCAATAAAAGAACGTACTTTTCAAAAAAAGAAGGGAAAAGAAGAAAAGGAAAGAGGGAGGAGGGAGTTGAAGAGAAATAGAGGAGAGAAGAGAAGAGAGACAAAAGAAGTTGTATATGTAAGAGAAGGAGCAGATGGGAGATGGAGAAATTGAAAGAGAAGAAGAGGTGGAGTAGGAGACAATGGCAGGGACTAAGATGATAAATGTGTAAATTTTTATTTTTGTTACTTTTTAAATTACATTCATTCTATTTATTTACTCACTTCTTTGTATATGCATGCATCAAAGCCTGAACTCACTCACGTGCCTGTAGATGTCTGATGATGACTTGCAGAAGTCTGTTCTCTCCTCCTACAATGAGGGACCTGGAATTGAACTCAGGTAGTCTTGTGAGCAGGCACCTTTACCCACTGAAATGGTTATCTCAGCCATCCCGCCATGTATTTTGTCATAAGTCTTTTAAAGCTAACTAAAATAGCAAATTCTTCTACATGAAGAACCCAAGAACAGTATTATCACTAACGTACATGACTCAAGTCCATAATACACCTAAGGACAAAGATTCTTTTTAACTACCCACCCACCATGCCCCACGGTATCCCACTTTGCTCACAATGAGCTCAATAAACATGAGCTACCCAGAGGAAAGTTCCAAATGGTTCAGTGAAAGGAGTCTCAAAACTCTACAAAAATATCCATGGGGTGAGCTAGTAAATTGCTTCATGGGTTGGAAAAAAATGATCAGTGACATATCTCAAAAACTTTCTACAAGGAAGGGGGATAACATTTGAAATCTAAATAAAGAAAATATCTAATAAAAAAGATAAAGAAAACTTTCTAGGATTACTCAAAATTTGGGTAACAGACTTTCAGAAACAGATATTAACCCTTTAATGACTTGCCACTAGAGAAAAGAAAAGCCATGGCTGCTATAAAAATTTAGGCAGCAGCTCAACCTGCAGTCATTTTTTCTCCCTGTCTCACACCTTTCTCATGGTGAGAAAGGAAAATATACAAACAGTATATTGAACCCTACTCCAATCACAATTAGCTCCACTTTGACCTCAACACACAAGCTCAGAGGCCGACATTCAATACACAGCAGTCATTACCTGTTCAATCAAAATGCACAGAACACATTTTACTGCATGGGGCACCGCCAACAAAACAGTAACACCACACAGTCCAAGCACTCTGTGTCAGTGCTTAGCCAAATAAGAATTACCCAACACTCAACATACTTCCACTGGCTGTATGTAATAACCTGTAATGACTAATACTGTGGCTTGTAAAGTGTTTTTAAAAGCATGAAGGCTATAGCTTCAGGTTGTGTCCAGGTAAAGACTGCCTGTGATATAGCTCTACTACAGGCAGCCATAGTACACTAATGGCAATGCAATTGTGTGTGTTTAGAAATACAATCTATGTGCTCAAGCCTAAGTTGCTTAATTCTGACTGTTGGATTTGAAATCACTCTACTGTAAAAAAACCAAATTATTTTGTATACATTGTATGACCTTGAATACTCACTCACTCCATTTCCTCCGTGCTTTTCACCCATACTCTATCACTCATGTCTTAAACATAACTGGAAATACAGTACTCTGGGAACTAGGGAAATAGCTCAGTCAAAATGCTTGCCATGCAGATATAAGGGCCAGAGCTCAATCCCCAGAACCCCTAGGTGGTGGTAGGTCTTATTTAAAAAGCAAAATATTGTGGCTCCAGTTTGTAATCCCAGACCAGGCAGTCAGAGACAGAGACCCCTGAAATAAGCTGGCCAGCCTAGCCTAATGGATGAGCTGCTACACACACACACACACACACACACACACACTTTAAATTTAATTTATAAACTTCATTATAAAAAACATTGCAAATAAATAAAATTTCCACATACCAAAATTAAGCAGATGCAAAGTCTATACAACTCAACAGTTAAAAGAACCACTCAGAACAGAAACTGTGAAGCTTCACATTAAATCTTACACTTTCAGTATCAAACATATTTATGTACTTATCTACCACCAAAACCAAAAACATCCACGACAGAATTAGAACTAGAAAAAACAATTAACTTTAAAATGCTTTAAGTGCTTTTTAAAAATGTGTTTAAACACCTGTTTGTCTCCATTCGCTTCACAGTTATCATAAGAGAAGGAATCCTACAATGTCTGACTTAAAGACGAACTTTCAAGATTGCCAAGGAAGGCAAAGAGGAAGGATGCCATCTTTTACTATTCATTTCAACAAGAAATCAAAGCCAAGTTCTATCATCTAAAAGGAGAGGACACAGTTATGCTCACAAAACCAAAAATACTCCTTAGAATTTCTTATCACTTCTTTGGGCTCACTCCCATTACCACTAGTGTGTCCGTACATCCACATATCCAATATCCAGAGACTGTCCCCAGAGAACACTTCTAGTCTCTGGAGATTCTGTCACCTTACAATTGCACAGATCTGTGAGCATCCTCTTCTTAAATAAATGGAATTCTTCCTATTCCTGTTCTTATAGGGCAAGCTAACAGCTAGTTGAGCTTACCAGAAAAGAGAAAAAAATATTAAAATAATTAAATTTAAATTTGAGCAAGATTTGGGGAAATATCCTGAATACCTCAACTCTGTTTCATGTTAACGATTTCAAGGACTAAAGCTAGAAAGATCACTCAGTGGGTAAAGTGCTCATCACACAAGCCTGCAGACAGCAGTTCCAATCCCTGAATGCACATAAAAACCAACCACATCATCACATGCCTTTAACACCATCACTGAGCAGTGGAGCCACTCAATATGACTAAAATGGAGAGCGCTCTAGGTTCACTAAAAGACCTTCCTTGTACGAAAAGGTAAGGTGGAGAACAATAGAAGATGACACCATACACAGACCTCTGACCTCTGCGTGAATACACAAAACACACACACAACTGATGGAAAATCGAGTGTACCTCTAAACTGAAAGGCTGAAGGGATTTTTAACCTATGTTGTTTTTTTTTAAAAAGTCAGTATTTCTGAGGAAAAAGATAGAAGAAACATGTAGTATTTTTTTTTCTTAAAAGAACACAATGTTTAAAAGCCATTGATCATTTAAGACCACAATATAATTAAAAAATGTTGACAAACACTGAATCTTAAGCCATCTTTTTCCCAAACAATAACTTCAATGATTTAATTGCTTTTTAGCTGTGCTGTCAAAATTTGAGGATCAATCACTTTTTGGTGATTTAAGGCTTACAGGTGAGCTGGAATGCAAAAAAATCAAGAATGAAATTGTCAAACTGAAGCAAAGTTTCCTCACTTTACATAGAGACATACATTCTACCAGTCTCTCTACAGAGACATTCTCATCTCCAACTCTCATATGTATATGTATATGTACATACACATTTTCTTCCTCCATTCCACTCCTTTTTCCTCTCTTCCTCTCCTTCCTTCATCTCCTCTCTCCATCCTTCATTTTGAACCACAGACCCATTGCACTTATTAGTCTTATTTCTGAGAAGAATCACTACTAGAAGCAAAACTAAAGCAGGAGTGTACCAGAACACTCACACATCAGTACATATTTTCGCATCCTCCCTCTGAAGCAAAAAGCAGAAAACTAAAACCTAACATATTTCACAGTTCCCACAGTATCAGGGATTATGGCACAAAAGTATCCTTGGGAAAAATAATTTCCTCTGTACAAAATACATAAGGAAACAGACAGGGCACAATGTGTCCGTCATATTGTAGACTTAGAAAATAATGTAAATGCTGTCCAGGCTGGTGTTGTTTTATGTGCCACATCTACTTAAATAGCACAGCACATTTGTATGACAGCTAAAGGGGGCAGCTTCCCTCTGTTCACACACCACTTTTACACAGCATAGTACCATAGCACTTCCTGAGAGACGGCAGTTTCTTCCATTTAAATCTACATAATTCCTTTCTAAAAAGCACACCTCTACAATTCCATCTCAGAAACCTATCTCCAGACCATTTGGGTATTCAAGGGAGGGCTAATAACTTCCTCTCGCAGCAGCAGGGAACACCAAGTGCTCCCCCCACAGCATTTGCCAAAAGGGAGATTTTACTTTTCCAGTCTCTTCCAGATGAATCTGTCCCAAATTTCCAGATTTGTCAGATTCTATATTCTAGAAAAAAGGAGTATGCATTCAAATCAGACATGGAATAAAATGCTTACAATATTCAAATCAAAAAGGCAAGCTAATCTAAAGTACAAGAGCCAAGATTCAGAACAAAAGGACTTACAACTTGAGCATGCATTTTATGTTAAGCAAGAGCAACATATTCTCCCACTCCCGCTCAAGTAAGCTTTCTTCTAGAATATTCCAACTGTTTCCAACAGCTAATTTCCTTTCCCTGCTCCCTATCTCTAAGACATCCTGCTCCAAGCAATCACAGGCTATGGAGATAGCACATTAGGATAGCACTCTCTTCCATGGGTACTGTACAGCATTCTCAGGTTAAGAGTTAACTTTAGGCAGCCCACAGAGTACTGGGGAAATGTTTTCAAGCAATCTCCTTCCTACTCTTCTCCTCTAGCACGCGCATGCACACACACACAGATTCTTGAGACCCTATCTTAAACATTCTTTCCTCATAGACACTTAAGACATCCAATTCCTCACAGATCCTCATAGCTGCCTGGAACTGAGAGTAGCCTTCATGATTGCTATAACCGAGTGGCATTTGTTGGCTACATGTCTGCGTCTCCTTCCCTCTTTTGAATGAGATAATACATATATACCTCCTTCATCGTCTTTATTTCTCTTGTACTTGCAGCATGTTGTATCAGACAATACTAATTAAATGAGTTCAGCAGACAGTGCTAATCAAGTCAGAGAATGGAATGAGCAATTGGGGATGGGAACAAGCCATGTTTCATGGTAGAACATCAAGCTATAGATAGTAGAAGAAAGAAAAAGCGCCAGGAGTGTTTTGGAAATATCAGTCTTAGGACTTAGTTTGAATGTGGACGATGGGGTAAGAGGTGGAAGCTGCTTTACTTTTCACTAACTAAGCTTTCAGCAGATTTCATAATACAGGTGATAAATCCTGCTGGGATTAGCAACTCTCAAGATTCATCAACAGATGGCACAGACATTCCACAACACTCAACACTACTTTGAAATGGTAGCAGCTAATGTAGCCTGCCAGATCATGTTGTCTGAACTGTTTCAGAAGCTGATGAGATGGCTCAGTAGGTAATGTTTAGTGTTTGCCATATAACCAAGAAGACTGTTATGGTTTGAATATGCTTGGCCCAGGGAGGTGTGGCCTTGTTGGAGTAGGTATGTCATTGTGGGCATGGGCTTTAAGACCCTCATCCTAGCTTCCTGGAAGCCAGTCTTGTTTGCCTTCAGAATAAGCTGTAGAACCCTCAGCTCTTCCTACATTATGCCTGCCTGGACTGAGCCTCTAAACCTGTAAGCCAGCCCCAATTAAATGCTGTCCTTAGAAGAGTTGCCTTGGTCATGGTGTCCCTTCACAGCACAAAAACCCTAACTAAGACAAAGACCCACATTCAAATCCCTAGAACCCACCTAAAAAGCCAGGCATGGTAGCACATGTCTGTAACACCAGCACTCCTACAGGGAAAGATGGGAGGCAAACAAGAGAATCTCCAGAAGCTCGTGGATCAGCTAAGAGAATAGCTTGACACCCAAGATTGTTCTCTGACTGCCATACGTCATGGCATGTATACACACACACATTACACACAAGGGTGTGGGGAGAAGACAGAAGGGGAACAAAAAATAAATGAATAAAACACATGATTTTTAAAAAAAAAAAAAAAAAAAGCAGAATCCCAGAGGTAACCTGTGTAGTCAGCTTCACTGCCGCATGTTCACAGAAGCCAAAGGCTGGAAACAAACCAAATCAACAGATGGATGGCTAAACATTGTCTAGTATATACATACAGTAGAAAACTAGTCACTCTCAAGAGGAAAGACACTCAGACACATGCCACAATGTGGATGATGCTTGACATTAAGCTTAAAGGAGATAAAACTAGCCCCTCTAATATTGTATAACTGTGCAATTCCACTTTATTTATTTATGAGGTCAATAGAGAAGCCGTATCCAGAAACAAAAACCTAAGATGGTAGTTACTGGGCGTGTGGCGGAGGTGGGGTGGGCACTATAGTTAGCACAGTGTTCCAATCTACAAGATTAAAGGCATTCTGCAGAATCTCTGGACGATATAAATGAATGACCTTACCAGAAAGAAGTAATATACTTCAAAAGTGACTGACAAGATAAATTTCATATTATATACCTGTGAAACAAGGAAGAAGGAAAGAGCAACCACCCAGTAAGTCATTTATTAATAATACTGTTATGATCAGTGTCTCATCTCTTCCTTGTGGTGACTATTTTAAATATATTTAGAAATGATTGAGCCCATCGGAGCTTTGTTGCCTGTTAAAAAGAACTCAAAACAAAAGGTTCAAGAGAGCTTAGTATCAGAGGAAAGCCAACTTAAGAAACAGCAGCACATGAACTCTTGCCTACAAGGCAGGCAGCTGGCACATATGGCCTTGGCACAGGGCCTTGCTGATACTCCTGTCCCCAAGGCTGAAGAGCCAGCCATGCCTGTTTTAGAAATATCCTTTTGGCAAAAATATGATGAGGGCTACTTGGCATGAGGGGAGAACCCAAGGGAGAAGAGGGACAACCCCCCAGTCCCATCCCTGCCACAGATGAACAAGGGATAGATTTAGGGAGGTGGAGAAACTGAGAAGACCAGGACTATTAAGTTCAAGGACAACTTGGGGAGAGAGTTTCTTCCAAGATGGGGATGGATGCCAGAGCTCTTAGTTATCCCCTAAACATCCCAACTCAACTACATCACTACCCATGTTAAAACATCCTCCAGAACCTGGGGATAGCTGAGTTTGGTCCCTCAAATTCAAATTTAAACACCCAGACATGATGGCACGCTCTTATATACCCAGGGTTAGGGAGATAGAGACTTGAGGATCCCTGGGAGCTCTCAGGACAGCGAATCACACTGCTAAAAGGCTAGTCTATATGATAAGCTCCAAAACAGGACTTGGAAGAAAAGTCAGTGAGTTCAAAGTGCTTGCCTTGCAAGCATGACGGCCTATGCTTTATCCCCAAAATGTGTTTCTGGTTTTTGTTTTAAAGGTGAGCATGGTAGGTCTGGTGAGTAATCACAGAGCTAGGAAGGCAGAAAAGCAAGCCCCAAGACAATGAGAAACAATGTCTCAAAAAAGGGGGAAGGGAACAAATGAGGAACACCTAAGGTATAGTTTTTCAAACATGTGCACACACAAATAATAATAGTAGTAGAGAATGGTGGTCGTGGTAGTGGTGGTGGTAGTAGTAGTAGTAGTAAATCCTAGGCAAGCAAGAATTCTTTCCCTACCTTCAAGGTCAGACTTGTCTCCAAGGAGGTATGTATCCACCACCTCCCCATTCATTCACTATTCCATGTCTCCCACCTTCAGCTTGCTGCAGACACATCACATTCTTAACCCCAAAATATCATGGTTTTTGAAAAGCTGTCCATGTCTTCTGTCTGCTAATCCACATCTCTATAGGTGATACCACTGGACTCTTGTCAACTCCTTTCTGGAGACTGTTCAGGGCCTCTGAAGCCCACCTGCCTTTCAGTGCTTGCTCTCAGCTTCACCCATCACCAAACCGTCTCGTGAGCTCTAGTGTGAGAAAATGGTTTCAAATTCCTGTCTGCAGATCTTCCCAGCACATCTTATACTTCCTAAGATTTGTGAAATCATTATCTGCTTGGTTCAGCAAAACTAGAGCCTTGAGCAGGTGAAGATTAGTTCTACTGATTCTAAGCTGGGGTCCCTCGGCAAATAAGTCTTACACACATACACACCAGTTTCTGGCTTACTTCATAAAAGGAAGGTCCAGGGTCAGGACTATTTAGGGAAGTCATAATGGAAACCAGAGGCAGACCAAATAGTTTTGCAGTGAAGCCAGACTGGACTGCAGGCATGGGCCCCACCCCCGCAGCCACAGGCTCCAGGAGATTCAGTGAAGAATGCCAAGTTTCTGTAAGCTCTGATCAAACCAAGAACTAACCCAAGGCCCTCAAGATTGCTCAGTGGATCATGCTTGCCAGCATGACTCAGGTCCCTACTCCCATCCCTGGGAGAAAGAGTACATGGTAAAAGGAGAGAACCTGCTGCAGGCCTACCTCTGACCTTCACACATATGCATTCCTGCACCCATATACACACAGAATAAATAATTTTGCATTGGTTTTCATTTTAAAGACAAAGAACTATCCTAGGCCAAAGAGACCAGAGCATCTTGAGCCCATCTCCTGAACAAGATATTTTTAGATCAGGTCACAGTACAACAGGAAAATCGAAGAAATTTCTCATTCTCCATTTGTCCAGGCACATTTCAAGAGGGTAGTATGAAAAATTACCTAGAAGTCATTGTTAACTTTGTAGTCCACATAACCTTCTCTCTTCCAGCCCCTTTTCCACTGCTCATCAGAGCAAAAAAAAAAGGGGGGGGGTGCGTGTCTGTCTGTATCTATCTCCATCTTGAATGCTTTGAAAAACAACACAGTGCTTGGGAAGTAAAAGCAAGAGGATCATGAATTCAAGGTCATCCTTGGCTACATAAAACCCATCCCCCTCAAAAAGAACAACACAACACCCAAAGAAGTAAGTCATCTACCAAATTCACAGCTAATGGATGAAAACACTGACTTCCTACTACACGTGCCAGAAAATGAATTAAGTAAAGAAACTGAAACAAAGAGCCATCACCAAAGAGCCTAACACTTCACATGCTTTCCTCAGAAAAGATTTTTCTCTCCAAAAGAAAAGCAAAATCAATTTCCACATTATAAAAATAGGAGCTGAGTTTGATCCCCACATGGTTGAATGAGAGAAACAACCCAAGATGTAGACACCTGCCACATACCTGACAACATGTAGAGATTGAATGCTCTGGACATTCTAGTGTGGGGGGAGTGAGAGAGTGTATGTGTGTATGTGTGCACTGGTACATATGCACATGTGTACCCATGCATGCATGCAAAGCCAAAGAACAGTCTTGGTTGTCAATTTTCCTTGAGTGCTATCCACCTTGTTTTTGTAAGATAGGATCTCTCTCTAGGATCTGGGCTCACTAGGCAGAGTAGGCAAGCCCCAGAGATCCTCTGGCTTTTTACAAAGGTTCTGGGGCTGGATCTCAAGTCCTCATTCTGGCACAGCAAGCACTATATGAATTGAACTATCTCCCCCGGCCCAGACAGTAAATGCCATAGGTTTCCCTGTCAAGTTGGTTTGTAACAACCCTCACAACAACCTCTGTAACAAGACAGCCAGCCACACACAGTACATGAATACACAGCACAGCCATGTTCCTGTGAAATTCAATGCACAAATGCTGACTTTATAAATCTACATCACTTTAACTGGTCACATGGTTTCCAGCTCACCTCCACATATACACTGCACTCATCAGATGAAAGTATGAAAGCCTTTCTGGTTCATTATCTGCACAAAAATAGGTGACAGGTTGGTCTCTGCTTTAAAAGAAGACTGCCTCCAACTGCAACATATTTTGTGCATGTTTACACTGACAGGCAACTACAGCCAGAGGAGAATACAAGATGTGTTCTCCTCCACAATCGCCCTTGAGACACGGTCTACTCACAGAAGCAGGAATTATTGTTGTCCCCTAACTCTCCCTCCAACCCCCTCCAATGCCTATCCCCACTAGAGTAGGCATCAATCGTCCCATGTCAATCATCCCCAGGAATGGGAGTATGTGTGGTCACATCTGGTTTTTTCTTTCTTTCTTTCTTTCTTTTTTTTTTTTTTTTTGTAGATGCTAGTAGGGCTCTGAACTCAGGTCCTCACATTTGCTCAACCCACACATTATCATTTCTGCAGGTTGCTCTTAAACACATGACAGGGTCTCTACATTGATGGCCTTTGGGCTCTCGAGGACACTGTTGAATTCATATATTGCTTCATCGGTTATGACATCATGAAACCCTAGCATTTGAAAGAGCACCACACCATCTCAAAACCAGAGGCTTAGAAATCATACAGGCTCACCTCTGACCATCCCACTCTTGGTGTCCCCACAGCTCAGAGGTGGGAGATCTGATATGGTCACTTAGCCTCACCTCAGTTTCCCCAATATATATCAGGAAGCATGTCTCCTGTGGTGCACTCTTGTCCTCTCAGCTCCTGTGTCACACCTAAGGCACTTCCATGCTAAGAACAAAGGCCAAGGAAATGTCCCAGCTATAATTCTAATTATTTTACTTCTTTTTCTGTCCTCTTGAGGTGCAGTTTCACTTTCCTACCAGGAGGCCACACTGCTGCTACCCTCCCCTGGCAGGCCAGGTCCTCATGATGAAAAGGAGGGGATGATTCCACCAGGGCTTCTCTTTACCGGTCTACTTTCCTGGGCCTCTTGGCTCCTATCCCACCTCACCTACCCAAGGATAAACACAACAAACTATACTTGGTTAAATTTTATATCTAGGCTATAATACTCCTTTAGCAAGCTTCTTCTGTACCTTGTAAATGGTTACCCCTTATAATCCATAACAAAGCCACCTTCTGAGCAGTGCAGCATATGGGAAATTAAACAGCAAAAGATAGCTAGTTGCCTTCGTACCATTTTCCAGGAAGCTGCTGCTACTAAACTCTCACCTAATAGTTGCCTCAAAAGAGATCATAAGGTCATCCTTGGCAGCACTGCCAGCTTGAGGCCAGCCTGTCTGCCCCTTCCTCATTCCACCTCACAAAAGACTATGATAACCTTATCCCTGGACCTCTCCCCCAGACCTAGGCCACTAATAATCCACTTGTCTCCACACACGGAATAAACTCTTGCTTATTTAAACCCAAAGCTACCATAGATGCACATATGACATTCCCCCAACTTCCTACTCCTATTCTGTTTCTCACTTGCACAAGCCAGTAAATGAACCAGCTTTAGTGGCTAGTACCTGTTGCTGAACTCTCAGTCAGCACACATCTAACATTCTTGGTGAGAAATGCCAATGCTATGGGTAGTCATCAATTGTGGCTACTGAAATTAAGTACTGCCACCCCTGTCCTCACAGTCACTCAATCTCAATACCAAGGCATGTGTCTTGCAATAAAAGCATGAAAGTAACCTCCCTGCCACATTGCATGTAGACAGAGCACGCATGTCTACTAGGAAAGGACTTTACAACCCAGAGAAGCACATCACATCTTGGATCCAAGCACTTGGGAGGCTGAAGCAGGAGAATCTCCAGCCTGAACTACATAGTAGTGAGATACTGTCTCAAAAAGAAAATCAACCACGATGAGGAGGAGGAGGATGAGAAGGAAGAGGAGGAGAAAGAGGAGGAGGAAGAGGAGGAGGAGGATAAACTATATTGCTTTAGCTCTTGGATTTCATGAGGCAAAGATCACCACAGATCAAATGAAAGATAAGGTTCATGACCTGAGTCATCATTTCCATTCACATTACATCACATGTTTAGCTCATTTGTTCTGCATTTTATACTTTCTAGTGGCATCTCAGTTAAGACAGGCCCTGAGTCATGAGTTCTGGAATCAGTGAGGATCATGACTATCAATCATACTGGACCTTACAAGATTACAAGTACCAAAATTATTCAAAAAGTCCCTGCCAGAGGCTACAACCTACAATTGAATGAGTTAAGGCAAAGAACTCCACAAAAAAATAAGCCTTTCCAGTCAGGCAAGAAGTGGGCTAGGGGTTGCTCATCTATAAACAGTGGCCTAGTGCTCTCTGAGTCATTTGATAGAAAGGCTTTCCCTCCACCCTCATAGAAATCTAAAGACAGCACTAGAATTGCAGCAATTCCAGATACCTGTCCCCAGCAAACCATCAGAACAGTGAAAGTATCATCCTCCCATCTTAACAGCTAAAACATAGGCACTAACAGCTCCCTAACCCGCAACAACACAGAAATCAGCCTCAGGTTCCTCAAAGGTCAGCCTAGTCTAGGAAGAAGGAAGATGTGCTAATGGGTCTCTCACCTAGCCCCACAGCAGGAACAAGTCTCTGCTCTGGTGTCAATAATATCATATCATGCATAGTCAATCCCCTGTAGCTGGTATGCCAGTTCTTCTGCAAGCACCATACTATAAAACTCGTCACAATCCATTCAGGACATTCACAACAATGTCCACTGTATACTTGGATAGTTCACAATCTGTTCTTGGATACATAACTAGTATTGGGAAGGTGAAGGTTCCAACTCTAGTGAGCTTGAATGCAGTCATTGTACTTTACCCATATGCTGGGCAGAGATTACAGACACCCCGGGGCATTGTGCAAGCTAGGTAAGCATTCTACAACAGAGCCATATCCCCAGTCCTCATAAATCCTCTTGAACGTGAACACCTTTGTTCTCATAATTAGCATGTTATATGTTCATGATCACTATATACAAAATTAACAGTAGATGTTCACGTTATTCAAATTAGACACAGGAAAAATCTAATTCCTGTGTGAATAAAACACAAAGTCACTTTAAACAAGTTTCAAAATGTCATCATGGGGTCGGGGGGGGGGGTACAGTTCAGTTGTCTAGAAGGAGACCAGGCTTTATAGACCTCATTCTTACTTCTGAGAACACAATTCACTTCCCTTGGGATAGCAGCTCTGATGAACCCCATGACCTGTGAAGTTTCTGTTTTTCTCCATTAACAAAATACAGGAAGCATTTTGTTTAGTCTGTTTTGTGACAGAAGGTCTCATGTAGGCCAGGGTGGCCTCTAACTCATGATGTAGCCAATGAGGACTTGTCATCATTATGATCCTCTGTCATCACCTCTCAAGTCTCGGATGACAGGCATGTGTGCCCTATGTCCAGTTTTATGAAGTGCTAGGAATGCAACCCAGGGCTTCATGAATGGTAGGCAAACACTCTGCAAACAGAGCTAACAGCAAACAGCCTCAGCTCTAATGGTGCATTCTAGGGAATGCACAAATTCAAGGCAGGAAGGACATGAAGGTTTCTAAGGCAGTGAAACTACTATTGGTAAACCACAGATAGAGACAACTCCGGTATATATTCATCCAAATCCAGACAACAAACACATAGAGTGACCCTGTGAACTGTGGACTTTAGTGACCACACTATGTCAACACAGGTAACTTCAGCACACTACCAGCACACACTTTGGGTGGACGAGCTTGAGGCTCGCAACCATGTAACTCTAGTTCCACAGGATCTGCTGCTTCCTTGGGCCCTTACATACATGTGTGTATGCAAAGAGACACAGATGAAAAAAATGTTTTAAAGGAGGGAGGAGCTAGAATTGGTAGCTTTAGCAAACACTCAAGAGAGCAAAGGCAGAAGTACTGAGAGAATTGAAGGCCAGCCCAGACTATATGACAAGAAACCATCTCAAAACACCAAAACAGAGCTGAAGAGATAGTTCGGTTAGTAAATTGCTTGTTGTACAAACATGAAGACTGAATTTAGGTCACAAAGCCCACACAGAAAGCTGGGCACAGAGGAACACACCTATAATTCCAGGACTATGGAGGCAGAGACAGGAGAACCTTCAGCCATGCAATAGCCAGCTGGATAGATCTGTGGAACCCAACAATCCACCTCTGCTTCTACAAGTACATGTATATTGCATCCTCTTACTTACATGTGCACAAACAAGAATACATGTGCATATATATGCACATCAAAAAACCACCCTAACAATGGATCCTGTCACTTTTTATAGCCACCCCCAGTTGATTACCAATATTCTTTTTACCTTGAGTTGAACTCCAACTATTTATGCAGCTAAATTTGATTCTGAACTCCTAGATCCTCCTGTCTCTACCAAGTGCTAGCACTGGGCGTATGAGCCACCGTGCCTGGTATGTGTAATGCTGTTTGACAGAGGCATAGTTTTGTGCGTGCTAGGCAAGCATTCTACCAGCTGAACTACAGTCCCAGCCCTAGCTGCACACTTTTACTGTTGTGACCTCTATTTATTGAACATGAATGTGGCTTCAAGATCAAGTTTAGAAAGGTAGTTTGTATCAGAAACCCTATTCAACACTGCCCTTGCTTTGAAAAGTACTGTCCTGCTTGCTGTCTGTCATATCTGAATTTTTTTCAGTAACACACTTTTAAAACACAACTTGATTTTTCAGCACTGAAGAAACCAGAAGGAAAAGCCAGGCAGTAGTGGTACACACTTTTAGTACCAGCATTTGGAAGGCAGAGGCAGGCATATCTCTGTGAGTTCAAGGGCAGCCAGAGCTACACAGATAAACCCTGTCATTACACAATGGAATACTACTCTGCAATTAAAAACAATGAATTCACGAAATTCCTAGGCAAATGGTCAGAACTTGAAAATATCATCCTTAGTGAGGTAACCCAATCACAAAAGAACACACATGGTATGCAGTCACTGATAAGGAGATATTAACCCAGGATCTCGGAATACCCTAGACACAATCCGCATATCAATAGATTTCTAAGAAGATGGAAGGAGAGACCCCTGGTCCTGGAAAGACTGGATGTAGGGGAACGCCAGGACAGAGTAAAGAGAGGGGGTTGAATGGAGAAAAGAGGGAGGGAAGAGGGCTCATGGGACTTTCGGGGAGGGAGGAAACAGGAAAGGGGAAATGATTTGGAATGTAAATTAAAAAGAACTTAGAAAATAAAAAAAATAATTAATAAAAAAAACACAAATAAAGGCACAAAGGGGCATGTGATTGATATCTCCACGGCCATTGTCTAAAAACAAACAAACAAACAAACAAACAAGCAAACAAAAAACCCAGAATGAAAATGATTGCTCATGGACTGAAACTTAAATTACAAAAAGTAGCAACTAGCCATGAAAGCTACGTATTTAAATTCCTGGCTTCTGTCCTTTCCTTCAAAAGGCTGTTGGTTGAAGGCAATTTGGATGACAGAACAGCAAGTTTTGTAGGAAAAAATTTGGTAGAGTCACTGTATCTAAGGTAAACATCAGAATAAAGTACTATTTAGACTTTGAAGAAATCATTGTAAAAAGCAGTGATTGTTTTCTGTGATTTATAGAGCTGTTTTCATGAGGGGGCTTTACAGCCTTTCCATGACATTAGTCACAACGTGGTCCTGGCAAACCTGAAATCTCTTACATTATTGAATACTGCAAACTGCACAATAAGGACTGAAATTGCAAGGGCAAGGTGCTCCTTCAAGAAACATGTATATTAGATCTGGGTTTTGGTATAAGGAACTTGTTTTACTCTAAAAATAACTTTTGTGTAACAAACAATAAATATGCTTCTCAAAGCATTCAGTCCATCAGAGGCTGGAGCTCCCTGCTGCCTGCAAGCCCACATTTCATCCTTGAGTGACCCTCACTCTTTGTTGATCCCGAGAATACCTCAATTACCAACACTTGCCGCCCAACATGGGGCTTGAATTGAAAAACGGTCTGGACACTCAAGGACTGGCAGAAAAGTACAATCTCGGGTAAACCAGACTCCAGGATTTGGCAGGGACATGGGGATTCCCCATCACAGAAGTAGCAATATATAGTTGCTAAGATGCTTGTTAAATGAGAATCACTAACTGCACATTTGCAACATTTACAAATGTAAATAAATAATCTCCGGAGACAAAGAATAACAGAGGGGGGAAAATGGATAGAAAAGGGGAAAGGAAGAATTTTCCTGGTAGAAGAAAGGGAAGTGTTTAATCAAGGAAAAAGATCCTTCCCAGTGGAAAAAGGAGAAATGTTTAATCAACGATCTACTTCACCTCCTTATGTTGGTATTGGGTAATGGTTGCCTAAAGTTGTAAAGACATTGCCTCAGGTGGTTCCAGTTGCTATGCAGCAAAAGCTGCATATCCTTAAGGTTATGTTCAGATTAGTTGGAAACCTACAGAATGACAGATCTGAAATGATTTAAAGACACAATGGTGACATATGGAATGCATTCATCCTATGTAAGACAGATTTTACGTAACTGGACTACGCAGAGTAAAATTACTTGAAAAATATTACAAGGAATTGATGACAGCTGGTACTGAGAACTTTGCAGCTGTGAGTGCTTGTTACCCTTTTCTGCTAAGGACCCATCAGTACAGTAACACTTGAATTCTAAGGAATGATGGGCAGAGTGAGCTAGCCCAGCTCACCCAGAACTTAGAATTTTCTTCTTGTTTGTTGGCTTGATTTTTATCTAAATGTTTTTTGCTTTTTCCTCATAGTAGGAATAACTCAGTATTAAAGGTCCCTTCATGGGAAATTTTTTTTTTGTTTTTCCCTAATAGTGGGAATAACTCAATGTCTCTTCATGAGAAAAAAAATTAAAACAAGTCCAACTTCTAGTACAAAAACAATCACAAACAGGACATAAAGTACTAAGCCAATGCTGTTTAAATTTCTAGAGGTATTACTCATTCATTATATGGAAGATATTCCCTTGGTTGTCTAATTAATGTTTAAATGAATGCTTAATTTTCATAGTAAATACTGAAAGAACAAAATTTATAATTTTGAACTATATCATTGGGTAGACTTTTACCTGTTTATCACTACTGAGGATTTGGCTCTGCTCTTTAAACTGTTTTCTCAAAACTGTCAGTTAAATTCTATAAAAATGTAACACCTGGATCAGGTTATTAGCTTATTAAATAATGTGACTGCTAAGACTTTAGCTCATAAGGACTATACAAAAATAATTTTCCAGTAAACAAAATACAGGGAAATTATTTGTTCCATGCTGTTAAATCCTTTTTGAAGATTTTATAAAAATACTCCATGGATATTGCCTAAGGTTATATCTTAAAATCCTATAGAGATTGCTTTTTATACTTTTATAACTGGCTCTTGAAAAGAACAAAGAACACAATATTCCACATAATCCACAAAAAAAGATATTGTACCCATTCTGGGTTATACAGGTCAAAAGTCTAAAATCACTGTAATCAATCAGGTTTTATTAGATATTTTCTTGGCTATTGAATATTTGAACTGTTTGAATTTGGATGATAGTTTAATGGATGGAGTACAAAGAATCAAGAGTCTTATGATCATAATGAATAATTTTGAAACCCCAGTTTGCATTCCCTCATCCAAAATGGGTACACTTAAGGAAAACAGAGGCTCAAAATTAACTTACCTCATATATAAATTAGCATATGAAGGACAGAAGTACACTGAGAATGGAAATCAACTTAACTAAAAAAGATATAATAAAAGGAAAATTTTGGAATGAGGTACTTGAAAATTGAGTCTAGTTCACAGAAAGTTAGAATGGATGAGGCATGAATAGTTTAGAGATAGAAATAAAAAGTAGACAAAAAAGACTTAATGTACTCATTCAGCTCAGTGTCCTTTCTTTAAAAATAATAAATAAATCTAATTTTATTAAAACATACTGATCTCTCATTTGCTTGGTTAGAGTTACACCAAGATATTTTATATTATTTGTGGTTATTGTGAAGGGTGTTGCTTCCCTAATTTCTTTCTCCGCCTGTCTATCATTTGTATAAAGGAAGGCTACTGTTTTCTTTGAGTTAATTTTATATCCAGCCAGTTTGCTGAAGTTGTTTATCAGCTGTAGGAATTCTCTGGTAGAATTTTGGGGGTGGTTTATGTATACTATCATATCATCTCATCCGCAAATACTGATATTTGACTTCTTCCTTTCCAATTTGTATTCCCTTTATCTCCTTTTGTTGTCTAATTGTTCTAACTAGAACTTTGAGTACTATACTGAATAGATAGGGAGAGAGTAGGCAGCTTTGGCTTGTCCTTGATTTTGTGGGATTGCTTCAAGTTTTTCTCCATTTAATTTGATGTTGGCTATTGGTTTACTGTATATTGTTTTTACTATATTTAGGTATGGGCCTTGAATTCCTGATCTTTCCAAGACTTTTAACATGGAAGGGTGTTGTATTTTGTCAAAGGCTTTTTCTGAAGTGACAATCAGGGAGACTGCATGGAATTGATCTAAGCCCTCTGCATGTATGTTAAGGTTGTATAGCTTGGTCTTCTTGTAGGACTTCTAACAGTGAGAGTGGGGCCTCAACTGCCTGTTTTTGAGAACCTTTTCCTCCTACTGGGTTGCCTCTTCCAACTTTGATATGAGGAGAGGTTCTTAGACTTGTCCTTACTTGACATGCCTTGTTTGGTTGATATCCCTAGGAGGGCTGCTCTTTTCTGAAGGGAAATAAGGAGGAGTGGATCTGGGGGAAGACTCGAAAGTAAGGCAGGTATATTGGGAGAAGAGGGCAGAATGTATTGTATGAGAGAAGTATTTTAAAAAAGAAAAAGAAAAAAGACTGGCAAACAAACAAATGACAACAAAATATACTGAACTGCAAGCCCAGACTGAGGGAAGTGCAACAGCCCCCCTCCCGACCCCCACCAAAGAAGGTGCTCTCCACCACAGTCTCCTGGTGGATAAAAGCACAAAGAGTCCCAAGGCTTCCTCATGAGCACCTTCAAGCAAAAGAAGCTGCGCCTCTGTCTGGAGAGGTGCTGTGACCTCCTGATTCATCCGAATTGCCTACTCTTTGTCCATTGATTGGCAGAAGAGTCCAGGGCAAATGCCTGTGAAAGTAAATCTGGAGTTATCAAAAAGGATCATGTACTGACTACAGCAAAGAGGAGCAGAGGTTAGGGGTCAACATGCTTAAGAATTATAAGATGTGTTAATTTAAGTGGTAACATCATAAAAACTCTATGAATCAATTTATATTGTGGATTATTAAAACATTTGACTATATGAAAAAAACCATACTGACCTGCTGGCATCTCCATCTCTAGAAAACACTAGCAGAAAAAAAAATCAGCCCAGGAGAAAAACCAGGAACAGCTGTGGTTGTTACTGGTAAAAGGAAGCGCCTATAAAACTTCTTAGTCCTAAAGAGTCCTTTGTTTATTACTATTTTGGATTAGAATATATTTTTGTATGATGATAAATTCCTAAGGTATAGTCAGGTTAACAAAACTTGACTTAGAGATATATGTCTAAAGCTGTAAAATCCTAATCTTATAGAAACTATTAACTTGTTGTAAACTGTTAAAGACAATTAAGACATACAAACTAATAGCCAATCACCTTATAAATGATCACCTTTTTTAATGTGCTCAGAACTAAGTTTTTAATTATGCTAAGTACAAAATTAATTAATTTACAATGACAAGCTTTGGCTTTCTATATATGTTTTCAAGGTTAAGCTTAAAACAAGTAACGAAAAACACAGTTTGTTTAAAATCAGATTTACCTACTATATGGTTGCCTGGTCAAATATTTAAATTTATAGTTTTGTACAACAACAACAAAAAATTATACATAACAATAGAAACAGGCTTGGGATAGATTGAAAGGGAAAAGTAAATTAAAATTTAAAAGGTTTAAAATATTTCTTCTGGATAATACGTTGGCCAAAAAAATACAAAGATGATTACAATTTTCTCAAATTTCCTTGGAGACAAAAAGAAATTAAATCAAATATACAATCAATAAGAATTAGATTTTGACATTTTTCACCTAAAATTATCTTTGTTACAGTCTGAAAATCTATTACATCACTTTATCTTTAAAATGTAGGAAAAACCAAAGCCTATAACAAGTTCTTCCTCCATGAACTATTATGTTTTGATACTGTTCACACTTTTGTTTCATTTACAGTATCAGTTGAATAGGTATTTTCATGCTTTCATGAAAAAATACAATCGGTTTCCACTTCAGAATTTTCTAAACTCGTAATTAAGATTGTCCTAAATTTTAAAGATACCAAATCTTACATTAAATCCCTTAAATTTAGATCTTTAAAAGTCAATGACGATTGTTAATTAAATGAATTTTGTTTGCATTTTAATTTTAAGCTTTCCCTTGATCTCATAAAAGCTCAGACTCTGGCAAGAAAAGTAGTTAAAAGAGGCTCCCAAGAGCCTCTCCTCTATTAGAGACTTTGTTTCGAAAAGCATAAAGACAATTTTTAAACAATATTCCAAACTTCTAATGCATAATTAGTAATACATGAACATCAGCTTGACATCTAAAAATACAGCTGTGTATGTGTTGGGCAATCTCTGCTGTCAGGTATGTAAAGATCTGAGCTCACAGCATTCACAATGCCTCTCCCTAACTAGTCAGCTACAAAGCATAGCCCCAAGCCCCATGGGTCCCTGGGGACTCATTATGTCATATCTGAAACTTAATTTTGCTAAATAAAACCCTTTTAAATACATGTCCATTTTAGGACTCATTACAACTAAAAATCATAATTGTTCTGCTTATGTTAACAAATGATTTAAAAAATTTTAATATTAATCATGTTACTAAAATCCTTTACTATCCAAAGGGTCAAGCTATTATAAAACATCATAAATACTTAATTGACAAATTTTTAAAAATTAAAACGGGGAGTAAGAGGGGAAGCCCACTTCCATCCTTGAATGCTATACTACATTTATGTTAATTTTTAAAAATTTCGACTTTGAAAGATAATGAGTTTTCTGCTGCCCAAAAGCATTTGTCCTGAAGAAAGACAACCTAAATGCTAAATTTAAGAGAGAGAGAGAGAGAGAGAGAGAGAGCGAGAAAGAGAGAGAGAGAGAGAGAGAGAGAGAGAGAGAGAGAGAGAGAGAGAGAGAGAGCGCGCACGAGCGCCTGGCGTACAACATTGAGGTGATGTTAATTATGCTTGTATCTTTTCAGAAAAAAAAAAAAGCAAAGTCCCAGATGGCTCTTCATTTGATGCACTGACCAAGACATCGAGAAACCACCAGACAAATGAAACATCTAAAGACACATGACAAATCCATCAAAAGGAGATGTCCCAAGACGAAGAGTAAGCTGACAACTTGAGCAGACATCGGGACTTTAACTCATCAAGCTGAAACTTTGGAGAAACAACAAAGACTAACCTGAAAATAATACTGTTATGTTTAATGACAGTGTGGCATGTTAATCCTTGCCAATGGAAAATCCAAATGTCTTTTGTCAGAGGAGATAAAGGATACCCCTGTAATAGGAGACAGTATGATATTGTTTTGCCATGCTAAGGATTGTTTGTAAAGGTTTGTATGGAACAGACCATATTACACCCATTTTGCTCATACCAAAAATATTAACAAAAATTCAATAGATTTCTTATCCTAGCAATTGTTATATTTACTGGCTTTAAAATGTATCCTGGCTTATCTACAGAACAACATGATAGAAAAAAAAAAAGACAGTACTCACTATGTGACTACATAATCTTCAATGTAATTAAAATAGCTTAAATAAAAGAGGACCTATAGAGGAAAAAATTAGTTGTCATTGTATCTAGGGTAAACATCAAAATGAAGTAGTACTTTTTTAGAATTACTTATACCTTAAAGAAAACATTAGTTTTTTTTAAGTGATTGTTTTCTGTGATTTATAGTTGTTTTGTTTCATTTTTCCCCTGTGGGAGCTTTACAGCCTTTGCATGACTTTAGTCACAAGATGGTCCTGGCAAACCTGAAATGTCTTGCATTATTGAGTACTCCAAACTGCACAATAAGGACTGAAATTGCAAGGGTAAGGTACTCCTTCAAAAAACACTAGATTACATCTGGGTTTTGGTATGAAAAATTTGTTTTACTCTAAAAAATAACTTTTGTCTAACAATCAATAAATACACTTCTACAAAGTGGTTCGGTGTTCAGTCTATCAGAGGCTGAACCTCCCTGCTGCCTGCTAGGCCATATTTCATCCTGGAGTGATCCTCTTATCTTTGGTCATTCAATGTTAACTCAATTACCAACAAGGTTTAACCATTCTACATAGGAAAAATGTTCCAGGACAGCCAGGGCTACACGGGGGTTAAAACCCCAAGTGAAGGAAAATGAAAGACTCTCCTCTCCATTCAAAACCTTAAAAATGGAGAGGCGACAGAGAGACTCTGTGTGTGTGTGTGTGTGTGTGTTTGTGTGTGGTGGGGTTGGGGGTTAAAACCCCAAGTGAAGGAGAATAACTCTCCTCTCCATTCAAAACCTTAAAATGGAGAGGCAACCTTTACCCTAGAGTTCAGTGGGTACTAACTTATATACCCTCTAAGCCCAATGCATTCCACAAATACTGCCATCCTTAGATTCTTTCTGGCTCCAGTCCCAGGTAGCACTTCAAAGGACTTAAACAGAAATGGGAGACCACATCTATCCACTTAGGCAGATAAGAGAGTTAAACAACAAAGGTTTTTTTTTTGCCAGAATTATTTGAAGCATACCAATGTTTTGTTTTTTCAAATAGCTGTTGCCTGTGGTCATCTTGCCCACCTAGGAGTAAAATGTCTTTCCTGATAAGAGCTCTGAGGACTTAATAGCAGACATGAATTTAATGATGATTGTAACCCTACACTGCACACCCAACCTTGAAGTGTCCAGCTTATGTGTTTGGTGTGGGGGGAAAAGAGCATAAAGGCTAGTCAACATTTCACATTAAAGTATGTACAGTCATAGTTTTGAGCTCTTAATTTTTGTTGGTTAGCATTACTTCCAAGCCAGGTGTGGTGGCACATGCCTGCAGAGGCAGGAGGAGCTCTGTGGGAGAGTTTGAAGCCAGGCTAGTCTACATATCAAGTTCCAAAACGACAGAGAGACCCTATCTCAAAACTGCAAATAGAAAATTTAAAATAAAAAGTAAATAATTAGCTCCAACTCAAGACTGATGGTCCATTGTTGTAATCCCAGCACTCCTGTGGTTGAAGGCTAGAGACAGGATACAAGGTTTGATACTAGCCTGAGCTAGGTAAGTTCCAGGCCAGCCTGGCCTATAAAAAGCAATAAACAAACATAAGAAGAGTACTGACCTGTGGTTAACTAAAATTGGCTTCCTATTGGAGTTTGATCAGAATCAACTGTAGAAAAGCAAGGACAGAATCCACTTGAAGGTTTAGACATCACAGCAGCCTCCTCACATCCACCAAGAAAAAGAAACCTAAAATCATCTAATTGTGCTTCCCTATTCCTGTAGACATCTTATACTACCCTTTCACTCTCCACTCCCAAACTCTGTATGCCTTAGTCCTCAGCACAGGCATCTTATGTGAGTAACATGCTACCCACTTTTATTTGGGTGAAATTTGGTAACATGGCCATCAGCAGCAGCTACAAATGAAAAAAGCTAGAGCCAAAGAGGAAAAAAACTAGGAAATGAAGGCCAGAAGTCAGTCTTTCCCCTGTGCTGAGTGCTGGCTCTGGAACTGTCTGCCAGGCCAGGTCTCCTCAGGGACTTCTATGACTCAGCATCTCTCAGAGGAACTTTGCTATTTGACCAGTTTGTTTAGGGGGTAGATTGACACAGATGGAAAAAGGGAAAAAACAAAATTTAGGCCAAGAAGCAAATCTAGGTTATGAAACAGTCTGTTAACTGTTTCTTCCTGTTTTACACAAGTCTAAGACCAGATGTGGAGATAGTTCCAAGAAAGCAAAAAAGGACCCACAGGGACTCAAAGTGAACCTCTCTTCTGTAACTCAGGCAATCACAACAACCAAATATGGCTGAGCATTCCAAGAGGACCATTCTCACTCACCTTCTCAAAGGATGGAGGCTCTGAAACAGAAAGGAACATTTTTAAAAGGTACCAATGTGTTCTTTAATAAATACACACAAGATGGTGCAATGACATTGCTCAGTAGGTAAAGGCACTTGCCACCAAGCCTGCTGATCTAAAGTTCCATATTCAGAGCCCTCAAGGTGGATGACAGAATCAACTTTGGCATGTTGTCATCTGACCTCCAGATGTGTGTGCACATGTGTGAGCAAATAAGACCCACAAATAAATAGCTGTAAATTTTAAATTTAAAAAATGCAAAGAAGATTATCAATTTTCTTTTTCTATTACTGAAAATACATTTTTCCATAATATACTGATTATGGTTTTCTTTCCCAACTCCTCTCCATACCTTCCCTCCCATCCTTGTTAGAAAACAAAACAACATCTAAAAACTAAATCAGAACAAATAAATAAACAATAAACAAATAAATAAACAAATCAGAACATGACAAAACAAACAAAAGAAAAAGAGCGAAAGAAAAGCACAAGAAACATCCCAGGCTACATTTTTTTAACAATGCGATTTTAAAAACAAAATTAAAAAAAAAAGAAAAAAGAAATAATTTGGCTGATTCTCCAAGAACTTTTCAAGAAGGAAAAAAAATAATCTCACATATATCAATATGGTACAAGGTCACCTACTAAAGATAACTAGGATCATGGATAAAGGTAACCATATTCCTTTACTTCTATTTACACTAGTTTCCAAATGTGATTTTTCTCTAACAGGAGCCAAGCCAGCTTTTAATTAATGCCATACCCATGTGCCTTAGGTTCAATTCCAAGCTATGTAAAAAAGAAAAAGGGGCTTGAGGATGCGGCTCAGTTGTTAACATTTGCCTGCCACACTAAAGGCCTGCATTCCACACCCAGAACCACATAAACCAAATGTAGACATAAAATCTCTTTTAAAAAACAAAAAGTTAGTTTTTAAGAGACAAAACAGAAAAGAACTAAGGATGTAGCTCAGTGATACAATGCTTGCCTAGGGTCCAAGGCCCAGCACCACAAAAATGGAGGGAAGGGAGAAGATAGTAGGTGGAAAGGAGGGGGCCAGCTACCTGCATACACAAGCAAGAAAATTCTTTCTCTACCAAGCATTAGGAATTTCTAGATAGCCAGGCATGATGGCATATGCCTGTCATCTCAATACTCAGGAAGCTGAAGCAAAGAAATCTTGAGATTAGATCTGGCCTAGGTTACAAAGCAAGGAAAAGTTGTTTGCAAACAAAGTTTGCAATGAGCAGAGTTCAATACCCAGATTCCACAAGGTAGGAGAGAGAACTGCAGCTGCCGCTCGGACTTCCATACATGAGCCACTGCACACAAGCACAAATAAGTAAAAGTTAAATAAAAATTTTAATATCATACCTGCCAGTCTTAGGGTACCTTTTCTTTAAAAAAAATTTATAAAAAATTTTTAAAAAAGCAAAAACCCGACACTGATTTGTAACTACTAACATTTTACTCTGAAGACTATTTTATTTTCACACTGATTTTCTTTTTAGGATTTTTAATTGTTTGTGAGAGAGTACGTGCACATGAATGCAGCTTACCTCAGAGGCCAAAAGAGAACACCAGATCCTCTAAAGCTGAAGTTACAGGTAGTTCTGAGCTACTCAATATGGGTGCTATAAACTGAACTCGGGGTTCTTCTACAAGGGCAGCAAGTGCTCTTAACTACTGAACCATATCTCCAGTCCCTAATGTCAATTGTCATTGACAGAAAACACAGTTGGAAATAAGCTACACTGGTGACATAATGACATTTGAAACTGACAGACCTATGCTTGGAAAATACTACCCAGCTTTCTCATTTTCTTAATGAAGCCAAACACTGCGGCCACACCCCTCCCCCCACATCCTAATTTACTTGATGTTTCTATTTCTGTCTCATCATCCTATCTGCTTGTCCTAATGGCCTAACAGATGGATGGGTAGTTAACATGGTACAAGAAACTGAGGAGCTGAAGCAATGGCTCAGTTGCTAGAGTGCTTGCCTTGCACGTGTCCCCAACACTCCGTAAAATTGGACATGAAGATGCATATCTATAATCCCAGCACTTGGAAGGTAGAGGCAGGACGAATGGTTCAAGATTATCCTTGACTACACAGATGTTTAAGGCCAGCCTTAGATACAGGAGACCCTGGGAGGAAGGGGGAGAGGGGAGGAAGGGAGGAAGGGAGGGAGGGAGGGAGGGAGGGAGGGAGGGAGGGAGGGAGGGAGGAAGTGAGCAAGCCCACCCTCCACAGACCCTACCCTTCTGCAGGGACTCAGCTAAACAGTGTCCTTCCACATAAAAGGGAAGAGAGGAAAGGAAAAGGGAGAAAGGAGACTAACAGAGACATATAAGGCTACTACTCCCTAGATGCTTGAGAAACTGTACCTAACCAGAGTGCAACTTTCACTTATGTTGCAACCAATGACATTAGCAATCAACCAGTAATTACCATATACCAACTACTCCACAGTGCACAAAAATGTTGAAGGTGTAAGTGCTGCTATCGAGAATCTAAATCAGTACTCTATGCTCTTGACTATGGATTTTATATGAACAGTTGCTTCCAATTTCTTGCTGCTAAGGTTTCCTTGAAATGATGTTCTATAATTTGAAACTGTGAACCAAATAAGCCTTTATTGCCTTTAAAAAAAAAAGGCTACAATCAGGGCTGGTAAGATGTCCAGCACCACTACCCTTGCCCCAAAATCCTATTTGCATAAAAACCAGCAAGGGCCCCTTGAAACAGAAAAAAACCAAAAGCAAAAATACCCCAAAAAACAAAAAACTAAAGCTCCTAAGGAAATCTCTTATTAAAATCATTTTCCACAGCAAACAAAAGGTTCATTTATTAATCTGAATAATAGGAAAGAATTACTAAAGCTGAAAAACGCAGCTACAAAGGAAGAAAAAACAATTCACAAGTAACAGAAACCTCACCAGCACCCTTGGCTTTCAACTGGTCTTTGCATATCTATCTGTGGAATTCTGGACAATTAATGTTTTCCCCCAGTGCTGGGGATTAAAGCCAGGGCTTCACACATGTGCTGTACACTAGAGCTATATACTTCCTAACCTGACCCTTCAGAAAGCCTCACCAATTCCCCTTCCAGATGGGTCAATCTTGTAAGATTTGACTCTTACCTACAAAGTCCATGAAACTGCACCAATGACCTACTTCTCTGGTGTTTAAGCAAAATACTTTCTTGTTTTGGGAACAACCCTGGCTTCCACCAGTTTGCTACTAGGAAGCTCCCCACCTCTACCTCTAATTTTGACTATGCAAGCTGCAAATCACAGTCTTAAACCAAGAAGTTCCTTATGTAACCAGCTCTTGGGGGCTCTCAGCAACCACTAAGAGCTTATTTCTAGACTTAAGAGTAACCAGACTCTCATACTTAGGTCATCTTTCCTGCCTCCCACAAACAGCAAAAGCCATCCTGGCTTGCCTGCCCATAATAGACAACTATGCTTGCTCTATCTGCCATGTGACTCTACAGCTATTCTCAACTAATATAACCCTCCACCTCCCTAAGGAAACTGTGACTTACTCAAAGGGATGTTATTGAGAGTGACAAGCAGATATTTTAAATGTGCTGCATGCTCCCCTAATTTATCTGATGAAAGAAGCATGAAGACTTGCCCTAGGATCCCTTGGCCCAAGTACATGATATATCATTCAGAGCACAACCTGACCAGACTTTCCTGACACTAGCCAAGTCAAAAGCAGCTATGGCTATATCACTAACTACTGGGCAAGTAAGAGACACTAAAAGATGCAATGTTCTGAATAGGGTAGTGCTATTTGTTATGTAACATTACTACAGCAAACAGCTGACTGCTACACTTTTAAACTCTTTCTAAAGCATAAAACTCTGATCAGCAAGTCAACATTAGTTAAGTTTTCTAATCCTAATACCATTGGTTTTCCTCTACCATTCTGTGGTACCATAGCCCAGGTACTATGGATTTAGGCCCCTACAGAGTCACACACAGCATCCTCAACCCCTAGGGAATGGTTCTTACCTGCTACTTCTGCTGGCATTGTGGCAGTCTCTTCAAACTCAGTTCAACACTCAGTGTTAAAGTCAGAGTCCACAAAAGTAGCTGTGGTTGAAACTCAGAGAAAGTCCTAACAGCTCAAAGCAGCACATAGAGATCCTGAGGTTTTTGGGGAAAGAATCAGTGAAAGCCTCACACATGACCAAAAATCTAAGAGGAAAAGAAATCCTGGCTAAGTTTAACTATAAGAAAGGGATGGCCTCTAGAAACTTAAAGTAAGAAAATGGGGTTGACCTGTTGAGCCTCCAGAAAAGAAAGTAGCTTACTGCTATCTTCAGACTTCTGACCTTCAAAATTATAAAATAGAAGTCTGGAGGGATCACTCAGCAGTTAACATACTTACTGTTCTTTCAGATGAAACCTCAGTTCCCGGTAGCCACATGGCAATTCACAACCACCTATATAACTATAGTTCCGTGCTATCTAGTGTGCTATCTAGTGCTCTCTTCTGGGTTCCCTAGACACTGCACCCATATGGTACATACAAAATATATGCAAACAATTATACATAGAAATACATAGAAAACCAATAATCTTTAAAAACTACAATAATAAGATAGGTGTTACTATGTTGCTTGGGAAACTGATAAGTTGATGGCCCTATAAAGAATTTTAAATTTGATTAACCAGAAAAGCACCTTCAGCCTTACCAACCATAACAAGTATTGATATCCCCATGGACAACTGGATAAAATCAGCTTTGAGGTCAGGAGAAGGAACTCAGTGATGGAGTGATTAGCTAATAAGCACCAGCTCCCAGTTTGCATCACCAGCACCACAAAATAAAATAAAAATAATCTCTACATTCTCAAACCCAATCCTGAAATGTAAATTTGTCTATACATACACAACTGGTACAGAAAAGTAAACACGTCATGATTTTACCACTATGTCAGCAAAATTTGTGTCTCTGGAATGTTCTACTTACTTGGCACTCCCAGACACCAAATGAATGCCACACATACCTTTGGGAAAGTCAGGAAAGATTCCTGAATCTTCACCACAGAACAGACCTCCTTCCAGACCTCCTTCCTAACATTCCTAACACTCCACTCAAAATGCACTACCACGTAAGACACTGGTCTGCAGAAGCAGCTGATCCCCTTCCCCAAAAAAGAACTTGCTGTGTGTGCTTGCATGTTGTGGGTGTGTGTGTGTGTATGTGTGTGTGTGTGTGTGTGTACGTACATGTAGAGGCCAGGGGTCGACCCTGTGTGCCTTCCACCTTACTCTTTTTGACCTAGGATCTCTCAATGAACTGGTAGCCCAAGCCTGCTGATTGTCTAATAAGCCCCAGGGATCTTTCTTTCCCCATTTCCCCAGCACTGACAGTACCAGTGTGTACACCCATGCTCAGACTTTTACATTGGTACTGGGGGCCTCAATCAAATCCTCATGTTTGCAGGGCAAGCACTTTACCATACTGAGCTGTTTTCTAGGTTGACCTTTGGGTGGAGGAAGCTGAAAGATGAAAAGAGAAAGGAGAAAAAGGGAAGTTCAGGCTCAACTGGCAGCTGAACCACACATGATTTCATGCACAATACTGTACCGGTCGACCAATCTCCACATCTAATATAATCACGAGAGATGCTGACTATGACTATTCCCTATCATCTTTCACCTCACACCCAAGCCCTCTCTACCCTAACCATTCTTCAAGGCAGGTAAACAAGAAAAATGTTAACTGAAATGCTGGAGAGAGGGCTCATTGTGTAAACTTCTTGTCAAAGAAGCTTCAGGACCTGAATTCAAATTCCAGCACCCAAGTAAAAACTGCTAAGCATAGTGGTACACAGCTCTAATCATAGCTCTGCGTATATGGGAACTGGAAGAATGTATCTAGAGCTTGCTGGCCAGCAAGCCTGGTTCAATCAATGAGCTCCAGGATCAGTGAAAGATCCTAACTCAAAAACTAAGGTTAATGGCAATTAAGGAAGACATGTGAAGACACCTCTGACCTCCACATATGTGTATACACACAATCAAACATGTACACATACACAAATAAGTTAACTAATGAGATTTTTGTCTTGTGGTTTTTGTTTTGTTTTGTTGAGTCAGGGTCTTACTATGTAGCTCTGACTGTCCTGGAACTTGCTATGTAGATAAGGATGGCCTTGAGATCAGCCTGACATTGCCTCCCCCAAGTGCTGGGATTACAATTAAAAGCATATATACCAACCACCATGCCTGGCTGCAATGTTTCAATTAAGAGCAAAAAGACAGGCATTAAGGAACACATGTAATGTATAACTCCATTATGATGAAATATAAAGTATAAGCAGATCCATAGTGACAGAAGGGAATCCGTGGCTGGAGGGAAGGCAAGATGGGGGTGATGTCATGACGCCACAGGATCTCTTTGGAAGATGATGAAAATGTTCTAGAATTAGAAATGCTGAGCACACTACTTCTTAAACACACTAGGAAACTTTTCAACTACACACTTTAAAGGGTCAAATTGTGTGCATTCTCAGGAAATCTGTCATTGTAAAAGCATAGGAGACCAGAGGTGAAGTTGACCAATACAATGCACACTTAACACAAGCTCAAGGTCCGAGGGTCAATCCCTAGCATCCATCTCATTTTTATCTACTCCACCCACCCTCACATTCTTATCCACCAGTCTCCCTAGTACATTACCCCACCACCAGGCCAAAAAAAAAAAAGCTAAAGCATCTGCCAGCACCTTATGCTATGACAACCATGTACTTCAGTTATTTTTTTAATTCCAGCATCCCATAGATATAGTCCTCTTACTATCAAATATTCCCTACAAGGAGGATATAGGCTCAGAAGAATTAGTAAATTAGTGAAACTTACAGGCTCAGGAAAGCTCAGAAAGTTGTAAAATTTGTGTTGGTGAGATATCTTAGCAGGTAAAGGTGCTCCCCAGAATCACATGGTAGGTAGAAGGGAGACCAGATCCCCCAACTTGTTCTCTGACTTCCACTCTGGCACTATGGTGAAGGAGCACTCGGTGAGCATGTGCATATGCACATGCTAAATAAACATAATTTATTTTTTTTTTAAGTTGTAAGGTCCACATGTCCCCTCTCTGAGGTCGTATAAGTGGTAAGCAATTACTACAGAGGAAAATCTTTGTGGTTAAGCTAGGCAAGCAAGAAGATTCAGGGATGCAGCTTTTGTGAGCTGTCACCCACACTAGAGTGGGATTTTTAGTGATATAACTGCCTCTGAGTCACCTTTTCTCTTTTAAGTAACCCTAATGAACTCACTGGTTCACCAAGCTAGACCTGGATGAAATCATTGGTCAGTCATACACTACCTGAAGTGATTACATGCTTATTCATAAAATCATCCAGAATGAGCCCTCCCTCCTAGAGCATCTTCTGAGCTGGTTATGCTAAAAGAAGAATGAGCTCTGCTCAGCAGCAAGAGAAAAGATGTGGGGCTGAGGTTTTGGACTCAGAGGCAGAGATCCACCTAGAATTCACTGGATGGATTACTGGCACCACCTATAAACAAGAAAGACAGAACCAGAAAGTTGGTAATCAAGCATATCTTTCCCCAAATAAACTAAATCAACGTTACCAAATCTGGCCATGATCTAAACATTTTTATGATCTCTAGCTTTTCCAATATGGTCCTATATCACACTTCTCACATGAGACTAACCAAGGAATTCAAACTAGGTTGAAGAGCTTGAGTCTGGCTCTATGAGGGGTGAGGTTGCATAAAGGATGGAATTGGTTTGGCTATGAAAGAAAAAAACAAGTAATGCATTTACCCTTAAGTCCCATCAGGCACAGTAGTACGTTACAGTCTTAGGCATAATAGGTACAATTACAGTCTGTCACACATAAGTAGGTGCTGACCCATTCCACAACTCCATCCAAGGGCCATACCAGCTATCAGCAGGGATCAATGAGGGTAAGCCTACATTTGATGAGGAAGGGAGAATTTCAAGGCTGGGGTGTATAGACAATTAGTACCCTATCTCATTCACCCCAGGGGATCCCCAATAGATTCTTCTTGCCACCAAGAAATCAAACCCAGGAGCCATATTCAACCACACATACAAAAATGTAGAACCTAGTGTCTCAGCTACCAGCAACCTTATAAGACAAAGAACAGTCTAGGAGAGAAAAGTGTCAAAAGAAAGAATGAAGTCCTGGTCATGGTTTATAAGGACTTCCTTGAAGGCGGGAGCCCTTCAGAGTGTGTGTGAGCCTTCCACTGGCAGTTGCCTCTGGGAAGCTGTTAGGAAGGCGGGCCCAGGCACCACCAACACAAAGTAAAAAGCTTGGAACTGGGGCCTGACCCTTTTATATGCTAGCAAGCCCACCAGGGGCCAATTCAACAACCTCCTGTATTGTCACACATTTACCTCAGGATCTGAGGCTGTAGCTCAGTGGTAAAGGAATTATCTAGCAGACACAAAAGGTTAGGTTGGGGGTGGGGAAGAAGGATCAGTGATTACCTGAGGGCAGATCAGGGGTATCCAAATGCACAAGATGACTAAAAGGTACTGGGAAACTGGAGAGTAGGAAGAATACTTGGTATTTGGTTGTCATCCAAGCTTTAAAGATATTTATGTGTGCACCTGTATGTATGCCAAAAATTGATTAAATGTATGCTTCATTCCTACTTTATTTCCAACATTGCTTAATAAAAACAAAAATAAGGTAGGTGACGTTAAACAGGTATAACATGAATTCATATAGATTAAAAGTATGAGGTTGCATATTTGCACAAGACTGCGTAACTTGCTAGGAAAAAAAGTCTAAAAAATTTACTCTACCCTGTAGAACACTGGGTATTCTAGAGAGTGGCAGAGAAAGAGATTTGCACAGCCTGGGCTCTTTTTAAAGCTGCATTTTTCTATTTCCTGTCTTAGAAAAAAAAATGAATGGATTTTGAGCTGGGATCACTGCCAAACTGGCAACATACTGAGTTCCAGGCCAGCCTAGGCTACATAACAAGCCTGTATCAAAAATACAGAAAGAGAGTTATCTCTGAAAGAAAGCCAGGAGCCACAAAGAAATTGCAAGGGAGCAGAAAGATCTGTGCAGGTCAGAGTCTTGGAGCAGGAGCAGAAAAGAGTTGGAGAGGAGACTGCAGGCCACACAAATTGCAGATAGCAAGCTCATGGATTCTTAAGTAAGGCAAATGTCAGTCTGCCAGGCGCCTTCAGAACAGAACCCACACAAATGAAATGCAATTCCCAGAGGAAAACCCCAGGTCCCCATTTCCTCTATCTTCATCAGCCTTTCATTGTTTGTTTGTTCATGAACACTTCCAAGGGGGTAGAAAATAATTCCCCCCCCCTCTAAAATGGTCTCCTAAGTCTTACAAACCCTTTGTTTTATAAAAATAATGCCTACTTGCTGGTCAGCATCAAAGGCTTATGTTTCTTATAAGAAGAATCAGAAGGAATCTCTAGGCCAAGGGCTTCAGTCTTTATGAAGTGCCTAAGTACCCCTTTATACTGTAATCAAAAATTGTAAGAGGTGCTAGTTACAAAGTCTGACAAACCTGAGTGTGATCCCTGGGACACAGAGGCAGGAGAAAAGAGACTCCACAAGATTTTCAAAAACCCAGGGCTAGTGCTGTAGCTCAGTTGGAGAGCTGACATCATATGCATGAAGCCCTGGGTTCCTTCCCCAGCATCTGCATATAAAAAGTATAGGGGGCAAAGCCTAGGATCTGTCAGCATTAAAACTACATGTTTGAGGCCAGCCTGAGCTACATAGAGATACTCCACCTCAAGGGGGGGGGACTCAGGTGGGAAGGTGGGATGCCAATTAAACTAGCCCATCAATCACTCCCCTTGGTAAAGAGGGGAGATCAGTATTAAGTCCAATTTTACAACAAGTTTAATTAAAACTAAAAAGGGCTCTAAAATTTGAGGAAACAAAACACTTATCCAGAGTTATCAAGGTTAGAGAGTCAACTGACCACTGGACATGAACTACAATGAGAATGGTTCTACAACCTTCTTTTTTGGGGGGAGGTGGGGGGAGGTTCAAGACAGGGTTTCTGTGTGTAGCCCTGGCTGTCCTAGAACTCACTCTGTAGACCAGGCTGGCCTCGAACTCAGAAATCTGCCTGCCTCTGCCTCCCAAGTGCTGGGATTAAAGGTGTGTCCCACCACTGCCTGGCCTACAACCTTCTAATAGTGAGATTTGCATAGGTCATTTAAGATGGTGACTTTCATGGCATATCATTTAAACCAACAATGCTGAAGAACAGTCACTTCGATTAAAAAGCAGACTTTAGAACTCTATGTCAAGGATGGAGGGGATGAGGGAGTATCACTCAGTGGAACAGAGCACGCATAAGGCTCTGGCTTCCATCTCCAGTGCTGCAAAAGAAAAATAAATAAATGAAAATGAGGTCTATGACAAAGGAAACATCCCTGAAGCTGGTATCTCCAGCAACCAAAACTAAAGCAAACACTGAGGGAAAGGCAAAGCAAAACAAAGGGAGCTGCTGCCCACTCCACATCTAGGACCATCTTATTTCAACTCTAGGATATACGCAAAGCCAAACACTAGCTGCTACACAGGCCCCCTGGTGTGCTTGGGGAAATTCCACTCCCATGAACATCTGGGACACCAGAAACCCACCCACAGAAATACATTTGTTGTCCAAATATAGAACACTGAATGGAAAAGTAAATAGAACAGGAAATCAGAGAGCAAACCATGAACTGAAAAAAATCAGGGACATCACAGAAAAACAAAATTATGATAATGGCCTCCTGCTGCTCATTTACTATGACATGAAGAAAGTAAGACCCCAAAAAGACAAATTCAACAGGGCAGAGAATGGTGATACACACCTGTAATTCCAGCTTCTTATGACAATGAGATGGAGAATCAAAAGCTTGAGGAGATATGGGGTGGCTGACACCTGCAATACTTATTGGGAGACTGATGCAGGGGGACTGTCATGAATTTGGAGGTTAGCCTGGGCTTTGCAGTAAATTTTAATTCACACTGCCTTATAGGGTGAGACTGTCTCAAAAAGACAAAAAAATGGGGCCAGGGGAGGACCCAGGTTCAGTTGCCAGTACTTACATGGTGGTTTACAACCTTCTGTAACACCAATTCAGGAGATCCAATGACCTCCTATGATCTCCTCCAGCAAAAGGCACACACATGGTGCACAGACGCACAGGAAACAAATTTTAAATAAAATCGATTTTTTAAAGTTTGAGGCCACTCTAGGTAATTTTATAAGATTTTGTTTAAATGAAAAAAAAATGTTTGTTGTTTTTTTTTTTTTTTTTGAGGCAGGTTTTTCCTGTGTAGCCAAGGCTGTCCTGGAACTGGCTCTGTAAACCAGGCTGGCTATAACTCAAAGATCCACCTGAGTGCTGGGATTAAAGGTGTACACTAGCAACTATGCCTGGCTGCTGAACAATATGTATTTTTTAAGTGAGTGGGGAGCACTGGAGGTACCCTGACTATAGTTTAGATATAGGAGTGTTTGCCTCATATGTACAAAGCCTTAAATTTACTCTCCAGCACCATATAAGCTTGGCATGGTGGTGAACACCTATAATCAGTATTTGGGAGGTAGAGGGAACAGATATTTAGTCATCTTCTCCAGTAGTGTCTTAAATGGAGGTAGGAAATAGTTCAGTGGTAGAGCACTTGCCTAGCTTGAACAGGGCCCTAGGTTCCATCATCTTAGTACCATAAAAAGAGCTGGCAAATTATCCCATGCCTTTGCCTTTTGTACTTGAAGAACTCCACCCATACCACACGCACGCGCGCACACACACACACACACACAAGAAAAAAATTCAAAGTCTCTTGTTTCGACAAATTTTCCTGAAAACACAGCTAGGATATTCAAAACACATATTCAGAAGGCAGCTAACTGGGATATTCTAAATATAGTCCAGTGTTATAATCTCTGCCTATCATGTACAAGGCCCTGGGATCAATAGCAAAAGAAAAAAAAGAAGGGAAGAAGAGAGAGGGAGGAGGCAAAAACAGAAAGGGAAGAGGAAAAAAGAACAGGAAAGGGAAAAAGAATGGAGAATGGGAGAAGGCAGCTAAGGCTAGGAGGCCCTGTACTGACATAGAAATGTTAATCTTACTCTATATTTGGTTTGTGCACACTAATATAATTAACTTGGGCTATATAATTTTGCTAACTTCAGACCTTTATAATTATCAACCCTCACTATTATTTGAACAAAAAATTATTTTTATTTCCATGGAAAATCCACGACAGCTCACTTTAATAGCCTCATCTTCTAAGGAGAAGTCACTTCATTCCTTGAGTGAATTCTGTCAAAAGTCTTTGCACAGTGTGACCAGACCAAACACTTCTTTCTGTATTCTCTCTGCCAGGTGCCTGGACTCAAGAGCATTCATGGTCCAGTGGCTTTTCCCTTGCCTTGACCAGTCCCCTCGAACTCTCAGGAAAAGTGCAGAAACACCTGTATATAGTAAGCATATTGTTTCAACACACAGGAAATACAAACCAGTAGGGTTCAGAAGATACAGCCCATTTAGGGCATTCCTTGGAGACAGATTTCTGAAATATTACAATCATGCTGTCGAATCATCAAATGGATAATGACTGCTGTCACTCAACAAAGACATGAGGATGCTGGCTCATAGCTAAAGCACTGTCACAGGATCCTGTTGACCTGCTTCCAGGATTAAACCAAGACCTGATTGGGCACCAGGCAAGGCCTCAAGCAGAAGTTGGGCAGTGGCTGGTAGACAAGATATTAGGCCAATGAGAATCTCTACCTGCTTTAACTTTCACTACAGGGGGAAGGGGAGGGAGGGAGGGAGGGAGGGAGAGACTGTATAATTCACATCCTATCCTACTGATCTTAAAACTATACAGTGAGAGAAACAACAGACTGAGTCTGAGACAGAAATAAGTGTCTGTTCCTCCAAACCCCAGCATTTAGTCAAAATAAAATACTGATCCTTAATAAATCTGAAGGGAAAAAGTGGTCATACCAAAAAATTAATGTATGGCTTCCTAATTAAAATCTTGACACCTAGGCCTGAGGAAATAGTGTGGTTTATAATGCACAGATTACATGACAACGAGTTCCTTCTCCAGAACCCACAGAAAAGCCAGCTGTTGTAGTAGTTTGTAATCCCAGCCCTGGGTACGTGGAGACAGGCAGAGCACCAGAGCTTACTGTCCAGTCAGCAAATGAGCAAGCTCCAGGTTCAGTAAGGGAACCGTCTCAAAATATTAGGTGAGAAAGATACCCAATGTTGACCTCTGGCCTCCACACAGATGTGTAAACATGTAACTCACAATCCTGTGCACACATATACACAAACATGTAGACACTGCTGGACACACAGGTTCAAGTGATCCCACAAGTGACAGGCCACTTGTGGTGGTTTGAATGAGACTGGCCCCCAAAGGCTCATGTATTTGAATACTTGGTCCCCAACAGGTGAACTGCTTTGGGAATGATTAGGAGGTGTGGCCTTTTTGAAGGGTGTGTGTGTGTGTGCGTGTGTCTGTGTGTGTAAATCACTAGGTCTGGCTTTGAGGTTTCAAGAGTCCACACCATTTCCATTTTCTTGCCCTGCCTGATGGTTGTCTTCTCCACCCATAAGCTTTCAGCTACTGCTCCAGCACCAGGCCTGTCTGCTTGCTGCCATGCTCCTCAATATGGTGGTCATGGACTTTAATCCTCTGAAACTGTTAAACCCCCAAATCAAATGCTGTCTTTTTAAGCTGCCTTGAGCATGGCATTTTGTCATGAGAACAGAAAACTAAAACCTAAGTTGCCAAACTGCCAAGACAAGGAGTCTTCCAGAAAACACAGTAGCTGCCTGAAAACACAGAAAGCAAAACTATTGCCCAAAATAAAATAGAGGTGAGCAGTGCAAGTAAGAATTTGTTATTTTAAAGCCTGACATAGCAGTGCATACCCAGCATCCCAGCACCAGGGAGGCTGAGGCAGGGGGATCAGGAGGAATTCAAAGTCAAAATCAGTTACACAGTAAATGTAAGACTAACCTGGGCAACAAGAGATGCTGTCTCAACAACCTCCTGCCAAAAAAAGAACAACACACAAAAAAAACCCAGTAATTCACTTTTTTCCAAAAGCCAAACACAAAATGAGTTCTCTATTTTATCCTGGTTTACTTTCACATGATTGATCTATGTGGAAGACTGTAAGAGCTTTGCATGCTCAAGTGCCCTGTGTTTAAAGATAACAGCCAAGCAGCCTGGCTCCCACCTTCTGAACCACTGTAGATATTAAATGATATTTAATACCTGTCAGGAGTTCTGTACAGAAAAATTACTGCTTTCTTTTTTTTAAGATTTATTTATTGTACTATTTTATGTGTATGAACATTTTGGCTGTATGTATGTATGTATACCATGTGCCTGCCTGATACACAGAGGCCAGAAGAGGATGACAGATCCCCTGGGACTGGAATTAGATGACATTACATAGGAGGATTTTAAGGGAAAAAAAGACAAGGGAGAAATTCTGTAATTATAATCTCAAAAAAATTTAAATAACAATAATAATAACCTGATGCAGAGGCCATGGAGGGGTGCTACTTACTGGCTTGCTCCCCATGGCTTGTTATCTTATACTAAAACACTGAACCACCTGCCCAAAGGTGGTATCTCCCACATATGCTAGGCTCTCCCACACATCCACAGACTTACCCACAGGCCAATCTGATGAAGACGTTTTCTCAGTTGAGGTTTCTCTCTTCTTAGATGACCCTGGCTTGTGTCAAGTTAAAAAAAAAAACTGACCAGCACATTCCCCAAACCTCTGGCTCATTTCACTATGTCACCAACTATACAGATGCAGACAGAAGCAGCATCTAGTGTCCACAACCAGACAAAAAGTTTGAGACACTCCTTGCCTATCTATACCCTTTCAGGTTTCTTAGCCTACCTGTGTGGCACTGAAATTCCAGGCTGACCAATGTTTCCACTGGTTCCTTCCTGAGTCTGCAAAAACATGAGACAAGGCTATCTGGGAGTTCTCCTAATCAACACCACAAATAAGAAGGTGACCTGAAGCCAAATCTAGTGATCTGTAACATCTTTAAACACACACACACACACACACACACACACACACACACACACACACACACACAGCAAGAAACAAAAAATTTCTCGTATTCCTGGGTTCTGGGTGCTTGGGAGGCAGTTTCTCTGTCCCTCATCCCTCTTCCCCCACAAGCCTGAATTTCAATCATTCTTCAAGTATCATATCTCCTCTTTTCTCCTTTTCCTATGAGCATCTGAGACTCTTATTGTACCTGTCAGCAGCTATGGTCATTTATTTCCTAAAATACCCTGCCCCCAAAACACTGATGTGCCAGCTGTCTACAATTGTCTACAATGTTTGTAATCCCAGCACTCCAGGGGTTGAGGGAAAAGACTAAAGAGTTGGAGGCAGGACTAGAGAAAAGGCTCAGTGCTTAACACTACCTATTGATTTTGCAGAGAATCTGAAATCAGCTCTCTTCCAAAGGGATGGTAAGGCCCTGTGCCTATCTCCATCAGGATACTCAGCCCTGAGGTGACTGACTTTCTTCTATAGGTGAAAAAAAGAGTCCCTCAGAGGGAGGTCAAGCTCAAAAATAATCCATTGAAGGAAACTTGACTCAAAATAGCTTTTATAACAGACCCATAGTTGAAGTCATTTCCTGTGGGCATAAAGGTATCTCAAGTAAATTCTGGGGTTCCCCCCTTTGAGTCCCAACTTCCTGATCAAGATTTCCCACCTCTGTGACCTACAATGATCGCTCAGCACTAAACATCAGTTTCTCAGCTGAGTGAGCCAAGATACTACTTGGTCCCTACCTCAGGTTTCTTAACACCTCAGATTCACCCTTTTTCTCCTTTAAAAAACTCACAGGTATACTACATTCAATAAACTGTTAATCTTTCACTACTAAATACGTTTTAAAACCACCTCCAATGAGGAAGCAAGATTAAAATCATTTTGTAAACATTTATCCTTTCTTAATGTTTGAAAGATAAACTTTTTTCTTTTTCCATGACTATTTTTAGTATGAAGGAAGGAACTGGCCTTTGGAGACAGAGACTCAGCAAGATTTTCCCCCTCAGGTCTCGCCCTATGTCGCCCTTCCCTCTTTCCCAGTGCAGTGTATATCTGGAATCCCAGCAATGATGAGAGGTCCAAGTTCAGTGAGAGCTCCTGTCTCCTAAAATGGAAGAATGAACTATGATTGAGAAAGACAGCTAACATCAACCTCTGGCATACATGTGTGTGTGCAACACAAACATACATCTACATGCCCAAATGAACACACATGACCACACCATACACTACACACAAAATATAAATTAATTAATTAAATCAAGTATGGAACTTTTCAGCCCAGCATTTAAGAGACAAAGACAGGCAAGCCTGGTCTACAGAGCCAGCCAGGGAATATGTAGTGAGAATCTGGCTCAAAAAACAGAAGAAAGAGGGAGGAAGAGGGAGAAGAAGGGAGACAGAGAGAGCGAATGAGGGAATCCAAACAATAATAAGATTAAAATCAAAAGACAAAAATAGTGCGTGAGGACAGATGCAAAGAGATGTCTTCAGGAAACAAAAGTTGGGTTTCTCCCCTCCATTGTCCTCTCTTACAAATGACATCTCTAACACATCCACATAACTATGCAAAGAATATATCAAATAACTAATAAAAATGCCTTGAGTCAAGGGCCAATGTTCAGGAAACACTAACAGCTATATTTTTACTTTTTTAAAGGAACTGACTGCTGTGACCAACAGCACCTGTGGAAGCACTTCTTCTGTGGATCCTTTAATTTGACCTCCTGAATTCAAACTCAATACTTAGGATTTAAACTTCAAGAAAGGAATGGGAAGAAGCCAAGGTACCCGGAGTTTACAATTAAAGACTTCAGACACAGACCAGGTGAGGTGGCACAGCCGTCATCTCAGCTATTCAAGAGGATCACCTACTCAAGGCTAGCTTAGGCAACCTGGCGAAGTCCTGTCTCAGAATAAAATGGGGTTTGCAGATGTAGCTCCATGGTTGAGTACTGTACCTACATCTCATATGTATGAGACTTAAAACTTACTATCATACACAAATATAGAAAAATCTGGGGGCTGGAGAATTAGTTGCAAAGTCCTTGCAACACAAGCACGAGGACCTGAGTTTAATTTTCAGAACACACACACACACACACACACACACACACACACACACACCACACAAGCTGTACAAGCTGGCCAGGCAGTAGTGGTGCACACCTTTAATCCCAGCAGGCGCAGAAGCATGCAGATCCCCGAGTTCCAGGCCAGCCTGGTCTACAGAGCAAGTTCCAGAACAGCCAGGGTTACATAGAGAAACCCTGTCTCAGGGTTAAAAAAACATGCTGTGCAGAGGTGAACATCAGGCCACCAGTCTGGTCTTTCTGGGGATGACCTGGACAATGAAAGACCTTATCTCAAAATACTCGGTGGGGGCTAGGCATGCTGGTAAGTGACTTGATTTTAATTCCAGCACTTGAGAGAGAGAATCAGCAGCTGTCTTGAGTTCAAAGCCAGCCTGGTTTACAAAACAAGTCCTAGGCCCATCAGAATTATATAGTGAAACCCTGTCTCAAAAAAAGGGGTGGGGGGAAGTCAGGAAGATGGCTCAGTGGGCAAAGTGCTGGCCGCACAAGCATGAGGGACCCATTCTCAGTATCCATGTAAAAATATATGGTATATGCCTATAATCCTAGAGCTGTGAACTAGAGACAAGGAAGATCTCTGACACTCACTAGTTGGGTGCTTATATATGTTAACTCCAGTGTACACAAATTGGTGAGCTCCAGGTTCAATAAGAACCCCTGTTCAAAACATAAATGAAATTGAGTGTCAACTTCTGGCCTTCATATGCCCACACATCTACACACAGGTGCACAGGTACACACACAAAAACTGAAATCAAGATGGACACCTGAGGAATGACATGAGGAATTGTTCAACAACATGAACATGCACACACACACACACACACACACACACATTGTTAAATAAACCTGCCTGTGAATTATTTCAAAATCAAATAGCACCCTACAAAAACTACACTCAAATTCCTGCTTTGTTTATGAAAACTTCAAGTACCAGAACAGCTCTGGACAACCAGACCTTTGCACATTTAACTCTGCTCAGTAAGACATGTTACTCGTTGAATCTCACGTGCTATTGAATCCATAAAATGGACTCCCAAAGACCAGAACTGTTTTCAGCTAATTCTAAGGACATACATATGTGTGAATCAGTGGCAAAGCTATAGGAGTAATCAATCCCCACATCATGGTCTGCCTTACAAGATGATGAGACAGGAACAACTAATACTGATTGACAGATCCTTATCAACATTTAATGGAAATCTGAGGGGCTGGAAAGGGGAATGGAATTTTTAGATCTCTTGTCTCAAGTGGGAAAATCCACACTAGATAGACAAGAATGTTGAGGAAAACCAAGTTTAAGAGCTGGGCCTTGGAACTCACATGCCTGTCCATCCCCTACGTATGAGTACATTACTTGCCCTCTGTTAAGAATCAGTTTCCTTGGCTGGAGAATGGACACGGTGATTGTAATCCATATCAGAAAGGCCTAGAAAGTCCTCATCATAGGGTAGGTAATGTGGTGTATCCAGTAAGGGCTTTGGTGCCTAATTTGACACCCAAAACTCACAAGATGGAAAAAGAGAATTGACTCCTACACCTACCTGGTCCTGACTTCTACGTGTGCAAGCACATACACACAAATAAATCAAATGTAATAAAAAATTAAAATCTTCATTACAGGACACTCTGGTAAAGTGAAGTTGACTTCTTTATTTGCATAATAAAATGTAAAGTTTTTGTTTTGTTTCTTTCTAGAAGTAATGGGAGTCGAACCAAAGGCCTCATTCATGCTAGCTCAGACAACCTCTCAGCAACCAAGCTGTGCCTGCTACTAACCTTTTTCTCTACCTCATCAATGCTGACATGACATCCACAGCTGGGGATTGAACGCAGGGCTGACCTCTTTTGCTAGGCCCTGATTGCTAGGCAACTGTGCTACATCACTAACCCCCCCCCCTTTTGATTTTTGAAAAAGTATAAAATGATGCTCAAAAAATTACAGCATTCCATGGTCCAGCAACTGGTCAACTAGGTGGGCTTTTTCACAGTTCAGGCTATCCTCTTCTCCCTAATCATTACTTGGAAAGGACACTGCAACTTGACTCCTCTAAGCATCCATTTTCTCAGTTAAGGTTCCCAATAAATGCCTTCCCAAGAACCTAGCAAGGTAGATTCACCATGTGACCATAACAATAAAAACATAGAGTCTCTGATATGTAAAATTGGTGTTCAAAGAAGTGGCTCAATCAGTACAGCGAGGACCTGAATTTAATCCCTGGGAACCCATGTAAAAATGTGGGTGCTACAGTCTGTGTCTACGATTCCAACACTGAAGAGAATCCTTGGGGCTTGTCAGTCTAGCCAAATTAGTGAGCTTCAAGTTGCATGAGAAAGAAACCCTGTCTGAAAAAAATAACATGGATAGATAATTACCAAGGAAGATACCCCATATCAATCTCTCACATCCACCTCCTTCATACATATATACATGCAACCATAAACACAAGGGCACAAACACATCTACATATACATGAGAATATTAAAAAACAGGCTTCAGGACCATTTACAATTCCACAGCCCTATACCACACTACTGGGACCTATACTGTCTACTAATGCAAACTCAAGATGTAGGAATTAATATATAAAACTTGAAGGTGTTTATAATTCTCTGGTTCTCTGGTCTCATCAGTTGCCTTCTTTATTTTTCTATTGCTTTGAAGAGATACCATGACCATGGCAACTTACAGAAGGAAGAATCTACTGGTACTTCTACTAGTTTCAGAGGGTTGGTTAGAGTCCAGGACTATTCATTCTGACAGGGAGCATGGCAGCAGGTAGACATGGCACTGGAGCATGAGAGCTTACATCTGATCAGCAAGCACAGGCAGAGAGTGAGCTAACTGGGAACGGTGTGGGCCTTTGAAACCTCAAAGTGATACACATACCTTAAAAGGCCACACTTCTAAACCTTCTCAAAAACCTTTCCACCAACTGAGGACCTAATATATGAGCCTCTGGAGGTCATTCTCATTCAAATCACAATAATCCTGCATCAAAGAAAAGTATCGTCACCCCAAGGATCCTGGCAGCCCACCCACCCCCACCGTACTAGAAAGCAAACAGCCTCCATTCACAATGTCCCTCCAAGGTCTTGCTTTGGTTGACTCCCTGGGCCTAGAAAAACAGCAAAACCCAGCAGCCAAACCGATGTAAACTTTAAATGATTATCTGCCCAAATTATAAAAAGGGGTAAAAATATCTTCCTTTTTCTTTTAGTAGTGCTGCCTAAGTAGACTTCTCTGACCCGAGTAAGGCGGTATCCTGGGGTAGATGAGAGCCTTACACCCCAAATCACCCATGCCTGTCCTATAGGTGTGTGTGATTAAAGGCTTGAAAAGCTTTAGGGGGCCATTTTAATAAGTGGATCAAGTGAACTTCAACTTTCATCGTTGTACTAATTACCCAGGTGGGTGGTGCCATGAAAATCTGCAGCACACTTGGACACGAAATCCCTATAAAAATAAAAGTGCCATCTACACTATTCATACCTCGATATGCGTCTTTAGAAATGACTAATGGTAAATTTCATTGACCCATCAAGACCTGTTTGCTACCCTAAACGAAGACCGGGGTGGTGGGGGGGGGGCAGGACAAAGCACTCACTCCCCCTCCTGTATTCCTGTGTCCTCTCTTAAGTTAAACCAGGGACTAGCTCAGAGCAAAACACAAGTCAGGTCAAGGTGCACACACCAAAGCAGAACAGAAACAAACACTTGCACTAGCAGTGAGGCTTAGGTTTTGAATAGGGGGAGGGGAGCTGTTTTAGGATTTGCTCCACCACACTTGGTCAGAAACAAGCTGACCCTAACTGCGGAATTTACAGTGCGGAGGCCTCTGAGAACGCCAGTCGCTGGGGGGGAGGGGGGGGGAGAAAGAAAAGAAAAGAAAGAAAAAAAGAGGCCCCAAGCTCCGGATTGCACACGTGAAGCCCAGGCCCCATCCAACGCCGGCGGGCCTCTAGCCTCCTCCTAAAGTTGTCACAAAACGCGAAGATCACCGACGTTCAAAGACGCACCCCTCCCACATAAACTCCTGCTCCCTGCACCCGTCTCTACGTAAGGGAAATTCCTAAGACGGGGATGTGGGTGAGTGCAGATCAGGAGAACCCCTCCCCAGCCCCAAAGCAACAGGTTTACACCCTCCCCAGGCCTGCTGGGCGGTCCTTCTCCCTCACCTAGCCAGAGGAGCTGCCCTCCATCATTGTCAACCGCCCCCCCCCCAGCCTAGTCCCCGAGACGAGGCCTGGGAGTAGATATGGGGAGGGGGCTCCCGTACTTCCCTGACAGTTTGCACCTCGGAAACTGAGCACGGACGGGCCAGCCACTCTCCCCCGCGCGCCGCCGCGCGTCCACCGGGTTCCGGGAGCGCCGGCCCGCGCCTCGAGGATGAATGAGGCTCCCCTCCCCCACAAGGGGATCCCGCGCGGCCCCCAAGTCCCAGGGCGACGCGGGTCAGCCCAGCCAACCCCCTCTGGAGCCTCAGACAAAGAGATGCTGAGACTGAACTGCAGAGCTTCCCTAAACTTGCCTTTCCCTCTCCCCAAAACAAAGGCGCACCCAGGCCTTTCCCGCCCCCCGCGCGCGCGGCCACTTCGGGGAGCGGCCGCCCCGGAGGTATTGTTCAGCGTGCAGGGAGCGCGCCCAACCTGGGGATGGGGGGGGGCACACGGGAACTTGCCCCTCCTGAAGCTTCGGGACCGCGGCCAGGGTCACCGCCGCACCCCTCGGCCCAAGAAGTTTGCGCCCCTGCCCGGCGTGTACTCACCTCGCCGTGAGCCGTGCAACTTGTGGCCGCGCACTCAGCGTACTGGCGGGTCCACCGTCACCAACCCCGGGCCGCGCGGAGGCCGACGAGGGCCAAGCGCCCCGGAGCAGCCACGCGCTGCCCCTGGCCCGCCACCTAGTCCACGAGAAGAGCGGGCGCTGGAAAGTTTCGGTGGCGAATGGCGGCCGGAGGGCGCTGCAGCGGCGGCGGGGCGGGGGCGCTGGCGGCTTGTCGCTCCCGAGCGTCGAGACTGGGGGGGGGGCTGGGCTGGGAGCGGCGGCGGCGGGAGAGGGCGGGACGGCGGGAGGGACCGACACGGCCAGTGACCTCCGCTGGGAGCGGACGCGAGCAAGCTTACCCGAGCTGGGAGACGTGCCAAGGGGGTCGACAGCGCGCCGCCCTCCCCAGACACCTGGAAGAGGCTCTCTACAGCCCTGCCCTCCCCCACCGCGTGCCCGCCGGCCCCTCCCCCAGCTCCTGGGGGGGGGGCAGCGTCCCCACGCGGCAGCCCCTCCCCCACCAAGGGCTAGGACGCCAGGCCCGCCCTTCCCCGGACCAAGTCCAGACCCAGCCCCCCGGAGGCAGGGAAAAGACTTACATCTCGGCACAGTTCTTCACCCTAAAGCGTCCCCACCCCCACCTCACCCCGCCCCAAGCCCAAGGTGGAGGAGGGAAGCCTAAGCGTTGCCCTCTGGGCCCCAACCCCGGCCCCTAGCTCATTTTCTACAGGCTCCGAGAGGAATGAGGGGGGAACAGGGCCCCAACATGGATACCCAGTCCCCCACCCAGCACTCCAAGGTGGCTCGGGAAGGGGGAGGGAATGGAAACAAGGGCCACCCTGAAGATTGGGAGTGGGAATGGTAACCCAAGCCACTTAAAGTGTTACCATCCCCCACCTCAAAAGATGAAGCCGCCCAGCTAGCCTAGAAGGTTCTCGTGCAACACCATCTCCAAGCGCATCTTCTTCAAAAGTAACGACATAAAGCAATCCCCAGTTGCCTTTACGCCCACCGCAAAAATTGAGGACTCGGGCACAGCCATGACCTTTGCAAAACACCTCCCAGCCAAGAGTCAGAAATGCATTGGGGAGACGCTTCAGTACAAGACTAAGGCACAAATAAGCTGGCGAGGGCTGTTAGGGTACTGAGGCCCTCAAATCTGCAAATCCCCACCCCCAGGCCTGAAACCGCAGGCGCTGGCAAAGTGTTTTCTGTTGGCATGGCTAGTAAGGCCCAGCCCTGGCGCTTCTTCCTCCCTTCCACGTTAGTGATGATTTCCCCCCCAACTCCCGCCTTTAATTCAATTAAATAAATATCCGGCCCTCCTCCTCAGCACCTTTGGTGTCTGCCTTGCTGAGTATTTTTAAAATCAATTTGCCCCTCCCTTAGGCTTCTAATGAGCTCAGTGCTAAGAGCCCAGTAACACTGGGCAATTTAAACCCTAACCTCACTTGCTCCTTCCTTGAACACTAGGCGTTTGTTGCTCTGGTAGTTGGGGGTGGAGGGGAGAACCCAGGGCGAGTTTTTAAGGGGCCGGTTCTCCATCAAAAATGCGGACCTCAAAGTTACCTTGCAAAATATTGCTACGAAACGTCAAATATGTCAAACGACTGTTGGTACACCGTTATTAGAGCGCATCAATAAAAAAATACACACTTACACAGTCTCCATAATTGTGAATCAGCAGAACACTGGCTTATTAGCTATCAGCTGCCATTCAAGCACCCCCACCCCCAAAGGACTTGGTAGGGCTCCCTTGAGCCTGCCCTTCTTAGCTCTTGGGCTCCTGAGCTTGTGCAGACTGATGCTGAGGTATTACGAAGGGTGCAATCGAAAACCCAAGCCCGCTCGTGATGCAACCCTGGCCCAGTTTACACGTGCTTCCCTTCCCCCACTGCATGCTGGTGGTAGCGCTGCGTTTTTTCCGCCTGTAGGGTCACATTGTGGTTGATTGATTCTCCTTTCGCCTTGCTCAGTCATTCAGATTTGGAAAGTAAATAACAAGTTGACATCATTACAGCTTCAGGCTTTACCCGGTCGCCAGCTCTTAGCTACCGCAGACCCTCGAGTAGCTGCGCAGCAAACCCTACCCACCTAGCTTGCTCAGCTAGGCTTGCCCAAATTAGAGCTTGGAAATTCCAAACTGAACTTGGTTAAAAGCTTCCTTGCATGTTTCTGTTACTTGGTAAGCGGTGATCATCTTTAAAGAATAGGAAATTAGTGCGGGGAAAAAAATCTCTTCTGCCGTTAAGGGAGCATAGTGACCAGTTTTTATTATAGGCTTCCTCTGACTAATAAAGTGGGAGTTTAGATTTTCTACCTTGCCAGTGTGATATATTAGAGTAATAATCCCAATTCTTGCTTTTGGATAGTCAAGGACTAGGGATTTGGAGAGATAACTCATCGATTAAGGGCACTTACTGCTCTTACAGAGGACTCAATTTCAATTTCTAGCACCTACAAGCCAGATCATTGCCACTTGTAACTCTGGTTCCAAGAGATACTATGCCCTCTTCTGTCCTCCTAGGACTCCTGCATACATGTGGGACACATAAATTCTCAAAGATACACATATTCCTAAGAATAAATAAATAACCCTTGTTTTGCTTTGTTTTGGAAAGAAAGAAAGTTGGTAGAGGGCTATGGGGAAAGTCCCAAAATTTGGAAGGTTGGGGCAGGATGAGACTGGGCTACTTAGCAAGACCCTATCCAAAATATTAAGTCAAGGGTTTGTAATAAAGAGTCATAGGAACCGCCAAAACATTGTAAGACCTAAAGACATAAAAAAAAGTCACCCTTTTAAATAATAACATTACCAACATTACTACTACATGAAAGGAAAATTAAATTATTCTATTCATCTGCTTTGACTGTTTGCTGTAGGTGCTGATGTGGAAGAAAGCATGGAAACAAAGGAGAGGAAAGAGGAATAAGATGCACTGTGTGTGTGTGTGTGTGTGTGTGTGTGTGTGTGTGTGTTTTCAGTCTTGGTGAACACTTTTTGCAAAAAGAAATTGACTTCCTGAATTGCTTTCACTTTGTTCGTGTATTTCTTTGTGCAGCACTGAGACTATTCTTTTCTCACCAGTGGTGGCTTGAGAATACCAAAAGCATGAAAGGAAAAAGTGAGTTGGATTTCATTAAAATTATGGAAGTCTGTAAAATGTACTGTTGACAATGAAAGACAAGCCAGAAACAGAGAAAACAGTTGTAAAACCTAGGTCTGATAAAGGATATATCTATATCTATATATAGATATCTATATCTGATAAAGGATATATCTATATATAGATATCTATATATAGATATCTATATATAGATATCTATATATAGATATATCCTTTATCAGATATAGATATCTATATATAGATATAGAGAGAGAGATGATAGATAGATAGATAGATAGATAGATAGATAGATAGATAGATAGATAGATCTTTTTAAAGTATGTGTCCATGTGTCTCTGCACATGAACATGAATGCCAGTGGAGGCCAGAAGAAGGTGATGGATCCCTGGAGCTGAAGTTATAGGCAGTTGTGAGCTGTCCATGTGGGTGTTAGAATAAAACCTCTGCAAGAACAATATTTGATCTTAGCAGCTGAGCCATCTTTTCCACCCCCAAAGAAGCCTTAAACTTACTTTGGTAAGAAATAAGTACATTAGCAATAGATAGGAAATAAAAATGGGGCTGGGGGATGACCTATCCAGTAAAGGCTTCAACAGAAAAGAACTGATTCCTGAAAACTCTCATCTATTATCCACGTCATGCACATACAAATATATACAAATAAAAATATTATTTTTTAAATGGAGCTCTCTGGCCTAGTGTGGTGGCACACACCTTTAGTTGTAACACTTTAGAGGCAGAGGCAAACAGATTACTGTTTGAGGTTAACCTGACTACATAGTGAGTTCCGGGCCAGCCTGTGATACACAATGAGACCCTATCTAAAAAATAAGTAAATTAATAAATAAAATTTGCTCTTTACCACTATATCTAGTGATATAGCATAACAATTATACAACAGAAAAGACATAGGAAGAAGTACCAAAAATACAACTATCAAGGTAAACATTATAACGTCTTTTTCTGCTGGACTCCATGCAGGCTAAGCAAGTGCTCTACCACTGAGTTATAAACGTTATCCCCAAATATATTGCAATATTTGTGTATGAATGCATGTGCATGTTTGTGTGTGAGCGTGTGTGTGTGTGTGTGTGTGTGTGTGTGTGTGTGTGTGTGTGTGTGTTATCTTTAAATAAAACAAGGAAACAAAATCATAGTAGAAAGGGGGTAGCAGTTGTCTTTGGAAATCAAGTTCCCTCTGTTTGGTGATGGCACTAGATTCTGGGAGAAAGAAAGGGCCAGTGCCTGAGGCACAACTACGCAAGCAAAGAAAGTCAAAATCATAGTACCAACTGCTTAGCAAAGGAATAACTGAGACCCTAACTATGTGGTGGCACTCACCTGCGATCTTAGCACATGGGCTGTGGAGGCAGAATGATCAAGAGTTGCAAGAACTCTTGGGCTAGGGAGCAAGAACCTATCTCAAGGAGAAAAAAAAGGAGAGAGAGAGAGAGAGAGAGAGAGAGAGAGAGAGAGAGAGAGAGAGAGAGAGAACTAACTAAAATGAATGTATATAATCCCCGTTTTGGACATTTATTACATTGTACGTGTACACACATCTGCACCATGGGGTTCATGTGTGAAAATTAGAGAACACATTTTGAGAGTCAGTTCACTACTTCCACCCTGTGGGGACGAAGGATCAAATTCAGATTATCAAGCTTAATGGCAAGTGCCTTTTACCAGCTGAGCCATCTTGCCAGAGTTCTTTGTATACTTTTATTTCAAGACATAATCTCACTACATTGCCCAGGCAGGCTCTGAACTTATAATGCATCTGCCTCAGACTTCCACATAGTCTGAGATTATAGAACTCTGCCATTAAGACTGGTGGTGGCCATGACTTTACTGGCTGGTAGTAATGGCAGTGGTGGCTTATTATTATTATTATTATTATTATTATTATTATTATTATCCCTCTTCCTTCTCCTCTTCCACAGCTAAACCATTTTTTTAATTTTACTTTATTTTTATGTGTTTGAGTGCTTTGTCTGCCTGCATGTCTGTGCACCACATGTATGCAAAGCCTGTGGAGAATAGAAGAGAGTATCAGATTCTCTGAATGTAGAATTACAGAAGGTTGTGAGCCATCTGTGGGTCCTGGGAATCAAACCCAGGTCCTCTGGAAGAGCAGTCAGTAACCCCTGAGCCTTCTCTACAGCAGATAACAGTGTTGCTGCCTTCTTCTCTTCTTCCTCTGAGACAATGTTTTACAGTGCCGAGGCTGTTCCCAGAAGTCTCTGGGAGAATGACTTTGAACTAATTCCCCACCCTCCACGAACTTCTCTGCCTTGTTTATGTGATTTTGCGAATCAATCCCAGTGGTTCATGCACGCTAGATGAGCAATTTACCACAGCCATGTCCTCTCCTGATTTCCATGATCCCTGATGCAAATGTGCATGCTTCCCCACTCTCTTTGTTTCCTCTTCTGAAGTTAGCATTGAACAGGCTCTAAGGGGAATGAGCACAGGACAGAGGATAGTCTCATTATAAATAGTTCCTGCACAAAACAAAACAAAAACATCTGCTCCTATGTCAAGCATGACAGTACACTGACATTTAAAAAAAAAAAGTACTTCAAGAGGTGCTTCAGCGACTCTGTGATTCTTGGCAGATCAGTAGCCTCATAATACTTTTGCATATGTATGTCATGGGCTGTGCTGGCTAGTTTTATGTCAACTTGAGATAAACTAAAGGTATCTGAAAAGAGGGACCCTCAATTAAGAAAATGTTTTTAGCATGGCGGTGCATGCCCTTAATCCCAGCTCTCAGAAGGCAGAGGGAGCTGGTTTTCTGTGAGTTCAGTCTACAGAGAGAGTTTTAGAACAGCCAGGGCTACACAGAGAAACCCTGTCTCAGAAAGAAGGAAGGAAGAAAGGAAGGAAGGAAGGAAATGCCCCCAAAGATCCAGCTATAACTCCTTTTCTTAATTCGTGATTTTGAGGGTAGGATACAACCCATGGTGGTTCCATCCAAGCTATGAGGAGCAAGCCAGTCAGCAGCATCCCTCCATGGCCTCTGCATTAGCTCCTGCCTCTAGGTTCCTGCCCTGTCTGAGTTCCTGCTCTGACTTCCTTCAATGATGAATGGTGATATAAAAGTGTAAACCTCCCTGACTTGCTTTGCTCCCGACTTGACTTGCTTTCATCACAGCAATAGAAACCCTAACTAAGGCATGGGCATATATGCATCACTGTATCTAGCTTCTAGTATATACCCATGAGAATAAAAGTTTAGGATTCACAGGACCTGTATGTAGAGAGGTTTTCCTTCCACCCACAGCTGTCAAAACCTACAAACAAGTCAGGCACCCTTCCACAGGGTGTAGTCCATTCATAAAGCAGGGGCACCAAGGAACAACATCTTAACTTGTGTGACAATATGATGAATCTCAAGTACAAGTGCTACTGAAAGAAGCTAGGCTATAATCCTACCTTGTTACCCTCCTTTAGCACTTGTAAGGTAGAGGCAGGAGGATTAGAAGTTCAGGGCTATCCTTGGCAATAAAATCAACCTGAGCAACATGAGACTATCTCAAAAAACAGAAAAGTTGGGCACACAGGTTCAAATCTATAGTCCAAGCACTTGAGAGGTAGATAAGAGGGAAGGAAAAAGAAGAAAAGCAGGCAGTGTGGTAGTCTTTTTTGCACTTAGCAACAGGCTTCAAGTTACTGGATCCAGGACCCCATCAGGTATTTTTTAGGGCTACCCTAACAAAGTACCACAAATGCGGTGGCTTAAGACACCATTCATATATTCTCTTAAGGTTCTACAAGTTCAAAGTTCAAACTGGAGATGTCAAAAGGTCATCATAAATCTGAAGGCTCTCTGTGTGGATCTGTAACCAAACATAATGGATTTGCATTTTGCTGAGTGAAAAGTCAACACAAACACAGCCAAGGCACACAAAGGGAAGATGCATTGTGTGCAACAAGTAAGGAGTTCCAGGAGTTATTTCCAAAGCAATGTGGCTACTCAATCAAATCAGAGTATCTTTCCAGAAATATACCTGGGTTTTTAAGTACTAAAGTTCTTATATGAAAACATAGTAGCAAGGGACAATTTCTGAGAATGCTCAGTTTTTAAGGTTATAATTGCAAAAGATGCAAAATATGCATCTTTTCTATCAAATAGTATAAAGCTTGTATTTGGGACAAAGAATTCAAATAGTTTGTCTTCCCCTACCTTGTAATATTTTTATACAAATATTATAATCCCCCCACCACCACCCAGTAAAACCTTTGTTTACACAAAGGCCCCTTGCTATATTTCAGAAATCTGATGGCTTAGAGTAGTGTGACTCCCTTCACTTCTGTGCACCAATTCTTTTTAGACAAGCCAATTAAATTAAGTCGGTGAACCAGACCCCAGCCAATGGGGAAAATACAGCTACCACCTGAGATAGAATGAAAGCTAAATGCACTTTCTGTCTCTGTGTGTTTGCTCTTCTGAGCACAGATTCTTGATCAAGAGAAAAATTAGCCTTGTCTGGGCACTTCAATTGGCATAATGGTCTCTTTATTTGCAACGCTGACCTTATTTCTAACATGGTTAATGAAGAAAACATAGCAGACATGTATTTGGGCAATACATAGCTAAAATTCATGTAGCACAGTGTTCTAAAGGTTGAAATGTTAGGCAAGAATACCTTTGACCATGCTTGGCTTCCCTCATCAAGATGGGTGACAGGACCACCTCTGGGCATAACCAGTTTCCTTCATAAAGATGGCTGACAGGATGCCTCTGGCATGCTCAGCTCTCTCCAGATAATTCTAGCTGAAAAGGGGGAGAGGATACTTTGAAAGTCTGTTAACATAGGACTTTACTCCTAAAAATACTTGCCCCAATTAGCAGAAAACACACGGGGTTTTCTGCCTCTTCCAGGTTCCAGGGGTAGCCAGCAGTCCTTGGTGTTTCCTAGTTTATAACTACATCATCCCTATCAACTGTCTTCATGAAGTTCTGTATACAGATCCATATATCTATGAATCATGCATCCATCCATCCATCTAAATCTTCCTCTCCTTTCTCTTTTTATTTATAAAGCCAGTAGTTGCTTGGTTTAGGGTCAGCTCCTACCCCACAGAATCCCCTCTTAACCTGATCACATATGCCAACCTGAGGAGCTGGCTCAGAGGATTAAGGGGATTGCTGTGAAGCATGAGGACCTGAATTCAGATCCTCAGCACCTATGCAAAAAATCTGGGTACGATCAGCTGCATCTGTATCTGTAATCCTAGCAATAGGATTTAAACAGGAGGATCCTTAGACTACATTATGCAGCTAGGTTTGCCAAATAGGTAAGCTTCAGGTTCCGTGATAGACTGTGTTTCAAAAAATAAGGAGGAAAATGTTTGAGTATGGCACCTGTAGTCAGCATCTGGCCTCCACATGTACACATATGTGCATGTGTTAACACACAAATGTGTACAAATGCACACACAAGAGATAAAAATTGTAATAGTAAGCGGCACTGACTTATAATGTACCCTGAACATAATCTATTTTGGTTGTGAGCCTAGCCTTTAACAGCTGAGCCATCTCTCTAGCCCACCAAATATAATCTAAATAAATGTGGACGGAAATACCAAATTGTGTATAAACAGTAATCAGAAATAAATCATCTTCAAGGCCTAAAAATCACAAAATCATTTAAAATGCTGGTTCTTATGCTTCTGAATCATGAGACTCTAATGATTAGCACCTCGTTCCTTTAAAAAGCCAAATTAGCAAAGGTCCATTCTGTGCTGCATCCAACCACCAAACTCAGCTAGACTCTGCACATCCTCTTCCAGGGTCTAGCCAGGTGATTCTCCCAGACTTCCCTGTATATATTCTCCCCAAACGTTTTTAGATCAAACCTGAGACTCACATCCAGTGCTGCTGCCTAGTCTGGTCTCCCCTGCCCGCACAGCCAACAATCTCTAGGCTTAGGCCAAAACACTCCCTACCTATGTCCCAAACCCAGCCATATCTACCCCTACACCACAGGCTTAGACCTAGAAACATATCCTGTACACCAACCCTCTGTCCACTTGACTTCATTCCACACAATCCATTTCTAACCTCTAGACCTAAGCCATTCATTCATTTTTTTCTTCTGTCTCAATTTGCTCTGTCAATAACAAACTCAGAACTAGCAAAAGAAATCCACACACCTAGATCTCAATACCACAAAAATACCAACAATATGAATAATTAAACCAATATCTTCTCTTCAAATCTGTAGAAGAATCTACTTCTATAGAAATGTTTGCTCATGACAATTACCTACATGAACCCCAAACTATAGAATTCAAAGGAATAAACATAATCTTCATCAGGGAATTCAAGGAGTTAAAAGAAGACACAAAGAAACAGCTCACTGAAATCAAGGAGAAAGAACTTACAGAGAACAAACTCCTGAGTGATGCCCAAGAAAACATAAACACAGGCTGATGGAAGTGACAAAAATAATCCAAGACATGAGAACAGAATTCAATAGAGACAGAAACATTGAAGAGGACTCAAACTGAAATGAAGATAGAATTTAAAAAAAAAAACCAATATCCCAGTTAGAAAACTCAAAGGAAAGCCTCACAAATAGACAGAATCAAGCAGAAGATTATCAATATTTAAAGATGATGGAGAGGATCTAGACCAAATAAGCAAAGAATATTTTAAAAAATCTTTACAAAAAAACTTTAAAATGTAGGAAATAAACATACAGGAAATGTGGGACAGGGTGAAAAGATCAAACCTCTTCAAATTACAGGTATAAATAAGAAAGAAGAAACCAAAGTCAATGTCATAGAGTAGATCTTCAACAAGATTATAGAAGAAAAACTTCCCTAACCTAACGAAAGACACACAGATACAAGAAGCACACAGAACACCAAGTATACAAGACCTGAAAAGAATACCCCTAGAACATATCATTTAAAAACACTAAGAATATGTAACCAAGAAAGCATGTTGAAAGCTGAAATAGAAAAATAAGTCAAACTATCTTTATTTGCAGATAACATATTATTCATTACAAAACTTCTAAACACAATAAACAAATTCAGCAATGTGGCAGGATATGGGATTGACTTGCACAAATCAATAGCTTTTTTATACACCAACAGCAAGCATAAAACTAAGGAGATCATGGATACACTCCCATGCACAATAGCCTCAAAGAAAATAAAAATATCTAAGATAAACCTAACCGGGGACATGAAGGACCTCTCCAATGAAAACATTAATCTTTGAAGAAAGAGATAAGGGCACTAGAAAATAGAAACACGTGCTATAGTCAGGGGATTGATAAAATAAAAGAAAACCATTTTTTGCTGAAAGCTATTTGCAAATTCAATGCAATCCTAACTAAAATCTCCACCTCATTCATCACAGAAATAGAAAAAAACTATCCTAACATTCATATGGAACCACAAAATGCTCAAGATAGCTAAAATAATCCTGAGCAAAAAGAGCAATGTTTGAAGGATTACAATTCCAGATCTTAAGCTATATTGCAGAGCAATAGTAATAAAAACAATATAGTTCGGGCACAAAAACATACATGTAGTCCAATAGAATAAAGTCAAATAGGTGAGAAATATATAATTAGGAGTCTGATGTTTAGGGTGATTAGTGAGGACATTCACCCTCTTTAATGTAGGAAGAAGCAAAGTTAGTGGAATGAGTCCTTTGAGGATCCTGCCAGAATGGATCAGGAGCCTAGAAAAACCACTCAGATTTACCCCAAGGCATTTCTCCTTTGTCTTCTCTTTCTCCCCTTTACCTTCCTTCCTCTCTGCCTTCTTTTCCTTTGCTATACAGTTCAGAATAACCTTGACCTCCTGCATGGGCTTCTGAATGTTCATGTTATAGATGTGTGCCATAATGCCTGGTTGTGTGTGGTGCTGTAAATACAACCCAGTGCTTTATAGGTATTAGGCAAATACTATGCCACTGGGCTATAGTGTCAGCCCCTAAGATTTAATTTTAAACTGAGTTTTAAAGAAGTAGTTTAGCAGGTGTAGGCTCAGCAGTGAACCTTTTAGATCTTTTGTGTTAGACCTAAGAATTGGAATGCAGTGTGGGACTCTGCTACTTGATGGTTTTGTGGGTCATGCAATAATGTAAGCCATCTGAGATCACAGTTTTCTCTTTATAAATAGGAAAGCTGCTATGGTTTGGAAAAGGCCCAAAGAAATACTTGGCTTAATGGCCAGCCTATTAGAAAGAGGTGTGGACTTGGAGGAAGAGACATGGCCTAGTTGGGGAAAGTTGTACCATTGGAGATGGTCCTTGAAGGAGAATATTAAAATTACACACTCCTTTTCCTTTTCCCTTTTCTTTTCTTTTCTTTCCTTTCCTTTCCTTTTCTTTTGTTTTTCCTTCCTTCCTTCCTTTCTTTCTTTTGATGCCCAGTGCCCATGATGTTAACATTTTACTCTACTGCATGCTTCCACCATGTTCTGACACACCACAGGCCCCAAAGCAATAGGGCCAAGAAACCATGGAGTGAAACTCCCGAAACCATGAGCCAAAATAAACTGACTTCTAAAATTTTATTTTTTTATATGTGTATGACTGTTTTGCTGCATGTATGTTTGTGCACTAAGTGCCTGTCTGGTACTCATGAAACTGGAATTAAAGATTGTTGTAAACCAACATATCAGTGCTAGGAATCAAACCTGGGTTCTCTACAAGAGCAGCAACCACTGATAACCACTAAGCTATCTCTCCAATCCATCCTTTATTTTCAAAGATAGGTTCTAATGTAGCAGAGGCTAACCTTTAACTCCTTTGTAAAACTTGAATTTCTTGATTGTGTGTATGTATGCACCTTCCACAGCACACAGCTGGAGGTCAGAGGACAACTTGATTTTCTCCTTCCCCATATTCACTACCTTAACTCCCTCTTTCTATCTCTCCTCATTTAATACTCCCATTCCAGTCTTCCCTGTTTTCTCTCTGACTGTATATTCTGTTTCCCCTTCCTTGGGAAATCTTTCTTTCCTCATAGTCCCTTACTCTATATCTAACCTCTATGATTAAATAGATTGTAGCCTGCTTATCGAAGGCTTAAAAGCTAACATCCACATATAAGAGAAGACATACCATATATTTGTTGTTTGGGGTCTGGCTTACCTCAGTCAGGTTGTTTATTTTCTAGCTTCATCTATTTACCTGCTAATCTCATTTTTAACAGTTGAGTAATAGTCAATTGTGTAAATATATCACATTTTCTTTATTCATTCATCTGTTGATGGACTTCCCCTGCTACTGCTTCGTGAGTGCTGGGATTAAAGGCATGAGCTACCTTGCTATGTCTTCTTGATGTCCAGTGTTTGGTTTAGTTCTTTATATATTTTGAATATTAGCTGTCTATCTAATGTGTAGTTAGTAAACATATTTTTCCTTCTATAGATTGCTGCTTTGTCTAAATGAAGGTATCCTTTACTATGCAGAAGCTTCTCAGCTTCATTAGGTCCAAATTGTTGATCATAGTGCCTGTGCTAATGGTGTTTTGATCACAAAGTCTTATCCTGTGCCAATGAGTTCAAAGTATTACCCACTTTGTCTTCTATCAGGTTCAGTGTTTCTGGTTTTAGATTTAGGTCCCTGATCCATTTGTAGTTGAATTCAGCATACAAAATGTTTGTTCAATGTTTGCTGAAATTGAAACAACTGCAAACTGAGATGTGTATGAAACGTCTGACCCAATGTTCTTTTCAAATCATATTAGTTATAATTTCCTAATGGACCTGGAAGTGTTTAGGTCTTACTTTACTTACTGCAATCATGACCTCCTGAACAAGGACTCAAAGCTATTCTTAGAACAGCAATTTCAGTGTCTCCTCTAGCAAAAATAAACAAGCTGGAAACAAAACATATTTTCCTCTAATGTACATTTAATTCTATTCAAATAGTTACTGAGTATAGTTCCTGGTTGGGGGGGGGGGAGAGACACAGTACAATTTTTTAGAAATAAATGTACAATCCCTTATGAAGCAGACTAACCCAGTTGTGGTACCCCCACACTCTCTTTTTTATGTTGTTTTTGTTTTGCTTTGTTTCTGAGACAGGGTTTCTCTGTGTTGCCTTGGCTGCCCTCCAATTTACTCTGTAGACCAGGCTGGCCTTGAACTCAGACTCCCACCTGCCTCTGCTTCCCAAAAGCTGTGATTAAAGCAATTAGACACTACTCAGATTATTTTCTTTCTTTCTTTTTGGTAGCCCCCACACTTAATCCCAGCACTGGGAGGCAGATGCAGGTGATTCTCTATGACTTTGAAGAGAACTTCGTATACACAGCAAGTTTTAGGCCAGTCAAGGCTACAAAGTGAGACCACCTCTAAAAAACAATACCACCACCAACAAAAAAGAAACAAACTCAACCCAAATAAGCCATGAGTGGCAAGCAATGCAGTTAAGTGTGGAGGAGAAATTTCATGACTGACTTGAAAAAGGATTTCTTTTATCTAGATTTTCTTTTTACTTAGGTGGCATTATAAAAATCTGCTGTCCTTTCTCAGTTTCTTTTGTGATTCCCTTATTATAACTTTATTCATTGAAGTGTAAAACATTGTTTGTGTGTTTTTGTTTGTTTGTTCATTTGTTCATTTTTGAGACCCGCTATATCTCTTTGGCTGTCTTGGAACTCCAGGGTAGCCTCAAACTCACAGCAGTTGGGAAATAAAGACAGAAGAATCAAGACTTCAAGGCCATCTTCTACTTCATAGCAAGTTTCAGGCTAACCTGAGCTACATAAAACCCTGTCCTTCAAACATCAGAGTGTGGTGACACACACCTTTGATCCTAACACTCAGGAAACAGAGACAGGTGGTACTGTGTGAGTTCGAGGCTGCTCTGCACCCAAAGGATACAAGCTATAAGCTGGAAATCTTTTATAGTCATTTTCTTTTCTGCTTATTTCCTCCTTTCATCTTCTGTTTAAACAGTTTTAGATCAATAGGAAAGAAATCCATTTAATGTGTATCTTTCGAGGGAGGGCTCTCCTCTTCCTGGCCAAACACCATCCAGTAGTTATCAACCCTGAAAAGGTGTAAGCACACCTTTATGCCAAGGGGAGTGTATGAGGGATCATCAGCATTTGGAAAGTTCACATAAAGAAAACACTGGAGTGCCCCCCCCCCCCAAAAAAAAGCCCTCTAAAGAAGCCCTGGATCTAGCCCACTTTCACAAAGAGCCTAACAACAAATGCATGGGTCAGTCCAGACATCCGTACCTTGCCTAATGTTCTCCTCAAAGCCCCTCAAAAGCAGACATACAGGAGTGGGCTACAAAAATAAACAGGGACATCTTGTTGCTTGCAGAATGATCTATAGTAACTGGGCTTCCGAAAACAGTAAATGTTTTCAATAGAACAATGCTTTTAAAAAAAAAAAAAGAACCCCTCTCTCACTTATTTTGCAACTGAAAATTGTACCTGGAATAAAAAGGCTGAAGTGACGGAGTTGGGGGCATTTTCTTGCTCCTGTTTCATTGTGGTCTCCATTTGAAGATTTGCTGGAGAAGAGTACCTGTTCCAGGTCACTGAGAGCAGAAGGTACACCACTGAGGTTTGATGACTATTAGCCAAACTCAAGGGTACTGGCCAAGGGCTATGGTTTCTTCTTTGCTTTCTAGCATCCTGTTTCTCTCACCTGTGCAGGTATTTGAGTGTTGTAGTTTGGTTTGACTTTCAAGCTCTTTTGCACTGCGAGCCTAGAAGTGGACCTGCCTGTCTCTACTCCAGCACCCATTTCCTGTCTTCACCACATGTAATGATTAATACTGATTATCAACTGAAAAACAATCTTGTAGGAGACAAGTGTCTGTGCGTTCCCATGAGACATTATCTGGATTAGTTTAACTGAGGTGAGTGGGTGACAGCGTCCCACGGGCCAAGGTCCTGGACTGATTGCAAAAGAAAAAGTTAACTGAGTATCAACGTGTACCTCTCTCTTCTTCTTGACTGCAGAAGACCAGTTGCCTTAAGTTCCTGCCACACCATGATGGTCTAAACACTTAAATTCTGAGCAGAAATAAAAGCTATGTCTATGAAATCGCTTGTGTTAAGTGTTTTATCATGGCACCAGAAAAAGTGACAGATCATGTGACAAACCCTGCCTCTGACATCATGTACTGTGCTCAAATGTACCGGAAAGGTTCCTAACAAAGTCAAAGGGAGTGGACCACTTACCAAACCTTGGGCTTTAGTCTCTGAAACCTCTTTTCATACATTACTCGGCACAAGGTATTTTGTGATCACAGCAAGGGCAAGAAGGGGAGTTACTAGTGTTTGGGGTAGGGTCTGTTAAGGGATTGACTCACAGTGTCATACCAACTAGAGACATTGGTGGGAAGGGGTGTGTGTGTCTGAAACAGAAAGGAGCCAAATGTGGAGAAGAAGGACCAGGGTGATAGCTACCAAGGAGCTGGTATCTGTGAGAAAAGGAGAGAGGAAGAGGATATCTGTCAGCCTGGTCAGCCTGTGATTGTGGAGCTGGCTAGCTGTAGCAGAAAGGCCAAGTGGCCATTTACGTGCCAAGGGAGGCTTTTTGATGCATCTTTGCTGCAGTTTGCAGCGTTCTTTAAAGAGGTACTGATCTTCTCCAAACCAGAAAGAGCAACCTGTACAAATGCCCTTTCAGAACACACGTTTCGTGATTAAACAAAGGAACAGGAAGGAAACCCTTTGATGTTCTTCCAGCCTAGACCTTGGCACTGCAAATAAGCTTTGCCAAGCTGCAAATTGTTTGAATGGGGCAAAAAATTGGTGTAGAGTTGACATTTCTAAGACTACTTCATCTGGGAGCAAGAATTCCTGTTTGTTTGATCGTCATCGTTATTGTTGTTCTTATAGTCGTAGTAGTTGTTGTTTAAGGTATTGACATACTTCTGGGGCTGGTTTTAAACTCCTCTGCTCACACAGCCATCCTGCCTCAGCTTCACAAGTATCTGGGTCTGTGGGTAGAGCCACTGTGCCTGGCTCACCATGGCTTTACATTTGGGAATTGGGACCATGCAGATGTTACTTCAGTGGCTGTTTTCCAGATTCTGCCTCTGAAAATCACATTATCCCTGTCCTGGGGGTAAGTTGATTTTTGTGGTCAGCACTATGTGGCACACAGCAACTGACTAACAAATTGAGGATTCCACTGAATGATTTATCTGAAGTGATTGTAGGAATGTGAACAGACACAATGCTCATAATAGGATTTGCAGTCTCCAGTGTAGAATGCAAAATAAAAAAAGCTATGAAAAAGCTGGGGTAGGGGTAGGGCAGAAATCCAAGGATTATTAAGGGGCCCAGAATATCAAAATAGAAAATGTAGGGTTGGACAATGATACATCATCAATGTAGTAGCTTTCAGTGGCTGTGACAAAATACCACGGATAAAGGGCTAGGGAGATGGCTCAGAGGTTAAAAGTACTTGCTACTCTTGGAGAGGAACTAGGTTTGGTTGTCGGTACTGCATGGTGGTTCACAATGAGTAGCTGTAGGTGTTCTTTTCTGACCACCTTGGGCACCGGGTATTGCATAGTCCATATATATAACTTACGGTGAAACAATGATTCACATTAAAAAATAAATACCATAAAACTGGAGAGATGGCTCAGCAGTTAAGAACATTTGCTCTTCAAGAAGACCTGAGTTCAATTTCCAGCACCCATATGGCAACTCACAACTCTCTGGATCTCTAGGAGATCCAACATCCTCACACAGACACACATATGGGCAAAACACCAATATGGATAAAATAAAAATAAATTATTAAAAAATACCATACACAAACAGCTTAAAAAGAAGAGTGGGGAGTGAGGCTGAAGAGATAATTCAGTAGTTAAAAGCACTTATTGTTTTATCAGAAGACCTGTGTTTGGTTCCCAACACCATATGGTAGTTCACAACCATCTGTAACTCTAGTTCCAGAGGAGTTGGCATCCTCCACTGATTTCCATGGGAACCATGCACACAGGTGATGTACATATATCCACACAGGCAAAAACACATAAAATAAATAATTTTATTTTGAGGCAGAGACTCAGTATATAACACTGGTTAGACTAGAAATTTCCATGTAGACCAGACTGTCCTTGAAGCCTTGAGAAGGACAAGGCCATCTAAGACTAGACCAGACTGTCCTTAAAGCTCTGGAAATGACAAGGCTATCTAAGACTAGATTAGACTACATGAACAATGTCAGTAGTATACAAGGCCTGGGGAGATGGTTCAGTGAGGAAAACACTCACTCCATGCAACCATAAGGACCTGAATTAAGATTTCAAGACCTATGTAAAACCCAACGTGAGAGGTCACTCTATAATTCTATCACTCTTACAGGGAGATAGGAGGTGGAGACAGAAAAATACCCTGAGGCTCATGGGACAAGTAGGCCTGGCACATACAGAGTTAAATTAAAAAAGACCTACCTCAAACAAGGTGGAAGGAGAGGACAATAGTCAAGATTGTCCTCTGGATTGCATTTATGCATCATGGCAGGGTCACATCTATACTCACAAATGCAAACATGTACACACATACATACACAGACACACATGCAATCACAAAGATAAAATGCACAGCACACAAACAAAAAGGTATGTATGTGCAGCAGGGACTTTCCCTTTACCAGACAACAAGTTACTGAAGCATCCTCTAACCCTCTGGGTATAGAGGGGATCTCCTGGCACACATGTTAGGATTTAGGTAAGCAAAAAACTTTTAACGAGCCCCCAAACTAATACCTAAGAAGAAGGAACAGGGAACATTGATATATGTGTGACATTTGGGTTCATTATAATGATATAAATCATAAAATATTACCATAAGCCATTTATTTTGTACACTACAACTTAAAAAAATAATATTAAAGAAAGCTTCCTATAGGGCTCTATTTTAATTGCCCTTAGTCAACTCTCTGGTTGCTGAAGCCATGTAGAAACTTTTCAAGCTTATACAACCTATTTTGCTGTGTTTGTTTGTCTGTTTGTGTATTTGTGTATGTGTGTATCTGTCTATGTATCTCTTTGTGTGTGTCTGTGTCAGTGTGCATGTATATCCATGTATGTCTGTGGGTAAATGCACAGGAATGCAGTATCCATAATGGCAGGATCTGGAGTTACAGGTGGTTGAGGCCATCACGTAGGTGCTGAAAACTGAACTCTGGTCCTCTGCAAGAGCAGGTAGTGCTATTAACTGCTGAGGCATATCTCTAGCCTCCTTTAATAAAAGGATTTAATTTTAATTTTTAAGTGTGTGTGCTGACATGGTGCACTGAATACATGCATACAAGTGAGTATAGTGCCTATGGAAGAAGATAGAAGAGGGCATTGGATCCCCTAGAGCTGATGTTATAGGCAGTTGTGAGTGGCCTGATGTGAGTGGTAAGAACCTAGCTGGGGTCCTCTGGAATAGCAGCAAACATTCTTAATAGTTAAGTCATCAATCCAGAACTATCCCTTATTCCCTGTTTTGTTCCTTTTATCCTATCATCTAAAATTTTATAAAAGTATCTGCAAATAGTGTCATGCTAAGGATATTTGTTCCTTGGGGAATTCTTGTGCTGCTTAATTTTGTATCATCTTGACTGGGTCATGGGCATTGCCTCAAACATTAAACTGGATGGGACTGGAAGGGAGTTTCTGAATGAATATGATTTACTTGAGTGTAGAGGGGGTAAAGTAGATTGCTTTTGCCAGTGAAAGGTTTCAATGGAGCAAAACCAATAAGAAGGGAGTTGACTGGTCCGATTGAATCCAGTATCTTCCTGAATTTTCAGTGCAATGACATAACAGTAGCCTGTTGCTCTCAGAATTTTCTGGGTCTTAAGCAGTCCTCCATTCCTCTGGAATGAGACATTCTATTTCTGCCAGTTTAGAATGCTCTTCTTCATGTTTCCTCTTTGGCTTGTGGTATTTCATTTGAGATCACTTTGGATATTGCTTCCTCAGCAGCCTTTTGTGACACTGCTATCCTGAATCCTCCAGTAGAGGCTCTGGGCTTCTATAGATTCCAAATATTAAAGAGACATGTTTGTGGTGGTTTGAATGAGAATGGCCCTCATAGGCTCATATATTTGAATGGAATTGGTGTAACTATTTGGGAAGGAGGTGTGTAGTTGTTGGAGGATGTATGTCACCATGGTGGGCTTTGCAGTTTCAAAAGCCAACACCAGGCACAGTCTTGACCTTACTCTGTCCCTCCCTAGTGAATCAGGATGTAGCTCTCAGCTACTACTCCAGCACCGTGCTTGACTGCCTGCTGCATACTCCCCACCATGATGATCATGGAATAAGTCTCTGAAAGTGTAAGCAAGTCTCCTATCCAAGTAAATTCTTTTTTTTTTATAAGCTGCCTTGGTCATGGTGTCTCTTCACAGAGTTAAGGCCGCATTCTCCAGTAAGATCTGTTCTCAAAAGTCAAGCAAAGGAGCTAGGGACATGGCTCATAGGTAAGACTGCTTGTTGAACAGGTTTGGGATTTGATTTAAAATCTTCACTGGCCATGTAAAAAGCTTGGCATTGCAGTGCGTGTAACTGTAACCTTAGCACTGTGGAGTGACAGATTGCTGGAGCTTGCAGGCTTCTAGCTTCAGTGAGAGATCCCATCTCAAAAGGAATAAGTAAGAGAATGATAGGACAGTCAACATTCTCCTCTGACTTTCATATAGTAACATCGGTGTGCATACATTATGCACACCTCTCTCTCTCTCTCTCTCTCTCTGTCTCTCTCTCTCTCACACACACACACACACACACATACATACACACACACACACACATACACACACACACACATGTGTGCACAAATTTTATTTTATTTTTTTTTCATAAGGCTTCTTCATATGCCCTCAGTTTTTTTTTTATTTTATTTTTTTAATTTACATTCCAAATCACTTCCCCTTTCCCGTTTCCTCCCTCCCCGAAAGTCCCATAAGCCCCCTTCCCTCCCTCTTTTCTCCATTCAACCCCCTCTCATTACTCTGTCCTGGCGTTCCCCTACATCCAGTCTTTCCAGGACCAGGGGTCTCTCTTTCCATCTTTTTAGAAATCTATTGATATGCGGATTGTGTCTAGGGTATTCCGAGATTCTGGGTCAATATCCCCTTATCAGTGACTGCATACCATGTGTGATCTTTTGTGATTGGGTTACCTCACTAAGGATGATATTTTCAAGTTCTGACCATTTGCCTAGGAATTTCGTGAATTCATTGTTTTTAATTGCAGAGTAGTATTCCATTGTGTAAATATACCACATCTTCTGAATCCATTCCTCCGTTGAGGGACATCTGGGTTCTTTCCAGCTTCTGGCTATTATAAATAAGGCTGCTATGAACATAGTGGAGCATGTGTCCTTATTGCATGCAGGTAAAGTCTCTGGGTATATGCCCAGGAGTGGTATAGCCGGATCCTCCGGAAGTGTCATGCCCAGTTTTCTGAGGAACCGCCAGACTGCTTTCCAGAGTGGTTGTACCAGCCTGCAATTCCACCAGCAGTGGAGGAGTGTTCCTCTTTCGCCACATCCTCGCCAACAACTGCTGTCTCCTGTGTTTTTGATCTTAGCCATCCTGACTGGTGTGAGATGGAATCTCAGGGTTGTTTTGATTTGCATTTCCCTAATGACTAAGGATGATGAACATCTCTTTAGGTGCTTCTCAGCCATTAGATATTCTTCAGGTGAGAACTCTTTGTGTAGCTCTGTACCCCATTTTTTAATAGGGTTACTTGCCTCTCTGGAGTTTAACTTCTTGAGTTCTTTGTATATCTTGGATATTAGCCCTCTGTCGGATGTAAGGTTGGTAAAGATCATTTCCCAGTTAGTTGGTTGCCGCTTTGTCTTTTTGACGGTGTCTTTTGCCTTGCAAAAACTTTGTAATTTAATGAGGTCCCATTTGTCTATTCTTGATCTTAGAGCATAAGCTATTGGAGTTCTGTTCAGGAAATTCTCCCCTGTGCCCATATGTTCAAGGTTCTTCCCTAGTTTCCCTTCTATTAGTTTCAGTGTGTCTGGTTTTATGTGGAGATCTTTGATCCACTTAGAATTGAGCTTAGTGCAAGGAGATAAGGATGGGTCAATTTGCATTCTTCTGCATGTTGACCTCCAGCTGAGCCAGCACCATTTGTTGAAAAGGCTATCTTTTTTCCACTGGATGGTTTTAGCTCCTTTGTCAAAGATCAAGTGACCATAGGAGTGTGGATTCATTTCTGGGTCTTCAATTCTGTTCCATTGATCTACATGTCTGTTACTGTACCAATACCATGCAGTTTTTAACACTATTGCTCTGTAGTACAGCTTGAGGTCCGGGATACTGATTCCCCCAGAGGTTCTTTTACTCTTGAGAATAGTTTTAGCTATTCTGGGTTTTCTGTTATTCCAGATGAATTTTTGAATTGCTCTTTCTAACTCTATGAAGAATTGAGTTGGGATTTTGATGGGGATTGCATTGAATCTGTGTATTACTTTTGGTAAGATGCTCATTTTTACTATATTAATCCTGCCAATCCATGAGCATGGCAGATTTTTCCATCTTCTGAGGTCTTCTTCAATTTCTTTCTTCAGAGACTTGAAGTTCTTGTCATACAGATCTTTCACTTGTTTGGTTAGCGTCACGCCAAGATACTTAATATGGTTTGTGGCTATCGTGAAGGGTATTATTTCTCTTACTTCTTTCTCAGCCTGCTTATCCTTTGAGTATAGGAAGGCTTCTGACTTGCTTGAGTTGATTTTATATCCGGCCACTTTGCTGAAGTCGTTTATCAGCTGTAGGAGTTCTCTGGTGGAGTTCTTTGGGTCGCTTATGTATACTATCATATCGTCTGCAAATAGTGATAGTTTGACTTCTTCCTTTCCAATTTGTATCCCTTTGACCTCTTTTTGTTGTCTAATTGCTCTAGCTAGAACTTCAAGTACTATATTGAAAAGATATGGAGAGAGAGGGCAGCCTTGTCTAGTCCCTGATTTTAGTGGGATTGCTTCAAGTTTCTCTCCGTTTAGATTGATGCTGGCTACTGGTTTGCTGTAAATTGCTTTTACTATGTTTAGATATGGGCCTTGAATTCCTGATCTTTCCAAGACCTTTAGCATGAAAGGATGCTGAATTTTGTCAAATGCTTTCTCAGCATCTAATGAGATGACCATGTGGTTTTTTTCTTTGAGATTGTTTATGTAGTGGATTACATTGATGGATTTCCTTATATTGAACCATCCCTGCATCCCTGGAATGAAGCCTACTTGATCGTGGTGAATGATCGTTTTGATGTGTTCTTGGATTCGGTTGGCAAGAATTTTATTGAGTATTTTTGCATCGATATTCATAAGAGAGATTGGCCTGAGATTCTCTTTCTTTGTCGGATCTTTGTGTGCTTTTGGTATTAGTGTAATTGTGGCTTCATAGAACGAGTTGGGTAGTGTTCCTTCTGTTTCTATTTTGTGGAACAGTTTGAAGAGTATTGGTGTTAGGTCTTCTTTGAAGGTCTGATAGAATTCTGCACTAAAACCATCTGGACCTGTGATTTTTTTGGTTGGAAGACTTCCAATGACAACTTCTATTTCTTCAGGGGTTATAGGACGGTTTAGATGGTCTATTTGATCCTGATTTAATTTTGGTACTTGGTATCTGTCAAGGAAATTGTCCATTTCCTCAAGATTTGCTAGTTGTGTTGAATACAGGTTTTTGTAGTAGGATCTGATGATTTTTTGAATTTCCTCAGTTTCTGTTGTTATCTTTCCCTTTTCGTTTCTGATTTTATTAATTTGGATACTATCTCTGTGCCCTCTGGTTAGTCTGGCTAAGGGCTTATCTATCTTGTTGATTTTCTCAAAGAACCAACTCCTCGTTTTGTTGATTCTTTGTATGGTTTTATTTGTTTCTACTTGATTGATTTCAGCCCTGAGTTTGATGATTTCCTGCCTTCTACTCCTCTTTGGTGTATTTGCTTCTTTTTGTTCCAGGGCTTTCAGGTGTGCCATTAAGCTGTTAGTGTATGCTGTCTCCCGTTGCTTTTTGGCGGCACTCAGGGCTATGAATTTTCCTCTTAGCACTGCTTTCATTGTGTCCCATAAGTTAGGGTATGTTGTGCCTTCATTTTCATTAACTTTCCAAAAGTCTTTGATTTCTTTCTTTATTTCCACCTTGACCAAGTTATCATTGAGTAGAGCATTGTTCAGCCTCCATGTGTACGTGGGTTTTCTTTTGTTTTTGTTGCCATTGAAGACCACCCTTATTCCATAGTGATCTGATAGGAGGCATGGGATTATTTCTATCTTCTTGTATCTGTTGAGGTCTGATTTGTGACCAATTATATGGTCAATTTTGGAGAAGGTACCATGAGGAGCTGAGAAGAAGGTGTATTCTTTAGCTCTAGGATGAAATGTTCTATATATATCAGTTAGTTCCATTTGGTCCAAGGCTTCAATTAGATTCACTGTGTCCCTGTTTAGTTTCTGCTTTCCTGAACGATCCATTTCAGAGAGCGGGGTGTTGAAGTCACCCACTATTATTGTGTGCGGTGCGATGTGTGCTTTGAGTTTTAGTAAAGTTTCTTTTACGAATGAGGGTGCCCTTGCATTTGGAGCATAGATATTCAGAATTGAGAGTTCTTGATGGTGGATTTTTCCCTTGATCAGTATGTAGTGTCCTTCTGTGTCTTTTTTGATGACTTTAGGTTGAAAATCAATTTTATCCGATATTAGGATGGCTACTCCACCTCGTTTCTTGGGGCCATTTGCTTGTAAAATTGTTTTCCAGCCTTTTACTCTGAGGTAGTGTTTGTCTTTGACACTGAGGTGCGTTTCCTGCATGCAGCAAAATGCTGGGTCCTGTTTACGTATCCAGTCTGCTAGTCTATGTCTTTTAATTGGGGAATTGAGACCATTGATATTAAGAGAGATTAAGGCATAGTGATTATTGCCATCTGCCATTCTTGACGCTATCTTTATGTTTGAGTGGTTATCTACTTTTGGGTTTGATTCAAGAAGGTTATTATCTCATTTTTTCCAGGGTGTTGTTTCTCTCCCTGTATTGGAGGTTTCCACCTATTATCCGTTGCAGGGCTGGATTTGTGGAAAGATATTGTGAAAATTTGGTTTTATCATGGAATATCTTGGTCTCTCCATCTATGCTGATTGAGAGTTTTGCTGGGTATAGTAGTCTAGGCTGGCATTTGTGCTGTCTTAGGGTCTGCATGAGATCTGCCCAGGATCTTCTGGCTTTCATAGTCTCTGGTGAGAAGTCTGATGTGATTCGGATAGGTCTTCCTTTGTATGTTACTTGGCCCTTTTCTCTTACTGCATTTAGTATTCTTTCTTTGTTTAGAACATTCGGTGTTTTGATTATTATGTGACGGGAGGTATTTCTGTTCTGGTCCAGTCTGTTTGGAGTTCTGTAGGCTTTTTGTACGTTCATCGGCATCTCTCTCTTTAAGTTAGGGAAGTTTTCCTCCATAATTTTGTTGAAGATGTTTACTGGCCCTTTAAGTTGCAAATCTTCACTCTCATCTATACCTATAATCCTTAGGTTTGGTCTTCTCATTGTGTCCTGGATTTCCTGGATGTTTTGGGTTACGCGTTTTTTGCATTTTGCATTTTCTTTGACTGTTGAGTCGATGCTTTCTATGGAATCTTCAGCACCTGAGATTCTTTCTTCCATCTCTTGTATTCTATTGTTGATGTTTGCATCTATGACTCCTGATTTCTTCCCAAGGTTTTCTATCTCCAAAGTTGTCTCCCTTTGTGATTTCTTAGTTGTTTCTACTTCCTTTTTTAGTTCCTGGATGGATTTGCTGAGATCCTTCACTTGTTTGTTTGTATTTTCCTGTATTTCTTTAAGGTATTTTTGCATTACCTCTTTCAGGATTTCTTCCTGATGACCCATGTTCTCCTGCATTTCTCTGAGCGATTTTTGTGTTTCCTCCTCATGGGATTCCATCTGTTGATCCATCGTCTCCTGCATTTCTTTAAGCAGTTCTTGTGTTTCCTTTGTAAGGGCATCTAACCGTTGATTCATTTCTTTAAGCAATTTTTGTGTTGCCTCCTTATGGGCATCCATCTGTTGACCCATATTCTTCTGCATTTCTTTATGCAAATTTTGTGATTCCTTTGTGAGTGCATATACCCGTTGATTCATCTCGTTAAGCGATTTTTGTGTTGTCTCCTTGTGTGCCTCCATCTTTTGATCCATGTTCTCCTGCATTTCTCTAAGCGATTTTTGTGTTTCCTTTGTAAGGGCTTCTAACCGTTGATTCATGGTCTCCTGTAACTCTTTATGAGATTTATTTGTGTCCTTCTTGTGATCCTCTAATAGCATCATGAGAAGTGATTTTAAATCCAGATCTTGTCTTTCGGGTGTGGTGGGGTATCCAGGACTTGCTGCTGATGGAGAGTTGGGTTCGGATGGTCCCACATTACTTTGATTACTGTTAGTAACATTCCTACGTTTGCCTTTTGCCATCTGGATACCTCTGGTGTTAGTTGGTCCTGTTGCCACTGGCTGTTGGTTGGACCTCCTGTGAGCCTGCAAAGCTATTTCTGCCCCCCCCCCCTGGATTACCAGGATTCCCCTGGCACCGATTTCTGGGGCCTGCCTGCTCCTGAGTGACTTTGGAGCCCTAATGTGCTTTGCCCCAAGTGATCTTATCTTGGGGAGGCCTTGCACATCTAAAGGCTCAGCCTAGTGGATTCCTGGAGCAGAGGTCGCCAAAGGGAGGCTGGCAGGCTCCTGCCCTGTGCAGGGGTGTGTGATCTCTCCTGGGGGGGGGGCGTCCCTCTGCCAGGCAGAAGTCCCACAGCAGATCTGGCGTGCTGGTTACTGCAGATCAGCCCAGCACCTGGGAGCAGGTTACACACAAGCCGCCCGAGACCGAAGCGATATTATGCCTGTCTGTCTCTGAGCCTGGCGGTCCCAACTACCTGGTCACTGGAGCAAAGATGGCGGAGGGCACTCTCCGTGGCGCCGCTCACCCTGTGGTCATGATGGCCCACCGATCTGGCACCCAGACGACCACAGCGCCAACCCGCCCTCGGGCACAGACGGAAGCCCCAACAGGCCGTGTCCCAAGTGATGTTATATTGGGGGGAGAGCCTGGGTACCCGTCTCTCCAGCGCAGTCCGCGGGAACAGAGGTCGCGGAAGGAAAGCTGGTAGGCTCCCGCCCAGTGCGGGGTCCCTCTGCCAGGCAGAAGTCCCACAGCAGAGCTGGCGCGCTGGTTACTGCAGATCAGCCCAGCACCTGGGAGCAGGTTACACACAAGCTGCCTGAGACCGAAGCGATATTATGCCTGTCTGTCTCTGAGCCTGGCGGTCCCAACTACCTGGTCACTGGAGCAAAGATGGCGGAGGGCACTCTCCGTGGCGCCGCTCACCCTGTCATGCACAAATTTTATAAAGCTTGAGTTCTACCAACACAAACAGGAAAACCCATTTGTTCCTCAGTCTAGTTTTAACTATAGGGAGAATCTCATGAGGTGATAGGTAAATATCCAGTGCTGCTTTCATTCCCTCAGTCCATCCTTTCATATTTCATGTCTTCTTCATTACATCTCTCAGGGAGGGTGTTACATACACAGTAATAAATGAATACTGATTCCTAGTTATTAGGGATATATACACTTGTATCTACAGAGACACACAATGGTGGGTTCCTGCCTTTAAGGACTCCTCAGGGGGAACTGGGGATCTTTCCCGGACTATATGTAAATTTCCTTTCCTGTTTCTGGGTCAAAATACTTGACAGAAGCCACTTTTAAAAAGTAAAAGTTTATTTCAGCTCACAGTTTGAGGGTAGTACCCGTCATGGTGGGGAAGATATAGTAGCAGTTGCTTGAGGCAGCAGGACACATTGCATCTGCAGAGAGAGATGGATGCTGGTGCTTAACTTGCTTTCTTCTTTTTATTCAGTCCAAGACCCATGGTATATTAAGGGTGAATCTTCCCACTTCAATTAACCTAACATAGAAACTCTTTCACAAACATGCCCAGAGGTTGGTTTCCATGGTGATTCTAGATTCCATCAAGCTATTAAGATCAGCCATCACAGCCGTATAAGGACTGGCTTCCCCAGGGGCCGTGCCATAACACATAAACTACCACTGTTCCAACCCTGCCCCTTGCACACTGCACAAGCTCTGACAAGCTGGATGCAGGACATTATGCAAGAAAGAAGACCCCATTGTCACTGCTTGAGAATGCATATCGCAGCATCTCTTTGCATCTCAGGGGACCCCTTTTCTTATAGTATTGGGACTTGGTGGAGAGACAAATTGCAGTGCTGGTGTGCTGCTGTCTTTACTGAGTGCTCTCTGTGGAGTGTCTTCCCTCAGTCTGCTTGATTCATTTGCCTGTGCAGATGGGAGTCTTTATTTCTCTTTGTCTCTGCATGAAATAAACGTCTCATGTTTCTAGCTCTGTGCTCTTCCAAAAGAGTTCATCTCTACATATCCTTGTGTACACCCTCAGCTCATCTCTGTCTGCTGTGTGTCGTGGTGGCTGGTGCCTGCACACTGCATTGCCTGGTGCCTCTGGGGAGGTTTTGCTCTCAGAGCAGACACTGAGTCCTTGCTCCTAATGCTGACGCATCAGATCACATTGCAGAGTCCTGCCAGACTAGACTTGGCTCAGTTGCATACATTCTTCCCAAACCTAGTGCCATATCTTAACTGGCGCCTGCTCTTCTCAAGGCCAAGTATGTGTCAACCTAGATGCACCAGTGCATTTAAAACTTCTACTTAGGCTTGGCAGGGTAGTGATGGTGGAGCACTTGCCTACCATGCAAGAAGTCCAGGTTCCATCCCTAGCATCACATAAGCCAAGCGTGAGACCATTCATTGTTTTGATAGCTATTGTTGGTTGTCAACTTCACACTCATGGAGGAAAAAAGAACCTCAGAATTGCACCTATGAAATTGACTCATGGGCATGCCCTGTGGGGACATTTTCTTGATTGCTAGCTCACTGTGAGCAGTGCCAGCATGGGACAAGTGGTTCTTAGTTATATAAGAAAGACAGTTGAAAGAAAGCAGAGACCAAGTCAATAAAACAGCATTACTCCATGGTCTTTGCTTTAGTTTCAGCCTCCAGGTTCCTGCTTTGAGTTCCTGCCTGGCTTCCCTCAATGATGGACCATAACTTGTTAAGCCACATCAACCCTTTCCTCCCCAAGCTGATTTTAGTGGTTTATCACAGCAAACTAGAATAGTAGTGCAGGCCTGTAATCCCATCACTTAGGCGGCAGAGACAGAAGAAGTTCAAACTGATCTACAGGCACACAGTGAGTTTGAGGTCAGGCTAAGGCTCTCGAGACCCTGTATCAATGTAAAATAAAAGAAAATAAGCTTTGCTTAGATGTATTTTGGCATACTTGTATGTAGTAGCAAAACACATCATATGAAGAAGTTAAAGGTCAAAGCATCAAAAAAGTGCTTTCTGCTTTCAAAAGTCCCAGATAAGGTCCAGCAGAAATGCTTAATTGACAGTCCATACATAGTGCTATCTTCCAAATCCAGCTTCTTGTGTTCATTCTCCCTGCTTCACCCTTTTCTCTGCAAACATCTTTACCACGTAACATTTTCCACTTAATCTTTTCAGTTCTCTATCTGTTTCCTGCCAGGACCCATACATTAGCATGGAGTCCCTACTGGGTACACACTGGAATTGCTCTGCTACATTGACTCTTGATTCCAAAGCTATGCTTATGAGCCTAACAATCTATTAGAGCTATATCCCTAATTTAATAAAATATAACTTTAATAAATGTGAGTGCATGCAGGAATGAATTTTTTCCTGGTGGAGAGCCCTTGTTTATAAGTACAATAAGATTTTCAGGGTTATTGATCATCTCTGATGTCAGTTATGATTTTTTTCATTTATTCTTTCTCATATTTTACATTCCGAACCAGTTTTCCCTTCTTCCTTTCCTCCCAGTCTCTCCTCCCTAACTCCCTTCTCCCGAAGATCCACAATAGTTATGATTTATTATTATTTTTATAAATATTTTATGAATTATTTGTATACACTCCATATTTTATTTCCCACCTGCCGATCCCTGTCTACCCTCCGACTGTTCCACATCCAATATCTCCTCCCCTCCCCCTGTCTCCATGTGGATGTCCCCACCCCCCACCCCACCTGACCTCTAAACTCCCTGGGGCTTCCAGTCTCTTGAGGGTTAGGTGCATCATCTCTGAATGAATACAGACCCGGCATTCCATTATTGTATATGTGCTAGGGGCCTCATATCAGCTGGTGTATGCTGCCTGTTTGGTGGTCCAGTGTTTAAGAGAACCCTGGGGGTCCAGATTAATTGAGACTGCTGGTCCTCCTACAGGAATGCCCTCAGCTTCATTCAGCCTTCCTTAATTCAACAGCAGGGGTCAGCTACTTCTGTCATTGGTAGGGTGCAAATATCTTCACCTGACTCTTTCAGCTGCTTGTTGGGTCTTCCGGAATGCTGTCACACTAGGTCCCTTTTTGTGAGCACTCCATAGACTCAGTAATAGTGTCAGGCCTTGGGACCTTCCCTTGCACTGGATCCCACTTTGAGCCTGTTGCTGGACCTTCTATTCCTCAGGCTCCTCTCCATTTCCATCCCTGTAATTCTTACAGACAGGAACACTTATGGGTCAGAGTTGTGACTGTGGGATGGCCCCCCTCTCCCTCTTCCTGCTGGAGGTGGGCTCTATAAGTTTCCTCTCCCTACTGTCAGGCATTTCATCTAAGGTCCCTCCCTTTTAGTCCTGTGAGTCTTTCACCTCCCAGGTCTCTGCTGCATTCTGCAGGGTCCCCACAACCTCCTACATCCTGAGGTTGCCTGTTTCCATTCTTTCTGCTGGCCTTCGGGGCTTCAGTCCTTTTCCCTTCCCCAATGTCAGATCAGGTTCCCCTCCCCCACCTCTCCTTCCTCTCCCCAGCCCTGTTTATTTTCCCTCCCAGGTTCTTCCCTCTCTCCTCATTTATGATTGCTTTCTTCTCCCTTCCAAATGGGACCAAGGTGTCCACACTTGGGCATGTCAGCTTGTTGACCTTCTGAATTTCTGTGGACTGTACCTTGGGTATTCTGTACTTTTTTTTTTTGGCTAATATCCACTTATTAATGAGTACATACCATGAACGTCCTTTTGGGTCTGAGTTACCTCACTCAGGATATTTTCTAGTTCTATCCATTTGCCTGCAAAGCTCAGGAAGTCCTAGTTCTTAATAGCTGAGTACTATTCCATTGTGTAAATGAACCACATTTTCTGTATCCATTCTTCTATCGTGGGGCATCTAGGTTGTTTCTGGCTATCACAAATAAGGCTGCTATGAACATAGTGGAACACGTGCCCCTGTGGCATGGTGCGGCATCTTTTGGGTATACTCCCAAGAGTGGCATAGCTGGGTCTTCAGGAAGATTTATTTCCAGTTTTCTGAGGAACCTCCAGATTGATTTCCAGAGTGGTTGTACAATTTTATAATCCCACCAGCAATGGAGGAGTGTTCCTCTTTTTCCACATTCTCTCCAACATGTGTTGTCACCTGAGGTTTTGATCTTAGCCATTCTGATTGGTGTAAAGCGGAGTTTCAGGGTCATTTTGATTTGCATTTTTCTGATCACTAAGGACTTTGAACATTTTTTTAGGTGCTTCTCAGTCATTCGAGATTCTGACAATTATGATTTTTGATGGCAATTTCCAGATCACTATTGATTCAATTCAATAACATAGTTATCTTAATGACAAAGAAAGACATTTGCATACAGACTTTTATGTTAAGTTAGATGAAGTTATTACATTTTTTTTGGTCAGATATGGTGGTAGATGTCTTTAATACCAGCATTCAGGAAGCAGAGCCTCTGTAAGTTTAAGGCCAGCCTGGTCTACAGAGCAACTTTCAGGGCAGCTGAGGTTTCACACTGAGATCCCGTCTCAAAAAAATTATTTGGTCAGGAAAGCAAATAGGCAATCTTAAGATCTTCATTTTCCCTCCTCTCCTCCAAATCCAAACCCCTAGTCTCATTCTCCACCCTGTAGCAAGCAACCTGTTTTGGTCTCCCTTAATCTCTGCTGATCTCCAGCTGATCACACAGATTTCCTCCAACATTTCTCCATTAACATCCCATTGTCTCAGCCATCAACTACCCCCAAGCACTCCCTAGGAATGTGCTGGCCACACAGGTAAGGGAAGCAGATAGTCTGGGGAAGCCTATAGGCAATCTTCAGATCTTCACTCTCTTTCATCTCCTCTAAACCCAATCCCTCGGTCTCATTCCCAGCTCTATAGCAGACTACTGGCTGTGGTTTTCCTCTTTCTCTGCTTGCATCCACAGGGGGATAAGCAGATCCTTGTGGCTGACCCGGCTTTCTTTCTTCCTGTTGACACTCGCAGCCCCTACCCCTCTTTTAGTTCATCTCCATCGCCAAGTGTCAGCTCCCAATATCAAGAAACACATTCTAACTAGAATCCCAGTGGCCACACCTTGTAGGATCCTAGGAGCATTCCCTATCAGGTAACACACAGCCACCACACTCTCCTAAGAACCAGAGAGGACAACAAAACCCCAAGAATGGATAGCAGATATCAGCAACTAGAATTACAATCATCCTGAATCTAGATGCTTAGACACCAGTATAAAAACACAATCCAGGACAGTATGTCTCCACTAAAGGCCAGGTATCCTACTGCAGTTGGCCTTGAACAATGCAATATTGCTGAACAAGACAAACACTTCAAAAACACTAAATGTACAGAACAAAGAAAGGATATTAAAAGCTTCGTGGAAAAAAAGACCAAATAACATTTAAAGGCAGATCTATTAGAGTAATACCTGGACAGATGTTCTATAAACTCTAAGAGACAACAGGTGCCATAGTAGATAACTACTATACCCAGCAAAACATTCAACCATATTAGATGGAGAAAGAAAGACATTCCATGATAAAACCAAATATTAGCAGTATCTATCTACAAATACAGCTCTACAGAAGGTGCTAGAAGGAAAACGTCAACCTGAAGAGGTTATCAACACCCAAGAAAACACAAAGAATAAATAAGATCAGCAAGTCAAAAGAAGGGGAAATGAACCCAAACCACAAAAACAAAATAACAGGAATCAACAAACACTGCTCATTTATAACTCTCAGCATCAGTAGTCTCAATTCCCCAATAAAAAGATATAGAGTAACAGAATAGATGAGGAAATAGGATCTGTTCTTCTGACATCCAAGAAATATACCTCAATATCAAGGATAGCCATTGCCTTAGGGTGAGAGATTAGCAAAAGATATTTCACGGAAATAGACCTAGAAAGGAAGCTGGGATAGCCATTTTAATATCTAACAAAACAGACTTCAAACCAAAACTAATCAGAAGAGCTAGGGAAGGATACACTATATACTCCTATATACTCATCAAAGAAAAATCCACCAAGAGGCCACTTAAATCCATGCACCAAATACAAGGGGATCCAAGTTCTTAAAGGAAACACTACTACAGCTTAAGTCATAAGACTTTAATACCCTATTCTTGCCAATAGACAGGTGATTTGGGCAAAAACTAATCAGAGAAATTCTGGAGCTGACATCATAAACTAAATGGGCCTAACAGATATTTTCAAAAAAATTCCACCTAAACACAAAGGAATATATATTCTTCTCAGCACCTCATGGAAGTTTCTTTAAAACTGACCACATACTTGGACACAAATCAAGTCTCAGCAAATACAAGAGAATTGAAATCATATCCTGTATCGGATCTGATCACTATAGGTTAAAGCTAGATATCAACAACAGCAACAACAGAAAACTTACAAACTCATGAAAACTGAACAACTCTCTACTGAATGAAAATGGGTCAAAATACAGATGAAGAAAGAAATTAAACACTTTCCAGAATCCAATGAAAATGAATGTAAAGCATACCCAAACTTATGGGACACAATGAAAGCAGTGCTAAGTGTGTACATTAAAAAACAATTAGAGATTTCATATAGTAATTTAACAGCACAAGTGAAAGCACTAGAACAAAAAAGAAGAAATCACACACAAAAGAAGGAGATGGCAAGACATAATCAAACTCAGGGCTAAAATCAGTAAAATAGAAACAAAAACTGTACAAAGAATCAAAGAAACAAAGATTTGGTTCTTTGAGAAAATCAGTAAGTTTGACAAACACTTATCCAAATTAGTAAAAGGCTGAGAGAGAAGATCCAAATTAACCAAATTAGAGATGAAAGGGGGCCATAACAACAGACACCAAGGAAGTCCAGAAATTCATAAGGACATTCTTTTAAAACTTTCAGTCTACCAAAATGGAAAATCTAAAAGAAACAGACATTTTTCTTAATGCTCACCATTTAGGAAAGTCAAATCAAGATCAGATGACCAATTTAAATCATGGAAACAACTCCTTTACAATGGCTGCAAATAATATAAAATATATTGGAGTAACTCTGACCAAGCAAGTGAAAGACTTGTGTGATAAAACTTTAAGACACTGAACAAGGAAATTGAAGAAGATATCAGAAGAAGGAAAGATCTCTCATGCTCGTGGATCAGTAGTATATATACAGTAAAAATGGCCATTCTAGCAAAAGCAATCTATAGGTTCAATGAAATCTCCATCAAAATTCCAACATAATTCTTCACAAAACTTGGAAGGATAATTTTCAGCTTCATATGGAAACACAAGAAACCCAGGATAGCTAAAACAATCCTGAATAATAAAAGAACTTCAGGAGGTATCACCATCCCTGACCTCAAATTCTACTACAAAGAAATAGTGATAAAAAAAAAAAAAACTGCCTGCATGGTATTAGCACAAAAAAGATAAGTGAAACTAAGTTAAAGACCCCAAAATAAGTCTACATGCCTGTAGACACATGAATTTTGATAAAGAAGCCAGAAATACACACACACACACACACACACACACACACACACACACACACACACACACACACACACAAAGCATCTCCAACAAATGGTGCTGGTCAAACTGGAAGTTTGCATGTAGAAGAATGCAAATCGATCCATACTTATCACCCTTCCCAAAACTTAACTCCAAATTTATCAAAAACCTTAACATAAAGTTGAAGACAGTTGTCTGAACCTAATAAAAAAAGAAAATAGGAAATAGTCTTGAACTCATTGGCACAAGATAAGACTTTTTGAACAGAATATTTTAGCATAGGCACTAAGATCAACAATTAATAACTGTGACCTCATGAAATGGAAAAGCTTCTGTATAGCAAAGGAAGCCATTATTCAGAGAAAGTGGCAGCCTAAATATTGGAAAACATCTGCATCAACTATACATAAAATAAAGAGTAAATATCCAAAATATATAAAGAACTAAAAAAAATCCTAGATATCAGAAAACCCCCAAATAACCCAATTTAAAATGGGGTACAGGCCTGAACAGGTAATTCTCAATGGTGGAAACTCAAATGGCTGAGAAGCACTTAAATGCTCAACATTTTTAGCCATCAAGGAAATGAGGATAAGAAATACTTTGAGATTCCAAATCTTACATATGTCAGAATGACTAAGATCAATAACACAAGTGACATCTCATGCTGGTAAGATATGGAATAGGGGGATGACTCCTCCATTGCTGGTGAAAGTGCAAACTGGTACTGTCAATATGGAAATCAGTGTGGGAGTTCCTCAGGAAGATGGGAATCAATCTACCTCAAGATCCAGCTATAGCCCTCTTGGGCATATACCCAAAGAATGTTCCATCCTATCACAAGAGAATTTGCCCTGCTGTATTCATAACAACCAGAAATTGGAAACAACTTAGATGCCCCTCAACAGAAGACTGGATAAAGAAGATATAGTACATTTATACAATGGAGTGTTAGCCAGTCTTTTAAAAAATGAAATCAAAATCATGAAATTTGCAGGTAAATGAATGGAGATTTAAAAAAATCATCTTGAGTGGACTAACCCAGTACCAGAAAGACAAATACAACATGTATTCACTTATGTGGATATTAGCCATTAAGTCAATAACCAAGCTACAATCCATTTATCTACAGATGTTAGGTACAGAATAAGAGAGAAGGAGAGAGATGGATCTGCTCAGGAAGGGGAAAGAGCAATGGATGTGTGAGGCAGACACTAAAATCTGAGGATCAAATGAGGGAGATGGAGAGAAGAGGGGACTAGAGAGTAAATGTAGGAAAAGACAATTAAAGCTAAGGGTCATTTGAAAGTTTTTATGGAAACTTAACACAGCAGAAACTTCCTATAATGTATACATATATGAAGGTGATCTAAATGAAATTGCTAAATAACAGGAAAGACAGAACACCAATTGGTCATCTCTTGTGACCAAATGATGCTTCCAGTACTTGTGGAAGTCTCTTGTGACCAAATGGCTTACATCCAATTGAGTTTTTGGTCAAAGGGCTTCCATGGGAAGCCTCAAACAACCCAGGCTATTGCCAAGGCTATAACAAATCAATATCTGATTTGACTTAGAAGTCCACTCCATGAGATGGAACCCATACTTGATAGTTTCAAGTGAACAAGAACATAAAACTAGATAGCCCAGAGACCTAGGGAAAAACCAAATAGTATTGTTCTGCTACAGAAATAAAGCAATAAATGACTAGTCATGACATTCTGCTATACTCATAGATCAGTGCCTTACTCAAGTGCAAGAGCTGAAGGGGATAGAGAACAACAAGGAATCAAGAGCTTTTACACTTGTCAGGGCAGGAGAACATACAGACTCAGAGACTGAGGTAGCATGTGCAGAGCCTGAACAGGTGTTCAACAGATGGAATCCGAAAGCTGAGAATGGAAGTGAACAGAAGCCCCAAACCTAACCCAGAAGCTATCTCTCATTGATAGCCAGGGCAAATGAAAATTAGGTTTCTTCAAAGGAGTTTCCCTGAGAAACAAACCACTCCAAATGCCCAACAGTAGATGGCCAACACAAAACAAACTCAGCATCATTTTGGGAGACATTTTGTTCTTAAGCCAGGACATTATTTTTCTACCTTACAAGTCTTTTGCATATATATTATGGCTTCTGGTTTAGGTTTTTGTGGGATTCATATGTATTCAAACGTGTGTGTTTCTGAGTCTATAAATGTTTTGTGGGCTGTTTCTTTGGCTCTTTTTCTTGTTTGGTTCTTTTCATTATATCCTAATTTGTTTACTTTTGATCTATCTTATTATGTATTATTTTATTTTATTTTTATCCCATAGATGCTTGTTTGTTTTAGAAAGGGCATGAATCTGGATGGGAGGGCAAGTAGGGAGGAACTGGGAGGAGTGGAGGGAGGAGAAACTGAAACCAGCATATATTCTATGAATAAAATATTTTTAATAAAAGAACATTTTTATTTGTGTGTGTGCGCGCATACACACACACATACACAAACATAGAGAAGCCAGAAGACAAGCTTCCACAGTCAGTTTTCTTCTTTTACCATGTGGGTTCTAGTGATTGAACTCAGGTAGTCAGGCTTCATGGCATGTGCTGAGAGCCATCTCATCAGCCACAAACTAATTTTTTTAATAAATAATTCATGGCTAACCAAATTGAATAAGCTTTTGTGGGTCTGTCATGTATGCCTGTGCGTGCATGCCTGTCTATGTATACTCTCAACAATGCAGGAGGCTAGAGATTGACTCTGGGAATCTTCCTTTATCACCCTGTTCTTTATTTTTGTGTTTTTAGATTATTCATTGAACTGGAAAACACTATTTCAACAAGCCTGGCTGGCTAGCCTGTCCCGGGGATTTTGTTGTTTTTACTCTTGCCCACATTTAGATGTTTGCCACCATGCCTGGACTTTATTGCAGGTGCTGGGATACAAAATGTGGTCTTCATGCCTAGTGACTAAGCCATCTCTCTAGTCTCTAACTTTCCTTTTTATTTTTTTTTCATAGTGTCATTGTTTGGTTTACTTTTTTTCAGGGCATATATGATGTATATATATATTCCAGATATCTATTTGTGTATCTGAAGTTGGCCTCGAACTCTTGATCTTCCTGCTTCCACTTCCCAAGTGCAGGGATTATAAGCATACATGGTCATGTCCAGAGTGCTGTTGGTATCTTCCTTTCCATGATGGCTTGGCCTCTGCTCTACATGAGCTCACAGGAGAGGGAGAGGAAAGGGCAGTGCAAACTGAGCAGTACAGGGACTCTGTGTTCTCTGCCTCAGTACTCAGTCCACACTTGGGTAGCTCTTTTGTTCTCCTGCCATGGTCCTTATCTTGGTTGGCAAGTGGTTGGATTCCTGGCGGCCTTGGGCATGGTTAGAGGCAATTTTCTGGAAGCAAGGTATTTTTTTTTCACGTTTAGGTCTAAGGCTTTACGTGTGTTTAGTAACCTATTCTGTAACATATCCATCTAAACTTGCGATAAAAATCAGTGCCTTGGGATGATGAAGCTCATTTATCTTGTGGGTCTGATCAGCACTTGAAACTATGCAGACCCTCTAGGACTGATTTAGATGGAGGTGGAAGAGCAGGCTCAAATCAGGGCTCTCCTTCCGTGTCTGTACTGTGTCATGGAGCCCCAGGCTCTGTTCTGCTACTCTGGATTCCATATTCTCCATGTAGATATGGCATTCTTTTTGTACAGTAGTCACAGGAGCCTGCGGTAAGGATCAGTTCAGCTCACGTAAATGCTTAGTAGGGGGTCTGTCATATGTACTGTGGATTCTCATCAGGAGGATGGGAAGAAAAGGGTGTGGAAATCTTGTTCTCTTGCTAAAATTGTTATTCTTTAATTTTAATTTTTAATATTTTGGGAGGACTGGGGATTCAACCTAACGACTTACACTTACACATACAATAAAAATAAATAAATCATTACAATTTTTGAAAAAAGAAACTGTAAAGACATCAGGCTTAGCTGTGCCTGCTGGCAAATTCCTGGGATCTCAGCTACTTGGGAGACTGAGGCAGGAAGACGGCAAGTTTAACACCTCCCTGGGCAATGTAGGGAAACTCCATTTCCAAGTCCAAAGAGCTGAGAAGCAGACTATAATGGTGCATACCAGTGACTCCAGTGTTGGGAAGGTGGAGGCTGGAGGATTCCAGGGGCTTTTCTGGCTAGCCAGTCTAGCCAATCAGAGAACTCCAGGTGCAATGAGAGGTGTTGTCTCAAAAAATAAGGTGAAATGATTGAGGAGGACATTCAGTGGCAACAGCTGGCTTCCACATGCATGTGCCCTTGTATTCCACCATACGAACATGCTTAGAAAACTCAAGGTTATCTTCAGCTATATAACAAGTGGGTAGTCAGCCTGGGAGATTATATATATATATATATATATGGGAGATTATATATAATATATATATATTATATATATATAATATATATATAATATATATATAATTATATATATAATTATATAATATTATATATATTATATATATATTATATATATAATATATATATATTATATATATATAAAATCTTGTCTCAAAAGTAATAATAGCAACAAAAAATCCAAACAAAAACCCAAACAAATGAACAGATACACGAAAAGATAGTTGGGGATTCAGCTTCATGGTAGTGTTTGCCTAACATAAATGAAGCTCTAGGTTCAATCCTCAATATCAAAAACAAATTAAACTAAATAAGACCAAGTAACTCAAAACGCACCCTACTTAAGAAAGTATGACCACATGTGCATGGAAGAACAGAGAGGTCCCTATCCCTTGGCACTCATGAAGTGCCTCCCACATATATTCATTTGGTCCTCATGCACTGAGTTTGGAAGGTCCTATAAATGATCACCTTTACTGAAATCTCAAAAATAAATTTTATTTGTCAACCAAGTTGCCTAAATTCAGAAAGCACAATAGAATGAGTGGGATGGGCCAGTGTCCCAATCTAGCCTTAAAGAGCACACTCCCAATGACCTAACTTCTTCCCACTGCCTAAAGGCTCCAACCGCCTGTCAATAGCATCACCAGAAGGGGACCAAGTATTTAGCAAGCTATAATTCTTAACCTAGTTGCAGGAGATAATGTCTTTGCCACTTAAATGTACACCACGTTCCAAGTCTCTTCCTATTGTTCATGCCAATTCTCATTTAGACCAAGTAGAGAGGTACATACGTTGTGTGTGTGTGTGTGTGTGTGTGTGTGTGTGTGTGTGTGTGTGTGTGAGTGTTTCTCTGTGTGTAGCCAGAGGCGTCAGGTGCCTTTCTCAAACACTGTCTACCTAATTCATATCACTTATTCAGATGCATTGGCTGTCCAGCAAGCCTCGAAGATACTCTAGTCTCTGGTGATGTAAGCGCCAGCAAGTGAAGTTTGCATCTCTTAGAGGGAGTTATCCACTGTGTACTTGCAGACACAGATATTTCGTGTGTCCCTAGCACTGAGATTACAGGTGTGTGCTGAGTCACTTGGGTTTTTCCTTGGGGGATCTGAATCAGGCTCCCATGTCTGTGCAGCAAGCACTTTACTGACTGCCGTCTCCCTACCCCTAGAGAGCTACTCATTTTCCAGCCAAGGCAGTGGCTTTATTTTAATGTTTCTAGAAAACCACAGAACATAAAGAAGACTGAGGGAAACAGATCCTCTGGCCAAATTTCAACTATGGATTGGGTGCCTTGTGGGTGAGATGCTAGCTGTCTAAGTGGGGTGATGTAAGCGCCAGCAAGTGAAGTTTGCATCTCTTACTGAGAGTTATCCACTATGTATTTTGCACTTGCAGACACAGTGGCTCCTGCTAGGCTGGACTCATTTAGAAAAGATGGGTCATGGGTAAAAGTAAAATGACACCAGGTCAGGCCATTTGGGAAATTGCTGTGATGTTCTACAAAGTTTCTAAATTTAAAATGTTTTTAGGCAGGTGTACTTTCACTGCAGCGGTTTAGTACATATAATAACCTGGTTTAAGTTAATAAGCCATCTTAAGCACGTCCTTTGAGGACAAGTCATAAATTCACAATAGCCAGGGCACTTGGTGGGGAATGTTGGGGAAAACAAAAACAGTGAAATTAGGTACAAAAATCAAGGACATATTTAAAATATCCAACAGCATATTTTTAGACTCATGATAAAAAACATCAGTCAGCACTGTGGAAAAAATTCATAGTCATCCAATATTTATCTAGGAAAAATTATCTATTCAAATGACTGTAGTGTGTATAGGAGTATATTTGTGTGTGTGTGTGTGTGTGTGTGTGTGTGTGTGTGTGTGTGTGTATTGAATGCACATGACTGAGTGGGTGTGCACATCTGTGCATGTGGAGGCCAGAGTAGGATGCTGGCAATCTTTCTCTGCCACTCTTGCTTTATCACCTCCAGGCAGGGTTCTTTCCTTGGAATGGAAGTTGGCCATATTAGCTATGTGAGTTTAGGGGATCCACCTATCTCTGTCTCCATGATGCCATGCAGTCAAGTCCAACTCTTTACATGGGTGCTGGGGACTCAAACTCATGTCCTCATGTTTGTGGAGTAAGTACTCTTAGCTACTGAGCCATCTGCCCGAACCCTACCAACCTTGTTGAAGGAGATTCAAGAACCAGAGCCTATTAATTTGGCAGTGCTACATTTTAACAAACTTTTGAATATGTTTCTTCCGAAATACTTAATTGAAGAAAAAGCATATTGCTGGGTGGTGATGGCCCATGCCTTTGATCCCAGCACTGGGAAGGCAGAGATGGTGGATCTCTGTGAGTTTAAGGCCAGCATGGGGTAGATAGTGAGTTCTAGGACAGGTAGGCTTGCACAAAAAAATAAATAAAAAAATAACCAACAGCAATCCTAATCCTGTCTCAAAAAATGGAGGAATATATATGTGTGTGTGTTTATATATTCCTAAAGTCATATTCCTGTATTAATTTATGAATTTATTTCCTGACAACTAATTCAATGGTAATCACAGCATCACTCATGGGTCATTTATACATCAGTAACTTCCAGGTGTTCTTTCAACACACATGCACATTCCTGACCCAACCATCTACCTATACACCTGAGCACTTATGTCAAATATCTCAGTTTCTAAGCTTGAAATATTTATTTATCTGGTTGTGCCATTTTTATATTTTAATCACAAAAAAGCTGTGATCTGTGATTCAGAACACCCTTTTCTTTTTTTAATAGCGGCTCTGCCTGGACTCAGTTGTTACATAAAGAATTTAACATTACAGAAACCCTGAGGTGCATAGAATTTCTTTTTAATTTTTTCTATTAAAATGTCCCTCCCCCACTGCACACTCACGCATTTGTGTGTGTATGTGTGTGTGTCTATGTGTTTGCGTGCATGTATGTGCACATGCTTCTGGGTATACCAGATGTGTTGAGGTGCCCCTTGAGGCCAGAAGAGGATATCAAGTCATTTGGAACTGGAGTTATAGGTAGTTGTAAATCTCCATGTGGATACTGAAAACTGACTCAAGTCCTCTGCAACAGCATTAAGTGCATTTAACCTCTAAGCCCCTCCAGCTCCCAGTACACAGGAATTTTAGAGGCAAAATGTGTCCATTCATTCTCAGGCTGGTGTTGCTAGCAAAACGCACACATTCAGGGAATGTAAAAAGAGGAAAATAGGGGCTGGAGAGATGGCTCAGTGGTTAAGAGCCCTGACTGCTCTTCCGAAGATCCTGAGTTCAAATCCCAGCAACCACATGGTGGCTCACAACCATCTGTAATGAGATCTGATGCCCTCTTCTGGTGTGTCTGAAGACAGCTACAGTGTACTTACATATAACAATAAATAAATCTTTTTAAAAAGAGGAAAATAAAATCATGGCAATAGTGTAAAACAAAAACAAAACAAAACTTGGTTAGGGAATAAAGAGATGGTTCAGTGGGTATGAGCACTTGCTCTGAAATCATGAAGAACTGAGTTCAAATCTCCAGCACTCACACTAAATAAAAAAAAAGTCAGCTATGCTCATGCCTGTAACTCCAAGTTTTGTAGCCTGAGACAGGCAGATCCTGAGATCTTCTTGCTGGCTAGCTGGCTTAGTCAAATGGACTGCTTCCAGTTCAGAGGAAAACCTTGTCTCAAGTTCATGAGGGAGATTTCTTATCCTGGTCTCTGCATGTGCATGGACTGAATACCCACATGTGGGTCACCCACACACACCATACACAGCCACATCATGCACATACATGTGCACGCAGACACACCCACACAAGAAACAGAAAAGAAGGGATAACTTAACCAAAAATGAGATCATTTTAAATGTATCTGAGTCTGTTGAAAGAGCAAGAAATGTGCTGGGGTTAGTTTTGTGATAGGAGGGCAGTTTGCAGGAAGCCCTGTATTGTATCCACCAGACTTCGTAAACTAGGTGTGGTGGGGTGTCCTGTATAAAACCAGTACTAGGGAGGTGAAGGCTGGAAGATTAAGAGTTCAAGGTCATCCTTGGCTATATAGGGGGGAGGGGGTTGGGGCCAAGCCTGGGTTATATGAAACCTTGTCTCAACAAACAAAATTCCAGCATGACCTATTCACATGTATGTAAAGAATTGTAAGAGTTTTGCAATCTGAAAAAAAAATGTATTTACCAGGTCTCTGCAGTGTTTACAGAATTCCAGAGATTAGCAAGACCTTTCCTGGTGGAGTGCAGGCTCCAGCTTGCCAGCTTCTGTCAAAACCATCATGTCATGCAAATTAACAGAGTCTAAATTCATCATCTTTTGTTAATTAGGAACTTGCTGGCTCCTAGCAAAGAACATACAAGAGGCTGGAAATTCATGAGCTTGTTATTATCAATCCTGAAAACATGAAAGCCGAGTCAGGCAGGCAGGAGAAAAGCAAAACGAAACAACACTAACAACCCCACAATACAAAAGCCAAAACCAAAAATCTGTTCATGACAGAAGACAAGGATGGGTGAAATTGCAGTAGTAATATTAAGTGAGATTGTTCACATTGAACAGTGGTCCTGCAGGATCGAGTGTGTCTTCAGTTTCTTCAGGGTTTGCTCTTTCAGTCTGGAGTTGCTGGTCAGGGCGTAAGCTGGAAGAAGGATCAGAAGAATTTAGAACTTGATAGGATGGTGGCAGGGAGAGCTCATTCACTAAAATGTTTGCTATGTAAACATAAGGATCTGAGTTCAGATCTTCAGTGCTCACTTAGAAAGCTGAATATGGCCATATACACCTGTCACTCCAGAATTGTAGCAGGAAAGAGGCAGAGACAGGTAGACCCCAGGGGCTTGCTGTCTAGCCAGTATTCTAAATTAGAGAGTACCAGGTTCAGAGAGACCCTGATTTGAAAAAATAAGGTGGAGAGCAACTGAAGAAGACAACTGACATCTACATCTGACCTCTGTGTGCACCCATGTACACATGTACACACAGAGACAGCACACACACAATTAAAGAGAATGAAAATACTTAAAGGCTTATTATATACATTTATAAAAACAGAAAACTGAGAACTTGAAAAAGGAGTGACACCCTATAAAATTCCGATTTCAATCCACTATGGAAAATGTCTATGTCCCTTGGCTTGCTTTAACATTTTGAAATTAAATTTGATTTATTCATTTAATGGGAGCTAGGTAGTGTGCCACAGTGTACATACTGAGCTTACAAGACAACTTCTCTGCTTTTATCATGTGGTTTCTAGGGACTGAATGTAGATCATCAGGTATGAAAACAAATGCTGTTACCCACTGAGTCAGCTCACCACCTCAAGGACATAAGAGCACCTCCATTGAGTCTGGGAACTGGACTTTGGAGCCGAGTGCTTGTGCGGTCACCACATTCTGATCTGCAAACTGTATTGTCAGCAGTGATGTTACAAGGATTAAATGAAGTAATATTTGTAGAAGGACTTTAGAGTAGTGTCAGACTCATGGTAAGTGATGTTTGACAAATACAGAGCTAGTTAATAATGGACATCTGTTCTAAGAAATACATTAGTAGGGTAGCTGAGAGGAAGTCACCAAGTGATACAATAAATGGGGTTACTGTGGGACATTTGTGTGGTATATGACCATAACTGAGTCACACACTGATAGTGAATACTAGGGATCTAGTCTCCCAATCTAACAGATGTAGATTAGATTTTTACTTACTCCTAGTTGCCATTTTTGGAGTCTGGTCTGTAAAGGTATCTTGGAGAGAGAAAGAGGCATGATAGAGGAACAGACAGTTCTCCAGTGACGAATTATGTTTGATATCCTAATATGCAAAGGAGAGTAGTCTGTCGGAGACCTATTAGACCAAGGTCTAGCACTCTGCTGTCCAGACCTGCAGTCTTCTTTTTGCATGTTAGTTCAATAAGGGCCAAAGAGCTACCAGGATCAGGAATTGCTGGTTGATTGAGAGGAAGTGCTGAAAATTTAAACCCCTCCCCAGGACTCCAAGAACACATTGCATACCCCAGGCTGTGTAGGAACCTAAGGAATGCTGCGATATTAAGAGGAACCAGTTGGTGGCTCCCTACTGGGAAAGCTGCCAGCTCCTTATCCTTATAGATTCCAAACACTCAGAGCTTGGATTCAGCTACACTTACAAGGTTCAGGATGCCCAATGAAATGGAGAAGCCCAAGGCCAGGCTTTAAAGGAGGACTCTAGCAAGGACAGCATGGAATGCATGGTTCTCCAAGGATCCTGTATTACCATGGAGTGTGAGCCCAGAGAATGGTACAAAAACATCCTTAAGGACCATTGTTGGGCTTCCCAGAATACAGAAGACAAAGAGAAGGCTCTAAAATTGTACCTTACCCATGTCAAGTAGCTGTTGAGCACAGGACATGTGGAAAATCTCCATGAGATGTGTTGTGAGAGCCTGGGGAGATGGCTCAGTGGGTGAGAGATCTTTCTCAAGAAGCTGAGCTTGGGGATCTGAGTTTGAATCTCCAGCACCCACATTAAACAAAACAAAACTGTGTATGCCTGTATGTACCCGTAACCCAAGTTTTGTTTTCTCCTGCTATAAGGTTCCTGCAGATGACTTTAGAGACACACAGAAGACACTAATGAATACTTAGGAAAGTATTTTGTTGTTGTTGTTGTTATTTAAAAAAATCTTTAAAATTATTTTTATTTGTGTGTCTGTGTGCTTTCAGTTGTCCTTGAAATCCAGAAGAAGACTTAGATCTCTTGGAATTGGAGTTAGAGGAGGATGTGAACCACCTGATGTGGGTACTTGGAACAAAACAATCTCCTCTGCAAGAGCAGTATGTGCTTGTAACTGCTAAGCCACCTTTCAAGCCTCAGATTCTTTCTTTCCTCCACCGTTCAAGCCACCTTTCAAGCCCCAGATTCTTTCTTTCCTCCTCCAACTCCTCCTCCTCCTCCTCCTTTTTTGAGACAATGTCTCTCTATATGTAGTTCTGGCTGACTCAGGATTCAATATGTAGACTGGTCTAGCCTCATATTCAGAGATCTGTTTTCCTCTGCCTCCCATGTTATGGGATTAAGAGCATACACCACCATGTCTGGCTTGGGTATCATTTCTTTAAAATGACAGTTTACCTTGCATATTTCAACAACAAACCCTTGGGATCCAAAAGAAAAATAATAATAATACAAGAGTTGGGGAAGCCAGCATGGTGAGGGAACCTCTTTCTCTCTTACTATTTGTTTTTCTTTATTTTATTTTATTTTGATAGGATTTCATATATTCTAAGCTGGCCTTGAACCTGTTGTAGAGTCAAGGAGGGTGTCTTCAGACTCCTGATCCCCTTCCTTTACGTCCAAAAGGCTAAAATTATAGTTTATACTGGCTTTCTCCAAGTATTTCCTGAGATCTAGAAAACATCTTCAGCTAGAGAGATGGTTCAGCAGTTATGAGTGCTTTCTACCTTTCTAGAAGTTCTCATGTCTGTTCCCAGCACCCATGCTGGGTGGCACACAACTGACTGTATGTCCAATTCTATCTGTCCTCCTTGGGCACTAAACACACACACACACACACACACACACACACACACACACACACAAATTAAAAAAGAGAAAGAGGAGGATGAAGGGGAAGGGGAGAGGAAAAGGAAGAAAACTAAAAGGTAAGAGGGAGGAGGAGGAGATGACGATAATGACAAGGATGGAGACTGACTTTTTAACCAAACACCCACACTCTTTTCACTGGCACCATGCTTTCTTCAGAGAAAGAGCTATCACAGTGTGGCCATCAACGTACTCAAGCAAGGTCCTTTTCATATAGGAGCCAGTGTTGATGTGAGAGGGCTTAATTTGGGAGGAGACTGCTCTAAGGCCTGCTCAACTAGACAGTGGCCAGCTAATATTATCTTCCCAATATCTTGTGATAAATGTGCATTATTGTGCTGAGATTGCTGTAACATATTACAAAGAACTGGAATTTTATGTTCTTAATGTTATGGAGGCTTGAAGTCTAAAATCAAAGTGTGGGCTAGAATGTACAGTACCAAGGGGCCTTTCCTAATTCTCCTTATCTTTTTCATTCTTTGTAAGAAATATCAAATATGAGTCTTTTCTGTCAAGTACTATTTTATCTTCCCCCACCTTGTAAGACTTTTATGCAAGGCTTTAATTCTCCCCACCCATTAAAAATCATCTTTTACACAAAGGCCCACTGCTCTATTCTAGGAATTTTATGGCTCAGAGCAGTGATCCTTTTCTCCTTGGAGCAGGGACCCCATCTCCCTTCCTCTGTCATTTCTTGCACACCAAATCTTTTCAGACCAGACAACTGAATAAGATTGTGAGGTTGGACCTCAGCCAATGGGGAAAAGACATAGCCACCACTTGAGTTAGAATAGAAACCAAATGTACTTACTGTCTCATTATTTTTACTCTTCTAAGCACACACTCTTGTTGAAGAATAAAATTTGCCTTTTCCAGACACTTCAGTTGGAATGGTGGTTTCTTTCTTTGAAACTTATTTCTAACAATCCTCTCCCCTCTTTTATTTTTAAAAAATTCTTCCCCTATTATTCCTCCCCTTCTCTTCTTTCCTTCATTCTTTTCCCCCTTCCTACCTTCCTTCCTTAATTTTCTCCCTTTCCTTTCCTTGTTGCAGTAGAGCCTTGCTACGTATCCTTGCCCAGTTTTGAACTTACTACGTAGCCTGTGATAACCTCCATCACTACACCCAGCCCTAGTGGGAGATTTCAAGTAACTCCTCAGTAGCAGAAATGTCTTACAGCCCAGATAGTTTGATTCATGACTTCTGTTTTCACAGCCATTTTACCTATTTATATGACAAACTAGGAGTCCTGAACATTAGTGTTTTGTAGCTGTCAAATGCCTGCAGAATGCATTTTACAAATACTTGGTTTCTTTTAAAAATTATTGTTTTGTTATTTCCATCCAGGGACTCATAATGTTTGGGAGGATGGCCTTGAACTTGGATCCTTTTGCCTCCACCTTCTGAATGATGGAAGACAAGTATACAGCACCATGCCTGCTTTATATTATACTGGAGATTAAACCCAGGGCTTCATGCATATTTGACACTCTATCAATTAAACTACAGCATTAGCACCATTCCACAGATATTTCTTGATACCTTCCATGGAATACTATGACTACCTTTAGGGCTGTAGCAAGAAAGAAAATAGCTCTTGCTTTACATTTGACATCTGCTCTCTTTCTGCTTAGCATGTAAAATAGGCCCTTCCTTATGGTGGCACTTGATTGGGTGGGGAGATGGAGAATGTGGAGCTCTTTATGTCCTGAGTTACGTTTGAGTTGAGGCCCTGGTCAGACTTCTTGATGGCTACATCAGTCACGCAGTCTGGGCTCCTCACTGTCTCCCAGAGAATGGGGAACAATACCTCCTCTGATGAGAAGCCTACCAAAGGGAATATACCTTCTTACTTTACATCATTCCTCTGGAGTATAACAACAGCAGTTGTATTTCTTCCATAGGCAATAGAAGCCCTCAAGGAAATTAAATCAAGGTATAAGTTAAAGATGGGGGAAGTAGTTGTAGCTCCCCCACCTAAACTTATCATCAAAGATGGGATTGGGGCCAGAAAAATGACTCCATGGGTAAAAGCACCTAACACCAAGACTAATGACCTGAGTTCAATCCCTGTGACTCACATAGTAGGAGAGAAATGAGCCCTCCAAGTTGTCTTCTGACTCCACACACAATCTGTGGCATGTTTGCATTCATACACACTCATCATATTCTCTCTCTCTCTCTCTCTCTCTCTCTCTCTCTCTCTCTCTCTCTCTCCCCATACATACACACACAAATAATTTTTTAAAGATGAGTTCATGTCAACATAACCCAAATGATGATGACTCGTGTGTGTGTGTGTGTGTGTGTGTGTGTGTGTGTGTGTAGTGGGATGGGGCAGGAAATCTGTAAAGAGATGGAAACTAGAAGACAAACTCTGGGCAGACTTAACCATGCATGTACCCCAAGCCACATGCCTCAGATCCAAGTTGACAAGGAAAGGTTGAAAAGGAAAGGTAGGTTTCTTGTACAGTGTTTCATTCCAGCAGGGACTGCCAAGGAATCCCAGGGGCTAAACCATGTGTCACCTACCTTTATTTGGGAAATTATTGCTCACCAGACACTTGTCAAAAGAAAGCATTCATTGTTTCCTAGACCTCTTTGGCTCCTGATAAATATCCTCTTAGATTCTTTGGTTTTTTTTTTTCCCTTGCTTACTTAGAGCTCAGTTCCTGCATAAAATAAATGGACTGACTAACATTCCAGTTGAGCCAGTGAATTCCATGATAGATTTTGTCAGGAGCCCAAAAAGTTGGTGTACAAACATAATTTTCCTTGCAGGTAAGATAGGGACACAAAAATAAAATCACTTAATATTTGTTGGGTCTTGTTTGGAAATCTGAACAGTAAGACTGACATGTAATCCAACAGTCACACCTGGGTATTTATCATAGAAATGAAAATTTAGGTTTACCGGAATTCCTGCGCAGACAACCCAAACCATCACCCTAACAATGCAATGGCTCTGCTTTGTTGAGCACAAAGCAGTGAGTATAAACAGAAGATGAAAGGATGGAGGAATGTTAAGTGAGTTGGAGATATTTACAAAGCAACAGTCTCACCTGGAGTATGGCTTTGTTATTGGGGGAGCCTGTGACTATTCCTATAGGAAAGCACGTATCAGAATTTTGGTACATTTGTAAGCATGTTTAGTTTAAGGTGCATATTTCTGACCTTGCTTGGGTCAAGGTCATAGACCACGTGTTTTAAAAAGAAATATGATAGGTATCAGTGACAGGCTCAATTCATGAACCAACTTTATCCTGGGTTGCCTAAAAAAGTGAGGCAAAGTGATTTGCAAGTTTCTCCAAAGCATTTAAATTGAAACAAATAGAGCAACTTTAAAGAAACTTTTAGATTTTTTTCTTTTTCTTATTTACTTAATTTTTTATTTTATACATTCTACCTTCACACGTGTTCTATGTGCATGTCTAGTGCATGAGAAGACCAGAAGAGGGCACTGAACCACAGTTGTGAGCCATCATGTGAGTGCTGGGAACCAAACCCAGGTCCTCTGGAAGAGCAGCAAGTGCTCTTAAATTCTGGGCCATCTTACCAGTCCTTTGTTTGTTTGTTTATTTTTTTAGTTAGTTGAGTCTCACTCTTATCTCCTTGGATGGCATGAAGCTCACTACACAACATAGGCTGGCCTTGAACTCTCAACATTCCTTTTGACTCAGCTTACCAAGTGCTGAGATTCTATGCATCCTTATCATGAGTGAATCATATTGTTTCTCCCCTGCAAGATGTCCACGATGCTTACCAGCTAATACTGTTAGCTCTGATATCTTCAGGGGCCACTGGTGGTATCTATCTGTACAGTGTGGAGTATGAGTTATCAATAAAAAGTGCACACTATCTAGTGATACTTGAGACAGCTTATTCAAGAAACCACGATGAGTGGAGCAAGGCAGTTCCCAAAGGACTAGAATTGTGCTGTCCTTATAGAATATACCTTTGTGTTGTGTTTGTGTATGTGTGGGGTGTGAGTGTGTATATGTATGTATGTATGTGTGTGTGTGTGTGTGTGTGTGTGTATTACAAGTCTATGATCACTGTAGGATGTCATAGAAATACATATCAAGACTAACCCATTTCATGAGTAGGTAAGAAAAAAGACATTGTATTTAGAGGAAGGGACTGAATTACAGTTAGGACATGCCCTCTGTTTGTGAAAGATACCTTTCCTTGGGGGGAATGTGGGAACGGGCACGAAGAACTTCTTTGTGTTATTTTATGATTTCCCATGACTTTACAATTATTTTCAAGTCAGAAGCTAAAAAGACAAAAATGAAAACAAGTAAACAAGCAAACAAAAAGCATGGCACACAACTTAGCGGGCACATTGATTTATGAGAAATCATGAAGGAGGTACTTTGAACAGGTCCACCCATAGGCCCAGTGGAATGCTCGTGAAGCACCTTTTGAGCTTCTGTCAGGAAAGGACCGGCAGGCACTGTTCCGACTGTGACTGACCACAGTGGGAGCTTTGTCCAAACATTATGCTTTCACAGTGTGCCTGATCACAAAGGTGGCAAGCAGGCCTACATCAGAGCAGGATGGACCACTCCCTCTTGGTCCATGTAAATGTCAGTGCCTTCACAAAAATAAATGATAGATTTCCTTCTACTTTCTCTTTACTTTAAATTTTGTTTTATTTTATATTTATTTAATTTACTAGTTTGGAATAACTTTGGGGGGGGGGGCATGTGCTCTTCTTCGACCTTGTGTATCCCAGGGATCAGACTTAGGTCATTAGGCTTGACAGCAACTGCCTTTACCTGCTGAGCCATCACACATGCCCTGGCTGTTGCTGTTGTTGTTGTTGCTGCTGCTGCTGCTGCTGCTGTTGTTGTTGTTGTAGTTGTTATTGTTGTTGTTGTTCTTCTTCTTCTTCTTCATGTGTGTGTGTGTGTGTGTGTGTGTGTGTGTGTGTATGTGTGTTTGAGATAGTGTATCAAGTACCCTAGGCTAGCCTTGAACACTCCTTGTAGCCAAGGATTTTTTGAATTTTTGAATTTCTTGGTCTCACTTATGTGTCCAGAGTTCTGGGGTTACAGATATGCAGCATTACTTCTGGTTTATAAGATGCTGAGGACAGACCCCAGGGCTTCATGCATACTAGACAAGCACCCTATCAATTGAGCTGCATTCTCAACCTCCATTTTTTTTCTTTAGAGGCACAAAATTCTTAAGGGTTGGTATGTGCCCCCAAGCCCATAGTCTCTAGACACTGACTTCTGTGCATCTTAGTTCAGAGGCAGCATCTGGCCTGCCCTTCTCTGAGACTGCAGGGACACAAATGCTGCTTCTGAACTCTCACTGAATAATTAATTTCTGTTTTAAATAATTTATCAACCTTGGCCTGTATAATTGCTTGAAGCAAAGAATTAATTTGGTTGGATTCTTTTCTCTTTATTTGCTTTGATCAAGGACTGGGCATGGTGGAGGGATACAAAGTTGACCTACCTACTTCTAACTGGGATTTCACCCCAGTAACACCTAATCAAGTGTGGCAACAGGACCTCCTGTTTCTGCTCCTGCTCTGGATAACACAAATTGTGTTCTCAACTCAATCCTCCAATTCCTTCTTCAGCAATGGCTCATTGCTACAGGATATTTGGTGGTAAGATCCAATTTGTAGATAATTGAAATGGAGGGGGAAGGTAGATAGATATGGCTCAGTGGTGGATCACAGGAGTGCAAAGCCATGGAGTCCATCCTCAGCTTGCAAAAACCAATCCCCAATCCTCAGTTTAGAGCAAAGGAACATGGACTATAAGGAGCCTACTGTCTGATTTTTATAAATAAAACTTTATTGACATCTACTCATGCTCATTTGTATAACATATTGCCTCTGTTGGCTTTAAGCTACCAGGGCAGATTTAGGTAGCTGAGGCACAGGTTGCATGTGTAACAAACAGGAGAATGAATATACAATAACCCTGCTCTGCTGTTTGAGAGTGAATGCTCCTGTGTCTGTGTACATGCTATGGGATATGTGTTGAGATCAGGTGTCAGGATTTTGTTTGTCTGGGGGTGGGGGGAAGTTGTTTCTTCTTTTGTTTTGAGACAGGGTCTCTCTACTTAGTTATGTCTGTCCTGGAATTCACTATGTAGACTTGGCTGGCCTTGAACCCAGAGATCTGCATGTCTCTGCCTAATCTGCTGGGATTAAAGGTGTATGCCACGATGCCTGATGCCTGGCAGTTCTTGACATCCATCTTTTGAGACAAGATCTCTTATTGTTCACCACTGTGTATGTCAGGCTAGTTGGCATGTGAGTTTCCAAGATTTCTTCCATGTCTTTCTAACACAGGATATCTGGAACTGTAGATGCGCCTGGCACCATATTTAAATTTTATGTGGGTTCTGAGGCTCTAAACTCATCTACTCATGCTGTGGAACAAGTGCTGTGCCCATCTCTCAAGCATTGCTCCTGCCCCTTTATACAAAAGGTTTGCAAAACCCTATTTTAAGTTGCTATTCAATCAGGTGTCATTTCCAAGCTAAGGCTGTGGAAGAATACATGGAGAGAAAAGAATGCTTTTCTTTGTTCATTGCTATCCAAGGGTGAGTAGTGCAGGAAAAGAAATAAAGACAGCTAGCCAAAGCTTTCCAATCCCACCTGGACCCTGAACCTTTGATTATTTACAATGAGGATCAGCTCCTGCAAAAATTAAATTTTTAATTGAATCAAGGTTGGAGTTAGAAGAAAGGTTTAAGCTCACATTCCCTGACTCCTATTGTATGTGGTATGCCTGGAACCTGCCATTTTCATGGCTGATAAAAAGTAGTAATTCTTGCTTCCCTAATGTTTTTTGTTTTGTTTAAGGCAAGATTTCTCTGTCTGACAACCCTGGCTGTCCTGGAACTCACTCTGTAGACCAGGCTGGCCTCAAACTCAGAGATCAGCCTGTCTCTGCCTTTCTAGTGCTGGGACTAAAGGTGTGCACCACCACCATTTGGCTCCCTGCTGGGTTTTTAGAGACCCCCCCCTCTTCTGTGGAGCTAAACAATATTCAGTTGTTTTATGTATTAATTGTAAACAAGCCATGATGACTTTTAACTTTTGATCTTTCTGCTTCCACTTCCTGAGTGCTAGAATTACAGGTGTGTGCTGCTTTGCCCAGTTTTATTAAGTACTAGGGATAGAAGATATGGCTGTGTCCATTCTTAGCAAATACTCTACCAGCTGAGCTACATCCTCAGCTCTGTAAATGTCTTGTTTCTTACAATTAATTCTATGCAATGACTTTATCTTGCAAGATCTGTGACCACATTTTCATGGTAATACTTTGTGGCCTTACCTCCACCTTTAGAAATTTTGTTTGGGTTTTATATTTTAAGGTTTTTGTTGTTTGTTTGTTTTTGAGACAGGGTCTCAGTATGCAGCCCTAACTAGCCTAGATCTTCTATGTGGAGCAGGCAGTCCTCAGACTCACAAAGATCCTACCTCTGCATTTCAAAAGCTAGGACTAAAGGCAGGCACCACCATGCCTGGCTCCATCTCTTGTTTTGACAGTGTCTTACCACATAGCCCAGGCTAACCTTAAACTCCCAATCCTGCCTCAGCAGTTTAAGTGCTGGGATTGCAAGCATGTGCCACCATCCAGCTTCTTTTTCTACTCTATAATAATTTCATTTAAAATATTCTTTTTTCATTTGCTAAGCATTACTTTTTTTTTAAAATTTGATATTTGCTTTATTTACATTTCAAATGTTATCCCTTTTCCTCCTTACCTCTCTGAAAACCCCCTATCACATCCCCCCTCCCCCTGCTCACCAATGCCCCCACACACACATTCCTGCTTCCCTGACCTAGCATTCCCCTACACTGGGGCATTGATCCTTCATAGAACCAACGGCTTCTCCTCTCACTGATGTCTGACAAGGCCATCCTCTGCCATGGGTCCCTCAATATGTAGTCTTTGGTTGGTGGTTTAGTCCCTGGGAGTTCTGGGGGTACTGGTTGGCTCATAATATTGCTCTTCCTATTAGGCTACAAACCTCTTCAGCTCTTTGGGTCCTTTATCTAGCTCCTCCATTGGGGACTTATGCACAGTCCATTGGTTGACTGTGAGCCATGGGTATTTTGATCCACTTTCCAATAAGGATCAAAGTCTCCATACTTTGGTCTTCCTTCTTGAACTTCATGTGGTCTGTGAATTGTATCTTGAGTATTCCAAGCTTCTGGGCTAATATCCACTTATCAGTAAGTGCACACCGTGTGTCTTCTTTTGTGATTGGGTTACCTCACTCAGGATGACACTTTCTGCTTCCATCTATTTGCCTAAGAATTTCATGAATTCATTGTTTTTAATAGCTGAATAGTACTCCATTGTGTATATATACCACAATTTCTTTATCCATTCCTCTGTTGAAGGACACCTGGGTTCTTTCCAGCTTCTGGCTATTATAAATAAGGCTGCTATGAACATAGTGGAGCATATGTCCTTATTGCATGTTGGAGCATGTTCTGGATATATGCGCAGGAGTGGTATAGCTGGGTCCTCAGGTACCTCTATGTCCAATTTTCTGAGGAACCACCATACTGATTTCCAGAGTGGTTGTACCAGCTTGCAATCCTACCAACAATGTAGGAGTATTCTTCTTCTTCCACATCCTTGCCAGCATCTGCTGACAATTGAGTTTTGATCTTAGCCATTCTGACTGGTGTGAGGTGGAATCTCAGATTTGTTTTGATTTGCATTTCCCTGATGACTAAGGATGTTGAACATTTCTATAGATGCTTCTCAACCATTTGAGTTTCCTCAGTTGAGATTCTCTGTTTAGCTCTGTTCCCCAAGCATGTGCCACCATCCACCTTCTTTTTCTACTCTATAATAATTTCATTTAAAATATTCTTTAAAAAGATTAGTATTTGAACTATGGAGATGGTTCAGTGGGTAAGAGTGTCCTAAAAGTGTAAGGGATCAGGTTTCCAGTATCCCGTTCAAGGACGTGTAGCCAATGACCTAACTTCCTCCTACCAGCCTCTATCAACCTCTGGAATCTTTTGCTATTTCCCAATGGCACCCAGTCTGGGCTGTCTGAATATAAGGCTTTGAGAGGATATTTAAGAGCCAAACTCTAGCACTTTGCTACTTTGTGCTTTTGAAATAGGATTGGGAAGTCTTGTGATGATAAAAGCCATGTTCTTTGTCCTCCTTGGCACCTGTGATTAACAGAAAAGCAAGCTTGGTGTATATTTGAAAATTCTCGAGGACCTCTTTGTAAGAATGCCTTCCGAGAGCTAACACTGTAGCAGGAGGCCTGGATGACAAAACTAATATCTCTCGCATCTTAGAGCAGTCCACTGCGTAGACAGTGTGGACATGCATTAGGGTTTTGACCGTCACCAAACAAAAGGAAGCGAAAGGCTGAGATGGTCAATCACTCTGCCCTAGTTTAAGAAGTTACATCAAGAAATTGTTGTGCAGGGCTGGAGAGATGGCTCAGCAGTTAAGAGCACTGACTGCTCTTCCAGAGGTCCTGAGTTCAAATCCCAGCAACCACATGGTGGCTCACAACCATCTGTAATGAGATCTGATGCCCTCTTCTGGTGTGTCTGAAGACGGTGACAATGTACTTATAATAAATAAATAAATAAATCTTTAAAAAAAAAAGAAATTGTTGTGCAAAAAAAAAAAAAAAGAAGAAGAAATTGTTGTGCATTCGTGTTAGAAATGGAGATGATGTGCCTAAAGTCTGGGCAGCAAAGCAGGACAAAGAGCAGACTTCCTAAGCCCCTTCTGAAACCAAGCTGGGTTGGTTTTTTATCATTTATCTATTATATATGACACTGACTTTCCCATCTGTTATAATAGAAGCTAACCATGCTTAGGAAGAAAAAACTCTATGAGAGATACTAAGAGAGTAATTTCATCTCTAAGCTTGTACATTAAGTTTTAATGTCAACAGCGAATAATTCTGACATTCAAATTTCATTTGCACTCCTAGAAAGATATATCTTCCCTGCAGGGGATACGATCTTTTTTTTTCCCCAGTGACAAATGATGTCTGTACGATTTTCTTCCAAAACTCATTTATTCTATAAGATGGAGAAGGCCATAATGAATTTGCAGGGGAAACTGAAACAGCCTCTCCCTCTTGTAAGAGATAAAGATGGAGATGCATGAAAGGAGAAGGAGAGGGCCTAGGGAGATGGCTCAATAAGTAGCAGTACTTGCTTTGGAAGGGTGAGGACTTGAGTTCAAATCCTCAGCATTTGGACCACATCTGACCTGGACTCAGAAAGGTGATATCCACTTACCTGGGTATACAAACCACACTTAAGGGCAGGTCTCATGCTCAAAAGTAAATGGTCAACACAAAAAGAACTTGAAGGTCGTTTTGTAGATTTTTTTTTCTTTTCTTCATAATGTTTTGTCTGGGCTTTTATCCCGTTACTGGTTGTTTGCTTGTATATCATGGTGTCCAGTTTTAAGATTTTATGGTTCTCTCTCTCTGTGTGTGTGTGTGTGTGTGTGTGTGTGTGTGTGTGCACGTACGCCTGCATGCGTGTATATGCATGCATTTCTTGTGCTCTTTTGTTGTTTCTTCCCTACCCCCTTTTTTGTTTAGTTGTCCTTTTTATTGACCTGACTGTTTCCTTAAGAGAGAAAAAAAGCATGGATTTGGAAGGGTAGGGAACTGGAATGATCTGGGAGGATATGAGGGATGAAGAATCATGATCAGAATATATGAAAATAATTTTATTTTTAATATAATAATAGAAAAATCCCAGCACCCATTTTAAAAGCAGCATGTGGTTGGGTTGTCCAATCACCTGTAACTCAAGAGCTAAGAGGTAGTGGAAAGGAAGGATCTATGGGACCTGCTGTTCACCAGCCTAGCACAAGGTTCAGGTAGAGACTCTATCTCAAAGGGATAATGGGAGAATTATGGAACAGGATCCCGAACATTCTCTCTTGACCTCTGAAAACATACTTGGCTACATATATTAACACAAAAATACATATACACCAAACATACAGTATTCTTCCTCACTCTCACTCACACACACACACACACACACACACACACACACAAACACACATCATGCACATACACTCACATATACCACACACACATATATGAATTCACTGCGCATATACACATGCACACATATTTGCATACACCTTAATGTGTTCCCATTATCATACTCAGATTCATACGCATACAGATACACCATACACACATACCATATACATGCTCAAGTACAACAAACACACACACACACACACACACACACACTGAGGGAAGAAAGAAAGAAAGAAAGAAAGAAAGAAAGAAAGAAAGAAAGAAAGAAAGAAAGAAAGAAAGAAAGAAAGAAGCAGAGAACTTTCTTTCCCTTCTCCAGTGAGGATCAATATTTAATCTTTTCTGCCTGAGAACTCTGGCCCAGCTAATCAGGTGACAGAGACTGCAATGTGGCAATCCAGATTTACTCTCTATTGTTCTTTCTTTCTTTCTTTTTTTTTTTTTCAGACGAAGATATTTTCAGCAGGGTTAGATGTCTCTTTGTACAAAGTGATTTAACAGTGACATTATTACATTTGTGACCCAAGTAGAAATAAATGCCTCTTCTCAGAAAGTCTTCTACATGCATATATATGTAATGGGGCTGTGTGAGAGGTCAGAAGACAATTTTCAGGAATCTGTTCCCTCCTTCCACTGTATGATCGGAAGTTCAGATTCAGACTGTCAGGGTCGGTAGCCGGCACCCTTACTCTCAATCTATCATACAACCTCTCTCCCTCTCCTTTTTAAATACCTCTTAATTGTATATAAATTGATGCCTGTAAGTTGCTATAACTTATGCCCATGGGTTCGACAAAGCTCATTTTAGAATTTAGGAGAAAAATGTCTGTGAGTAAGTGCAGAAAAAAAAAATAAGCTAAATAGCTCTTACACTACCTTGTAAAATTAGTATTTGTGGGTGAGTGCATGTGTGCTTGTGTGCGTGTGTTCATGTGTGCATGTGTATGTATATGGGAAGGACAGAAAGCAACATCATGTGTCATTCATTCCTCAGAAGCATCCACTTTGTTTTGAGACAGTCTTTCACTGAGACCTGGAACTTACCAATTATGTTTGGTTGGTGTGACAGCAATTCCCCAGGGACTCCCTTCTCTCCTTCTCTCCAGGGCTGGATTACAAGCATGCGCCATGATACTTGACACGCTGGGTTACACGCGTGTACCATGATGCTGGACATTTTAGTTGGCTGCCAAGAGTAGAACTCAGGTCCTCATGCGTGAACAGCAAGTACTTTACTGACTGAGTTATCTTTTCAGCCCTTAATTATGGTTATTTAAAATACTAATCAACTGATGCGTTCATCACACCTCAACTGAGCTTGAAGTTTGGGTTTTGTTTTATTTTGTTTTGTTTTTTCAAAAGTACATCTGAGACCTGGTTTGAGCACAGTGGCTTATGTGTGGTCTAACCCCAAACTTTTCCCCATAAGACAGCGTAGCGGAGGCAGTGGTGAAGAGGGTGTTACAAAACTGTGACTGCTGTGGCTAGCTGTATGCTTAGTCTTCCCGGGGTCCACTTGGAAAAGGCATAGAACTCCACTGGCAGTGAGCTCAGCTATTGATACTCTGCTCCTAGGAACTATTTGCTCAGTGTGCTTTGCCCTATGGCTGTTGGGCACACAGCTGACCTTGCTCCTTTGGTGTGAAAGATGAGTGGAGAGGAAATATTGACAGAACTCAAGAGCATCAACTGCAGCACAGACTGTTTGCAGAAGAGTGACAAGCAAGGAATACTTCCTTGTGGCTCTTTCAGGGCACAGATGATCAATGCTTTGAGGGGTAAAAGCTAAAACTGGAGTTGCAGCAGAAACAGCAGGGTGCGGTAGTATATCCTAATAATCCCAGCACTCAGGAGGCAGAGGCAGGAAGATCATACAAATGTAGCAAGACTTGCTTTTAAAACCCAAAGGGCTAGGGATATGGTTCAGCAGTATGGCACTTGGCATATATAGGCAAGGCCTTGGACAATAGAAATATTTTTATGCCTACCATTTTATCTGTATAATTTTCCATGAAATAGTCAATTTTAATGTGTTTTTTATGTATTTCTTGAATTTTATCAGAAATATTTTCCTTGTAGATCTTCAGTTTTATCAGAAAATGTTTATAATTCCACTTTCAATCCACTTAGAAATGTTTTTATGCCTACCATTTTATCTATAATTTTCCATGATAATCTTCAATTTTAACATGTTATTCTATATTTTTCTACAATTTTATCAGAAATATTGTCCACATAAATCTTAAATTCTGTCATAAAATGTTTCTACTTCCTTTTTCAATTAATTTAGCATTGTTTTTATGTCTACCATTTTACTCTTTAATTTTCCATGAAAATTGTCAATTTTAATGTGTTTTTCTATATATTTCTGCAATTTTGTCAGTAACATTTTCCATGTAAATCTTCAATTTTATCATAAAATGTTTTTACTTCCTTTTTCAACAAAAATAAGAAGATTAAACTCCAAAAAAATGACTATGTATTGGCAGGACTGGCCACATGATTACAGAGTCCAAACACAAATTTAAATTCAGAGTCTCTTTTCAAAGAATAGGAAACAACGTGAGGTACACAGACCAGGTGGGTGAGAACCTCAAGTCTGCCACACAGCAAATTGGACTTGGAATGTGCCTGTGGACCATGAACCTACACTGGATGGTGAGAGAGCCTGGTTTTGTTTAGTGGGTATCTTTTCAAGATTTATGCTAGGGTTTCTTAAAAGGGTAAACTGAGTCCTGAAATGCTAGCTTTTCATTTACCATAGGTCTTGACTACTCTAATCTTAGAATGTTCAGGTGATATAGAAGAAGGCTGAGCAAACTTGTTCTGTCAAGAGCTGGGTAGGAAGTGTGTTCATCTTTGTAGCCTGACAGGCTTCTGTGCCATCTGTATCACTTGCAGACAGTTTATAAACAATAAGGCCTAGTTGTGTTCTGATTCTGATATAATTTTCCTTAAGGTTGAAGATGCTGGCATGCCGTATAATTTTTCCTGTATCATGAAATGACCTTCTTCTCTTTTTTCTTAAGACAAGAGTCTCTCGCTTCAAGCTCAAGCTGACCTTAAAGTTTTCATTCTCTTGTCTCATCCTGTCAAGTGATGGGATTATATGTCCATAACACCATACTCAGCTTCCTTTGGCATCTTTGGTTTGCATTGAAGTCTCGTGTATGGCAGACTGGTGTCACATGTATGTCAGGCTGGCCTTGGACTTGCTATCTAGCCAAGGATAACCTTGAACTTCTGGTCTTCCAATTTCCCCCTCCCAATTTCTGAATTTACAGGGGAGTGCTGCCACATTTAGTTTATGCAGTGCTGGGTGGGGATTGAACCCAGAGCCTCCAGCATGTTATCCAACTACTCTACCAATTGAGGCATATATACAGCATTTTCTGTTTAAAAATTAAAATTATGAATATTTGCATGTGTGTGTGTCTAGGTGTGGTGTATGTGTATGTGTGTGTGTGTGTGTGTCTGTGTGTGTTAGTATGTGCACATGAGTCCAACTGTCCACAGAGGCCAGAAAAGAGTGTCCTCAGAAGCTGGAGTTACAGGCAGTTATGAGCTGCTGATGTAGGTGCTGGCAACTGAGCTCAGATTTTCTGCAAGAACTGTACATGCTCTGAACTGCTGAGCTATCTCTCCAGACCCTGCTTTGATTTTATGTTGAGAGAGAGAGAGAGAGAGAGAGAGAGAGAGAGAGAGAGAAAGAGAGAGAGAGAGAGAGAGAGAGAGAGAGAGAGAGAGAGAGAGAGAGAGAGAGAGAGAGAGAGAGAGACCAAGGATAGTCTTGAATTCCCTATAAAGTGACCTGAACTCCTGATCCTTCTGCCTCTGCTTCCTAAGTATTAGGATTATAGGCATGTACCACCATGCCCAGGTTCCTTCTGATTTTGTTAAATGGAAAAAATAACTCATAGCTCATGAATGCTAGAAATAGAGGGCTAGAGCTGGCTGAAAGCTAGCTAAGCACCAGGCATTCATCACTGGCTGCTTCCTGACTATGAGAACAAAGTAATGACCTGTCTGGTGTTCCTGCTGTCATGCCTTCTTACATGTGAACCAAAACAAACCCTCCCTTCCTTAAATTGCTTTGTTAGGTGTTTTGTGACATCAACAAGAAGAGCAACTAGTATGGCAAGAGATTTGGGCACATGATAAAAGGTGAGTTTTATGATTCAAGAGCTCATGTTGGGCAATGATCCATTTTGGCTTGACTAGTTAGATTTCATTGTTTCTGGGCTAAACGGCTTAAGCCAAAGACTCTAATGTCTTGATTTCCTTGGCCTAAAGATACAAGAGAAGAATCTGGAAGTCTCTAGAATATGCTGTGACTATCTCCCACACAATCAGCCAGGAGACATAGCTTCCACATGTGTTCTTTTAACTCAAGTAGGGAAAAAACACTATGAACCCCAGTACACAGACACACACACACACACACACACACACACAGACATACACACACGCATTTCCAACATTGGTACGTTTTCTATTTCAGATGTTTAACATGTTTTGATTTAATAGAAGACACTAAAATGTCCTAAATTTAAATCTGGGAATGCCTAGGTGAGAAAAACTATCCTTAAAACATTCAGCCGTGATATATTTAAACACAAAACATATAACCATATAGACAACCTCTGCCATTTATTTTAGCAATGATCTTAACAAGTTATGCTATTTTTACAGATAACCCAGATATTAACATGTATGTACACAAACGCACTGTATAACTTTCCCAACTCTCTACCAAATTCAAGACACACCTCCCCAGTTTTGTATTTCCAAAATCCAAGTTATTCCCTGAGGTCAAACATATCCCCACCCCCTGTCACATTCATACACATGCATGAACAGGTGCATGCACACATGTGTGATCATGTAGAGGTCAGAAGAAGACATCAGGTGTCCTATTATGTCACTCTCTGCCTAATTATTCATATGTACCTTCTCTTTAATGAGCATGAAGCTAGAATGATAATCACAGTGTGTTTGTCTTTACTTCACACAGCTCTAGGGATATACACAGGTCTACAACCATGGCCAGCTTTCTACGTGGCATTGAGGACTTAAGCTTAAACCCTCATGCTTACACAGTAATCTTTCTTATCCACTGAACCATTTCTCCAGTTCAAACACTGTCTGTTTTGCAGCAATATACTTAGATATCACCCCACCCTGGGACAACTAGTTCCAGCAGATCTAGGCATATCCTCTCCTACTGAGGCCCAATCAGGCAGTTCAAATAGGTGGGAAGGTGATCCAATGGCAGGGAACAGAGACCAAGATAGCCCCTGTTCTACTTGCTAGGGGACCCACATGAAGACCAAACTGCACGTTTGCTACAAATGTGTAAGGTGTCTAGGCCCAGCTTCTGCATGCTCCCTGGTTGGTGGCACAGGTTCTATGAGTCCCCACGCCCCAGGTTAGTTGACTCTGTGGGTCTTCTTGTGGTGTCCTTGACCCCTCCAGGTAGCTCAATTTTATCCCCCACTCTTCCACAAGATTCTCCTGGTTCTGCCTGAGGTTTAGCTGTAGGTCTCTGCATTTGTTTCCATCCACTGCTGGATGAAAACTCTCAGGAGTCAGTTATGCTAGGTTCCTTTCTGCAAGTATAATGGATATCATTAATAGTGTCAGGGATTGGCTCTCTCACATAGGATGGGTCTCATTGAATGGCTGTTCCCTCAGTCTCTGCTCCATCTTTATCCCTGCACATCTTGTAGGCAGGAAGAATTTTGGGTAGAAGGTTTTGTGGGTGGGTTGATGTCCCCTCCCTCTTCTGAAGTCTTCACTTAGAAAATAATTCTTTTTTTTTTCCAAAACGGGGTTTCTCTGTGTAGCTCTGGCTGTCCTGGAACTCACTATGTAGACTAGCCTGGTCTTGAACTCACAGAGATACACCTGCCTCTGCCTCCCAAGTGCTGAGATTAAAGGTGTGTGCCACCACTGCCTGTTTTTTTAAAACTTGCTGACTGAAGAACATATAATTTATGATTTGTGTTTTGTTGGTGCTTACCTTAGTGTTTGAGACAGTGTCTCACTAAGTATCCCAGGTCACCCTAAAGCTCTCCCTCTTCCTGCTCCAGACCTAAATGCTGGAATTATAGCTATGAATCATCATACCTTAAAGTTGTATAATTTATCTGAAATAAAATGCATAGCTGGAGTTGGGAAGATGCTCCATTGGTAAAGTGCTTGATGAGCAAATGTGAGAACGAAAGTTTGATCCCCAGTACTCCTGTGAAAGCCTAGCATAGTGGTGCTTGTCTATAACTCTAGCAGTGGTCAAAGGGTAAGGAAAGGTTGATCCCTGGAACTCCCTGGATGGCCAATCTAGTTGAATAGGTGAGTTACAGGTTCAGTGAGAGTCTTTGAGTCAAAAACAAGTGGAGAATGACTGAAAGACATACAGTGTCAATCTCTAGCCTTCATATACATGTGCACATATGTAAATCTGCACACACATGCACATAGACACAAATATGTACACCCATGCACCACTACACTCTAGGCACCTTACTGGGCATGTTTTGACAAAGGTCCACACTTCTGTCACCTGTCTGTTAATCTAGACTCTTTGAGCAAACATCAATTTGAAATTCCACTGACAATAAAAGCACTATGCTGACTAATGTGATGGGCCCTGCAGATTCTGAATCTGTTTGCCTAGTTTGGTTATTGCTACTAGAATCCTCATGACTGCCCATGCCTAAAGGCCAAAGCCTTTTTTGTCATAGCCTTCCCCTTTCATCAATGTATCATTGCTCTTCCAAGCAAACTTCAGAGCATGCATATTTGAAGCAGGAGCTCTGCTTGTTATATTGCAATGCTAGGGAATGCTAGCACTCTAAGCAAACCTACTGGTCTCTTTTCATATCCCAGCCATCATGATTCGACTGTTGTTCCTACCTATGGATCTGATGTTGCAACCCTTTGTGCTTGTAGGTACCTGATGTAGAACTCGTTTCCTCTATAAGGATAGTACCAGCTCTTAACTGCTGAGCTGTCTCTCCAGCCTTTCCACTATTATTTTATGGTTTGTTGTATTTATATAATCAGTTAACTTTGCACCCACTGCTTGTATTCCTAGGTACTTTGTTTGTTCTGCCTACATTGTTAGCTGCTTTAGCTCCATGTACTGGAGGGGTTGGTGTCATGGAAATAAGGGATAGAATGTTTTTCCAGGAAGAAAGGCAGTATTTGTGCTACTGTGTTTGCTCCTTTTGTTTTCACATTATGAATGCATGAGTGATCATGGTTCTTTCTGTACATGGACTGCTAGGAATACAGAGCTCTCCCTTAGTAAGTAAATGTCGCTTATATGTTGAATCGTGGTAATGGTTGTGTCTTGTATTTCTTCTTTATTATGGCCTATGCTTCTTTGTCTCTCTGTCTCTCTGTCTCTCATCTCTGTCTCTGTCTGTCTCTGTCTCTCTGTTTCTTTCTCTGTGTGTATGTGCATGTGTGTATGTTTTGTTTTTATATTGGTACATGTGGAAATTACGTGTGTGTGTGTGTGTGTGTGTTTGTGTGTCTATGTGTCTATGTGTGTGGTGTGTGAATGTGGAGCCCAGAGGACAACATCAGGGATCAACTTTGGGAACATCACTCACTTCCCAAAGTCTCAATCTAACTGGAGTTTGCTAATTAGGTTAGAATGGTTAGCCAGGGAGCCACTAGGTTTGTCTTGTCTCAGCCTTCCCAGTACTGGAATTACAGAAGTGTGCCACCCTGCCCTAATGCACTGATCAATTTGTCTAATGAATCAGCTCATAGATTTTATTGGGATGTATCATAGAAAAAAACAAGTTATTCAAGGACAGATGTCTTTTAATTCATCTTTATTTTATCTTCCTGTCATTTAACACAGACTTTGGCACACAGTAGGAGCTCTTTATGTGCTGAATTTCATTGAAAATATAAAATAAAGAGGGGGCTAAAGGTTCCACACTGTCTGTGGATGTTATAAACTTGTTTTAATGTAGAATTATTATTACATTATTACATTACATGGGCTTTGCACAATTGTGGAGAAAGAGGAGAAATTTATTTTGGATTTTCTGAAGTGCTGTTTCATTCAGAACATCATGAGTTTGTGAGAGCCTGCCAAAGAAATTATGGCTAGGAGCACTGGAGCTTGTGAGACTGGAATCAGTGAGCATCTTGGGAAATGCTGTGCTTCTGGAGATCTGTCTAAAGGCTGTCGTCACTGCCACAACAGATGGAATAGACAAAATAAAATTAATGATTCTTTACCTTCCTCTTTCCGTGTTGGCCTCAATCTCATTGTGTAGAAACTCAGGATTTATACATTCTTGGAAAAGCAGGTAGCAAGAAAGAAGGGCACAGGAAAATTGAAGAGTGAGAGAGAGTGCTTGAAAATTAGTAAAAGTCCAAAGACCTGGGGATGGGAGGAGGTGATCCATTCAGATTTAGTCTGTGAAGTCATTTCTTGATGCAGAAGAAAAGAGTGTGGTCATTTTTCTGCTTTTGAAAAAGACATAGAGGTAAGGAGCCCCAGAGAGACAGAAAGTCCTGACTGTTGCCATTGTCGAATCTACTAATCACTTGCATTTCCTGTGATGAGTGGCTCTCTTTGTGCAAAATGATGATGGGTAAGAACAAGCAGATACAATGAGAGAAATACAGCAACATACCTACCATATTTTTATTTATTGATAGTATCATGTAGCTCAGGTTAGCCTTGAACTCAATATATACTCTATGATGACTCCCTGCCTTCACCTCTAAGGGGTTTGTGCTACCAAGGCCTGCATGGTGTTGCAGGTGGAATCCAGGACTTTGTGCATGCTAGGCAAACACTCTAATGACTGAATTATATCTGCTAGTCCCACTCCTGACATATTCTTAGAGGATGTCTAACCATCCTCCAATACACCCCCACCATCGTTTAGTACAACCTCCAACAATAAAAAAGAATCAGTTTCAATAGGCTGATGTGGGGGAGCTCTGAATGAGACAGACCCATATGTTGTGGTGAATGGGACATAATTAATAAATGACTTTAAATCTTTCATATTTGGACACTCTGTTGGGAATCAATGTTCATACAAGAATCTGCTGTCAGTCAGTTTCATGGCCACAAAACCAAACCAGATTCAGATATGCTGGTTCAAGGTACTGCGTCTACTCACAAAAGGAAAACAGAAGTTGCAGGATAGGCTGCCTTCTGGTCCACCAAGTGATAATTCCTGCTTCAGATGGTTGAGGATATTTTATTCGCATTTTTCCTTATGTGTTTAGAGTTTGTTCAGATATTCCTTGTTAAAAAAAAGACACTATTTTATGTTTTAAAACACAGTTAAACTGGGCAGTGGTGGCGCACACCTTTAATTCCAGCACTCAGGAGGCAGAGGCAGGTGGATCTCTGAGTTTGAGGCCAGCCTGGTCTACAGTGTAAGTTTCATGACAGTCAGGCCTATACAGAGAAACCCTGTCTCAAAAAACCAAAACCCAAAACAAACCAAAACCAAAACCAAAAAAAAAAAAAAAAAATCAAACCAAAAAATAAACAAACAAAAACACCCACTCCAAACAAACAGAAATAACAAACTGATTAAAACCCAACATTGTAGCTTTAATGAGAACTGTCTCCCATAGGTACATGTATTTAAGCACTGGGTCTCCAACTGATAGTGATGTGGAAGGTTGCAGAACCATTAGGAGTGGAGCCTCTCTTGATGAAGTGTGTCCTTGGAATATGCACTGAAGCTTAACAGCTTGACCCTGTCCTCTTTCAGCCTACTGATTACAGGTACAATGTGACTACCCACTTCATGCCCCATTGCCACGGGGACTATATTATGATTCTTATATATATAGAAAACCCAATTAGGTGTATAAGTATTTGCCTATATGAATATAAGTGTACCACTTGCATACCAGTGCTCAAGGAGGCCAAAAGAGATGATCAGATCCTCCCTGGAAGTAAAGTTACAGACAGTATTGAACTTCCAAGTGGGTGCTGTGTACCAAATCTGGGTCCTCAGCATGTGCTGAGGCTCTACCTCCTAATGGTTCTACAACACATCACCAGCTGGAGATAAAGTGCTCAACTCCTGAGTCATTACTTCAGCCCCATGTATCTCTTCTTAAACAATGACCCAAAAGAAACACTTCTCCCTTTAATTGCTAGTGTCAGAGTATTTTTTCACAGAAATGAGAAAAATAACTCATTGGCTTAGGAGAGGGGTCTGGGGACTGTTTGAATTTTCAGAATTCCCTAACCTAAAAAGACTTTCAAGTTCTGCCTTATTTCATCTTAATAGGCTAGGGCTATCACTCAGTGGTAGAGTACCTGCCAAGTACCCCATAAAGCTCCATGTTCAATTCCCTGTAAAACACACAGACACACACACACACACACACACACACACACACACACACACGCACGCACACCGCCACCACCAACACCATCAACAAAAACAGCAATAAAAATGAAAAAGACCACATTTTAAAAGAAAATTCAAAACTGGGCACGGTGATACAGGTTTGTAATCCCAAGACCCAGGATACTGAAGCAGGATTACAAGATTGTGGTAAACTAGAGCTAGACGGCAAGATCTTGTCTCAAAATTAAAAAAAAAGAAAAAAGAAAAAAGAAAATATCGAAAATTTCAGTCCTTCTCTGACAAAAGTGCTTAGCCCAAGTTATTTTTCCTGTGTGTGTGTGTGTGTGTGTGTGTGTGTGTGTGTGTGTGTGTGTACCTTGGAGTTAACACTGAAGTGAGCTAAAAGGATCTGTATGTACTATGCTGTAAGGGTCACTGTGCATCTAATACCAATGAGATAGACCCTAGATAGTACATTTGCAGTCAACTTCTAGAAACCCTCTTCTTTGTTGTCTGGTTATTACTACTACTGTTGTTGTTGTTGTTGTTACTGAAATCAGGTTTTGGGAAACACAATTGTGATCAAGATGTGTTGTAGCTCCCTGAAGATAATAGATTGGGTTAAAAATGTTTAGTGAGATTGCCAATATCAGAACCTAGGATGATCTGGAAGTAAATGAAGTGGATTCCCAACATTAGTTCCTTCGAGCATTTTCATGCTAACTTGTTCCTTCCTTTTTTCCTTTTTCTTGTCCTTTCTCTTCCCTCTCCTCCATTTCCTGCCCTCCATCACCTCCCTCTGTTCTTCCTTCTCTCTCTCTCTCTCTCTCTCTCTCTCTCTCTCTCTCTCTCTCTCCTGTGTGAGTGAGTGTGTGTGTGTGTGTGTGTGTGTGTGTGTGTACAAGTGCACCTGCACATATTTGTAGAAGCTTGAAATAAACCTCAAGTGGTACTCCTTGAGTTACCCGCATAAAATATTTTAATTAATTATTATTATTATGTATGTGATATTGTGTGGGCACACTGCCACAGCATTTGTGTGGAAGACAGAGAACAACTTCTTGAGTCAGTTATTTCCTTCCACCCTATGGGTTCCAGAGATTTGACTGTTTGCTGGGTTTAGGCAACAAGCCCGTCCGCAGATGAATCATGTCATGGACGGGCCCTACCTTAGTTTTGGAGACAGAGACCCACACAGGATTCCCAGGCTTGCAGATTAGGCTACACTAAACATTCAGTGAGCCCCAGAGATCTTCCTTTCTTCCCAATACTGTATTGCAAATGCACACCAATGTGTCAGCTTTTACCTGAGTTCTAGGGGTCCTCATACTTGTACCACAGATGTATTTCCATCTGACCTATCACCCTAATTCCCATAAACTCTTTCTGAGCTAGGAAAGTCAGTGATAAGCCCAGAACCTAAAGTAGTTTTCCACATTGGACCTAATTGACTCCTTTTTCTTGGTACCATGGAGGCATTAAGAAGCACATCTTCCAGGCTTAGTTAGAAAGATGGCCTCATGGTTCTACTTGGATTTGATGATGGTCATTTCTTTCTTAGAAGCTGCCTGCTGAGACTTGATAAGGTAGTTTTTGTAGTGATCAGTTTTCTCCTTCCCTTTTCTTTGCTTGCTTTGATCCTTAGTTTGTTTAGCAGCTATCCAAATAATAAGACTGGACAGTCATTTCTACTTAGTAATCTTGCTTTGGAATTCAACAAGTTCCCTTGTGTAGCCCTGTCAACAGGAAATCACTAAGCCTAGCAAGCAGACAGAACACACATCTAATTGTTTGCATTAAGATTGGTGCCCTTTCTGTAATAAGTAGGCTATTGAACCAGGCAGTGGTGGCACACGCCTTTAATCCCAGCACTCAGGAGGCAGAAGCATGTGGATCTTTGAGTTTAAGGCCATCCTGGTCTACAGAGTGAATGCCAGGATAGCCAGGGCTACACAGAGAAAACTTGTTTCAACAAAAAGACAAGTAGAATTTTGTCTTCTTGATGTCACTCCTCAGCCTATTCTGGGAGTGGTGGCACATGCTTTAGTCCCAGAACCATGAAGCAGAGAGGCAGGAAGATGTGTTCAAAAGGAAGACACTGGGCAGGGGCATGTGGATGGATTGACAGAGTGCTTGCTTAGTGTACATGAAGCCATAGGTTCTATTGTCAGGACTGTATAAAGCATTTGTGGTGGGTCACTCTTGTAATTAGCACTCAAGAGTTAGAGACAGGAGGATCTGAAGTTCAGGGCCAACCTCTTCCCCTTCTTTGTCTCTCTGAATTAAGATTCTGGCTAGCATACAAAGAAATGGGTTTGGTTGTGTGGTTATGTTTTGTTCCCATCTAGGACTTTGCCCCTCCCCACCCCTCTCTTGCTGTTCCTGTTTCTCCACCCATATCATCATACTTTATAAAAGTTTCTCCTTTCCCATCATCATACTTTATTCTTTGCTTCATTTTAGACCTCATGCTTCTCTCTTTTTTTTTAATTTTTTAATTTTTATTTTTTTATTATTATTTTTTTAAATTTTCTATATTTTTTATTTAAATTCCAAATGATATCCTCTTTCCTGTTTCCTCCCCCCCCCCGAAAGTCCCATAAGCCCCCTTCCCTCCCTCTGTTCTCCACTCAACCCCCTCTCGTTTCTCTGTCCTGGCGTTCCCCTACATCCAGTCTTTCCAGGACCAGGGGTCTCTCCTTCCATCTTCTTGGAAATCTATTGATATGTGAATTGCGTCTTGGGTATTCCAAGATTCTGGGTTAATATCCCCTTATCAGTGACTGCATACCATGGATGTTCTTTTGTGATTGGGTTACCTCACTAAGGATGATATTTTCCAGTTCTGACCATTTTCCTAAGAATTTCGTGAATTCATTGTTTTTAATTGCAGAGTAGTATTCCATTGTGTAAATATACCACATCTTCTGAATCCATTCCTCCGTTGAGGGACATCTGGGTTCTTTCCATCATGCTTCTCTTTATAGTTTCATTTTTACGTTCATGCCCTCCCTGCCTTTAGGTCTGCATTCTACAAAGAAGAGAAAGGATGAGATATTCAACTTTCCGAGTGTGGCTTATTTCCCTTAACATAATAACCTGTAGTTCCATTCATTTTCCTGCAAATGTCATATTCTTTTTGAGAACTGAATGAAAGCATTGTATATACTATCATATTTTATCTGTTCATCTGTGAATGGACTCTAGACTTATTTTGAGGCAGAAGCTCCCTAAGTTGACCAACCTGATATTGAACTCACCTTGTGGTTCAGGCAGACCTTGAATTTATAATCCTCCTACCTCAGACACAGGAGTCTCTGGGATGACAGGCAAGCACAACCAGGCCAGGCTGATTTTGTAACCTTTCAATACACTAATTCATGGAGCCTGGGGATAGTATGAAAGCAAAATTCTCTAGATTCCCCAAACTATTGATATGGCTCCCTCCCCAAACCCCAAGCATTAAGGCAGGAAATGAAACTAGAATATTAGCCTTATGCAGGTATGTCTTGTAACCAGTAGTAGCCCACCATCTGGCATAAATAGGTTAATGGAGTGACTGGATTCTTTTACGCTGTTCTTGCAGTTTCTCTGTAGCTTTGGAAGTCAGCTATTTTTGGCAGCTGCCTTGGTTGGCATCCCCTGCACTTTCAGATATTTATGAAAAGTGACTCCGTGCAGAGAATGCATGCTCCTGGGGTTGGTAGAGACTTGAGGCCGAGCTCCAAAGCAAACCAAGCTACACCCTATCTGCTGACCTTGATCACATTTAGGATGGGCTCTTTTGTTTCAGAATCTCCAAGGAGTCCTTCACTTTAATTAGTACATCCTCAGACCAGACAAAGATTTCTTAATAGTAACAGGCGGTGAGATGCCACCTTTCATGGGAGTTCCTTTGTGGTCTCTTGATACTTGCTTTAGCTGACTCAGAATATAGAAATGGAGAAGAAGCCAAGGGCATAGAACAAAAGAAGAAAGAAGTCCAACTGCCCCTAGATGCTGGGGAAAGACCCAAGATTTTCTTGCCCTGTGGTCTCCCTCCCTTTAGAGGCAGGAGGTCCTCCTTGCTGGAGATTGAGGTACAGACCAACAGGATACCTCTATGAAGTGTTTGAACTACAAAACTGTTCAGAGGACTCTGAATACTTACACATTGAAAAGATAGACTCTGGGGTGATAAGACGGCATAGTGAGTAAAGGTTTCTTCTGCCGAGTCCAAAGACCTGAGCTCCATCCCTTGAACCCACGTAGTAAAAGGAGTAAACTAACGCCCGCAAGATGTCCTCTGCTCTCTACACATACATATACTTAAAAAGAATATAGGCCTTTCACCACCAAGTAAATTTTAATTCCAACCCATCGCTCTGAAACGCCAGATAGATAGACTGATTTATGACCATTTTACAGAACTTCCAGAGCTCCTAAGCAGTCAACTATGCATCCCTTTCCTTTTTCTCTTCGTCTTTTGCCTTAGTGGGGGTTATTTTGCATCTAGGAATTCTGGTGCTCTTGATTTTTAGAACGAGTTCATAATTTAAATAATGAAACCAATGCATATGTTTGAGGCAATGAACTGGAGAGATAGTCCAGTGAATAAATTGTTTGTCTTGCAAACACTAGGACCTGAGTTCAGTCTCAATGTAAAAAAAAAAAAAAATAGCTACAACACTCAGAAATGTGGGCCCTGCACCTTGCCTGGCCTGCACTGTAGAGCTGGCCCCCTTGCTGTGGGGTTTACTGGTGAGCATAGGAGAGCTGGTCCTTCCACTTGTCAGTGGACTAGGCAAGGAAATGCTGTTTCCCCAGATCTCCTCATCCTGACCCTCATCCTCTGTGGCTAGTGGTAGAGCTGATCCTACCCCTCACTGGCTTCAGCACTCAGATAAAAGGCCCTGCACCTCGCCTGGGCAGAGCAGTAGAGGTGACCCTGGTGGTAAAGATGAAGGGGAGACAGCCCTGAGGGTGCAAGATCCAGGACAGTTGGCTCTGCCCCTTGTCAGTTGTGGTGTTGGGTGAACTAGCTGGGGCAATGTTAGAGGGCTCGCCCTGGTAGTGTGGTAGGGTGTAGGTGTGGGAGAGCTGTCAGGCTGACCAGCTCAGCTACCACTCAGTCCCAGATCCAGGGCTTTGAATTGACCCACCCCAACATCTGCCCTGGCTATGAACTGTGGGAGTGCATGAAGGGGCCAGTCATACAGATCCAAAGCTGCAAGATCTCCATGACACATGGCAACAACAGGATATCCAAGAGAAGTCCCAGTGAGGATCCAAGATTGATAGTGTAGCAGAAGCCAGAGGCCTTGGACCAGACCAATGACTCATTGCAATGAACAAGTAAAGAAGTATAGACAAAGGAGTGTACCATAGGACACACTGTCATATATAACAAATTCCAGAATGAGATATTTTTCCTTTTGGGGGCTGGGGGATGCAAGCGCAGAGGGCAGGTATGAAGGGACAGGGAGATGAGTGGGATTGGGGTGCATGATGTGAAAATCACAAAGAATCAATAAAAAGTCAGCTGTGGTGGCAGGCCCCTCTAATCCCAGCTCTGCATCTGTGGTGCTTGATAGCCAGCCAGTGTAGCTTAATTGGTGAGCCTCAGGTCTGAGAGAGAGGTAGCAGACAGCCTCCACATGCAGGTGCCCATGTGCATTTTCACTTGTATGAACACACATCTCACACACACACACACATACAAACACACACACATACACACACAAACACACACACACATACATACATACATACATACATACACAGAGGGGGGGGGGGTTAAGCAGAGAGAGGGCAGGGAAGAGGAAAGAGAGAGAATTTCAGAGAAGTCAGGTAAGTTGGCCAAACAGCATCCTTCAAAAAATGTTCTGACATCCCATCAATATCTGCAGGCATTACTCATCAGAACATGACAAGGTAGTCAGACACAGTGACTGGTACTGGCAATCCCAGGTACTCAGAAGGTAGAGTCAGAGGGATCATTTGCATTTGAGCCCAGATTGGGCAATACTTAAAAAAAAAAAAAGAAAAGGAAAGGAAAATAATAAAAAGCATGGGGAGATGTTTACCAGGGAAAGTGTCCACCACACAAATGTGAAACTAGCATTCAGATCAGAAGCACTCACATGAAAAACTGGGTGGGATGGTAGGTGACCTGAAATCCTAGTTAGGGAACTAGAGACAGAATGATACCTGGGGCAAGCTGCCTGGCTAGCTAGACTAGCTGAATTGTGGAGTTCTTGATTCAGCAAGAGACTCTGCTTATTAATTAAAGTGGAGAGTGGTGGAGGAAGATACCTGCTATCAACGCTTATCTTACATAGGCATTCTCTCTCTCTCTCTCTCTCTCTCTCTCTCACACACACACACACACACACCCGTACACACACAAATTAATTAAGTGAAAGACTGGAAATGTTCTGACTTCAACAAGGACAAGCTCCTTGTCATGAATCTCTTAGGTAAAGAATATATGTCTTGATAAACAGAAGTAGCAAGAAGACAGGATTTTAGACACCCAGCAATGGTAACAGCATGCAGTCTTATGCAAATTAGTCCCTCCTGCCAAAGAATGATGCTGAGCTACAGTGCAAGAATTGTGCCAAGTCAGCACATCTTTTTCAAGAATAGAACAAAAATCACATCTCATGTGGAAGGTTTCCTACGGTCAAAAACAATGTCACTTTCTAAGTAGAGGTAGGAATATGATCCCTGAGCCTAAGGCATTTATGTCTGAAGGTTTTGCTCCTATCTAGCTAGTAAGGTCTGTGTCCAGTTGGCTAAACACAGAGAACAAAGGGTACTTGAAAAGCTTGGAGCAGAAGAATGTGATTTGCTTTTTTATTTAACCCTGGAACTTCCGGTTGGCTAAGAGGTGCTTGCTGAGCTGCAGGTTGATAGCACAATTTTGTTGCATAACTCACACCTTTGTGGTGGGAGTCAGTGCCTTTAGAACTATAGTGTCCATAGTCTTACAGCCCACAGATGTTATTGTTATTGTTATAAGCCCAGCAGCCAGAACAAAAATGGGCCCATGGTGGCTCCAGGGGACCTTGTGTGTCACAATTGTCTGACACAATGCTGATAACCAAGAGGTTGATTTTAAATACTGGGTGTGTACCAGCCATCTGCACTGTGGGCCATGAAACCTGGCCCTAGAATCTCACCTTGGAATTCCAACACCCACAGCTAGGCATATTCAATACTTCAAGTTCATTTATACCTGGTTCAAGGTCCTATTGTCTTGAAAGAATGATGACAGGTAGAATAAGGTTATGGTTCCAAACCTTTTCCATAACACCTTCCCTCTGCCAGGCCACATCACCCAGTTATGTTTAAAATCACCAGTAAATACTTTCCTCAAGTGACAGACCAATACATACACATTTATGTAATGTGTAATAAATTGCACATAATGTAATTTATGTAATTTTGGACCCCACAAGTATATTAACAAGTGCTAAGTTATTTTGGCTCTTTTTGTGAAGCAACCAAGAAAGCATAAGAGAGACAAAAAATAAAAGGGAATGCAATTGAAGAAAGGTGTGATCTCATTGCATAGAGAATTACAATGTCATCAAAAAGGAAAATGCTGGCATTGTAAACAGCAAAAAGTGTTTTAAAATGTTAATTTTAAGCCCAAGGATTCAGGCATGGTTGGGGTAATAGGGTTCTCTAGAGGAACAGTACCTATAAGAATGAATATATACTGTGAAAACAAATTTATTAGACTGTCTTGCATACCTGCATACTGAGAGGCTGAGAACTTGGTAGCTCAGCCCACCCACCTGGAGACCTCAGCAGTCCCAATGTAGCACAGAAAGTCTTGAGGATTCCTAGAGAGCTGATGGACTTTAGTTCACTTTGGAAGGCTAATGAAGGGTTCTGACTCCAGCAAAAGTGGGCATCAACAGTAACACCAAGATAGATATACTCACCAGCAAGAAACAAAGGTAGGCAGGCAAATCCTTGATGCTTTTCCTGGGACCTCTTTACATATGAGTCACTGCCAAAGGTATTATCATCCAGTCTGAAGGAGCCTCTTCCTTTTTCTCTGCTAGTCCTTCCTAGAAAAGTCTCCACAGACTTGTCTCTCTCTTGCTTGATTCCAGATCTAGTCAAGTTTGACAATCAAGATTAACCATCTCAGGTGGTGTGTACCTGTAGTTCCAGCTACTCAGGATGATAAAGCAAGAGAATCACTTTAGTCCAGTAATTTGAGAAAGCCCTGGGCAGTAAGGTAAGACCCTGCTTCACAACCAAACAAACAAGATTGTGCATGATTTACAATTAACTGGGAGCCAGGAAATTAGGTTTAATGGCCTGCCATCTCCAACTTGAAGTTCTTAATTACTGTCTCTGAGTTGATGATTTGAGAGTGAAATCTGAGGACAGAGGATATATGCTGAGTGGAAGAGTTCTTGCTTTGGGACCCATCTCCAGCCCCAGGGGAGGGGATGAGATTAAAGTCTAAGGACACTGGAGCATTAGCCCAATGTATGGGTTCTCTGCTCCCCACTTCCATACCTCCACAAGTGTACTGCCAGCCAGGTACATATGGGTCAGGTCATCTGGCCTGTGCCCAATGAATGAGTCATGGGCAGGTAGGACCCTGTGAATCTGCAAAGGTACGAATGATCTCTGTCCAGTATTTATGGTAGGTAATAAAAGTGCAAAGCAGTCCCATCTCTCCGGCCCCACAAGATATCTTAATAACACTTTTATTTTATGTAACTCAAAGCAGGAAAGAAGAAACACGTTTCTGTCTTTCCCCAAAAGACATTGAGCAATGTCAGAAGACAATTTTGGTTGTGACAATTGTGGACACAATTGGCAAATACAGAGTAGAGAACAGGCACACTATCAAACACCTTGCTGTACATAAGGTAACTAACTCCACCAAGAGGTATCCAACCCCAGATACCCATACCATGAGGTCTGAGTTGAAATATATAGCCAGATGGCAAACTGTATGTATGTATGTATGTATGTATGTATGTATGTATTATATGTGTGTGGGTGTACATGTAGAGGAGAGAAGACAACTTGTAGAAGTTATTTCTTTTCCTTTTACCAAATGGGTCCTGGGGATTGAACTCGAGTTGCCAGGCTTAGTGGTAGAGCAATCTGATTTACTCCCACAGGAGGATAAACTTGATGGATATGGTCAGAAATATGGAGCACTTGGCATTTTTGAGTGCTGTCCATGTCTGGGACCTACATTCATCTTTTCTGTACCATTTCCATTCAAGGTATGTTCAATATTGAAACAAGTATGAAAAGTATTTTTAAAATGATATTTGATTCCTCCTCTCACCAAATAATCTTTTATGAGTTCCCCAGGAGAAGCTTGTACGCATCAGAATTTCAATATTAACTTACAGCAGAATGCCTCCCTAAGGGTGATGATAGTTTGTCTGTAATAAAAAATAAAAACAGAAGGTGCTTAGGATGTCTATAACAGCATAGAGTGGACACATGCACACTGTGCTCAAAGGGTACCAGCCTTCTCCATCCTTGCCTGCAGGGTAGACTTCCAGGGGAAGTTTTAAAATATTCAGGCAGGCACATCAAATATTCAGAGAGCAAGAAAATCCTAGTCTCTGTGTTGTTAAAAGTCCTGGAGATATTCTATATCAAATATTCCAAGCTAGAGAACCATAACAGAGGATGAAATTAAGGTGTCCTAAATCCATCCCATAGGCTTCTACATTCAGGAAGAGAGGATCAGACAGGGTCTTGAAAGGAGGAATTTCTTTCAGGAGCAGAAAACAGACTGTCACAAAGAATGGTGTCTTGGGGATCAGGGTGGATATGAGCAGAAAGGATCAGCAGGGAGCCAGGAGAGAATCAAATGGCAGAGAGACACATGCTATAGTGATGACACCATGTGGGATTCAGGCCCATGCAATTTGCAGACCAGACAAGAAGACAGAAACAAAGCTGTCCTATGTGTCGCCCAAGAGGTGCCTTGATTTTAAAGCAAGCCCAAAGGGGCATCCTTAGGCTAAGACAGGAAGGACCCCTTCAGATGATCTTGAACTAGGGTGCAGTGAGCAGGTTCAGACTTGGGGGACTTAAACGTGGCCACTAGAGGCTGTGATCTGGGGATTTTATCAATACTGTTGAAGAAGACCTTGCCTCTGCAATCCACCACGAACTAGTCCTCGATGGTAGGAAATAACTGTGTAGTTGGTGTTCCTCACTCTGAGCTATTGTTAGCTGGGTCCTACAGTGTGTGTATGAAATAGATGCACCTTGAATATCCCTAATGCAAAAATCATAAGTGCTCTAAGACTCCAAGTATTTTAGTTAGATGTTGGGGAGCAAGCCCTTAATCCTAGCACTCAGGAGGCAGAGGTAGGTGGATCTCTGTGAGTTTGAGGTCAGCCTAGTCTACACAATGAGTAGACCTACAGCCAGAGCTACATAGAGAGATCCTGTCTTAAATTTTTTTTAGTATTGTTCTCTTTTTTATTGAATATAATCTTCATTTACATTTCATTTTTTGTTCTTTATTTATTTTCTATATTTTTTTATTTACATTCCCAATGATTTCCTCTTTCCTGGTTCCTCCCTTTACACAATGGAATACTACTCTGCAATTAAAAACAATGAATTCACGAAATTCTTAGGCAAATGATCAGAACTGGAAAATATCCTTAGTGAGGTAACCCAATCACAAAAGAACACACATGGTATGCAGTCACTGATAAGGGGATATTAACCCAGAAGCTTGGAATACCCAAGACACAATTCACATATCAATTGATTTCCAAGAAGATGGAAGGAGAGATCCCTGGTCCTGGAAAGACTGGATGTAGGGGAATGCCAGGACAGAGAAGCAAGAGGGGGTTGAACGGGGAACAGGGGGAGGGAAGAGGGCTTATGGGACTTTCGGGGAGGGAGGAACCGGGAAAGGGGAAATAAAATTTTTTTTTTTAGTTGTGATATAATGGAAAAAAATTTATAGCATGTGATGTTGCTTAATGCATAAAATTATAACAAAATATTGTATAAATTACCTTCAGGACTGGGCAGATGGCTCAGTAGTTAAAGCATGTGGCATGCAAGCATAGGACTGCAGTTTAGTTACTCAGCACCCATGTGAAAAAGTGGGTAGGTGCAGTAGCCAGTTGTAATCCCAGTACACAGGAGGTGGAGGCAGAGCCTGGACAAGCAGACTGGCTGAACTGGTAAAACAGGAAAGGTTCAGGGAGGGTACCTAGCCCAGTAATCAGACATCCACCTCAGGTCTCAAGAGGCACACACACATATGCATGTGTACCTACACATAGACATGTCTACCACAGACACCCACTCTACACATACACATGTAAAATTGGGGCTGGTAAGATGGCTCAGCAGATAGAGGTGTTTGCTGACAAACCTGTTGAGCTTAGTTTAATCCCTGGAACCCACTCCCAACTCCTGTTACCTGTCTTCTGACTTCCACATGCATACAACACCACTCATGCTCTTCTTCTAATAAATAAATAAATAAATAAATGTTAAAAATGAAAAAAATACCTTCAGGGTATTTGAGTATGGTGTTTATGAAAGAAAGGGGAATTTAGTGTTTAGAGTTTAATTGCTTTCTCACGATATCTCATTAGCTATATAGCAAATACAAAATATCCTACGCTTCTAATTATGTAATCTGAAACTTCTTTAGTCAGGTGAATTTCAGGTAAGCTGAGGTAATCAGAGAGAAGTGGGAAGACATAGCAATTCCTTTATAACTTTACCTAAGAGCACTGTCACCTAAAAAGATGATTGGTGAATGAGAAAAGATGAAACTTTCTAGAATTTTCTGACAATCTTTGTAAAATCAAGATTCTCAGCCTCTGTAATGTTTGTTTGGTTGGTTGGCTGGTTTTGAGACAAGGTTTCACTATGTAGCTTTGACTGGCCTGGAAGTCACTAAGTAGACCAGGCTGGCTTCGAACTCACAGAGATCTGCCTGCCTCTGGCCCCTGAGTACTGGGACTAAAGGCATGCACCATCATATCTGGCTAAGCCTCAGCACATTTGACATTTGGAGAACAAGCATTCCCTGTGATGGTTCCATCCTGTGTTTTATTTTGCACCACTTCTTTCCTAGTCCTGTCTAACAACAGAAAATGTCTCCAGACATTGCCTAATCACCTTTCTGGGGCAGAATCACTGCTGGCCAAAGGCCACAGGTCTAGACCAATGTTTTTCAGTCAAGCAAGTATGTCTTGAAAAAGAGCTGGTTGTGAAGCCAGCTGTGAGTGGTGACTAGCACTGAGAAAAATGAAAGTATGTCAACAAGAAAATGGCAGAGCACTCACAGACGCAATGGGCGGACTACTTCATTAGCACATGGCAGCTACACGTGTATATGTGAGTGGGTCCTGTGTTTCCACAGGAAATTCAAGTCTCACTGTGGGAGATGGGCATTTCTCCCTGGAGAAGGAACTACGAGAGGGTTCGGGCATGTGAAACAAAATTAACTAAAGCAAAACCTAAATTGAAGCTCCAGAAAGCAGGGGCTAATCCCATCAGCCCCAAATGAGTTCAATTTGTGGTCAAGTACATCACAGCAAGAGAGAGATCTGGTCCAGAGCATCATGGGAACTTGCCAGAAGACACAAAAGTGTAAAACAATGCAACCAAGTGCTTGAGCCACATGATTGGGCCTTAGACCTGGGTAAGGAAGAAAATGAATGATCTGAAAGAAACCAGTGTCCAGAAAATAACATCTGTAGCCTGTGCTAGTTTTAGGAGAGTCAGTTTGAAGGTACTTTGTCACCAATGGTCCTTTCTAACTTAGAAGCAGTACCACCAAGAAGGAAATCGTAAGGTTGTTAGCAGGTGGTGATGCATACTTGTAATCCTAACTCTTGAGAAGTGGAGAGACAATGAGTGATCAGGAATTCAAGGGTATTCTCAGTTACATACCAAATTTTGGTCCAGCATGGGTTACGGGAGATCCTGTTTCAACAGCAAAAACCATTAAAGTTGTTGAAGCCATTGTAGTGGCCTGAACCTGTAATCCCAGCAGTCAGGAAGTGAGGTACAGGGCACCCTGGGCTATGTAATGAGACTTTTTTACAAAAAGAAAAGTGTAGCCCGGCAGTGGTCGCATACACCTTTAATCTCAGCACTTGGGAGGCAGGGGCGGGTGGATTTCTGAGTTCGAGACCAGCCTGGTCTACAGAATGAGTTCCAGGACAGCCAGGGCTACACAGAGAAACCCTGTATTGAAAAAAAAAAAACCCAAAAAGTGGAATAGATTACATGGCATAAACTCACACATTGAAACTGTGTAATCCATTGCTTTGTTTTTAGTAATGTGTAGAATTATGCACTCCTGATCACAGTCTTCTTTCTGAATGTTTTTGTTGCCTCAATAAAAACAGTCTCATTGTGAGTTATTCCTCACCTTTTTCCAGTGGTGAAGGCTCATTCTTTCCTAGACATTTCCTACAAATGGAATATATATATCCTTTGGGGTCTTAGTATGTTTTTTTTAAGATTCAACCTCCTCATGGAATGTTTTAGTAATTCCTTTTTATGGCTAAGTTGCATGCCACTATATAAACACACCACATTTTATGTATCTATTTGTTTACTGATATACGTTTAGACTTTTTTTTTTTTTTTACTTTTGAGTTCATGTTTTATAAACATTTGCTTTCTCTTCTCTTGGGTAAAGCTGATTATGGTGATTTGAATGAAAGTGGGCCCAGATAAGCTCACATATTTGAATACTTGTTCCCCAGTTGGTGGAACCCTTTTGGAGGGGGTGTGTTATTGGTGTAATAAGGCTTTGCGGTTTCAAAAAGTCCATACCATTCCAAGTTAGCTCTCTTTGCTTTGTGGTTGTGTTTTAAGATGTAAGCTTTCACCCACTGCTCCAGCTTCATGCCTCCTTGCCTGCTGTCATGCTCCCCAGATGGGGTTCATGGACTCTAACCCTCTGGAGTAGTGAGCCCTAAATTAAATGATTTTTTTAAATAAGTTGACTTGGTAATGGTATTTTGTCATGGCAATAGAAAAGTAACTGAAACAGCAATTCTTCTTTTTAATATAGAGTGTTCAAGAAGAAATAAAATGGGAAAACTTGGAAATACAACATACTCGAGACATTAGCTGAGTGATTCCATTCACTCATTACATACTTGCTGGACTCTACCAAAAGGCAGGCCCTGAGCTTTGAGGCCTGTGGAATTCAACACTAACAGGAGGTGACTGGATGCCTGGATACCCAAATCTCATCCCACCACAATGAGATCTGTGCCTTTCACCCACTGGCACTCAGTTTACATAGACGTAGTGATACTGAATATTCTGCTTAAATGTGCATATATGAAACATGGTGTTTATCAAAGAACATGACAGAAGGGAAAGGTTCCAACCCTCACAACAAACACTGAGGCTTTATGGGACATTTATGAAGTGTGCCTCTCAAAGGTGTGACCAGAGAACTTTTTCCAAGATCATCTAACATCTGGGGATTTGGGGATGTTTGGGGCTATTTCCTGCCAGCCTGGTCAGTCATCTTCAACTCTTGGAAACATGGTCGGTATTTTCTACCATTAAGTTTGCCCAGTTATAGCTAGGCATTCGAATTCTGGATGATGGCTGTGCTTAAAGTACTTGTCAAGTAAGCAGAAGGACCTGAGTTCAGGTCCCTGAAACCCACAAAAAGATGGATACAATATCCAACATCCATAATCTCAGTGCTCAGAGAAGTAGAGAGAGAGAGAAAAAAAAAATCCGGAAAACCCAATTTGTCCTTTGACCTTCATACGTATGCCATGGCATAAGTGCACCCATGTGCTCCCCACCCCCAAGATACGTATACAGATATACATAGAGCAGAACAGAAAATCCGGAATATCCCAGCAGGCAAGGTTAACATACTTATCCCTGACCTATATTTGTTTGTTACACTGAGAACTGTAGAGGGAAAGGCTACTTACATAATCACACAATTACACACTCCTCCACTTCTGAATGCTGGGCAAATGCACTGCCACTGAGCTGTAACCTTTTATTGTCTTAAATCAAGGTTTCATATGTCTCAGACTGGGAACCTTTTTTTTTCTTTTTAATGGTGATTTTTCTTTTAAAGTTATTTCTTCCCCATTTATTAAAATAGATTCTATTCTCCTACAATATATCCTGATTAGTTTCTCCTCCCTCTACTCTTCCCAGCTCTTCCCCCACCTCCTCTCCCATCAGATCCACTCCCTTCCTGTCTATCTGTAGAAAAGAACAGGCTTCTAAGAGATAACGACAAAACATAACAATAAAAACTGTGTAACTGACGATGACCTTAAAAAATTCTGATCCTCTTGCCTCCACCTCTCCAGCACTGTGATTACAGGTGTGTGCCACCATGCTCAGTTGGAATCCAGTGCTGCCAACACCCGGGTTTCATGCATGCTAGTCAAGCGTAATACCCAGCCCAGGTTTTAAAACTGTGAAACAGCAATGCTTTGCAATTAGGAGTGGTTAATACATTCGGGCATAGAAAATTCCACGGCCTTCAGTTAAAGTCTGAGTTTGAAAAATATCTAGTGACCTAGAAAAATATTTTTACAGCTATGTAACCTAATCACAGTGTTCAACTGCTTGCACAGAGCACGCTTAGTTTTATTACCCACCTCCCCTCCCCCTCGACTCCCATTTTTGGAGGGGAAAATGTTTTTGCACAGGGAAAGATCTTTAGATAGAAGTACACATTTGAGCACTCAATCGCTTCCCGCTAAGCACATCCCTGTTCTCCAGTTTCCCTATTTTTATAGGGTCTCTGGGTTTCCCAGTAGGTCCCCAGTCCCCGTGGAGGCTGTGAACCCGGCCGCCTTTGAGGAGCCCAGCGATCACAGCCTAGGCCCAGCTGGGGGCGGGGCGCTGAGACTGCGCAGCTCTTTGAAGCTCCTCGGTAGTTCCTCCCCAGCTAGCGCAGGCGCAGGCTCTGACCTCTTAACAAAGAACAGGTTCTGCAGCCGCCCCTCCCCCGCCGGGGAGGCGGAGGGACCACGTGACCTTTGGAAGCATGCGCTCGCCAGCCCTCTGGGAGCCTGGCTGGTAACCTGGCTGGATAGTGGGCGGGGGAGGGGAGAAAGACTTGAGCAAGGGTGGGGAGGAAGGGGCAGGGCTGCAGCTGGAATGCACATGGCTCAGGGAGGAAAAGGGGGGGAGGAGGAGGGGGAGGAGGAGGAGGGCTGAAAAGGGGTGGGAAGCGCGAAGGAGGGGGCTGGGAAGGAGGGAGGACCTCGGAAATGAAGGAGGAGGGGCAGGTTTGGAAAGTGAAAAAGGAGGGGGGGGGATGGAAAGTAGAGCCGGAAGGAGGGGAGTTGGGAAATGAAATGGAGGGGAATGGGAAGTGGAGGAAGGAAGGGGAGGTAAGTGAGCAGGAAGAGGGTGGGCGGTGGCAGAGGAGGGCCGGGTCAGTAGGAGGGGGGGGGATGGGAGGAGGGGTGGGGCACTTCTCTGCGGAGACTCATTAAGATGCAATTGACAATTTTTTTTTTTAAAAAACAGACTGTATAAATTTACAGTTTCCTTTTGAACCCATGCAGACAATGTTCAAACTCGTCAGATTTCTGTTTCGGAATGCAAATGAAAACACGCCCAGTTTCTGGAAAGCTTAATTAAGGACTTAAGAAAACAGATTTAAAACACAGCTGTAGTAGGGCAGATCCTAGCCTTCTACCAAAGTGATCTTCAGTTTTCTTCTCTGATTTTTTTTAATTTTTTAATTTTTTTTACTTAAAAAGAGACCATTGTTTGATAATAAAATGGCCTAGGTCTTCCTTGAATGTAACAGAAACTACAGCTTTAAAAAAAATAACTTCAAAAAATGGCAGTCCGCAGTTTTATGTGTGTTGGGGGACAAGAATGGGTGAATGAGGCAAGGGTATCTTGGGATTCTCTCCAGGTTGCTCACCGTGTCACCCACCCACCCACACACACACACATAAAGAAGCAGTTCCACCCCTTTCCCCATTTACAAGGCAAACCAGAAAAAAAAAGGAAGAAGAAAAGAAAGACCACCCCAAATAGTATGCCAGTTAAACCAAAACGCAATCCCCTCCTAGGAAAAACTGAACCCCTCTCCAAACTGGGGCGCAGCCACTTGCTTGCTGCATGCAAGCTTCGTGGGGTATATTAAATTTTTTGTCTCTTCTAAAGAGATATGCAAGGCCTTTAAATGCCATTCTGTGCACACAACTTCAAAATGGCCAGGTGCAAACTGGCAAAGGTGTAGTTCACCATCTGTTAACCAGTGCACACAGCCAGACTGGCCAGCATCTCCGTGTGCAGCGCCTTTGTTGCTCTGCTAATGATAGAGTACCTCCTCAGTGGTAGAACCGGATTCCTGGGAGATTACAGATGGCCTTGCTATATCTTATCAGTCAGCTCAGAAAGGCAAGTCTGTAGAGACTTCTCATCTCCCAAGGTTTTGCCTTGGGCAAACAATTTCTGGAAGGAGAGACTGCAGGAAAGAAATGTGGGCTAAGGCTGCTACAATTACCTCATTCCCAAGTCCCTCACCCCAACCCTTTATAAAGTTCAGCTCCCTCCCCGCCCCCTGCAGACTCCTCAGTTTCCCACAGGAGAGAGGCTGCCCCTTGCTGTGTGTGCTAATAAATACAGGGCTGTCTGTCAAAGGTTAGATTCTGCAATTTTTTTTGTCTTTTGTTTCAAAAAGCTAACTTCTAAGGCTCTTGAAGTCAGGCCCACAAACAGGCCTGCCTAAGCAGTAGTCATGGGTTTTTGTTTGTTTCACAGTACTGGAGGGTGGAGTGAGGCAGAGTAAATCATGCCTGTAATCCTAGTACTCAGGAAGCAGAGGCAGGAGGATTTCTGCCAGTTTGAGGCCAGTCTGGTTTACAGTGTGAAATCATGACTCAAAACCAAACCAAACCAAACCCAAAACATAACAGTTCTGGATGCTGGAAGTTCAAAATGAAAGCACCAGCAGAAATCCCTTTTTTTTGGATGGCTTTTCCTCCTTTTATAGATGCTAACTTCCCCTTATGGTTTCATGTGAGCTTTTGAGATAGTCTTATGTAGCCCAGGTTGGCCTCCAACTTGCTGTGTGTCTGACGATGACCTTGACCTCCTGTCCCTTCTGCCTCCACCTCCCAAGTATAATAATCCACTAGAGAAAGATACAGACAACCACACTGATTAAGTCAATTAAAAGTATATGAGTCTTTTATTGTCTGGAGACCAAGAGCAGGCTCATTCCTCAAAGCCTCTTGGTGACCAAGCTCAGGGGTACAGAGTTTGTAAAGGTAAAAACCACAAAGACCATAATTTACATCAAAGTTAGGTGACAGAGTGGCCTTGAAACATTTCTTTCTGGAAGAACATAGTTATTTTAGACATAATATGCCAATTATTTTTTACTTATACATCTTCCAGTTATTTTAGTTTATGTTAACTTTGTATAAACATTAATTACTCTGGATAATATAGCTGGGCCTTAGTCAAGGTCATAGAAATCTCAAAATATGTGGCTAAGCATATGTGACTGTTTGGGAAAAGGGATAGAGAGGGCTGAGAACTGTCTAAATACAAAATGGAGTCAGGACAAGATGGCGTTACCATAGTCACTTCACAAGTGCTGAGATTACAGGTGGTCATCACTGTGGTTTATGATTGAATCCCCGGCTTTTTTCATTCTAGGCAAGCACTCTCTACTAATTTATGTCCCCAGCCTGTGTCATCATTGTCACCACAGGTTTGCATCTCTGTGTATATTTTCTAATCATAAGGGTTTTGTTGTTGTTTTGAAACGGGGTCTCTCCTTGTAGCTGGGGCTGTCCTGGAATTTCGTATGTAGAGCATACTTGCCTCAAACTCACATAAAGCTACATACCTCCTTAATTTCATTTCATAAGAACACTATTCAGATATCACCTCATTTTACCTTAACCATATCTTTTTATTGTTTGTATTAGAGATAGGGTCTTACTCACAGTCAAGACTGCCCTCAAATTTGTGAACCTCCTGCCTCAGATTCTGAGTGCTAAGTCCAGGTATGGTGATCCATAATTGTTGTACCAGTATGAGTGCAATGGAAGCAGGAGGATCAGAAGTTCAAGGTTAGGCTGGGCTACCCAGGAGTTGGAGGTTTTGTTGCTTTTAGTTGCTTTTCTCCTGTCATTATGAGACAACATAACCAAGACAATATGTAAAAGAAAACATTTATTGAGGCTTGTGGTTCCAGAGGATTAGAGTTCGTGACCATCATGCTGGGATCATGGCAACATGCAGAGGGGTTGGAGATTGAGCTTAGACTAATATGTTTGGACTTTTGATGCCTCAAAGCCTGCCACCAGTGACATACCTCCTCCAACAAAGCACAATTCCTAATCCTTCCCAAACTGTACCACCAACTGGGGACCATGCATTCAAATATATGAGTCTATAGGGTGGTTCTCATTTTTACTACCACAGAGGTTCCCTTGGGCTTTATGAAACACTGCTGTAAAATAACAAACTGAATTTCCAGTGCTGGAGTTATGATTGTGTACTATGAAGCTGACCCTTGACCACATCACATCTTTAAGGGTTGTTCCCATACAGAGCTATATTGCAAGGTACTGGGGGAGGGGTTGAATTTTAGGGCAACACTTCCAAGGCTTGCTAAGCGAAGTGGAGAAGAAGCAAGGAAGAAACACTCAGCCTTTCTTCCTCTAGCCTCTCAGTTCCTGGAATAGACAGACTTCCAGGAGGTGCTGACCTCAAGGAAGAAGCAGGGTGGAGAGATTAGGTGACCTTCATTTAACAGAGCAGGGCCCTATGAACAGCTGGGCTTGAGGGTTTTGTAGGATAGGTGCAGTATTAATTCTCTTTTCTAGGTCATGAGATTGTGTTTTAAAGAGATTACCTGTCTGTTTCAGCTTCCCAGTAGCCTGAGGGACAGCTGACAATTTATTCCTGTGTAATGCCTTTCTGCCTGGAGAAGCATCTTGCTAATATCTGTGTCCCCTGAGCTGAGAATATTCAGGGCACCGAAGAGGGAGCCCTTGGTATATTGTAGAATGAGGAGAACAACACGTTCATTTTGTAGGCTTTGAAGATAGAATCTTCCTTGACTGTATGTGGCAGAGACCTCAAAGATTGTTTATCAAAAGCAATACCTTTTGAGATAAAATGGCTATTGATAATTTTTTAAAAAGTCTGTTTTTCCGCCTTGTTGCTTTCATGCTCAGAAACATACTAAGAAGTGTCAAGGCTAGGAAAGGAATATTCGGATTTTTGGGGGAGGGGAGTTGTTCCAACAAGGCATGACCAGAGGCTAAAATTGGTTGGCATCTGTGTGGTTTTTGCTTTGTTTGATTCCAGTGGTAGTGCTGTAGCATGGTAGATAATTCTAGAGTACTTTTGAAAGTGTGAACATATCAATCTTATCTGAATAGAAGTGTCAAGGGTGAGCTGAGCATGGATTATGGAAGAAACATTTTTGGGTTTGTTACTTACAATCACCTGGGGCACTAGGCTTGATCAGATGAAAGCAAAGTTGATCTTTTGAATTCTGGAGCCTTCCACAGTGTCAGTGAACTTTCCTGCTCCATTCATTTTAAGAGCAACATCTCAGAGGCACATTGTATATTCATTGAATTGTGCCAACACTAATCTACTACCAGCTGCTAGAAATGATAAACTCTGGGTCCATGTGATGATTTTGTCCAGGTATTAAGAGTTCTTGATATTCTCGATAAAGACTAAACTTTGGTTCCCAGAATCCATGTTGGACAGATCACAACCACTTGTAACTTTAGCTGCAGAGGACCAGTTACCCAAAGAGGGCATCAGATTCTCTGGAAATGGAGTTACAGATGGTTATGACTTCCACCTGGCCTTGAATGAATGACAGTCCTCTTGCCTCAGTCTCCCAAATGCTGGGATTTACAATGTTGTTACCCCTCTTGACTAAGAGATGGGTTTCTTTGGAATTGTACTAGGCTATCATTCTTAAGTCATGTGATCTGGAGCTCTGGGGTGTCTCAGACAAGGCCAGAGAGCATATAATAAATAAGCCTCTGGCACAGTAACTTGTTACAGGAAGGATCCAGGGCCCTTCATCCTCCAAAGTTCTGAGTTTTCAGTTGAATTCTTGACTTACAAAGTTTTGTTTTTGTTTTGGGGGTTGCTAAGCAAGTACAGGCAAATTCTCTCACAATAAAATTAATCTTCTGAATCATTCCTCAAAACCAAAGATTGCTCTAGGGCAGGGCCACTCACTGTGCCCAGTAGTTAAAAGAGAAAGGAGCTCAGTAGCACTTAGATCCAATGCAGCCTGACGGCCACTCAGGAGAGATTTGGCTATGTGAGCCAATGTGTTACTTTCATTTTTCTCCTTAGGCCACATTTAATTTAGCTTTCTAATACTTGTTACCGAAGAAAACAAAACCTTCTTATTGAAACATTAGCCTCTATTTTGTTGGGATTTAAAATTGTGTTTTAATGCTTTTGGAGCCACAATGCATTCTCAACCTTCCCTCTCATTTTTTTTTCTTATTGTGACAAGTGATTATGCAAATGAAAGAGCATTCCAGAGAAATGTGCATCCTAATGACCTAGTCACCACCTCAAGTCTCAAAGCAAAGGACTGCCAGCTGTTTACCAGCAAGCTGCAACAATCTCCACCACGAAGCCAAGACACGCCTGAAGTTCACGTGACAGGTAGTGGTGGTAGGGAATCAGCTCTTGTCTGTCTTATTTGCTTTTCTCCTGCAGTGATAAAATAGCACAAACAAAAGCAATTTGAAGGACAAAGGGTTTAATCTGGCTCACAGTTTGAAGGTGTAGTTTTAGTGGTGATGAGGAGCTTTAGGCTGGTGGTGGTCAGGAAGCAGAGACACATGAATGTTGATTGATGTTCAGCTCGCTTTCTCCTTTTTATCCAGGCCAGGACTTCAGCCAATCTAGATAATCCTCACAGGTGTGCCCAGAGGGTCATCTCCTAGGTGATCCTCAATCTGCCAAACTAACAATCAGTACTATTCAATGCGCAGTATCCCTCTCAGCTGAAGCCACAGTGCATTCATTTTGCATTCAACATGACTGTACTGCCACACGTCTATCCAGTAGATAGTATTTTCTGTGTCCAGTGCATACTGCAGAGAACTTATAGAAGCTGACCAGGCCAGCAGAGATCTCCCAATGGAAACAAACTAAAGCGTTAAGTATTGCTCTTCTCAAAAGCCTGAGCTTCACCAAGCTATGCCATCTGCCTTCCTTGGTTGGCATCCAAAGCTGCCAAAGGCTGTTTAAAAAATTGTACAACCTGGTGAACTGGTGTTATGACACAGTTGTGGGATTCAGCCCCAGCCTCAAGAAAGTAACAGTTGTATGTGTCCCTCGGAGCACACTATGTCACCATGGGTATTGATTGTGGCTGATCCACAGTCCCTGGAAACACTGCTGCAGTGCTCCACAGAGAGGTCATTAGGCTGCCAGTCCTTTTTATCCCTTAGCCTAGTGACCTTGACTCTTATCTTCATTCATGATCTTTTAATTTTTAATGCATTTTCTGACTTTTTGTATATGTATGTAATATATTCTGAGATCATTTCACATCCCTGGTACCATCATGTTGGAGAACTTCTAGTAGGCAGGATCTTGAGACGCTCTAGTCAGGAGTCAGAGAGTGTACTGCTCAGTGTACATCCTACTTTTTATTTGTGTGGCAGGTAAGGTGGGTTTTCCCACCTCAGTTAACCTACTTTAGATAATCCTTCAAGGACAAGGCCAAAGAGTGGTCTCCTAGGTGAATTTAGGTCTTGCCAAGAAGAATTATCACTACCTCTTTGCTTAAAATCCTCAGTGGTATCCACTTCAAACTTCTCAGACTAGATTTTGGGCCCATTCTTATTTTGTTGTTTTTTCAAGACAGTGTTTATCTTTGTGTAGCCTTGGCTGTCCTGGAAATCTCTTTGTAGGCCAGGCTCCCCTCGAACTCTCAGAGAGATTCACCTGCCTCTACCTCCCGAGTGCTGGGATTAAAGTCTTGAGCCCATTCTTAACCTGACCTTCAAGCACCCCAAAAGTCTCATAGCTGCAATGCAGTTAACATATATCTGTATTCTTTTCTCGTTTCTAAAGCATGCCTTGTTATAGTTACCTATAAGTAAGAAAACAAAGTTCTGTCAATCTGGTGATGTAGATCATTTAGTAAACTGTACACCTTGCACAAGGCCTTAGGTTTACTGCCCATCATTTGAGTATACCTGACTTGGCTAGAAAACAAACAGATGAGAAAACAACTTGGAAGGTAAATAGGTCAGGCATTATCTCCAAACAAATCAGCTGCCACAACAGAAATTCTGGCTTGCTAAAGGTGCCTACGGTTGAAAAGAAAAAAAGAGAGCAAAGTCATCTTGAAACCATTTAATTGCTTTTGAAAATACCAGTTACTGTTTATCTTTTCCTGGAAATTCCTGACAATTGCTCTGCCAGATGGTGCACACCTGTAGTACTTGGAGGGCTGAGGAAGGAAGAGTAGTTGAACCCAGGGGTTCAAGGCTGTGCATTAATGGAGGCCTAACGTGGAATTCCAGTGTCTTGCTTTCTGGCTCTCCACCTTATATTTTGAGACAGGGTCTCTCACTGAACCCGGCTCAGTGGGATTTTATCCCAGCACTTAATGATTCAGCAACTCGAAGGAATCCTTTAGACTCTGTCTTCTAGGTATGGGATTCAGGTATGCATCCCAGGGCCTGTCTTTTTGTTCGGGTGTTGGGGAATTCAAATTCCAGATGTTCATGCTTGTGTAGCCAGCAAGCACTTTACCCACTGAGCTATCACCCTAGCCCCCCCCCAACCCAGTGCCTTTTATGCTTCTTGTTTTATTATTATCTGAATTTTTATTAGATATATTCTTTGTTTACATTTCAAATGTTGTCCCCTTTCCTGATTCCCCCCTCCCCTGAAAATCCCATAAGTCATTCCCCTTCCCCAATCAATCCTCCCCTACTTCCCTGTCCTGGTATTCCTCTACACTACAGCATCAAGTCTTTCCAGGACCAAGGGCCTCTCCTCCCTTTGGTGTCTAATAAGACCATCCTTTGCTGCCTGTATCTGAAGCCATGGGTAACTCCATGTGTAGTCTTTGGTTGATGGTTTTGTCCCTGGGAGCTCTGGGCATTCTGGGTGACTCATACTGTTTTTCCTCCTATGGCACTGCAAACCCCTTCAGCTCCTTGGGTCCTTTCTCTAGCTCCCCCACTGGGGACCCTGTGCTCAGTTCAGTAGCTGAGAGAGCTCCTTGGGTCCTTTCTCTAGCTCCCCCACTGGGGACCTTGTGCTCAGTTCAGTAGCTGAGAGTGTGCCCCTCTGTATTTGTCATGCACTAGGAGAGCCTCCCAGGTGATAGCTGTACCCGGCTCCTGTCAGGCAGTACTTGTGGGCATCCACAACAGTATCTGGGTTTTGTAACTGTATATAGAATGGATCCCTGGGTGGGGTAGTCTCTGGATGGTCTTTCCCTCAGATTCTGCTCTACCTTTTGTCTCTGTATCTCCTTCTGTGGGTATTTTTTCCCCTTTCTACAAAGGACCCAAGGATCATACTTTGTTCTTCCTTCTTGGGCATCATTTGATATGTGAAATGTGTCTTGGGTATTCCAAGCTTCTGGACTAATATTCACTTATCAATGAGTGTATGCCATGTGTGTTCTTTTGTGTTTGGGTTACCTCACTCAGGATGATATTTTCCAGTTCCATCCATTTGTCTAAGAATTTCATGAATTCATTGTTTTTAATGACTGAATAGAACTGCATTGTGTATATATACCACATTTTCTGTATCCATTCCTCCGTTGAGGGACATCTGGGTTCTTTCCAGCTTCTGTCTCTTATAAATAAGGCTGCTATGAACATAGTGGATGGGGTACAGAGCTAAACAAAGAATTTTCACCTGAGGAATATCGAATGGCTGAGAGGCACCTAAAGAAATGTTCAACATCCTTAGTCATCAGGGAAATGCAAATCAAAACAACCCTGAAATTTCACCTCACACCAGTAAGAATGGCTAATATCAAAAACTCAGGAGGCAGCAGATGCTGGTGAGGATGTGGAGAAAGAGGAACATTCCTCCACTGCTGGTGGGATTGCAAGCTGGAACAACCACTCTGGAAATCAGTTTGGCGGTTCCTCAGAAAACTGGGCATGATACTACCTGAGGACCCTGCTATGCCACTCCTGGGCATATACCCAGAGGATTCTCTAGCATGTAATAAGGACACATGCTTCTTGTTTTGAAGTGAGAATTTTATGGGTTTTTTTTTTTTTTGGATAAAAGGATCTCAAAGTGTGGGTGCTCTGAGAAAAACGACACTAAGACAAAACAGTTTCAACTTAAGTGGCCGAAAGTCTCTGCTATTCTGAATCTTTACAAGTTTTCATGAGCCTGATGCTATGATGTATGTCTGTAATCCCTACCCTCAGGAGATTGAGGCAGGGGGATTGCCAGTGTGAAGCCAGACTGGGCTATACAGTGCTTATCAAGTTAGGCTGAGGTACAGAGGAACTTTAAGCCAGCCACAGAGTAAGACCCTGCCTCAAACAAAACAAAGCATCCTAACATAATGAGTCTTATTGATACACTATGAACTGTAGGTATAGGGTGAACTGGTAAGAACATTAAAATGAGAACATTCTGGAAGCTCCAGGTAGTATGAAATTCTTTCAGTCTTTCCCTGGGTTATAATGCTCAGACTGTCAAAATCTTTATTCCGATGAAAAGATAGCTCTCATTGTGCTCAGCACCAGTCTTTGAGCAATTATTAACTGTCTGATTGATGTGGCTGGAAGCTTGAGCAAGAAAATAAGCTGCAAAGAGAATGACCTAACAGTTCTCCCTTCTTTCATTGACAAAGATTCCTTCATATATGCTTTCAAAATGAGTAAAAAGAGAAACACACAATTGAGCTTTTGCTAAATCATTTCTTCTGTGGTTTTGAAGGCTTCTTCCTTGTTCACATTGTGCAGAGGACCTTGACGTTAATGGTGTCACTCAATGATTCTCTGGCCTTCTCAGAGCCCCAGGACTTTAGAACTCAGCTGCTCTCCCTCCTGATGAGACATGTCTGCTCCTTAGAGTCCAATTTCTACTCTGTGCTTTGAATTCTGTGACATTTGACTTAAGAGGAAAACACATTCAGAAAGTTCTGGGTTGGAGAGGATTGAGCTGAGCCACCACACTTTTGTACACGTGAAACAGAAGCCACAAAAATTGCTTCTTAGAGATTGAGTTTTCAAGTGGATTTAAAAGGTCTCACTTGTACTTCATGGATGTACTATGGAGGTGGCAGGTATTTTTCTGTGTTCAGAAATAAGGCAACTCTGATGGAAGACTTTCACTGAGGCATTTGATCTGCTGTGATGGTATTCCTAGGGTCTTGGTTAGCCAAACCTGTCATCTCAATGTAGAATAAAAATAACCACATTCAACATAGAAACAAACAACATATATTATTCAAGGTTCTTTAGAGGAACAGAATTTATAGAATTAATACATATATACATGTATGCATACATACATACTTGCATACATACATACACACATACACATATTTGGTACATACGGGCATATATATGGTATCTACTAGAGTGGCTTACAGGCTGTGGTCCAGGTTAGTCCAACAATGGCTGTCTACCAATTGAAGGTCCAAGAGTTGTTCAGTCCACGAGGCTTGATGTCTCAGCTCATATTCAATATATACCTGAATTCCAAAGAGTAGGCTCTATTGCCCATGAAGGAATGAACTTGTCAGTGAGAGTATAAGAGCAAGTAGACAAGGAGCAAGCTTCCTTCTTCCAAGTCCTTTATATATAAACTGTGAGCAGAAGCTGTGGCTCAGAGTAAAGGTGCATTTTCCTACCTCAAAACAGCTAGGTGAAAAATGTGTCTTCCTACTTCAAATGATTTAATTAAGAAAAAAAATCCCTCAGAGGTGTACCCTGCCACTTAGTTTCAGTTATTTCCAGATATAGTCAAGTTGACAACCAAGAATAGCCACCACATGGGTTAAATGCGAATAAAAGTTTATTGGCAAAACCCAGGTAACACCTGATTTGCCTTGTGAGTGTCATCTGCAGGGACTTTCAGGATTAAAAAAATTATAATTAAAAACTTTAAAATTATACTTATTTATGTTTGTGTATGCATATGATGGTCAGAGGACACTACTTGGTTTCTGGGGATCAAAGTTAGATGGTCATGCTTAGAGGCAAGAGCCCCTACTTATGGAGCTATTCGTCCAATCTCTTTTTCATAGTTTTTTAAAATAGCATCTTTGGTGTACCTTCACCTTAATGATTTGGACAGAGAAAGAATATGTATTATATGTTTAATTAAAATAAATACTTTTCTTTTGGGACAGAGCCTCATGTGATTATCTGATAGTCTTGAACTCCATATGTATCCAAGAATGACCTTTAATTCCTGATCCTCCTGCCTCCACCTCCTGAATGCTGGATTATAGGTGTATACCACAAAGCCTTGTTTGCAAAGTGTTGGGGATTAAACCCAGGACTTTGTACACACTAGACAATCTCTCTATCTATGAGATACACCCCAGCTTAAGAAAAGTTTTTTAAAGGGACAATATAGTCAAATTGTTCAGCTACTGAAAAATGTGTTTCTAGATGCTGTCTTAATTTTTATGAATAAAGGAGATACAGCTCTGTGGTAGAGTACCTGCTTAGTACTAGCCAGTCTCTGTGTTCCGTCCCCCCAACACCACAAACCAAAACAACAAAACCCCAAAGAAACAAAGGAGGAGAGAAACTGGGCCTAACAGAAGTGATAGAGATAAAGACACCCCAGCAGGGGGCTTGGATTGTTGATACAAAGAAAGAAAGGGATTTTCCCAGAGAGTCGTTGAAGTGCTAAATCTCCTCTTTCCTCACCCAATTACAGTGTCTTTTTTTTTTTTTAAATCTACTGAGAGCTGGCATGTTGTCATTCAGAAGAACTGTGATGGGGAAAAAATATCCTGAGATGTCACAGCTGCTCACAATCATGTTTAAACCAAACCAAACCAAAAACCAAACCAGAAGCCAAACGAAACCAACCCCCACCCCCAACCCAGCAAAAGACAGAGAGACATTTCTTAGAGATAGAGTGGGGGAGTTTTCACATAGCAGAAAGTGAAATCCCAGGAAAATTTTAAATTGAAGTTTGATTTATCACTGGCTTCATGCTTTCTCCTCAGTACAGAGAGAAACAGGAAACAATTTATGTCCTATGAGTTCTGCAGCCTATGAATCATGTAGAAGCCTTGCTGTCCAGGTTGCATTTTGTTTCATTTCAAAAGTAAAAGTTTCCAACACATGGCCTGTTCCTTCAAGGAAAATGGGGATGGGGAAGGGAGCGGGGCGGGAGCATTTCTCTTCTGTCTCATTAGTCATCGATTTGTCAGGACAGGAAAGCCTTACTGTGTGCTTAGGCACTTCTTTTAGCATGTGACATATATACATTTATTCTCAAAATTATCCTTTGAAGATTGCTACCATACAGAATTCTTAAGAAAAATATACAAAGTTTAAGAACAGATTCTGTTTCATTTTGTAATTAAAATATGCATCATTGAAACAGCTTCCCAATAAATTATCAGTGTAAAAATTCCCAAGAACTAGAATAATTTCTAAATTATTTGTTGTGTTTTAGAAATTGATAGATTAAAAACAATATGGTACCATTATCAAAATAATACCTTAAAGTGTTGTAGGAACATCCCAGTTACAATTTCAGGGGACTCCTACTACTTTTCAAATCTGTCCCATACTCATAATGAAGGTAGGAGCATTCTAGAGGGATCAGGAACTGACAACCTCTGGTGATTCCTTGGGTATTTCTATATCCTTTTTGGAGGGGGTGTCTCTCACCGGCCTGGAATGTGCAAATCAGGCTAGGCTGTCTGGCAAGTGAGCCCTAGGGGTCCATCTGTCTTTGCCTCCCTAGCTCTGATCTTACAAGTGTGCACCATCATGCTCCCTAATCTACCTCCCTTTGCTTTCCCTCTCTCCCTTTTTTCTTCCTTCCTTCCTTCCTTCCTTCCTTCCTTCCTTCCTTCCTTCCTTCCTTCCTTGTATGCATGCGATGGATATGTGCATGTGTATTTCTATGTGTATTCTTGTGTGTGAATGGGAGAGTGCAGGTGACATGGAATGTGTGTAGAGTTCAGAGGAAAACCTCAGGTGTAGCCGGGCGGGAGGTAGAGAGGAGAGCAGAGCAGAGAGGTCAATGAAGAGGTGGAGTGAAGATCTGGGATGAACCCCTCTTTTCAAATAATAGAAATGGTGATATATGGCAATATATTATAATACAATATCTTTTACATCCTAAGAGACTGGAAATTTTGCTGGACCTCACAGCTAAGGAGTTAATACATCTTGAGGTTGCTTAAGACTGCTCTCCTGCTGTGTACTCAGTCCATTTGTTTAACCTGGCTCTAGGAAGAGAACAATGTATCAATCAACTTTACTTACCTTGGCTTTCCCATATGACCAATTTTTACAATCTAAGCTAAAGCATAGCTATAATCTTAAAGTATGCAATCTTCCATGCCCCTGACCCAGAACAATGCATGGATATCAATCATTTGCTGAAAGCAGCAAATACAGAAGTTGAAAACAACCTTCTAAGATGAATATCCAGCATAAATGTTAAACATAAGATTTGGGTATTAGCTGATAAACAGTGATGCTTGTAGTACTTTTTGTTATCTTGTCAGTTGGGGTCAGTTGGAACTAGTGACTTAATCCCCTGTAAAATTCTATGAAAGATTTCTGTAAATTATTACTCATTCCTTCCCCATGAGATGCTTTCTGTGTTATTCAATAGAAAGAGTTAAGTTCTTTGTTATGGAAACATACAGTCTCTCTCTCTCTCTCTCTCTCTCTCTCTCTCTCTCACACACACACACACACACACACACACACACACACACACACACACACAGGGGCAGCCACAGATAGAGATTCACAAGACAGCCTTCAGGCAGGCATAAATTCAGACTCATACAATAGACAAAGGATGGAAGACACTGGGAGCTTGATGAATAGAATTCAAATCTGGACTAAGTTAAATAAGTCCAAGGGGAAGTACGTTTATTTCTGTCCTTAATGCATTACTGTTGTATTATTGGTGACTTGGAATTGGTCACTTGTGGGATTTGTAGTGGTTGGAGGAAGAGAGAAACACAGAGATTTGAATAGCTCAGGCACCTCTTTAACCCAAGCATGTATTAACAGACCAAAAAAATTATATACCTGTTATTAAATGAAAAATCTTTTGTCAGATGAACCCATGGTGTTCAAAGTTGCTTTAGCAGTTTGGGGTAGACTTGTTCCTGGGTTCTGTGGACTCTATTGTGTATATGAAACACCCGTGGCTCTATGAACTTTGAGGAGTCTTATTTGTTTATTTATTTATTTAAATTTATTTAAATTTCAAGTGTTATCCCCTTACCCAGTTTCCCCCTCTCCCAGAAACCCTCTATCCCGTCATCCTCCCCTGCTTCTATGAGGGTGTTCTTCCACCCACGTTCCCCACTCCTGCCTCCCTGCCCTCAATTCCTCTACACTGGGGCATCTATTGAACCTTTATAGGACCAAGGTTCTCTCCTCCCATTGATGCCTGACAAGGGTGTCCTCTGCTACATATGCAACTGGAGCCATGTGTACTTTGAGGAGTCTTTATTAAGAGTGTGTGTATATGTGTGTATCTGTACATATGTGTGGATACCAGAGGCTGAATGTCTTTTTGAATCCCTCTACCTTATTCTTTGAGACAGAGTCTCTCCTTGGACCAACTGTCTAGGCTGGCTGATCAGAAATCCCTGCTGTCTCCACTTTGCCAGTGCTGGCTGTGAGGCCCAGCTTTTATATGGGTACTAGGGATCAAACTCAGGTCTTCATGCTTGTGTAGCAAATCCTTTACTGATCAAACAACCTCACCAGCCCTGAGTAGAGTCCTTTAAAAGAAGACATTTGCTTAGTGTTGTGTTCTGTTTCTGCTCTGGATGTTTATAACTATGTCTGACCATACCATGGCCAATAACACTTAGTTACCTTAATCAATTCTAGTGTCTCTCCATATTGATGGGGGGTTGATTCTAGGAACAAGCATGAATGCTCAAGCTTCTCATTAAAATAATATTTTTTAATTTGTTTGTTTTATTTTTTGTTTTTTGAGACAGGATTTCTCTGTGTAGCCCTGGCTGTCCTGGAACTTGCTATGTAGACCTGGCTGGCCTCGAGCTCAGGGAGCCACCCTGAATCTCTGTCTCCCGAATGCTAGGATTAAAGGCATGTGCTATTATATCAGGCTAGCCTAAAATGATGCAATACTTGCATATACCCCCACCCAATTTTTTAAACCTGTTTTGCAATATTAGGGATGAACTCACAGCCTCACACATACTAGAGAAATGTTCTACTCTGAGCTATATGTCCGACCTCACAAGTTAGGCTTCTAGTACCCATGTCACATGGTTCACAATCACTTGCAACTCTAGCTCCAGGGAATTTGATGTCCTCTTTTGATTTTCATGGCATTATACTCATGTGCATAACCATACATATACATAGTTAAAAGTAAAAAAAAAATAATTTTCATGAAAAAGGATCTGTGGTGGTTTGAATATGTTTGACCCATGGGAAATGGCACTATTTGGAGGTGTAGCCTTGTTGGAGGAGATGTGGTCTTGTTAGAGGAAGTGAGTCACTGTGGAGGCAAGGCTTTGGGGTTTCATATATATGCTCAAATCTGGTCAGTGTGACACAGTTTCCTCCTGTCTGTCTTCAGATCAAGACGTAGAATTCTCAACTATTCCAGCACCAAGTCTGTCTGCATACTTCAGTGCTTCCTGCCATGATGATGATGGACGGAACCTCTGAAATTGTAAGCCATACCTAATTAAGTGTTTTCTTTTGTAAGAGTTGCCTTGGTCATGGTGTCTCTCCATGGCAATAAAACCCTAACTAACACAGGATCCTTTACCAGTTAGTCTAAATCATGTGTTCATCTATAAAATCCCTTCATAATTCACCTAGCTCTCAAGATGACTATGAACAACCACCTGACTTTATGACTACCATATGGGATTCCATTTTCACTCATAATTTATAATGAATGAAGTTAATTTGGAAACTCAGGATCATTGAATTTACTGTGCCTTTTCAAGTTCTTTAATTTTTACCTTAAAAATTCTTTTCTAGAAAAAGATGTATTTGTTTATGTGTGTGTGTGTGTGTGTGTGTGTGTGCATGCACAAATTCATGTATACCACATCCATGTAGGAACTGGAGTTATAGGCAATTGTAAGCTGCCTAATATGGGTGCTGGGAATCTAACTATGATCTTCTTAACTGCTGAGCCATCTCAACAGACTCTTTCAGCTTCTTCTCTTCCTCCTCTTCTTTCTCCTCCTATTCTGTTTTTCCTCCCCTTCTTCCTCCTCCTTCCCCCTTTTTTTCTCTTGTGATCATTTCCAATGCCTTTGCCCTACATAGTAACTAATACATGGTGAGATACTTTCTCTTGTGTGGAGATACTTTCTTTGTGTGGGATAGTAGCAGTGAATTTCAGGAAGCAAGGTTTCTACACTACAGATAATGTGTAGCAACAGCTGTGTGGATGGAAAATTCCAGAGCCTTTTTTTGTTGTAGTGGTTTCCATTTTTATATGTGGGAGGAAATGTGTGAGTTACTGGACTCAGCTGTTTCAACATTTACAGAAAGGAGGAGCTAACGCTTGCTTGTTGGCTCAAGTTATAGCAAAAATGATGTGTTTGGCTAAAAAGGTTTTATGAAATGTATGTATTTTGACCATGCTTTGTTAAACACTTGAGAGACCTCTAAAACAATCACTGGGTTTGGGGCTGGAGATGTAGGTCAGTTGGTAGAGTGCCTGCCTAGCAACCATGAAGCCCTGAGTTCTATCCTCAGCACTAATAAATCTGGTTTGATGATGTATACCTGTAATCCCAGAACTCAGGAGACAGAGGCAGGAGGATCAGGAGTTCAAGGTCAGCTGGAACTACACAGTGAGTTTAAGGCTAGCCTGGATTATTTGAGAGCTTGCTTCAAAACAACAAACAAAAAATCTGAATCAAAACAAAAAATGGTGAATAATAGAATAATGTTTGAGAAAATACACCTGAGCCGGGCAGTGGTGGTGCATGCCTTTAATCCCAGCACTTGGGAGGCAGAGGCAGGTGGATCTCTGAGTTTGAGGCCAGCCTGGACTACAGAGTGAGTTCCAGGACAGCCAGGGCTACACAGAGAAACCTTGTTTCAGGGAGAAAAAAAAAGAAAGGACACCTGAGATTCATGATTCATTCATTCTCTCTCTCTCTCTTACACACACACACACACACACACACACACACACACACGCACAAGCACAAGCACTGTATCTGTGATCAAAGCTGTGTCTCTCTTAGCAACATTTTGTGTTCTCTCCTCACCATCTTTTTTCCCTCATGGCTGACAGATGCTTCCTGTATGTTGATTCTCTCACATATTATCTCTCTTTGCCCTGGGTTGTGAAATAAAACTTGGGGGCTAGACATTTCTCAAAAAGCAAAAAGACAGCATTTTTGAATTGCATATTGATTTATTGCATACATACAAACAACTAACCTGCTATTTTTAAAAATGCTGTCTTAAAAAATAAAAAACAAAATGCTGACTTTTTCATGGGCTTAGGTTTTGGTACTGCAGCAATGGTTAGGGTGAGAGGAAGTTGTTGCCAGGCCAGGCCATTCCTGTCTGAGGGCCTGCTGCTCATAACCTCTGGTCAGCCAGAAACAGAAAGTAAAGGAATGTGTGGAGGATGAGACAAGACACTTGGGTTTAGGAACATAGTCCTTAGTTTTGCCTGCCCTGATCATTTTTATATGCTATGGAAAACATTAGCGTGTCTTGTTCTTCATAGTATCTTATTCTTGGGAACTCTTTCTTTTCTCTGTTGACACAAAAACATATCCTTCATCTCAAAGAGAATAAAAGACGGGTGTTTTTGAGTCAAATATGAGTGATGATAACCTAGGGACTTGAACTTGAGTTATCCCATGCACCATGTTCCAACATGGTACCATGAAGTTTTTATAGTAACCGAACAAAAGAAAATCCTAAATCAAGACACTTTTCAAATACATTAGTGGGACTATCAGGTAGGCAGGTAATAGTGAAGAAGGGAAATAGGCTTCAAATTGTGCTATCTGATGGCATTCTAAGCCTTTGGTAGAACTGAGTGGTCTATTGATATGTTCTGGAAGGATTTACCCAATAGCCACTATGGAAGGATGGATATCTGGTTAAACACAGAGTCAGACCATCAGGAAAAATAAAAAAATGACTGAGGAGATAGCTGAGTTGGTAAAGTGCTTGCTATACAAGCATGAAGATCTGAGTCCATCCCGAGAACCTAAGTAAAAACAGCTAGATATGGTGGTGTATGCTTGTAATCTCAGTGCTGGAGAGATGGAGGTAGGTGATCCCTAGTGTTCACTGACCAACCAATCTAGCATACTTGGTGATTCCTAGTTGGTGATCTTGTTTCAAATACATGGTGGAATGCATCTGAAGAATGACACCTGAGAACGACACACAAAAGTACCCCCGCCCCCCACATACACAGATACACATGCAAAAATTGGGAGGGAGTAATTTGGTTCCATATTCTATCTCTCCACAATCATGGATGTTCCAATCAGCATTGTAGAATCTTTTTTTTTTTTATGGTCCACTTTTTCAAGTGATTTTATTCCATTACCCTGTGGTAGAAGACTCATCAGAAGGACAGAATTATCAGCGCAAACACATGGAACCACACCTATGTATGGGATGCGTCAGCTGCCAGGTATGGAAACATCAAAACCAGAAAGACCTTGCACAGGCACCCTGACCCCAACAGGTCCTGCCAAAGAATGCTGTCCCCTCATCCACTCCCTTCCTCATTGCTTAAGTCCACGTCACAATAGAGCAAAGCCACAAAACAAAAACAAAAACAAAAAACAAAAACAAAACAAAAACAAAAAACAAAAACAAAACCAAAAAACCAACCAAACAAAAAAAACAACAAAAAAAATAGAGGTAGCTACACAGGCTGAGCCACTTTAAAGCAAAACCAAAAATATTTGATATCCAGCTTCAAAATACCACTGTCTCCTTCTATAAGATCCTGCTAGGAGGCCGGGCTGGGAGAGCTAGGACACGTGGCTTAGATGTCTAGATGTCACTCAGGTCCAAGCTGTCCCAGCAAAGGCTCAGGACAAGGCAGCCAGCTGCTCAGTTGACTGACGGACAGTCTTTGCAGTGTCTTCAAACTCTTTTTGCTTGTTGCTGGTCTCTTTTGTGATTTTGTTCTTGGCTCTCTGTTTGTCCAGCTTCAAAAATTCACTGACAGTTAGTTCTTCCATCTGCTTCTTGACTGTAAGGAAGGCACAGGCAGCTGAGTGCTTTCTATGCTCCTCCATAGATCGTCATCCGGTTCCCAACCTTCCAATTCCTTAAAGCAGAAAAAACACTGGGGCAAATCAGGCTCATTTTCGGTAGGGCAGTGGATGAAGCCAGCATGAACATGCTGGAGAACTGTGTCCTAGTTCATTCCACAAATGTTTTCTGAAAAGCTCTGTAAGTGTAGGGAAATCAATGGGGCACTAAAACATTCCTCATTACTTTAATGTGGAAGATGGATGAATGTGTGACCTGTTTTGGAACAGTTACATTAACAGGCATGTATGTAGGCTTCACGTGACTGGCATTTTGAAGCTTTTCTACTGTGATGAAGAAGATAGTCTGGAGGTTGCCAAAAGAAAGACAGACAAGTCTCATGATAGATATAGTTCAACAAATTCTCAAATGTCTAATGGAAGAAGTGACATACATCTGGTGAACTGTTATTGATGTCTTGAATATGCATTTGGGTCTACATTAAACAAAGTCTTCTTATTGCCCTTCCTCCAATAACTATACTTAAACATTAACTTCTGGTGGTCGTTGTGGGCTTGTGTTAAGATTTAAGTGAGGTAGGAATTGCCCTAGCATAAAGTTTGTTGTGTAACTTTTATAACTTAATTCATCTGATAAAGTTTGGGTGAGAAATGTTGCCCATAGGCTCAGATATTTGAGCACTTGATCCACACTTCTTTGGGGAGACAGAGTTACAGGTGGTTGTGAGCTGTCATGTATGTGTGCTGGGAACTGAACCTGGGGCCTCTACAAGAGTAGCCAATGTTCTTAACCACTGAGCTTTCTCTCCAGTCGCTTTTTGTTTCTTTTGTGTTACTGCAGACTGAATATAGGGCCCCCCTGCATGCTAGATGTGCATTCTACTATTCAGACCCAGGCACAAGACTTTTCTTTTTTTTCCTCTGAGTCCTTCACCCCACAGGCTGATTAAGCACTCATGAAGTTCTTGTCTCAGCTTTCTGAGTATGTGTTCAATCTCCAAACTTTCCTGGGTTAAATTCTTCACCTGCCTTTAACTAGCTATATGAACTAGACAGAATATTTTCCTTTTCATGAACTTCAATTTCCCATTGCAGAAAGGAACACTATTAGTAATAGGACTGATCCAAAGGGTTACTGAAAAAATTAATGTGTAATGCTGATTGAATGCTGTATGCTTAAACCAACTGACTCATCATAGGAAGTACTGACAAAATTTTTAAAAATGTATTATTTTTTTAAAAAAAATTTATATGCATGGGTGGCTTATTTACATATAATCGAGCCATGTGATGGTATTCATGGAGGCCAGGAGATTGTATTGGATCCCTGGGAACTCAAATTGCAGATGGTTAGGAGTCACTATGTGAATGCTAGGAACAAAACCTAGGTCCTTTGAAAGAGTAGCCAGTGCTCTTAACTGCTGAGCCATCTCTCCAGCCTGAATAATATAATCAATAAACACGAGAAACCCTTGAGTCAGATTCAGTTTCTTCCTTGTATTTACAGGGCATTCCTTTGTGGAATTAGGCACTGAACTTTGGATCTAGAACTTGGTGCTGTGAATGGACTAACCTTTTGTTGAAGGAAGTTCTGCTAAATACAGATCTTATATTTTGAATAATTACTTGGAACCCAGAAGGCCATTTTCCAAGCTTGAGAAGCTTGGAAAGACCCAGTTACAATGTACTAACTTCATAAATTTTTGTTTTAAAGTTCGTTGTGCATGGCAGGCTATGTTCTTTAGAGGCCTTCTGATTATTGGATCTGGTCCTAGAACTTCCTGAGCTGAGTCATTCCATTTCTCTGTGAGCCCTTGTAGTTGATTGTGTAGTTTACTTGTCTAAATGAGATATTGGCTAACATGCCAAAAATCTCAACTCCATGTAGGTAGAACAAGATGATAAACACACCAAGGATGCCAATCTGGTTTGTAGGACTCTCTGTCAAGAAAAATATTTGCTTAATGAATTACTTTTTATATGTGAGTGTATAGAGTGTATATGCATGTATGTGAGTATATGTGTGCATGTGTATGTACTTGAGTCCATAGAGGATATAAAGTGTCCTGCTCTATTACTTTCTGCCTTAGTCCTCTGAGACAAGGTCTGTCCTTGAGCCTGAAGCTAGGCCAGTAGCCAGCCAACTCCAGAGATTCTTCTATTTCTTCCTCCCACACTGCTAGATTACAAGCACATGTACGGCCATCCCTAACATTTTATGTGATGCTGGAGATTTTTTTTCTTTATTCTTGTACAGTAAGCCTGTTTACACAATGACCTACTTCTTCAACCACCATAATATGCTTCTTAGCAATATAAGGTTTACTATATCAGAGTACTCTTGTTTATAATGCAGCTGTTAAAATGCAGCCCATTGCATGTATGAAGAAAATACTTCAGTGTAATCTTTCTCCAATGCAAATGTTTGATGAAACACTTAAAATGTAATCTCAATAAGTCTTCCCAACTCAGCTACCTTAGCTTTGTTTTGTAGAAAAAAAATGAACTCATATCCTATACTTGCAGTTTCTTTTCTAGTTTTGAAAAGTAAGTGATCTATTATAGTTCATAAAGTTGTTGGTTATTGTACGTAGTACAGAAAAATTTGGGGAAGTCAATGGACTATGACTATTCCTTTTATCAGAATATAGTGATAAAAAGGGACTTTATAAAAGGTGGGATGTTGGCTCTGAGAAGAAATGTTGAATTATTGTTTGAAAGATCTATGTTTTGTGTTTATAAACTTTAAAGATGTGTGTGTGTAAGACAGAAAACAACTTTCATGAGATACTTCTCTCCTTCAACCATGCAAAGGCCAGGGGATCAAGCTCAGATACTCAGCCATTTCACCAGCCCCTGAGTCATTCTTAAGCTTTGACTTATATATTTTTCCCCATGCTTGGTTAGATGTTACATACACTCAGGGACCTTAATACAAAAAGTGGTAGTCAAAGTACATAGTTCATTAGGTGTAGAACACTTCAGTTTGTACTATTGTTCAATCATGAGTGCACTCACATGCAGGAAGAGCTGGGGAGCTCAGAATGTGCAAGCCAGTTAACACTCTGGTGTGTGTCAGATTCCATAAAGCCTCCCACGCAGGGCAGCCTCTGAAGGATGAATCTGTAAATGCGAGAGAAGAACACCATGCTGCCTCCTGGGTGTTGGCAGAGGCTCCTACCACATCCTCGTGGGAAGCTGCTTCAGAGTCTCAGGGCGGCTCTGTGACGTAAGGCATTTGCCTCATGGCTCATTAAGTACCCTCTTGGAACAAGAACTGTGTGTTTCTTGTATAGTAAGCAGAACACAGGCATAGGCTGCAGAAAATGGCTCTCAGAAGATACTGATCCACAGAAAGCAAGGCTGAAATTCAGGAACCCCAAATCTCTTTAACTAGGACCAGCTGCCAATTTTTGTTGTTCACTTATTGATTTATTTCTTAGAAAAACAAAGAATGGGCTTATTTTGTGAGTCTCTCTTTCTGTGTCTATCTCTTTCTTTCCCTGTGGTATATATGTACATGTCTGTGTGTGCACATATGTGTGGAGGTAAATGGGTAACTCTGGGTGTTTTCCTTGATTGCTCTCCATCTATTTTTAGACGCCGGCTATGTTACTGAATAGGATTCAGCTAGGCTTCTCTAGTGAGCTCTATGGATCCACCCATCTCCAAACCTCCCCCAACCCCAGGCTGAGGTGCACTTGGCTTTTATATGAGTATTGAGGATCTGCAGTAGGTTCTCTATACTTACATGGAAGAGACTTTAACCACTGAGTCCTTATGAGTTCCTGATAATGAGCTTCATTATGACATTTTCATACACACACACACACACACACACACACACGCACACATACACACACACCACTGTATTCTGCTCGTGTTTGTCCCTATTATCCTCCTTTGTTTTCTTTCCCTTCTTCCCTCAAAGTTCATAGTTATTTTATATATCCAATTTTAATAATTGTTGTAACCCTTGAGATATAAACCACCCAGGAGGAAATATTTTTGCAGATTTTCTGTTTCTGTTGCTTTTTTGGGGGGTTTTGCTTTTTTCTTTATTAACACTGGCACTACTGAACTGTCAAACTTGCCAATGGAATGATGGATATGTGGTCTACCTTGAGGGTGTTTTTTTGAAGAACAAATAAAACAAACAAGCAAAAAGGAAAACAATTCCCCAAATATCCTCCACTCCAAGCCAAACAAAGAAACAAACACACCCCCAAGAAAATCCTACTGCAGTGATAAACCACAAAGAGATTAAAAAAAAAAAAGTTGGACTGGCTCTTTAACAGGATCTAATAATCATTTGTCTTTAATGTTTCCATAATAAAACACACAAATGAGATAGGGCAGTTTCTAAGTTAGCTTTCCTCCCTTTGATGGATTCATTTGCTCTGCCTTCCTTTTCTGAAACTGCTGGAGAGAATTATCTTCTCAGGACATCATATTCTTGGCTCGAGCTACAACCAGACAGACTGCACCAGCTTTTTCAAAATTCCCTTTGTATCTTTTTCCTCTCGTTTCCTAATCTTTTATTTCTCAGAATACACATGCTTTTTATAGCTGTGGGAGCAATTGTCAAATCTGGCTCTCGGAAAATAGTTAGAATTAGAACATATTAGGGGAAAATCACCAGTCATCTGCAGAAGCACATTGTGTTTTATAAGAAGCACTACTTGAGGCTGCAGACTGGAAAATAAAAATGAGGTGGAAAATTTTATTTCAGCTATTATTTGAGCATTGTTTATAGGAATCACTCTTAATGTGATATGGACAAATTAATTAAAAATACAATGAAGCAGACTGGTGAGATCACTTGGCAGGTAAGGGTGTATGCCACCAAGCCTTATAATTTGAGTTCAGTCCCCAGGACCCACATGGCAGAAAGACATAACTAACTCTCACAAGATGTACTCTGTGTGGAAACACAGAATGTTGCAATAAATATGCCCCTCCATTGGTGAAATGACTTCATAAAAAAAAAGACAGCAGGTTTTGATCCTGATTAAGTATGCTTGCGTTTCTCTTTAAATATGCTCCGAGGGCTGAAGAGGTTTAGAGGGTCATTTCACAAGGGTACTTCTGGTAGATGTTGTGTGATTGATGAGGAACCCCAGCATCCTTAAATGTAAAAAGTCCATTGCCTTAGTTATTTCTTAATTGCTAAGATAAGACACCATAACCAAGGCAACTTATAGAAGAAAGAGCTTTTGTGGCCTTATAGTTTCAAAGGGTTAGTCCATGACCATCATGGCAATGGAGCATGGCAACAGTTAGGGAGGCACAAACATGGAACATTAGCTGAGGGTTTACATCCTTATCTGCAAGTAGGATACAGATAAAGCTGATTGGGAATGATGTACACTTTTGAAACTTAAAATCCCCCCCCCCCAGTGACATATCTCCTCCTACAAGGCCACATCTCCTAATCCCATCCAAATAGGTCTACCACCTGGGGACTGAGCATTCAAATATATGAGCCTAAGGAGCCATTTTCATTCAAACCACCACATGCATACATGAGTGCAGTGTCCATGGAGACCAAGAGAGAGAATCATCTTTCTTGGAGCTTGAGTTACAAATGGTTTTAAGCTTCCTAACGTGGGTGATGGGATCTGAACTTTGGACTTCTGCAGAATGCTTATGTTTTTAGGGAGACAAGAAAGGCAAGAAGGAAAAGTAGAGCTTTCCCAATCCCCACACTTAATCCTGTAAGCAACATATGCTCTAATTGCTTCATTGTATAGATGGAGAAAACAACGCTCTAAAGGTCACGGTGTGTGAAAAAAAAGTGTTTGGAATACACAGCAGTTATACTTACCTGCTATATCTGTTATTTCCTTTATGAGTGTTTGCATACATGAATGTGTGCATGTTTGTCTCTGTGCTGGCTATATATACACATGTGTTTAATTACTATTTAAAAATTTCCACTATAAAATAAAATGATAAAATTTTAATAATATACTGTTTTAGTTAGCTTTGTTTTCTAGACACAGCCCAGAGCCATCTATCTGAGAGGAAAGCCTGGACTGAGGCATTGCCTAGATTAGAGTGATTGCTGGGCATGTCTATGGAGGATTCTCTTGATTTGTTACTTGGTGCAGGGGGGAAATTCCACTGTGTGTCCTGGGCTATATAAGAAAACTAGGTAAACATGAGCATGTGAGTAAAGGATTCCGAGAGTGAGTCAGCAAGTAGTTCCTCCTTGGTTTCTGCCTCTCAGTTATTGCCTTAAGTTACTGCTCTGACATCCCTTAGCTCTGCCAGGAAGAAAAGAAAGAAAAGAAGGAAGTGAGGGGATGATGGTAGGGGGGAAGGAAGGTATGAAGAAAAAGAGGAGGCAAGAAGAAACTATGATACTTTGGGGGATGTCTGATGTGACATATGAGGACAGTCCAATAGTCAAACAGTGGAGAGGCGGGACTTGGTGTTGAAGAATACATGGGTTATATACATGTGTGAGATATACATGGTTTAGGAGGGGAATCACGTTTTCCCTGCAGACAGTAAGATTCTCAAAAAAATATACACAAGTGAGGTGGGTCATTGACACTTGCAGGTTTTGAGACTGTGTCCAATCTGGAGTAGTGGAACTCTGGGCACATCACTAATATTCTGTTTCCTCCTTTAGAAGGTGGACATAAAAGAAATATTCTCGTGGTGTTATATGAGACATATTGATGCTTTTTTTTTGTTGCCATTCTGATATGCATTAAATTGTACACAGGTGTATCTATAAGGAATAAATGGAACAACTCTTATTGTAAGGTTGATGAACATTTTCTGACTGAATCTCAGGACCCTCAAATCAAGTTTAGCCTAATCCAAGCATGCTAAGTAAGCTGAAACACAATGCTAAGATCATTGAAACAACTATAAATCCCAGGTCATTTAGTATACTTATACTGTTCTAAATTTTCACTTTGGAAAATTGTCACAAAGTGTATTTTAACTGTTCATTACTAATATATTCTGAACTGAAGTTCCTTTATAAAGTCACCCCTCGGGGCACAAGAGATAGTTTAGTGGTTTTGAACCTTTGCAGAAAATCCAAGTTTGTCCAAGCACCTACTTGATGTCTCATAACTGTGTAACTTAAGCTCTAGGGGAATCTCTTGTTGTTTTCTGGCCTCTGAGGGTCTATATGAATGTGGCACATACACACTCATGTACATCCACATAGACATAAATAAACAAATCTCTTATTTAAATTTTTCTTTATTTATTTTATGTGTATGGTGGCATGTATTTTCATACGTTCCATCCAAGGAGAGCAAATGAAGGCACTGGAGTTACAAGTAGTTGTAAGCTGCTATGTGGGTACTGGGCTCTTGAAGAACAGCCACTATTTTTACCTGCTGAACTATCACTCCAACTGGAACAAATTTATTTTGAAAACAAGTAACTTTTATGTTGAAGAGTCTTCAGATCAACCAAATGAGTAGACATTTCTGATAGTGAAAGTTAGAATGTTGGACATTAAGAACCAAAATTATCTTGGGCTATTTATCTTCAGTCTGTATTTGGCCTAACATCCTTTTAACTGTCAGATAAAACCTTTGAAATATATTATCTTAGAGCAGTAGCTTCCACCACTCCCAATTTAATATCTGAAACCTATAACTGAGACTTTTCCTAATTTTTGTAACTCATCTACCTGATATCCCCACACTGGAGCATGTCATTTGGGCCATGATCATTCCTGTTTTGCTGTGAAAGATGCTGATATACAGATAATATTCCTTGTATATTAACATGTTAACATAGCAATAATGATGGCTTAAGACCAGTCTATATACGACCTTTTATAGGGCTTCATTCCTTCTTAGACTTCCCCAGAATTAAAAAAAAACTGTTAACTTTGTTTAAAACAAAAATATCTTTTTTTCTGATGCAGATTTTGACCTTATCAATTATAATTCTGTCAGGAGTCCCTCGGGAACCACCTTGTGATTTCATTTAGGTCCCTTAGTAAACCTTTAAAGATAATAGCTCCAAATTACTAAAATCCTGTCTGACTCATAAAGGCAATGATATGATGTGCTGTAGAGGTGGCTCACTTGATAATAGCACTTGCTATGCAATCAAGATGATCTGATTTAGAATCCCTAGAATTTATGTAAAGCTGGGAGCCATAGTGCATATCTGTAATTATACTGCTCCTACAAAAAGATATGAAGAGGAAACAGGAGAATCATTGATACTAGCAAATAAGAGAGCATTCCAAACAAGGTAAAAGATGAGGACCAACACCTGAGCTTGTCTTCTGATCACTTCATGTGTGCTATGGCATATACATGTCCCCTACCACATATATATCCACAAGTGTGTCTTTTTTGAAATGTCCACTTCCATAATTGGAGTCAGAGACTCTATTTCTGAGTGCTTAAATCCATGCTGATACCATTATTAAACTTTAACTCTGCTTTATGCCAGAGCTCCTCAGCTTGCTATGGGTAATAAAATGAAGCTTGTGCTTCTGTTTTACACAATGCTGATAATCCCTTCTTATAGAAACAGTACAGAATGTGTTATTTAAGGGCTCTGTCTCTCTTCTATGATTTTGAAAATGCAATATTGCTTCTTTTTCCCTTAAAAATTAAATTTACATTTATTTTCTGTGTCTCTGTCTTCCTGTCTTTGTCTCTTTCTCTGTCTGTCTCTATCTCTGTCTCTCTGTCTCTCTGTCTCTGTCTCTGTCTCTGTCTCTCTCTCTCTCTCTCTCTCTCTCTCTCTCTCTCTCTGTGTGTGTGTGTGTGTGTGTGTGTGTGTGTGTGTATAGGTAGGAAGAAATAACTGTCAGTAGGAGTTGGTTCTCTCCTTCCATCATGTGATTCTTGCGGATGAACCTCAGGTTGTCAGGTTTGTCAACAGACAGCTTAACTTGCTGTGCCATCTCACCAGGCTCCCCGACTTCTACAGATGTGATGGTTTGTATATGCTTGGTCGAGAGAGTGGCAGTATTTGGAGGTGTGGCCTTGTTGGAGTAGGTGTGTCACTGTGGGCATGGGCTTTAATACCCTTGTCTAAGCTGCCTAGAAGCCTTCAGATGAAGATGTAGAATTCTTAGCTCCTCCTGTCCCATGCCTACTTGGATGCTGCCATGTTCCCACCTTGATGATAATGGACTGAACACTTAATTTTTTAAATGTTCATTCAAATGAATATCCTTACAATTTATTTTATAGACATTTATTATTTTTTCTTTTTTTGCTGTGTAGTTCTGGTTGGCTTTGAATTGACTATATAAACCAGGCTGACCTTGAATTCACAAAGATCCTTCTGCCACTTTCTCCAGAGTACTAGGACAAAAGGCATGAGCCACTACTCCTGTTTTTATTTTTTTAATCAGTTTTTAAAGAACAAGAACTGGATGTTATAACTGACTGGATAGCCTTGCTTGAGAGCTGTTCACTTGGTCATTTACTTGAATTAAAATACAACTCACATATAAACAAACAGGTTTGGACTCGATCACATATATAATAGTCTAGTGACCCCAAACTCATTATGTGACCAAAGATGACATTGAATCTCTGATTTTCCTGCCTGCAGGTCTGTAATGCTTGGATTTCTGGAGTGCATTGCCACACCCAGTTTACAGAGTTCTGGAAATGAAAACCAGGGCTCCCTCCATGCTAGACAAGCTCTTTGCTAAGAGTGCTATACCGCAGCCCTAAGATAATTTTAGACTTTGCAATTTACCACCCATTTGCAGGTGATCTCCCCTGATTATGTAAGTTTGACTGAGACCAGGAATGGAGACTTTGGAAGCCCTGCTCAGCTGCCCAGGGAGCCTGCCTGACTGCTGATCTGTTTGGCTATAGCAAATACAGGCTGCCTGCCTTTTAATAGGAGTGTAAAAACCTTTGTCAAGCATTCAGTCAGAACCTCTGCAGATTCCTTCCTGGAGTCATTTTGTTTATTAATTAAAAAAAAATACGTTTAAGTAAGAGAAATGACTCCATTGGAGAGAAGAAGCAAATTTGCTGGAAAAGTTTTGATCTCATACCCAGAGACCAAAACATGGCTGACACTTGGGCTTGCTGACAGGAAGTGATGCATATATGGTGCTTTGTACTTCACCCTTCCCAATGACACCCATACTTCCATCCCTACCTACCTACTGGAGGACCAAGATCCTAGAAGAGAGCCAGAAGACAGAGAATGCTGTGGATGCTTCCCACTTGGTGGTGCACTTTGGGAAGGTTATGGAACATTTAGGAGGTGGAACCTGGCAAAGGAAGTCACTCATTGTGACTGATCTTGAGGTTTATAACCTTGCCCAACTTCCTGTTTATGCTCTGCTCCTGACTATGGATGAAATGTAAACATCTGCTCCATGTTACTCTTGTCATGCCTTCCTGAACATGATGAACTGTATCTCCTGAAACTGTACACACAAATAAACCCCTTTTCTTTTAAGTTCTTTCTCATCAGGTAGTTGGTCACAGTAATGAGAAAAGTAACTAATACAGGGGCTCATGGTTGACAGCTTTCTAAGCTGGCCCCAATTTACTTTTATCTTATTAGTTATCTCACTTGTTATTAGTTATTAGTCAGCTTGATTCTGGGGGAATGAGCTGGATTCAGTTCATAAAAGAGGTAATCCAGAAATTCAAGAGATTTGGGTCTATGGTCTTAGTGATAATGCATGTGGTAGGAAACTGAGAAGAATATGGGAAGGATAGTGCCTTCCTCTAACTTTGGTCATGGCATATCTAGACTGTCTACCTTTTTGTGGGTTATGGCTATGTATTTGTGGTGTGTATACATATTCATGTGGGTGTGTACATTTGTGAAAGCAAGTATGTGTGGAAGTCATAGAGCAATGTATCTTTCTTATTCATACCTTATTGTAATTTTTGGTTTTATTTATTTATTTATTTGTATGTACTTGTACATGTGTGCCATAGCATGTGTGTAGAGTTCAGAAGACAACTTGAGGGATCTGGCCTCTTCTCCCACCATGTGGGTCCTAAGTATCAAATTCAAGCCCTCTTTCCAGCAAATGCCTTTACCTGAAGAGCTATCTCATTAGCCCAAAGTTGCCTTAATTTTTGAGACAGTACTACAAAAACTTGAGGTCATTCATTTGACTTGGCTGAGTGGGCATCAAGTTCTAAAGATGTACCTAGATGTCTCTCACCTAGTACTATGGTTTGACCTCACTCCATGTCTTACGTATTTTTCTATTGACATGACAAAACACCATGATCAAGAAGATGTCTGAAAGAAAGCATTTAATTTGGGAACTCATAGTTGCAGGGGTTAGAGTCTGTGACCGTCATGTTAGGGAGCATGGCAGGCATGGCACTAGAACATTAGCTGAGACCTTACATCCAATCTACAAGTTGAAGACATACATACATACATACATACATGCATACATACATACATACATGCATACATACAGAGAGAGAGAGAGAGAGAGAGAGAGAGAGAGAGAGAGAGAGAGAGAGAGAGCGCGCACACTAACTTGGAATGGTTTGGGCTTTTGAAACCTCAAAGCTCACTCTCAGTGACACATCTCCTGCAATAAAATCATACATCTGGATCCTTCCTAAGCAGTTCCAGCAGCTGGGGACCAAGTATTGAAATATATGAACATATGGAGGCCATTTTCCTTCAAACCACCACACTTTTCCATGGTCAGCTTTTATAAAATGACAGGGAACTGAGGCCCCACTGCTTTCTTGGCAGATATTTTAATGACTGTGCTGATTAGTTTTTGTCAACTTTTTACAAGCTAGGGTCACACATATAAAAGTGATGCCGTTGAGGGTTTGCCTTCATCAGATTGGCCTATGAAGATATCTGTGGGCTGTTTTCTTTATTGATATGGGAAGGCTCAACTCATTGTTGGCTGTCTCTGGGCAGGTGGTACTGGACTGCACAAGAAAACAAGTTGAGACCCTGGAGAGATGTCTCAGTGGTTAAGAGCACTTGCTGTCTTGCAGAGGTCCCAGCACATGTTGGTTCACCACCATCTGTAACTACAGTTCCAGTGGATCTGACACCCTCTTTGATCCTCATCTGGTACCAGGAATGCAACTGGTCCACAGACATATATGTAAGCAAAACACACATACACATGAAATAAATATAAAAAAAGAAAGCCAGTTGAGCAAGCCCTGGGGAACAAGCCATTAAATAGTGTTCTTCCATGGCTTCTGCTTCAGTTCTGGCCTGTAGATACATGCCTGAAATCCCTGCCCTGACTTTTCTCAATGGTGGGCTCTAGGCTGTAAGACATAATAAACCTTTCCTCTCCAGTTGCTGTTAGTCTGGTGTTTGTCACAGTAGTAGAAACTAAACTAATATAGGCATCTACCTCACCAATCCTGCCTGCCTTTAAATGGGGGAACACTTCCTTTGCTTAATGGGTTTTGGAGTTGGAGGAGGGGTAGCAGGGAAACCTTATCTTTGTGGTAAGAGAATACAGCGAGGTCTAAGCAGTGCCCTAGGGCTTGCCATATAGCACATTGTGACAAGATGAAAATCAGAGGGTATGGATATTTACCAATTCAAAATTAAAATCTTGGTATTTAGGATAGTGTTATCTCAGCTTCCAAGTCTGGAAGAAGGCTTAATGGCTCTGGTTTATCCTTCAACTGTAACTGCATTATTATTTGGGTATGCATGCCCATATAAATGCATACATACATGCACACACACACACACACACACAGACACACACACACACACATACATTTTCTGTGAGTATGTATACTTGTGTTTCCAGAGTGGACATGTGTAAGCTGGGGGAGTGATTGTATGTGGATATAGGTTCAGCATCTACTGTTTTTTCCATTTAGTAGTTGTGTAAATCCTCTGTGGCCTTGTTCCCACTCTGCACAGCAACCACTCTCCTACCCTGCTGGCTCTGTCTAATGTTTATATGCAATCAAAAATGATTTTGAGGCCTCAAATACTAAACTGAATCCTGTGCTGAATTAATAGGCCAGGAGGACCCTAATGATTATAAAATATAGGGGTTATTTACAATCATGGATTGATGGGGGAGATTTAAAATGGATGCTGGGCAGAAAGAGCTGCAGCCTTGAGAATGATGCCTCCTCCCATAGTTGGGGGAGGAGGAAAGTCTGTTGCCTGGAGACAGTTAAGCTCAGGTAACAAAATGTGTCCTAGAGCAGCCTAAAAGAACAGCAGCAACAGCTTCCTGGCTTAGGCAGCTACTAAACCCGCATGTACCCTTAGGACTTGGGGTTTCAGATGTCTGTTTAGACTGGGTGAACAATGTCTTCTGAGTGCATGAGCTGATTAAAGCTACATGATCTCACACCACTACAGATAGCCATATCCAACGCTAAGCTTTGACACCTTTGCTTTTCCTTTGTTTCTGTTCCTTTAATTTCTCTTTTCCCTTGGGCTTCTTCTCTCACACTCCTGTCTCACTTTGGCAGCCCTCACAATAATCAGATGAAAATCTGGCATAATTTTTATCATGTCTTTCTTATACAGATGTTGTTTACTGATTAAGCATTTCATATATGTGTTCCTGTTGCTTTCCCTGATTTTTGAAACTGTTTCAATTTTTTCAGTTATATACTGATTTGTGTGTGTGTGTGTGTGTGTGTTTGGATGCATCTGTCAAGGTCAGAGGACAACAAGGGAGTTGGTTCTTTCCTTCTACCTAGTGGGTCCAAAGTATCAAACTCAGATTGTCAGGCTTAGTGACAAGTGCCTTCATAGGCTAAGTATTCTCAATTGTCACATGTCCTTTCTTTAAAATTGTTTATTTTTTTAAAGACATGTCTCATGTAGTTCACGCTGATCTCAAACTTGCTATATAGCAGAGTATGGCTGATCCTTCCTCAAGCTTGAGGGCTGGGATGATAGTTGTGTACCACCTTGCTTGTCTTCATAGTGCTGGGGATTGAATCCAAAATTTTCTGCAAGCTAGGCAAGCTCCAGGCCCACTTAGTCATATCCACAATTTGTTTATTTGATCTTCAGAAATAAAAGCCCAAGGTACTTGCTACTTCCTCTCAATATCATCTATGCTAAGGAAATGCTCAGCTATCTATCTAGGACAGAGCTCTTGGCACACATATTAGTGGCCCCACCTAGCTGCTCCATAAGGGTTTATCACCACTGTCACCAGCTTATGAAATCTATGCATGTTCTGTCATTCTTATCATAAGTTCCAGTTCATAAAGTGGTATGTCTCTGGATAAACCCAAGGTAGGTGATGCAGGAAGGGTGAGGCCAAGTGAGAGAGGTATCATTCATCTTCATTTGGGAGCTTCTGAGAGTGACTGATTCCTGCTCACTGGGAACCTGCTTCCTTCCATCCTTCCTTCTATCTTCCCTCCCTCCCTCCCTCCTTCCCTCCCTTATTCTATCCTGCTCTTCCCTCCATTCCTTCTTTCTTCTATCTTTCCTCTTTCTTCCTCCTTCCCCTCCCTTGATCCCCTAATCTTTACTATCTCCCCCCCTACTTTTTATTTTCCTCCCTTCCCTCCTTCTTTTCCATCATTCCTTTCCTTCTCTCTTTCCTGTGCCGTGTACTGAATCCAGGACTTCGTGCATGCTTTAGTCCCTGCAAGGGCTTATTACTGAGCCTCATGCACTCTTCTTCTATTTTCTCTTCTTTCTAGGCACTTTCATGCCTTTAACTTTTCCCAGCTTTTGGTCCTTGGAATCCCAAGGTTATTATTCATCCATGGGACCAGAAGGCAGAGCAGTTACAGTAAGTGTCACTCAGATTTTGAGTACTTGCTTTTCTCTCAGAATTCAGTACTCGTGATAGGGGCTGGAGTCAATTGAGAAATGGTTCAAAGCTCTGAGGTGTATGCTGTGACTTTGGTTTGCTTTCTCACAGTGCAGTGGGCTTTATTATAAGAAGATTATTACATTCTGCGAAGTTCATCAAGATCACACTGTAGTGGGATAAAGTTGTTTCCATTGCCTCTGGCTGCCTCCCAGCTGAGACTTGAGAATACAAAAGAAACAATTTCATATAATAATATTGGCAAATACATCTGTAAGCCCCTATGTTCAGGTCTTGAATAGTGTTATCTATTCTCTGTATTGCTGACTTATTGCAGAAGGAATTTTGCCATGCAAAACATGAAAAATTAGTTCACACTTGCCTTGATGAAGAATCTGTTAAGGTGGTGAAGTTGGGCTGTATTTTCAAGTGCAGTTACCTCTGCTAAGAGAACGAAAAAAAAAAAAAAAACACTATCACATTGTTAGCATGAAACACAAGGTTAGAGCACTGTCTTAAATGTTTTCAGATGCATTTAGGAGAGTGTTCTAAATTTATGGAGAACAAGGATTCTGGGAGTCTTTTAGCAATATTTTAAACTTATATCTGTCATATTCAAGGATATATGACATCTGATGTCTACAGTAGGTATGACCAAATCAGGTCACCTTGGAAACTACTTGTGTTGTGAATGTACTGCTGTGAGTTAACTAGTCTTGATTCTAATCTGTCTGAGGTTTTACTGGCCAGTTCTAGTTTATGTGCAGGGGTGCACACATATACACATGCCCACTAGACCTTAAATTTAGGCATTATTAGAAGCCACCTCTCTTGCTATACTACAAACAATATGTGATGTCATGCCGGCAGCAGTCTCAGACACCAGTGTTCCCTTACTGCAGCAAAAGGCCATTCAGAGTAACCTAGGTTACTACAGAGATCTGGGAAAATAGTACAATGCTGGAATTCTGAGCAACACATTTCCAGAATGTACTGTCAAGCAGTACATGCTGTATGTATTATGTGCAGTATAAATTATACTTGTATTTTTATGTAATCTATAATTAATTCTATAATTATATAATATGTAATATAATATGCATATTAATGTACTATGACCAGGAATATATTTTACAGTGTATAAAGTAAGCTTTAAAGTTTATCAGCCTGTAAAATGTGCCTCATTCTCAAGTTAATGCCAGGCTCATCCCAGTCAATCCTCTAGTGGCGTGAGGCTAGGATGGGGTTGTTTCCTCTGGATACAGAGGCTATCAGTTATCCCTTGTTTCCCAACAACTCCAACACCAACATCAATATAGTGCTTTCCTTTGGGGAACCCTGTGCTCAGTTCAATGGTTGGCTGACAGCACCCAACTCTGTATTTGTCAGGCATTGCCAGGACCTCTCTGGAGACAGTTATATCAGGCTCCTCTTAGCAAGCACTTGTTGGCGTCCACAATAGTGTTTGGATTTGGTAACTGTATATGGGATGGATCCCCAGGTGGGGCAGTCTCTGGATGGTCTTTCCTTCAGTTTCTGCTCCACATTTTGTCTCTGTATTTCCTCCCATGGGTCTTTTGTACCACTTCTAAGAAGGACCAAAGTATCCACACTTTGGTCTTCCTTCTTGAGCTTCATGTGGACTGTGAATTATATCTTGGGTATTCCGAGTTTCTGGGCTAATATCCACTTATCTGTGAGTGCACACCATGTGTGTTCTTTTGTGAATGTGTTACCTAATTCAGGATGATATTTTCTAATTCTATCCATTTGTCTAAGAATTTCATGAAGTCATTGTTTTTAATAGCTGAGTAGTACCCCATTGTATAAATGTACCACATTTTCTGTATTCATTCCTCTGTTGAGGGTCATCTGGGTTCTTTCCAGCTTCTGGCTATTATAAATAAGGCTGCTATGAATATAGTGGAGCATGTGTCCTTATTACATGTTGGAGCATGTTCTGGTATATGCCCAGGAGTGGTATAGCTGGGTCCTTAGGTAATACTATGTCCAATTTACTGAAGAACCGCAAACTGATTTCCAGAGTGGGTTGTACCAACTTGAAATCCCATCAGCAATAGAGGAGTGTTCCTCTTTCTCCACATCCTCACCAGCATCTGCTGTCACCTGAGGTTTTGATCTTAGCCATTCTGACTGGTATGAGGTGGAATCTCAGGGTCCTTTTGATTTGCATTTCCCTGACGACTATTGGTATTCCTCAGTTGAGAATTCTTTGTTTAGCTGTACCCTACCTTTTTAAATAGGGTTATCTGGTTCTCTGGAGTCTAACATCTTGAGCTCTTTGTATATATTGGATATTAACCCTCTATGGGATGTAAGATTGGTAAAGATCTTTTCCCAATCTGTTGGCTGCCGTTTTGTCCTATTGACAGTGTCTTTTGCCTTACAGAAACTTTGCAATTTTATGAGGTCCCATTTGTCAATTCTTGATCTTAGAGCATAAGCTATTGGATTTCTGTTCAAGAAATTTTCCCCTGTGCTCATGTGGTTGAGAATTTTCCCCAGTTTCTTCTCTATTAGTTTCAGTGTATTTAGTTTTATGTGGAGGTCCCTGATCCACTTGGATTTGAGCTTTGTACAAGGAGATAAGAAAGGATTGATTTTCATTTTTCTACATGCTTAACTGCCAGTTGACCCAGCACCATTTGTTGAAAATGCTCTCTTTTTTCCACTGGATGGTTTTAGCTCTTTGTCAAAGACCAAGTGACCACGGGTTTGTGGGTTCATTTCCGGGTCTTCAGTTCCATTCTATTGATCTACCTGCCTGTCACTGTACCAATACCATCTAGTTTTTAATCACAATTGCTCTGTAGTACAGCTTGAGGTCAGGGGTGGTGATTCCTTTAGAAGTTCTTTTATTGTTGAAATAGTTTTCGATATCTTGGGTTTTTTGTTATTCGAGATGAATTTTTTTTTTTTTTTGAGACAGGGTTTCTCTGTGTAGCCCTGGCTGTTCTGGAACTCACTCTGTAGACCAGGCTGGCCTCAAACTCAGAAATATGCCTGCCTCTGTCTCCCAAGTGCTTGGATTACAAATTGCTTTTTCAAACTCTATGAAGAATTGAGTTGGAATTTTGATGGTGATTGCGTTGAGTCTGTAGATTGCTTTAAGCAAGATGACCATTTTTTACTATATCAATCCTCCCAATTCATGAGCATGAGAGATTTTTCTGTCTTCTGAGATCATCTTCGATTTCTTTCTTCAGAGACTTGAAGTTCTTGTCATACAGATCTTTTACTTGCTTAATTAGAATCACACCAAGTTATTTTATATTATTTGTGACTATTGGGAAGGGTTTTCTTTCCCTAATTTCTTTCTTAGCCTGTTTATCCTTTGAGTAGAGGAAGGCCACTGATTTGTTTGAGTTAATTTTATATTTAGTCATTTTGCTGAAGTTGTTTATCAGGTTTAGGAGTTCTCTGGTGCAATTTTTGGGGCCACTTAAGTATACTATCATATCCTCTGCAAATCGTAATATTTTCACTTGTTCCTTTCCAATTTGTATCCCTTTGACCTCCTTTTGTTTTCTAATTGCTCTGGCTAGGACTTCGAGTAGTATATTGAATAGGTATGGAGAGAGTGGGCAACCTTGCCTAGTCCCTGATTTAGTGGGATTGCTTCAAGTTTCTCTCCATTTAGTTTGATGTTGGCTACTGTTTTGCTGTATATTGCTTTTGCTATGTTTAGGTATGGGCCTTGAATTCCTGATCTTTCCAAGACTTTTATCATGAAGGGGTGTTGGATTTTGTCAAATGCTTGCTCAATATCTAATGAAATGATCATGTGGTATTTTTTTCTTTGAGTTTGTTTATATAGTGGATTTCCTTATATTAAACCATTCCTGCATTCCTGGAATGAAGCCTACTTGATCATGGTGGGTGATCGTTTTGATGTGTCCTTGGATTTGGTTGGCAAGAATTTTATTGAGTATTTTTGCATCGATATTCATAAGGGAAATTGGTCTAAAGTTCTCTTTCTTTGTTCAGTCTTTGTGTGGTTTAGGTATCAGAGTAATTGTGGCTTCATAGAACAAATTGGGTAGTGTTCCTTCTGGTTCTATTTTGTGGAATAGTTTGAAGTGTATTGGTATTAGGTCTTCCTTGAAGGTCTGATAGAACTCTGCACTAAACCCATATGGTCCTGGTTTTTATTTATTTATTTATTTATTTTTATTTTATTTTATTTTTTTAGCTGGGAGACTATTAATGACTGCTTCTTTTTCATTAGGGGTTATAGGACTGTTCAGACTTTTTATCTGATTCTGATTTAGCTTTGGTACCTGGTATCTGTCTAGAAAATTGTCCATTTCATTCAGATTTTCCAGTTTTGTTGAGTACAGGCTTTTGTAGTAGGATCTTATGATTCTTTGGATTTCTTCAATTTCTGTTGTTATGTCTCCCTTTTCATTCCTGATTTTTTTTTTTAATTTGAATACTGGTTCTGTGCTCTCTGGTTAGTTTGGCTAAAGGTTTATCTATCTTGTTGATTTTCTCAAAGAACCAGCTCCTGGTTTGGTTGATTCTTTGTATAGCTCTTTTAGTTTTTACTTGGTTTATTTCAGCCCTGAGTTTGATTATTTCCAGCCCTCTACTCTTCTTGGGTGTATTTGCTTCTTTTTGTTCTAGAGCCTTCAGATGTGCTGTCAAGCTGCTAGTGTATGCTCTCTCTAGTTTTATTTGGAGGTACTCAGAGCTATGAATTTTCCTCTTAGCACTCTGCTTTCATTGTGTTCCATCAATTTGGGTATGTTGTAGCTTCAGTTTCATTAAATTCTAAAAAGTCTTTCTTTCTTTCTTTCTTTTTTCCTTGACCAAGTTATCATTGAATAGTGTTGTTCATCTTCCATGTGTATGTGGTCTTTCCATTGTTGTTGTTATTATTATTTTTTTAATTATTTATTTTATTTTATTTTTTTTTAATTTACATTCCAAATCATTTCCCCTTTCCCGTTTCCTCCATCCTTAGTCTGTGGTGATCTGATAGGATGCATGGAATTATTTCAATCTTCTTGTATCTGTTGAGGTCTGTTTTGTGACCAATTATATGGTCAGTTTTGGAGAAGGTACCATGAGGAGCTGAGAAGAAGGTATATTCTTTTGCTTTAGGATAAAATATTCTATAGATATCTGTTAAATCCATTTGGTTCATAATCACTGTTATTTTCACTGTTTCTCTGTTTAGTTTCTGTTTCCATGATGTTGTGTGTTAACTTGGCACAGACTGGAATTATCACAGAGAAATGGACTTCAGTTGAGAAAATGCCTCCATGAGATCCAGCTGTGGGGCATTTTCTCAATTAGTGATCAAGTGGGGAGGGCCCCTTGTGGGTGGTGCCATCCCTGGGCTGGTAGTCTTGGGTTCTATAAGAGAGCAGGCTGAGGAAGCCAGGAGAAGTAAGCCAGTAAGAAACATCCCCCCATGGCCTCTGCATTAGCTCCTTCTTCCTGAGTTCCATTCCTGACTTCCTTTGGTGATCAACAGCAATGTTGAAAGTGTAAGCTGAATAAACGCTTTTCTCCTCAATTTGCTTCTTGGTCATGATGTTTGCGCAGGAATAGAAACCCTAACTAAGACACATGATTTGTCCATTGATGAGAATATGGTGTTGAAATCTCCCACAATTATTGTGTGAGGTGCAATGTGTGCTTTGAACTTTAGTTAAGTTCCGTTTATGAATGCGGATGCCCTTGCATTTGGAGCATAGATGTTCAGAATTGAAAGTTCTTCTTGGTGGATTTTTCCTTTGACTATGAAGTGTCCTTCCTTATCTTTTTTGAAAACTTTAGGTTGAAAGTTGATTTTATTCGATATTAGAATGGCTACTCCAGCTTGTTTCTTGGGACCATTTGCTTGGAAATTGTTTTCCAGCCTTTCACTCTGAGGTAGTGTCTGTCACTGAGGTGGGTTTTTGTATGCAGAAAAATTTTGGGTCCTGTTTATGTATCCAGTCTGTTAGTCTGTGTCTTTTTATTGGAAAACTTAGTCCATTGATATTAAGAGATATTAAGGAATAGTGATTGTTGCTTCCTGTTATTTTTGTTATTGGAGGTGGAATTATGTTTATGTGGCTGTCTTCTTTTTGGTTTATTAAAATAAGATTTTTTTTTGCCTTTTCTAGGGTGTAGTTTCTCTCCTTGTGTTGTCATTTTCCATTTATTTTCCTTGAAGGGCTGGATTTTGTGGAAAGATATTGTGTAAATTTGTTTTTGTCATGGAATATCTTGGTTTCTCCATTTATGTTAATTGAGACTTTTGATGGGTATAGTAGCCTGGGCTGGCATTTGTGTTCTCTTAGGGTCTTTATGACATCTGCCCAGGATCTTCTGGCTTTTATAGTCTCTGGTGAGAAGTCTGGTGTAATTCTGATAGGTCTGCCTTTATATGTTACTTAAACTTATTTCCTTACTGCTTTTAATATTTTTTCTTTGTTTAGTGCATTTGGTGTTTTGATTATTATGTGATGGGAGGAGTTTTTTCTGGTCTAATCTATTTGGAGTTCTGTAGTCTTCTTTTATGTCCATGGGCATCTTTCTTTAGGTTAGGGAAGTTTTCTTCTATAATTTTGTTAAAGATATTTACTGATCCTTTAAGTTGGGAATGTTTACTCTATTCTGTACCTATTATCCTTAGGTTTGGTCTTTTCATTTTGTCCTGGATTTCCTGGATGTTTTGGGTTAGGAGCTTTTTGCATTTTGCATTTTCTTTAACTTTTGTGTCAATGTTTTCTATGATATCTTCTGCACCTGAGATTTTCTGTTTTCTCTTTTGTGTTGTGTTGATGATGCTTGCATCTATGACTCCTGATCTCTTTCCTAGGTTTTCTATCTCCAGAATTGTCTTCCTTTGTGATTTCTTTATTGTTTCTACTTCCATTTTTTAGATCCTGGATGGTTTTGTCCAATTCCTTCACTTGTTTGGTTGTGTTGTCCTATAATTCTTTAAGGGTTTTTTGTGTTTCCTCTTTAAGGGTTTCTACCTGTTTACCTGTGTTCTCCTGTATTTCTTTAAGGGAGTTATTTATGTCCTTCTTAACGTCCTCTATCAGCATCATGAGATGTGATTTTAAATTCAAATCTTACTTTTCCAATGTGTTGAGGTATCCATGACTTGTTGTGGTGGGAGGGCTGGTTTCTTATGATGCCCAGTAGCCTTGGTTTCTGTTGATAGCGTTCTTGTGCTTGCCTTTCACTCTGGTTGTCTCTGGTGTTAGTTGGTCTTGCTATCTCTGGCTGGAGCTTGTCCCTCCTGTGGGCCTGTAAGCCTGTGTCAGCACTCCTGAGAGACCAGCTCTCTTCTGGCAGGACCTGTGTACAGCGGGCTGTGAAATAGCCCCAGCTCTCAGGTGTAGATGTAAATTGAGAGGATCCTGTCCCAGCTGTTCCACTGTTCCTGTGCCCTGTGTGCTCCAGGCCAGTCCTGCTCTGGACAGTTATTGGAGAGAAAGTGGAAAGCTCACCTCTGAGCCTAGGAGTGAGAGCCGTCCTGGGAGAGCAGCTCTCTCCTGGCAGGACCTGTACACAGAAGTCTGTGGAACAGTCCCAGCTCCTGGGTGCAGATGGCAGACCAACAGTAAACATCTTTAGTTCTAAATAAAACACATATACACCAAGCATCAGTGTTCCCTCTCTCTGTCTTCCAGTCCCTGGCAACCTCCAGTCACCTTTCTGTCGATTGGATTTGCCTGTGCTCAATATAAATAACGCAAGACGGGCTGGGCAGTGGTGGCGCACGCCTTTAATCCCAGCACTTGGGAGGCAGAGGCAGGTGGATTTCTGAGTTCTAGGCCAGCCTGGTCTACAGAGTGAGTTCCAGGACAGCCAGGGCTACACAGAGAAACCCTGTCTCAAAAAACCCAAAAATAAATAAAAATAAAATAAAATAAAAATAAAGAAATAAAAAACTAAAGCAAGACAATAGTCATTTGTGTGTGTGTGTGTGTGTATGTGTGTGTAGCTTCTTTCCGTTAGTATACATAGTACATAGCATATAACACTACTTCATTTTTATGGCTAAATAATATTTTATCATATATACATATATGTATATTAACTATGTTTTGTGTATCCAATCTATTCATGATGGATACATGTCATTCCCTACTTAAAAAACTATTATGAATAATACCTCTATGAACATTTGTGGAAAATAAGGACTTTTATTTGCTTAGGAAATGATACTTTTAGAAAAGTACAAGTCAGTTTGAAATTACTGGTTTTAGGTGATCCAGCAGGGGTCTGATGTTTTAATAATAAGTGTCAAACATTAAAAAAACACATGTCTAAGGCAGACTTCAAAACACATCTCAATTTTTATAAGTGACAAATGGTTACTTCCTAAATAAACTCAGTAGTTTTGGGGCTTCTTGTCATAAAATGGACTGTGTGTAGGCTCACAAGGATTCAATAGGTATTTGTTTGCAGGATTACAAGGATTCAATAGGTATTTGTTTGCAGGATTCTTTGGAAAATTCACCAGGCATTGGTGACACTCTTTATACTCCACAATGGAGCTCTCTACCTAACTGAATGCTTAGGGTACAATCTGACTCTTTTCTTTCCCCCATTAAGGTTGTTATGTAGCCCAGGCTATCTTCTAATTTGCTATGTATAACTTTGAGTGTTTGATCTTCCTGTCTCTTTCAACTTCCCTTGAATGCTAACATTACAGGTGTGTACCACCACACCTAATTTATATGGTGCTGTGGATTGAATCTAGGTCTTCATATAGGCCAGGAAATAGTGTCAAATGACCTAGACCCACAACCCTGAGGCTATAGTTTGAAAGTTTCTCCTATTATCCCCAATGTGTCAGAACTTAGAACCAGTCAGAAGACTAGACACATGCACTGTGATATCTTAATGTATCATCATTATTGTATATAGCATATTCTTCCTCTAAGTTCGGTTGCAGTTGCCTAGTTCAGTAAAATGGTTGATTGCTTAAAAAAAAAGATTAGACACATTGAAATGGGAGATAAACAGAGATATTTGTCTCTGGGTGCAGGCTTATGTACATGCATATGTGTGTACACCCATGTTTGTGTGTATTCATATGAATGTGTACATACATTTATGTGTGTACTCCCAACCTTACGTATATCTGTTTGTGTGTACATCCACTATTGTGTGCAGACATATGTTTGTATGTGCATCTGTGCCTTTGTGCACTTGCTCTGATTCTGTCTGAATACATGTGTATGTAAAGCATGTTTATATGTATTTGCATGTGGGCATGTATGTGTATTTATATCCATGTGTGTGCACCCGTGCCTGTGTGTATTAAGTGTATGCATGTGTTCCTTCATACTTGTGTGCCTATGTGTGATGTGTGTGTTGTCTCAGACAGTATGAATACAAATATACACAAGTATAGATTGCATGCAGTCTCCAAGGAGTGGAGACTGCATGTGGTGTAGGGGGATTGGGTGTTTTATAGGGTGGAAAAGGGAACTTTTGGTGGAAGATTCCATCTGCAGATCAGTTCCCATGCAGTCTTAAAGTGGCAAATACCAATTAAGGTTGGTATGTTGATCTTTATAGCTGTTTTTTTTATTATTTATTTTATTTTATTTTTATAATTTACATTCCAAATCACTTCCCCTTTCCCGTTTCCTCCCTCCCCGAACGTCCCATAAGCCCCCTTCCCTCCCTCTTTTCTCCATTCAACCCCCTCTCGTTACTCTGTCCTGGCGTTCCCCTACATCCAGTCTTTCCAGGACCAGGGGTCTCTCCTTCCATCTTTTTAGAAATCTATTGATATGCGGATTGTGTCTAGGGTATTCCGAGATTCTGGGTCAATATCCCCTTATCAGTGACTGCATACCATGTGTGTTCTTTTGTGATTGGGTTACCTCACTAAGGATGATATTTTCAAGATCTGACCATTTGCCTAGGAATTTCGTGAATTCATTGTTTTTAATTGCAGAGTAGTATTCCATTGTGCAGATATACCACATCTTCTGAATCCATTCCTCTGTTGAGGGACATCTGGGTTCTTTCCAGCTTCTGGCTATTATAAATAAGGCTGCTATGAACATAGTGGAGCATGTGTCCTTATTGCATGCAGGTAAAGTCTCTGGGTATATGCCCAGGAGTGGTATAGCCGGATCCTCCGGGAGTGTCATGCCCAGTTTTCTGAGGAACCGCCAGACTGCTTTCCAGAGTGGTTGTACCAGCTTGCAATTCTACCAGCAGTGGAGGAGTGTTCCTCTTTCTCCACATCCTCGCCAACAACTGCTGTCTCCTGTGTTTTTGATCTTAGCCATCCTGACTGGTGTGAGATGGAATCTCAGGGTTGTTTTGATTTGCATTTCCCTAATGACTAAGGATGATGAACATCTCTTTAGGTGCTTCTCAGCCATTAGATATTCTTCAGGTGAGAACTCTTTGTGTAGCTCTGTACCCCATTTTTTAATAGGGTTATTTGCCTCTCTGGAGTTTAACTTCTTGTGTTCTTTGTATATATTGGATATTAGCCCTCTGTCGGATGTAAGGTTGGTAAAGATCATTTCCCAGTTAGTTGGTTGCCTCTTTGTCTTTTTGACAGTGTCTTTTGCCTTGCAAAAACTTTGTAATTTAATGAGGTCCCATTTGTCTATTCTTGATCTTAGAGCATAAGCTATTGGAGTTCTGTTCAGGAAATTCTCCCCTGTGCCCATATGTTCAAGGTTCTTCCCTAGTTTCCCTTCTATTAGTTTCAGTGTGTCTGGTTTTATGTGGAGATCTTTGATCCACTTAGAATTGAGCTTAGTGCAAGGAGATAAGGATGGGTCAATTTGCATTCTTCTGCATGTTGACCTCCAGCTGAGCCAGCACCATTTGTTGAAAAGGCTTTTTTCCACTGGATGGTTTTAGCTCCTTTGTCAAAGATCAAGTGACCATAGGAGTGTGGATTCATTTCTGGGTCTTCAATTCTGTTCCATTGATCTACATGTCTGTTACTGTACCAATACCATGCAGTTTTTAACACTATTGCTCTGTAGTACAGCTTGAGGTCCGGGATACTGATTCCCCCAGAGGTTCTTTTACTCTTGAGAATAGTTTTAGCTATTCTGGGTTTTCTGTTATTCCAGATGAATTTTTGAATTGCTCTTTCTAACTCTATGAAGAATTGAGTTGGGATTTTGATGGGGATTGCATTGAATGTGTGTATTACATTTGGTAAGATGCTCATTTTTACTATATTAATCCTGCCAATCCATGAGCATGGCAGATTTTTCCATCTTCTGAGGTCTTCTTCAATTTCTTTCTTCAGAGACTTGAAGTTCTTGTCATATAGATCTTTCACTTGTTTGGTTAGAGTCACACCAAGATACTTAATATGGTTTGTGGCTATCGTGAAGGGTATTATTTCTCTTACTTCTTTCTCAGCCTGCTTATCCTTTGAGTATAGGAAGGCTTCTGACTTGCTTGAGTTGATTTTATATCCGGCCACTTTGCTGAAGTCGTTTATCAGCTGTAGGAGTTCTCTGGTGGAGTTCTTTGGGTCGCTTAAGTATACTATCATATCGTCTGCAAATAGTGATAGTTTGACTTCTTCCTTTCCAATTTGTATCCCTTTGACCTTTTTGTTGTCTAATTGCTCTAGCTAGAACTTCAAGTACTATATTGAAAAGATATGGAGAGAGAGGGCAGCCTTGTCTAGTCCCTGATTTTAGTGGGATTGCTTCAAGTTTCTCTCCATTTAGATTGATGCTGGCTACCGGTTTGCTGTAAATTGCTTTTACTATGTTTAGATATGGGCCTTGAATTCCTGATCTTTCCAAGACCTTTAGCATGAAAGGATGCTGAATTTTGTCAAATGCTTTCTCAGCATCTAATGAGATGACCATGTGGTTTTTTTCTTTGAGATTGTTTATGTAGTGGATTACATTGATGGATTTCCTTATATTGAACCATCCCTGCATCCCTGGGATGAAGCCTACTTGATCGTGGTGAATGATCGTTTTGATGTGTTCTTGGATTCGGTTGGCAAGAATTTTACTGAGTATTTTTGCATCGATATTCATAAGAGAGATTGGCCTGAGATTCTCTTTCTTTGTCGGATCTTTGTGTGCGTTTGGTATTAGTGTAATTGTGGCTTCATAGAACGAGTTGGGTAGTGTTCCTTCTGTTTCTATTTTGTGGAACAGTTTGAAGAGTATTGGTGTTAGGTCTTCTTTGAAGGTCTGGTAGAATTCTGCACTAAAACCATCTGGACCTGTGCTTTTTTTGGTTGGAAGACTTCCAATGACAACTTCTATTTCTTCAGGGGTTATAGGACGGTTTAGATGGTCTATTTGATCCTGATTTAATTTTGGTACTTGGTATCTGTCAAGGAAATTGTCCATTTCCTCAAGATTTTCTAGTTGTGTTGAATACAGGTTTTTGTAGTAGGATCTGATTTTTTTGAATTTCCTCAGTTTCTGTTGTTATCTCTCCCTTTTCGTTTCTGATTTTATTAATTTGGATACTATCTCTGTGCTCTCTGGTTAGTCTGGCTAAGGGCTTATCTATCTTGTTGATTTTCTCAAAGAACCAACTCCTCGTTTTGTTGATTCTTTGTATGGTTTTATTTGTTTCTACTTGATTGATTTCAGCCCTGAGTTTGATGATTTCCTGCCTTCTACTCCTCTTTGGTGTATTTGCTTCTTTTTGTTCCAGGGCTTTCAGGTGTGCCATTAAGCTGTTAGTGTATGCTGTCTCCCGTTTCTTTTTGGCGGCACTCAGGGCTATGAATTTTCCTCTTAGCACTGCTTTCATTGTGTCCCATAAGTTAGGGTATGTTGTGCCTTCATTTTCATTAACTTTCCAAAAGTCTTTGATTTCTTTCTTTATTTCCACCTTGACCAAGTTATCATTGAGTAGAGCATTGTTCAGCCTCCATGTGTACGTGGGTTTTCTTTTGTTTTTGTTGCCATTGAAGACCACCCTTATTCCATAGTGATCTGATAGGAGGCATGGGATTATTTCTATCTTCTTGTATCTGTTGAGGTCTGATTTGTGACCAATTATATGGTCAATTTTGGAGAAGGTACCATGAGGAGCTGAGAAGAAGGTGTATTCTTTAGCTCTAGGATGAAATGTTCTATATATATCAGTTAGTTCCATTTGGTCCAAGGCTTCAATTAGATTCACTGTGTCCCTGTTTAGTTTCTGCTTTCCTGAACGATCCATTTCAGAGAGCGGGGTGTTGAAGTCAGCCACTATTATTGTGTGCGGTGCGATGTGTGCTTTGAGTTTTAGTAAAGTTTCTTTTACGAATGAGGGTGCCCTTGCATTTGGAGCATAGATATTCAGAATTGAGAGTTCTTGATGGTGGATTTTTCCCTTGATCAGTATGTAGTGTCCTTCTGTGTCTTTTTTGATGACTTTAGGTTGAAAATCAATTTTATCCGATATTAGGATGGCTACTCCACCTCGTTTCTTGGGGCCATTTGCTTGTAAAATTGTTTTCCAGCCTTTTACTCTGAGGTAGTGTTTGTCTTTGACACTGAGGTGCGTTTCCTGCATGCAGCAAAATGCTGGGTCCTGTTTACGTATCCAGTCTGCTAGTCTATGTCTTTTAATTGGGGAATTGAGACCATTGATATTAAGAGAGATTAAGGCATAGTGATTATTGCCATCTGCCATTCTTGACGCTATCTTTATGTTTGAGTGGTTATCTACTTTTGGGTTTGATTCAAGAAGGTTATTATCTCATTTTTTCCAGGGTGTTGTTTCTCTCCCTGTATTGGAGGTTTCCACCTATTATCCATTGCAGGGCTGGATTTGTGGAAAGATATTGTGAAAATTTGGTTTTATTATGGAATATCTTGGTCTCTCCATCTATGCTGATTGAGAGTTTTGCTGGGTATAGTAGTCTAGGCTGGCATTTGTGCTGTCTTAGTGTCTGCATGAGATCTGCCCAGGATCTTCTGGCTTTCATAGTCTCTGGTGAGAAGTCTGATGTGATTCGGATAGGTCTTCCTTTTATGTTACTTGGCCCTTTTCTCTTACTGCTTTTAGTATTCTTTCTTTGTTTAGAACATTCGGTGTTTTGATTATTATGTGACGGGAGGTATTTCTGTTCTGGTCCAGTCTGTTTGGAGTTCTGTAGGCTTCTTGTACGTTCATCGGCATGTCTCTCTTTAAGTTAGGGAAGTTTTCCTCCATAATTTTGTTGAAGATGTTTACTGGCCCTTTAAGTTGCAAATCTTCACTCTCATCTATACCTATAATCCTTAGGTTTGGTCTTCTCATTGTGTCCTGGATTTCCTGGATGTTTTGGGTTACACGTTTTTTGCATTTTGCATTTTCTTTGACTGTTGAGTCGATGCTTTCTATGGAGTCTTCAGCACCTGAGATTCTTTCTTCCATCTTTTGTATTCTATTGTTTATGTTTGCATCTATGACTCCTGATTTCTTCCCAAGGTTTTCTATCTCCAAAGTTGTCTCCCTTTGTGATTTCTTAGTTGTTTCTACTTCCTTTTTTAGTTCCTGGATGGATTTGCTGAGATCCTTCACTTGTTTGTTTGTATTTTCCTGTATTTCTTTAAGGTATTTTTGCATTGCCTCTTTCAGGATTTCTTGCTGATGACCCACGTTCTCCTGCATTTCTCTGAGTGATTTTTGTGTTTCCTCCTCATGGGAATCCATCTGTTGATCCATTGTCTCCTGCATTTCTTTAAGCAGTTCTCGTGTTTCCTTTGTAAGGGCATCTAACTGTTGATTCATTTCTTTAAGCAATTTTTGTGTTGCCTCCTTATGGGCATCCGTCTGTTGACCCATATTCTTCTGCATTTCTTTATGCCAATTTTGTGATTCCTTTGTGAGTACATCTACCCGTTGATTCATCTCGTTAAGCGATTTTTGTGTTGTCTCCTTGTGCGCCTCCATCTTTTGATCCATGTTCTCCTGCATTTCTCTAAGCGATTTTTGTGTTTCCTTTGTAAGGGCTTCTAACCGTTGATTCATGGTCTCCTGTAACTCTTTATGAGATTTATTTGTGTCCTTCTTGTGATCCTCTAATAGCATCATGAGAAGTGATTTTAAATCCAGATCTTGTCTTTCGGGTGTGGTGGGGTATCCAGGACTTGCTGCTGTTGGAGAGTTGGGTTCGGATGGTCCCACATTACTTTGATTTCTGTTAGTAACATTCCTACGTTTGCCTTTTGCCATCTGGATACCTCTGATGTTAGTTGGTCCTGCTGCCACTGGCTGTTGGTTGGACCTCCTGTGAGCCTGCAAAGCTATTTCTGCCCCCCCTGGATTGCCAGGATTCCCCTGGCACCGATTTCTGGGGCCTGCCTGCTCCTGAGTGACTTTGGAGCCCTAATGTGCCTTGCCCCAAGTGATCTTATATTGGGGAGGCCTTGCACATCCAAAGGCTCAGCCTAGTGGATGCCTGGAGCAGGGCTCCTGCCCTGTGCAGGGGTGAGTGATCTCTCCTGGGGGGGGGGGAGGGGGCGTCCCTCTGCCAGGCAGAAGTCCCACAGCAGAGCTGGCGCGCTGGTCACTGCAGATCAGCCCTGCACTTGGGAGCCGCACGCACACAAGCCGCCCGAGACCCAAGCGATATTATGCCTGTCTGTCTCAGAGCCTGGCGGTCCCAACTTCCCAGTCACTGGAGCAAAGATGGCCTATAGCTGTTTTTAGTACATTAGAGTGGAGCAGAATACCCGAGGTTTCCCTGTTCTTCTAAATAATTTGCTGGAAATATTACAGTTAACAAAGCCTCAATCCACTCAGCCCAGTTTATGTTGTAATAATTACATGTCAGAAATAGAAAGGAGATTTGTAAGGGACTTTCTAATTGGGAAGCTTTTCTTTGCTTTAGTGGTAAGCTGCAGCCTGGATGCTTAATGATGTTTGTCCTGATTTCTCCCCCCTTCAGCCCTATCGACCTTGACGAGCTAGGTCTGCTGCGAAAGGGGAAATGGCTCCACTAGCTCAGATTCAAGGTTTAATTTACTCAGCAGTTCTCGGTACACATGGGGGTGGGGAAGGCCGCTGTGTCTGCTTTGCTGTTTCAGAGGAGGTTAGAAACAGTTCAGAGAAATGAAGGCTGCAAAGATGCCAAAGACAAATAGTAGTTCTTGAAGGAGCTTATGATGGACTAAAGAGACAGGCAAGCACAGGGATCACTATAGCAACCCGGGACCCAATTTGGTTTGGGTTATACACACACCCCTCTTGGGATAATGCACCTGGCCGTTTGAGACCCTTACCTGTTTTAAACAATGGAAATAACTTACATGCCCTAGCACCCCCTTAGTAATGGCCTAGAACAAAACCTGGAACTAGGGAAATGAACCAAATCTTGTCTTAGACTGGTTTGGCATTACATGGACATTAAGGAAAACTGTGAAGATGGAGAGATGGCTCAGTGGTTAAAATCAGTTATTGTTTCTGCAGAGAACTGAGGTTCAGTTCTCAGTGCACACATCAGAGGGCTCACAATTGTTTGTAATTCCAATTCCAGGGTACCTTATGCCCTTCATCTAGCTTACTTGTGTACCTCCATACAAATATCACATACATACATACATTTAAATATACACACATAACATAAAATTGAGGAAAAAAGGCCAACTGTGTTCTCAAATGGAAATTTAGGGGAGGAATCCCCTGTTTACCATATAATTGCACATGAGTATTCTTAAAATCAGATGCATTATGGTAAGGGATGGATACAGTATAGAAATTGTTATATAATGTATCCTGTCAGTCAAAATAGAGAACCACCCAAATTACACTTCAATCTAATGTCAGCTACTCCTTGGGAAGCTAGGACAGAAGAACTGCAACTGTAAGGCTAGCCTCCTCCTCCAAACCTCCACCCCTTACAATTTATTTATTTGAGGCAGGAGCTCCCATAGCCTGGGCTGGCCTACAACCTGGTATGTAGTAGAGAATGACTTTGAATTTCTGATTCTTCTGTCTCCACCTCCCAAGAGCTGGAATTAAAGGCATTTAGTACCATACCTGACTATAGGCAGTGCTATGAGTTCTAGTACAGTGTTTCATGTATTACTAGCAAGCATTGAGCTACATTTAAAGGTACTTTTTCTGACACAGGCTCTCACTGAGTAACTGTGGCTAGCTTCGAACTCATTATATAGCCTGTTGAGGTCTCTGATCCTCAAATGTTAGTATTCCTGTTTTTTTTTTTTTTTAATGTGGGATTCCTGGGATCTAAATTCATTTCTTCATGCTTGTGTGGGAAGTGCTGTATCTATTGTGTTATCTCCCTGATGTCAAAGGCACTCACCAGCCTTTCTGAGCTTGCCCTAGTTCTGGGTCTCCCCCCCCCAGCTACAGGTAGTTTTAGATGGGAATATGTTGCACTATCTGCATATACCTTGTTATAACTTGGCTTGGCAGACTCTAGACAAAACATCATCCAAATGAGATTTGCTTTCAAGGATCTGGTGTGCAGGAAGAGGCTGCCAATAAAAGAGTGGAGGTTTCAGATGGATGCTGGAATGATGTCCAGCATGGCTGGATAATGCTCTCTAAGAGATGCATGCATGAAACACATCTTGATATAATAACCAGTTAAGCCAGGGAGCAAGCATTTCTACTGTGAATGTTCATTTTGGAGGTGGGGTGAGACATATCAATTTTCATACCAATGATGTGTTTATTTTGAGATTTCATTTCCTGACCCCCTTTTCTCTCTAGCTCTCCAAAAAGACAAGCAATTTGGCTTATTACTGGCTTATTTGAACTTATGCAATTCAAATATGAGCATTTTTCAAAACATAATTTGTCACGCAGCTAGAGTCTCATTTGGCAAGTATCTTAGGTATATAGACTCTGCACTGAGATTCTAAGCAGTGAGGTCTGAAAAAGAGAAACTGTCTCCAGGCTGCCAAAATTTTATCTTCTGTGTTTCAAGGACCTATGTCTAGAATTCTAGGAAGCTGGTTTTTGTAATGGAATTCTTTTCTTTTTTCTTTTCTTTTCTTTTTTCTTTTTCCTTTCCTTTCCTTTCCTTTCCTTTCCTTTCCTTTCCTTTCCTTTCCTTTCCTTTCCTTTCCTTTCCTTTCTTCTATTTCCTCCTCCCTTCCCTTGCCCTTCTCCTTCCTTCCCACTTCTCCCTCTCCTTCTCCCTCTTCTCCTTCTCCTCCCCCTTCCTCCTCCTTTTTCTTCTTTGATAGGTTCTCTAGCCTAGACTACTCCCCAACTCCCTATGTAGCCAAGAATGACCTTGAAGTCCAGATCCTCCTGCCTCCACCCTCCTGAGTGCTGGGATTGTAGTAGTGCACCATCTTGCTTGGTTTATGTGGCACTGAGGGTCCAATCCAGGGCCCCATGCTTGCTAGGAAAACTTTACCAGCTGACACAGACCTCCCAGTCCATGGTTGCAGACTTTTCTGCAGGTAGTGATGGAGAGCAGATGTTCCATATTTCTTCCACCATGAGTGCCTCTGCCCTCCAAACTCTGCTAATGCACCAGCCATCGGTGCAAGTGCATTCAGTGTGGACATTAAACATCCTTATAGCAGCAGCAGCTCTCATCCCAACTTTATCACGGACCCCCCCCCCCCCGAGGGAAAGTTTTTATATTGGAAGTGGAGCGTTAGGAGGACTTTTTGTACATAGTGTTCTCTTTTCACACAAAAATATGATAAGCAGATGCCACCAGATTAGTTTTGTTCTGTAGAATGGGCTGGTAAGGCTAGCTGTTCATCCTAGCTATTGTCTCTGCCTGCAAGTTTTCACAAGGACAGAGACCCCCACTGCTTTGGCAGGACTGTCTATAGGGAGAAAAGTGGTGGCAGATGCTGGGAAGGGTGTTTTAAGGAGGCCTGAGATCCATAGATGAAACTCATCATGGCCTATATATATTGTGCCATTATTTTTTTGGCCAATGAAAGCAAGTATTAACAACTTAAGGACCTTGCCCATGTTGTGGCAAAACATAACTTAAAAAATGTGTTGTTAGTCAGGCATGGTAATACCTGTCTATCTGGAATCTCAGCACATGGAGTGAGAAAGATTGAAAGTTCCAGTCCAACCTGGGAGTACTTGAGATCCTGTCTTTAAAAAAATAAAAGGCCAGATAACTCAGTGGGTAAATGTGCTTGATAACTTAAGTTTGGTCCCTAAAACCCATATAATGGAAGGAGAGAACTGACTCTCTCAAATTGTCCTGTGACCCCCTACATACCTGTTATGCATGCACATTGTTGACATAAAAATAAATGTTTAAAATAATAAGAGGAAAATAACAACAACAAAATGTAGTGGCCAGATTTGACAGATGGTCCTTCAGTGGCTGTCTCATGGTTTAATGGGTTTGCACCAACTACCAACTGACTGGCTAAAATGAACATCCTTCCTCAAAAACTACTTTAAAATTTGGGAAGAGTGGTTTAAAGAAGAGTAGTTGGGAAGATGGCTCCATGGAAAAAGTGTTTGTTGCATGATAATTAGGACCTGAGATCCCTAACACCCATTCATCTGAGCTTGGAGGTGTGCTTCTATAATCCTTCTGGGAATCATTGGCAAGTATATTCTTAGACTGGGTGGCTAGGCAATCTGGCTGAAATGGTGAGAGCTCTGAGTTCACTGAAAGACCATTTTAAAAATTAAGGTGGGGAGCAGTATAAGACACCAGAGGTTGACCTCTAGTCTCTATAGGTGCATGAACACCCTCCCACATGTGTGTGTGTGTGTGTACACGCACATACAAATACATATGCATACAAATAACACAGAGGAAGAGGAAGAGGGGAGAGGGAGAGGAAGGGGGAAAGGGAGAGGAAGAGGGGAGAGGAAGAAGGGAGAGGAAGAGGGGAGAGGGAGAGGGAGAAGAAGAGGGAGAGGAAGAGAAAGAGGGGACAGGGAGAGGAAGAGGGGGAGGGAGAAGGGGAGAGGGAGAGAACTGAAAAGAAGCATCTCAACCTAAGTATCTGAACCTGTGCTGATGGCTGATGCTGCTTTAGGAGGAGCATTCTAACCATACTAAGCCATAGGCACTTAGACATTTCTGAAGCAGCGTCTCTTTCTCCACAGTGTCCCCAGGAAGTCATTTAATTTTGAAGTCTTTCAGAAAGTATGTTGTAAATGAAAAGAGGGCTTCATACATTATTTTTCTTATTTGTTTATTTTTTTCAGCATGGCTTTGGATTTGTGGCTTGGCCTTTTAGACCCTGAGTTGAAGAAAATGAATGTTGAATGGTGTCAAAGAGGTTTTTTGGGTCAGGAGTGGGATGTAGCTATGGGGTCAGGACTTCCCTCCTGGGAGAGAAATGAATTTCTGGTAGGTAGCTCAAAGCCTACCTTTTAATAATATCAACTTACCCAAACACCGCAGCCTGAATTTAAAATAATTGAGCAGAAAGGAACCTCCTGGGAATGGAAGGGAGTAGGATGGCCTGGAGGATGGGTGAGAAGGGGAAGTGGAGAATCAACAAAAAAAAACAAATTTTGTTTGAAAATGCCAGAAAAATACTTTATATGCTAATATATGCTAATTTTATATGCTAATTTAAAATAAATAAAAAGCCCCGTGTGGTGATACACACCGTTAATCCCCACATTTAGGTTGCAGAAGCAGGTAGAGCTCTGTGAGTTCAGTTAAGTGGTCGACACAGTGAATTCCACTTTGGTCAGAGCTATATAATGAAACTTTGTCTCAAAATAAATGAATATATTCTTATTCTCAGCTTTGAGAAATACACCAATTGTCTCTTTCATGTAAGATAAAATTAGGAGTTAGTCAGGCCTGGAAGTGTGCTCTAGATATCCCAGTATTTGGGAAGGAGAAGCAGGAGGATGATGAGTTGGTTGAGGCCAACCTGAGCTATGTAGCAAGACCCTGTCTTAAGAGACAATTTTATCCATAAATGTTGCCTTTGTGGAGAGGATCAAAGCAGCGACATTTTATTAGCTTTTCATGTCTGTGACAACTACTTGACAGACAACTTGAGGAAAGATTTATTTTGGCTAATGGTTGAAAGATTTTGGTTCATACACTCAGTCCCATTGCCTTGGGTCTATTGTGGGTCTATTGGAACAACAATATGATGTGAGTATGTGGCGTAGTAAAGCAGCTTACCTCACGGTAATGGGAATCAGAGAGAGGGAAAGGGACAAGAGACAGAATCCAATCCTCAATGCCATTCCTCTAGTGACCTATGTACTCCAACTATGCCCTACCTCTTGATATTTTCATTACCTTCAAATAATGCCACCAAATTGCTAACATATCAAGGATTTATCCATTGTATCACGGTCCTCATGAGATAGTCACTTGTTCTCATATATCCCCCAGCCTGGAATTGCATCTAAACCATAATAGCCACAAACTCTATTGAACATATTAACTACCTTTATGGACTCCATCTATATAGGTATGGGGATGTTATAATCTTTGCTGGAGTAAGATTGTACAGTGGTTGGGATCACCCATGTTCCTGAATGTAACTGATTGCCCATGCTCTATAAATAAAGACAATAAACTTACCGGTTCACCATGTTAGACTTGGGTAGAATTACTTCTTTGGTCTGTTATCAGTCCTCTATCTGGGGTAAGTAGACACTTGTTCATGCCTACCCAGTGACAGTATTTTTGCAGCATTGCAAAAATTGTTGTAATGCTCATGCATGACTGTAAATGTGGAGGGTAGAACTCAGTCCTATGAGTTGTTCCTCAGGCACCATCTAGCCTTAAAAAAATTTATTTAGGGGGGCTAGAGACATAGATGAGCAGCTAAGAATATTTACTGCTCTTTTAGAGGACCCAGGTTTAATTCCTAGTACTTATTTGGCAGCTTACAGCCAATTGTAATTCTAGTTCTTTGGGATCCAATGCCTTCTTCTGCCCTTGTAGGCACCCGACACACACATGGTATATAGGTAACATAGATAGACATGCAGGTAAAACACCTATGTACATAAAATAGAAAATAAAATGGTTTATTTAATTTTCATGTGTGTGTGTGTATGTGTGTTGTCAGTGTGTGTATGTGAGTGTAGTGACCAAAGGGGTCAGAGAGGCCATTGGATTACCTGGAGCTGGAGTTCTAGGTAGTTGCTAGCCAATGGATGTGGATGCTGGGAATTCTAGTTCTCTGGAAAAGGAGAAAGCACTCTTAAGCACTGAGTCATCTCTTCAGTCTCCAACCTTGGTTTTGTTGATACATGGTTCCTCACAGGTCTGAAGCTCAGCAAGTAGGCTAGGCTGGATAGTGCAGTGAATGCCAGAGATCCTCATCCCTCAATCCCTCCATCCTCAGTGTTGAAGTGACAATGATTGGCTTTTACATGTATTCTGGGGACCAAACTCATGTTATTACGCTTGCGTGACAAGCACTTTATGGACTAAAGTGCTAAAACCATCATTTTAATTCCTACTTTTGAACCCTTTGAAACTTAAATTTTCTGATTCAAAATACTATTTTTATTCATTTTTATTTTATTTATTTATTTTTATTTTTATTCATTTACTATTTTATTCATTTTTTTTGTAATAACATGTGACTGGATGCTGTTTTAGGGGCCAAAGAACACTGTTATCTTCTTAGTATTTGCCCTTTGAGCATTGTTTGGGAGAAGGGGAGGGGAGGGAATGGGAAGAGAGACAGAGGGAGACAGGAGATAGAGACAGTAGACAAAGACAGAAAGCTAGAGAGATTGAGTGAGAGGGAGAGAGAGATACTGATTTATTCTGCTAATTTGTCAAGGTGTTCATTATGACTTGGGATGAAGAAAACATTACCCCTACCACACAAGAACATTGATTTCTAGAATGTAAGACAGACTGTGTTGGACTATAAAACTTTCATCTGGCATATACCATGTTAATGGGATTCTTTTTCCACAGCTGGAATGGGACATTGTAATGCCCCCAGCCATCAGACACTTTGTGCTTTTGGAGCTTGAGTTACAATTCTTTTTTTCCTCTTGGAGATAATGATTTCATTAGGATGACGACTTTCTGCATATAATAGGATTCTTTGCTCCTTTCCAGTGTTTGAGCACTGGGTAATTGGCCCTTTAGTTAATTAGCAGCAGCTGATAGAATATATGCTACAGTCAGATGCAATTTCTCCCCTTCTCAATTTATTGTGTGCTCTTAGCTGGAAAGATATTTTTAGGACCATGTTCATCGTTCAAGTCTACTGACAGAAAAGAAAATCAATCAGTAGGTTCACAGCATTTAGTCTAAAGGTATAAAATATAACCTTCTGGTGAAAGAAAGATGAACATTGAGGTTGGGGAGCTAACACAGTGGGTAAGAGCACTTACCATGCAAGCATGAATACTCGAGTTGGAATCTTTGGCACTCACATAAAAAGCTAAGGATCGGGATTCAGGAGGGTTTCTGGGGCTTGTTTGCTGTCAGCTTAGCTCCAGGTTTAGTGAGACACATTGTCTCAAGGGCATAGGGTAGAAACAGATGGATCAGGACACCCCATATCCTCCTCAGGCTTTCATGAATGTACACAAGTGTGCCCACCTGCACACACCAACATGTGCATATAAGCTCCCCTCACAACAAAGAAAGACATATTCTACTCTTCTCCATATGTAAGTGTCCTTTTCTTTTGCTGGCTTTTGTTTTGGTATCATCTTATGGGCATTTATCATCTTCTCTCAACCTTCTATCATCCTTCTTTTCAAGAGTACATAAGCAGTAATGACACCTGCAGCAGCCGTACAGGGCTGGATATTAGATATTTGTGGTAGTATTGACACAAAACCCAGTAGAACTGATATTTAGTTCCACTGTCTCTCATCCTCAAACGACCATTTTGATAGCCAATGGAATCCCTATATCCTTACATTTTTCTAAAGCTACAAGGCTTCAAGTTAGTCATAATATATTCAACTCGGTCTCTCTGCACCCACTCTTCCCATTGTAAGCAAGGTGCAGTGACAGAACTGGACTAGACCACTCTGTAGATAGAAAAACAGTTTATTGGGGGACCAACTGCCAGCCTGTCTCAGGAAAGTAGAGAGCTGCAGTTCACTGAGAGATGGTCAGCAGGGTTGGGGGTTCTGAACTGATATAGGCTGTTCAGTTTATTGGGAACAAGAGTTACACTTTGCTGATGGGGGCAGGGGATTAGTGGCTTTTCTGACAAACACAAACACTTCACAAGATTTCCGAGGAAGGCAGAATTTAGGTTTCTGTTTACCTGGTAAGAACCTGGCCCATGTTGGGCCCCCCACTATCATCTTAGAAACACTGTCAGCAGCATTGCTATTTTGGGGCCTGTTTTGTGACCTAACACCCATAAACATATTCACTTTTTTTTCCTAAGCTCTGTTAATTTTTTTCTGTGCAGCATTTAGTTTTTATTATATGTATTGTATGTATGTGTGTGTGTGTGTGTGTGTGTGTGTGTGTGCACGCGTGCGCAAGCACCATAGTGTACATGTAAAGGTCAGAGAACAACTTGTGTGTGTCAGTTTTCTCATCCTGCCATGTGGATTCCCAGAGATCAGACTCAGGTCATCAAGCTTAGTGGCAAGTGCCTTTACTTGCTGAACTATCTGACTAACCCTGTTTGTATTACCTTTTGACTCCTGAAAAAGGAGTACGAAGTGTATGCTGATTTAAAATTAGCCTATATTGTATTAGAAACAAGTGGGTATTTTGTTGTCCGTCCCCGATTTCTTTTTGTGTTCTGTTTTGTTTTCTAGCATTTTGTATCACTGGGGATTGGACTCAAACATACTAGGTGTTCTAGATAGCTTTCTATAAACTTGATATTAGGTAGAGTTATTTTAGCAGAAAAACCCCTCAATTGAGAATTGACCTATAAGCAAGCCTGTGGCGCATTTTCTTGATTGATGATTGATGTGGGAAGGCACAGTTCACTGTGGGCAGTGTTATCCTCAGGCTGATGGTCCTGGGTGCTAGAAGAAACCATGCTAAGCAAGGTGTGAGGAGCAAGCTAGTAAATAGCATTTCTCTGTAGCTTCAGTTACTGCTCCCAGATTCCTGCCCTGTTTTTGAGTTCTTGCTTGGACTTTCCTCAGTGATGGTCTGTGTGATGTAGAACTGTAAGCTGAAATTAATTCTATTCTTCCCAAGTCACTTTTGGTTATGATGTATCAGAGCAACAGAAACTCTAATTAAGACATTAGACAAGTGCTATATCATGGACTTTATATCACGGCTTTGCTGAACATATAGTTTTTTTTTTATTATTTTTACTAGTTTTATTTCTTATTTATAAAAGAGTGTATGTTTGTGGGTGGGTGTGCATGTGTCTCTCTGCAGACTGTCTCTGCAGTCCAGAAAAGGGTGTTGGCTTCCCTGGAGCTACAGTTGTGAGCTATTCTATAAGACCACCATGCAGTCTATACTACTGAACCATCTTTTCAGAATGTGGCCACATGCTTTCTGCTGCAAGGACTCATGTTTGAAGTTGTACATGAAAGCATGTGTGGACCAGAAGGGCCATATCTCTATTACAGTATAGTTGGTATAAAAACAGGTCTTGGGAGATGTGACTCATAAGCATGTTTTTCAACCCCTGTGGTGATGAGAAGCAATATAATATAACAGCTGAAGGCCAAGGCTCTGGAGTCACACATACTTGGTTTTCCCTTCCCATGGTCCCACTCCTCACTGCATGATGTCAGGCCTGGCATTCATCTCTTTGTGTCTCATTTTGCTATCTTGTAAGACAGGGACTCTCACACTGCTTCACTGGGTTTTTATATAGGCCGAGAGTTGTGATATATGGGACTGGAGAGATGGCTCAGAGAATAAAACTGTATACAAGCATGATAATCTGTATTCTCAGCACTCATGTGAAAAAGCCCAGTACTGAGGCTGTGTGTGTTTTACCCCCCCCCAAGGCTGAGGGCAGGTGCACGTTAGAATGCAATGTCAGAATTAGCAGGTGCTCAGGTCATAGTACCTTCAGGAATTCTTCCCTTCTCATAGATACAGATAGGCAGGTACCCCACTAAGACTTTGTCTGTGAGTCTCTTGCCATAAGTCTTGTACATGCCAGGCTATCTCACCCCACCTAAGGAAGTGAGTTTGCATCAAAGTAGGTATTATTGGACAAAATTCTGCTTCAGGCTCTCTTTCCTGCTTACTGCCAGGGAATCAGAGAGCATGGCTGCAGGCTCCTATCCTGAAAACATTCTTGTCTCAGGAGGAGGAGGAGGAGGAGGAAGAGGAGGAAGAGGAGGAAGAGGAGGAAGAGGAAGAAGAGGAGACCCTGTGGGTCCTTATTTCTCTCTTTAGAATTCCCACCATGTGGTCTACCTCTGGTCCAAGCTCTTCTTAGAGCTCTGGCATGTTGCTGTTGGTGTATATGTCCATGGCCTTAGTAACTCTTTTCATAATCTCCTTACCCCTACAAATCCATCTCAGCGGTCTTCTTGGCCCCATATCCTACCCCTTTCGGTGGAGAAGACACATCGATCCCTGGAGCTTGCTGGCCGGCCAGTCTACCTGAAATGTTGACCTTCACATTCAGTAAAGAGACCTCCATCTCAAAAAAAAAAAGAGGTAGAGAGGAAACACCTGACCTCCACCTCTGGCCTCCACATGCACTTTCACATCCCGACAATCCCTTAACTAGTCATAATATATAAAAATGCTGGTACATGCCAACATTTTAAGTGCTGTGAAATGATCATGTTCAATTATTTAAATCCTATTTTTTGGCATCTACATGCACTTGCACACACACTGACAATCCTCCCCCTAAACCGTCATAATATGTAAAAAGTATTTATCTTGGTCTGGTACCATATAAGTGTTTTAATTGCTATGAAATGGTCATGTTCAATTATTTAAATCTCATTTCCTAAATCTTCCTTAATTTCCAGCTGTAGTCATTTTGGAACTTTCCTTGGATTCCTCAGGCAGGTAGATGGACAGACATACCAATAAGTACTGCAAACTATTCCACTTATCATGATAAGTAGTGCATTTCTGTATGACACAGGGAATATTACATATTGAAAGCCAGTTGCTGAGGGTACAAACAAAGCTGCATTACATAATTCTGAATAAAGGAACACTTAAAGTCCTTGTTTACCAAAGACACAGATTCTGCAATTATTCTCCAGACCTGTACATCTTACTGTTTATTATTGGCTCAATATAGCAGAAGGTGCCATTGGATATGTGATTTGATGTAAGATAGGAGCACAGCAGGGCATGTGGTATATGAAACACAACCTAGGCACCATGTCTTTCTCCCACTTTCAAGGTTCAGAAATAATTGGGCTGAGGAGGTGGATCAGCTGGTAAAATGCTTGCCATTCAAGCAGGACAACCCCAGTTTGGATCCCTTGCACCTATATAAAAAACTGGGCATGGTAGCATACCTCTGTAATCCCAGTTCTGGTGATGAGGAAATAGTAGGGTTCTTGCGGATAAGCTGGTGAATTTAGTGACAAACTCTGTCTTTAAGATATAAGAATGACTGACGAAGACACCCTCTGTCCTTCACATGCACATACACACCATAGCACACACAAGGATATGTGAACATACCCACGTGAACATGTATGTTCATACTCATATAAAGTGTGATGCTTGAATTGTGATTGAAGCCTGGAGACAAATCTGTACCACAGCATGAGATCATTGCTTCTGGGCTGGAAGTGTAGTCCATTGATAAAACTTTGGCTCAGCACATGTAAGGACCTGGTTTTTAATCTTATACTGCAAAACAAAGGCAAAACCCCAAAACATTATCACCAACATACACTCTCATACATGCACACATAAGTGTACACACACTGTGCTTCCAAAAAATGTCACAGGAAAAAAACCTTCAAAATTTTCTCAGGTTTATACTACAAATATGATTATTCTGTGACTTAGAAATAAAAACATTTCCACCCAGCTATTGTACAGAAGCAGCACTTTCATTAGCAGAAAAGACATTTATAATTTACAAACCATTCTTAAAACTGTGGCTGTTTTTCCTTGGTACACATCTGGGGTCTTTTATCGTGAAATTATTATCAGTGGAAATGTGTTGTCTAATATTTCCATGTTAGGAGTACATTTGCTTTAAAGTGACTTTAAAAATTATTAGAGTCACTAGATCTGTGGCAGAGAGGCAAATGAACACTATGTTGTGCCTGAGGAGGCCCGTGGGCCTGGTGAGCTTGCTGGGAATGGCAGATACATAGTGGGAACTCCTTCATGTGGCTTCAGTTAAGAGAAGGAGGTCTGATTAGCAGCTTACTGCTGAGCTGGACCAAGGATTGTTGAAAAGTCTTTCTCCTATTCTAGCTCAGTGGGGTGATGAGTTTGAGATTAGGAGGGTGTTGGGTTTGCTCACTGTGATTTACTGACAGTATTAGTTACTTGGTTATTCTTGTGACAAAGCACCATGACCAAGGCTACTTATAAAAGAAAAAAATTTGTTTGGACTTACAGTTCCAGAAGGTTAGAATCCAATGATGGCAGAGTGGAGGCAACCTGTGGCAGACATGATGGCTTGAGCAGAAGCTGAGGCCTCATGTATTGAACTGTAAGCACAAAGCGGGGAGAGCAAACTAGAAATGCCATGAGTCTTTAAACTCTCAAGGCCTGCCTTCAGTGACACATTTCACCTAACAAGGGCTTCACCTTCTAAGTTTCCCAAACAGTGCCACCAACTGTGGACTGAGCATTCAAATGCCCAAGCCCATGAAGGACATTTCATTCAAACCACCACACTAACTAATGTGTTTTCCTTCAGTGTCACTTGTCTGGTGTCTTCTCTAGCTTATGTGTGTGGCAAGGGGTGGCTGACTCTTGTCTTATCAGCATTGTGCAAGTTTCTCCTTTGTCTCCTCCTTGAGTGTGGTTGCCCTCAAAGTGCATATAAAACTGTTGAAAGTTGAAGGGGAAGCTTAAAGCTCCTCACTTTTAAAACTGAGCACACAGGTCTCTATCTTTTGAAAGCCATTGTGATCTCTCTGCTGGACCCTCCTGCTACAAGCTGTGTTGGCTTCTTTTTATCAGGTTATTACTCTATGGACAATTTGTGAGATTTTTTTTTTTGCAGTCAATATCTCTGCTCTGATATCTAGAATAAAGTAATAATGTTGTGTCTTATTCAAGACATAGCTGCAGAATTGCTGAGAATGTTAAACACTGTTAAACCACTCAGGATCATTGGGCAAATGACTCAGTAAAGTGTGCAAGCATGAGAACTTAGTTCAATAGCCAGAAACCATGTAAAATAGCCAGGTGTGACAGAGTGCATTTGTCATCTCAGGCCTGGAGAGATGGAGTCAGAAGAATCCCTGGGGCTCATTGGCCAGCTGGCCCAGTCTTCTTGGTAAGCCCAGTTACTTAACTCAGGAAACAATGTGATGTTACCCGAGTAATGCCATCTGATATTGGCCTCAGACCTTCACATGTGTGTTCACTTAGGCATACTTATGCATCCCTATATGAACATGGATGTACACATACACATGCATACACAAATAATAAACCACTGAGGGTAATTTTAAATGAGTTGATACATGTACAGGAATTGCCATTGTCAGACCCCCATAAATCCTTGGTGAGGTTCTATATTAGTTGGGATTATTCTGCCAAAGGCAACAGAAGCCCAAGGATCAAGACTGAAACTAGGAAGGATGTTCTTGCCTTGCTCAAGAAGAGGAGGTCATGAGGGGCAAAGTGAGACAATGGCCCCGTGATTGTGTCTGGAGCTGTAGGCATTTTCCTATTCATTGGCTCAACCACTGACGTAATTGATGTCATTGTTCTCATGGTTGCATAGCTGCAGGGCAGCTGTTTCATCTCCTGGCTCAGCCTGGATGAAAGGGAAATAAACCAGCATCTAAGATACAGCTGTGACAGTTACCTGTCACCTATTTCTCATTGACCAGGACTGATTCAGTCACTAAACTGGGGTTATGCGTGTGGCAGAATCCACCAACTCACATAGTCACCTAGAGATGCCTTTTCTTTTACTGCTTTGTACAGGTTCCAATGGCAGTTTCTGTGTTGAAATCCCTGGTTGGTAGACTACAAGATCAGCACAGGCTTACTTGAGCTTCAAATGTCCTATTTAACTAGGGATGGCATTGAACTCTTAATCTTCTTGTGTCTACTCCCTAAGTACTAAGATCAAAGGGCATGTGCCACCATGCCTGATTTTACATGGTATTGGGGATGAACCCCTAGCTTTGTGTGTGCACTCTACCAGCTGAGCTGTATCCACAGACTTCCTCTTTCCTGTTTCTGTCTTCTTTTTTAGATCTTCATCCAGATAAGTCATTAACCAATAGAATAAAAACATTCCAAGAATACTTGACTGTGCCAACAATTTATGTTCTGTGTTATTCAATAAAATACTGGGTTGTTTGGCATTTGTGGCTCACTTGTTAAAGGTGTGTGTGTGTGTGTGTGTGTGTTTTATACACATGTATGTGTATTGGTATGCTTGTCTGTGTGTCCAATGTCTAGAGGCCAGAGAGGGGCTTCTGATATCACCCTGTATTACTTGCTTATTTATTTATCTATTTATTTATAAAGATGTATTTATTTATTTTATTTATATGAGTACACTGTCGTTTTCTTCAAACACACCAGAAATGGGCATCAGATCCTGTTACAAATGGCTGTGAGTCACCATGTGGTTGCTGGGAATTGAACTCAGGACCTCTGGAAGAGCAGTCAGTGCTCTTAACCGCTGAGCCATCTCTCCAGCCATTTATTTATTTATTTATTTATTTATTTATTGACTGACTCACTGACTGACAAGTTTCCTAACTGAACATGGAGCTTATCAATTTGGCTAGACTAGCTAACTAGTGAGTTTCTGGATCTGCTATTTGTTCCTCCATCATTGGAGTTATAGGTGTGTGGTGTCTCACCTTGCTGTTTTTCTTGGGTGCTGGTGATCTGAACTCAGGTGCTCATGTTTGGATAGCAAACACTATACCTGCTAAGCCATCATTGTGGGTTTTTAAAAAAATATTTTCTGAGTTGATTGGCTCTTCAATTTGATGAGGGTTTCTTTGTGCATAGCTCTTGATTGGGGGTAAAATGGGGGAATTTCTACCTCTTTGTAAGCATCCAGTAAGCAAGTGTGAATATTACCTGTTTTCAATGGAGATAATTGGTTATATATGGGAGTAGATGAAGGAGCAATGTGTTTTGATGCATGGATGCTGTGCTAATGATATACTGCATATGCATTATACAAATGCACATACCTCTAAAGAATTTTTGCAAGAGAACATGCCTAATTTTTTTTTAAAACAACGACTTCAGTTAAAGCAACAGACTTGAAAAATAGCATTCACCAGTAAGAAACCATTTATGGAATTAAATGCAGACAAGCTATTTTTAGAATGAACACCTTTCTGTTTCAATAGGAAAAAATATGACTGCACAGATTTGAGATGCCAGATAAAATTAATGGGAGGAGGAAAGGAACAGCACAGAGTGTGAGCAGGAAATTATTATTTTTTTTTGAGTTCCAGGCATCCTAGCCACCAAACTAAAAATTGGCCCTCTTTCAAGAGAAAACAAGTTTTCCTGCCAGCTATGTTTTGATTATTAATCTGAATGCTGTTCAGTTTGGCTTGGAGACAGCAGTCTTGTGGAATACAGATTCATAAATGGTTCTTCATATTTGATGTCAATGTAAAGTCTGTCAATTTCTGAGCCTGCATGTTTTGCAAAAAATATCAGGCCTCAGCATCTTCTTTCTAGTTTGGAATGGATTCAGGAAAATGTCCTTGGCTTCCAAGTAGCTTTAAATAAGGCTTGGGTGCTCTGAGAGGCCAGGCCTGGGGCCTTTGTTACTTCCAGGTAAGGACAAAGATCTTAAGTCATCTATGCCCTAAAAGGCCTAGGCTTATAAATAAGCAGAAATGTGACACTCTCCATGCTCCCCAACCCCAGAATTTTCACATAAACATGCCTGGCCTGAGAGAAACTTAAGACAGTCAATTGTGAGGAACAACAAAAGCAGAGTGAGGAAATCCAGCATCTGTGTGTCATTGCTGAAAGCACACATTCTACTGAAGCCTTTTCAGTCTCTGAAGGTTTCCAGCCCCCTCTAACTTCTGCTTCTAAGTTTCCTGGCAAAAAAGAGATTAAAGCAGAGGCTGACTTCCCCTAGGTCTTTGTAAGTTCCTGTGTAATCTCGCCCAAGGATTTTTATCAGATACTTGCCATGATGCTATCTGTGTGTACATCCAATGATATAAATAATATTCAATGGCTTATATGACCCCAAATGAAGAAGCTGCTAACTGCCTCTTGTGTGCTTTCTATTCCCTCACTATCAGCAAGCAGCCTTAAATCTGGGATCCTTGGTTTTGCAGAACTCAGTCTAGTCTCTTAGCCTTTGCTTGGATATATTCCTAAGCATAGATATCATGCATATAATACTTTGATATCTTTGTTACAAAGTATTTTATCTAAATCTTCCAGAGATGACATACATGTACAGACCTAATGATCAATTAACATTATATATATATGCTATATATTTATCATTGTATATAAATGTACTATTTATATATACTATAAATTACCTATTTGTCTATATATACATACCTTTTTCTTTCTTTCTACTTGTCTATTAGCTATTTTATGCATGTATCCAGGTTTCCATTATTTATCTACTATGCATCTATCCTACAATTATCTATCATCTATCCATCCATCTATACCTTTATCTATACGTCTGTCCTAGTTAGGGTGATTATTGCTGTGATGAAGCACCATAACCAAAAGCAACTTGGTAAGGAAAGAACTTAATTGCACTTACAGTTCCACATAATAGTTCATCATCAAATGCAGTGAGGGCAGGAATTCAAGCAGGGCAAGAATCTGGAGGCATAAAGGGTGCAGAGGCCATGGAGGGGTGCTGCTTACTGGCTTGTTCTCCATGACTTTCTCTGCCTGCTTTTAATAGTTACCACAGTCAGGCTACAGCTTTATGGAGAGTCTCTGCTCCAGTTGTTGAGGGGCTTACATGAAGACTGAGCTGCATGTCTGTTACATATGTGCCAGGTGCCTCATTCCAAGCCAATAATGTGTTCTTTGGTTGGTGACTTAGTCTCTGAGAACTCCAAGAGGTCTAGGTTAATTGACTGTGTTGGCCTTCCTGTGGGGTTCCTATCCCATTCAGAGCCTTCAATCCTTCCCCTAACTCTTCCATAAGAGTTGCTGACCTCCCAGTGTTTGACTGTGGGTATCTACTGTCTCAGTCAGCTGCATAAGGAACTTAAGACCAGCCTTAGACTGTGGTGATCTGATAGGGTGCATGGAATTATTTCAATATTCCTGTATCTGTTAAGGCCTGTTTTGTGACCAATTATATGGTCAGTTTTGAAGAAGGTACCATGAGGTGCTGAGTAGAAGGTATATTCTTTTGCTTTAGGATGGAATGTTCTAAAAATATCTGTTAGATCCATTTGGTTTATAACTTCTGCTAGTTTCACTGTGTCTCTGTTTAGTTTCTGTTTCCATGATTTGTCCATTGATGAGAGTGTGATGTTGAAGTAACCCATTATTATTGTGTGAGGTGCAATGTGTGCTTTGAGCTTTTCTTTTATGAATGTGGGTGCCCTTGCGTTCGGAGCAAAGAAGTTCAGAATTGAGAGTTCATCTTGGTAGACTTTTCCTTTGTCCAGTATGAAGTATCCCTCCTTAACTTTTTTGACAACTTTTGGTTGAAAGTCAATTTTATCCGATATAAGAATGGCCACTCCAGCTTGTTTGTTGGGACCATTTGCTTGGAAAATTGTTTTCCAACTTTGACTCTGAGGTAGTGACTGTCTTTGTCACTGAGGTGGGTTTCTTGTATGCAGCAAAATGTTGGGTCCTGTTTATGTATCCAGTCTGTTAGTCTATGTCTTTTTATTGGGGAACTGAGTCCATTGATGTTAAGAGATATTAAGGAAAAGTGATTGTTATTTCCTGTTATTTTCGTTGTTAAAGGTGGAATTCTGTTTGTGTGGCTATCTTCTTTTGGGTTTGTTGAAAGAAGATTATTTTATTGCTTTTTCTAGGGTGTAGTTTCCCTCCTTGTGTTGGTATTTTCCACCCATTATTCTGGGTGGAAAGAGCTGGGTTTGTGGAAAGAAAAACCAAATTGTGTGAATTTGGTTTTGTCATGGAATGAATATCTTGTTTTCTATGTCTATGGTAATTGAGAATTTTGCTGGGTATAGTAGCCTGGGCTGACATTTATGTTCTCTTAGGGTCTGTATGACATCTGCCCAGGATCTTCTAGCCTTCATAGTTTCTGGTGAGAAGTTTCGTGTAATTCTGACAGGTCTGCCTTTATATGTTAATTGACCTTTTTCCCTTACTGCTTTTAATATTCTTTCTTTGTTTAGTGCATTTGGTGTTTTGATTATTATGTGACCGGAGAAATTCCTTTTCTGGTCTAGTTTGTTTGGAGTTCTGTAGACTTCTTGTATGTTCATGGGCATCTCTTCTTTAGGTTAGGGAAGTTTTCTTCTATAATTTTGTTGAAAATATTTACTGGCCTTTTAAGTTGTAAATCTTCACTCTTCTATACCTATAATCCTTAGGTTTGATCTTCTCATTGTGTCCTGGATTTCCTGGATGTTTTGGGTCAGGAGCTTTTTGCATTTTGCATTTTCTTTGACTGCAGAGTCAATGTTTTCTATGATATATTCAGCCCCTGAGATTCTTTCTTCTATCTCTTGTATTCTGTTGTTGATGCTTGCATCTATGACTCCTGATTTCTTTCCAAGGTTTTCTATCTCCAGAGTTGTCTCACTTTGTGATTTGTTTCTACTTCCATTTTTAGATCCTGGATGGTTTTGTTCAGTTCCTTCACTTGTTTGTTTGTGTTCTGTAATTCTTTCAGGGATTTTTGTGTTTCCTCTTTAAGGGCCTCTACCTGTTCACCCATGCTCCCCTGTATTTCTGTTTTTTGGGTTTTTTCTTTCTTTCTTTCTTTCTTTCTTTTTTTTTTTTTTTTTTTTTTTTTATTTTATTTTATTTTATTTTATTTTTTTAATTTACATTCCAAATCACTTCCCCTTTCCCGTTTCCTCCCTCCCCGAAAGTCCCATAAGCCCCCTTCCCTCCCTCTTTTCTCCGTTCAACCCCCTCTCATTACTCTGTCCTGGCGTTCCCCTACATCCAGTCTTTCCAGGACCAGGGGTCTCTCCTTCCATCTTTTTAGAAATCTATTGATATGCTGATTGTGTCTAGGGTATTCTGAGATTCTGGGTCAATATCCCCTTATCAGTGACTTCATACCATGTGTGATCTTTTGTGATTGGGTTACCTCACTAAGGATGATATTTTCAAGTTCTGACCATTTGCCTAGGAATTTCGTGAATTCATTGTTTTTAATTGCAGAGTAGTATTCCATTGTGTAAATATACCACATCTTCTGAATCCATTCCTCCGTTGAGGGACATCTGGGTTCTTTCCAGCTTCTGGCTATTATAAATAAGGCTGCTATGAATATAGTGGAGCATGTGTCCTTATTGCATGCAGGTAAAGTCTCTGGGTATATGCCCAGGAGTGGTATAGCCGGATCCTCCGGAAGTGTCATGCCCAGTTTTCTGAGGAGCCGCCAGACTGCTTTCCAGAGTGGTTGTACCAGCCTGCAATTCCACCAGCAGTGGAGGAGTGTTCCTCTTTCTCCACATCCTCGCCAACAACTGCTGTCTCCTGTGTTTTTGATCTTAGCCATCCTGACTGGTGTGAGATGGAATCTCAGGGTTGTTTTGATTTGCATTTCCCTAATGACTAAGGATGATGAACATCTCTTTAGGTGCTTCTCAGCCATTAGATATTCTTCAGGTGAGAACTCTTTGTTTAGCTCTGTACCCCATTTTTTAATAGGGTTACTTGCCTCTCTGGAGTTTAACTTCTTGAGTTCTTTGTATATCTTGGATATTAGCCCTCTGTCGGATGTAAGGTTGGTAAAGATCATTTCCCAGTTAGTTGGTTGCCGCTTTGTCTTTTTGACAGTGTCTTTTGCCTTGCAAAAACTTTGTAATTTAATGAGGTCCCATTTGTCTATTCTTGATCTTAGAGTATAAGCTATTGGAGTTCTGTTCAGGAAATTCTCCCCTGTGCCCATATGTTCAAGGTTCTTCCCTAGTTTCCCTTCTATTAGTTTCAGTGTGTCTGGTTTTATGTGGAGATCTTTGATCCACTTAGAATTGAGCTTAGTGCAAGGAGATAAGGATGGGTCAATTTGCATTCTTCTGCATGTTGACCTCCAGCTGAGCCAGCACCATTTGTTGAAAAGGCTATCTTTTTTCCACTGGATGGTTTTAGCTCCTTTGTCAAAGATCAAGTGACCATAGGAGTGTGGATTCATTTCTGGGTCTTCAATTCTGTTCCATTGATCTACATGTCTGTTACTGTACCAATACCATGCAGTTTTTAACACTATTGCTCTGTAGTACAGCTTGAGGTCCGGGATACTGATTCCCCCAGAGGTTCTTTTACTCTTGAGAATAGTTTTAGCTATTCTGGGTTTTCTGTTATTCCAGATGAATTTTTGAATTGCTCTTTCTAACTCTATGAAGAATTGAGTTGGGATTTTGATGGGGATTGCATTGAATCTGTGTATTACTTTTGGTAAGATGCTCATTTTTACTATATTAATCCTGCCAATCCATGAGCATGGCAGATTTTTCCATCTTCCGAGGTCTTCTTCAATTTCTTTCTTCAGAGACTTGAAGTTCTTGTCATACAGATCTTTCACTTGTTTGGTTAGCGTCACGCCAAGATACTTAATATGGTTTGTGGCTATCGTAAAGGGTATTATTTCTCTTACTTCTTTCTCAGCCTGCTTATCCTTTGAGTATAGGAAGGCTTCTGACTTGCTTGAGTTGATTTTATATCCGGCCACTTTGCTGAAGTCGTTTATCAGCTGTAGGAGTTCTCTGGTGGAGTTCTTTGGGTCGCTTATGTATACTATCATATCGTCTGCAAATAGTGATAGTTTGACTTCTTCCTTTCCAATTTGTATCCCTTTGACCTCTTTTTCTTGTCTAATTGCTCTAGCTAGAACTTCAAGTACTATATTGAAAAGATATGGAGAGAGAGGGCAGCCTTGTCTAGTCCCTGATTTTAGTGGGATTGCTTCAAGTTTCTCTCCGTTTAGATTGATGCTGGCTACTGGTTTGCTGTAAATTGCTTTTACTATGTTTAGATATGGGCCTTGAATTCCTGATCTTTCCAAGACCTTTAGCATGAAAGGATGCTGAATTTTGTCAAATGCTTTCTCAGCATCTAATGAGATGACCATGTGGTTTTTTTCTTTGAGATTGTTTATGTAGTGGATTACATTGATGGATTTCCTTATATTGAACCATCCCTGCATCCCTGGGATGAAGCCTACTTGATCGTGGTGAATGATCGTTTTGATGTGTTCTTGGATTCGGTTGGCAAGAATTTTATTGAGTATTTTTGCATCGATATTCATAAGAGAGATTGGCCTGAGATTCTCTTTCTTTGTCGGATCTTTGTGTGCTTTTGGTATTAGTGTAATTGTGGCTTCATAGAACGAGTTGGGTAGTGTTCCTTCTGTTTCTATTTTGTGGAACAGTTTGAAGAGTATTGGTGTTAGGTCTTCTTTGAAGGTCTGATAGAATTCTGCACTAAAACCATCTGGACCTGTGCTTTTTTTGGTTGGAAGACTTCCAATGACAACTTCTATTTCTTCAGGGGTTATAGGACGGTTTAGATGGTCTATTTGATCCTGATTTAATTTTGGTACTTGGTATCTGTCAAGGAAATTGTCCATTTCCTCAAGATTTTCTAGTTGTGTTGAATACAGGTTTTTGTAGTAGGATCTGATGATTTTTTGAATTTCCTCAGTTTCTGTTGTTATCTCTCCCTTTTCGTTTCTGATTTTATTAATTTGGATACTATCTCTGTGCCCTCTGGTTAGTCTGGCTAAGGGCTTATCTATCTTGTTGATTTTCTCAAAGAACCAACTCCTCGTTTTGTTGATTCTTTGTATGGTTTTATTTGTTTCTACTTGATTGATTTCAGCCCTGAGTTTGATGATTTCCTGCCTTCTACTCCTCTTTGGTGTATTTGCTTCTTTTTGTTCCAGGGCTTTCAGGTGTGCCATTAAGCTGTTAGTGTATGCTGTCTCCCGTTTCTTTTTGGCGGCACTCAGGGCTATGAATTTTCCTCTTAGCACTGCTTTCATTGTGTCCCATAAGTTAGGGTATGTTGTGCCTTCATTTTCATTAACTTTCAAAAAGTCTTTGATTTCTTTCTTTATTTCCACCTTGACCAAGTTATCATTGAGTAGAGCATTGTTCAGCCTCCATGTGTACGTGGGTTTTCTTTTGTTTTTGTTGCCATTGAAGACCACCCTTATTCCATAGTGATCTGATAGGAGGCATGGGATTATTTCTATCTTCTTGTATCTGTTGAGGTCTGATTTGTGACCAATTATATGGTCAATTTTGGAGAAGGTACCATGAGGAGCTGAGAAGAAGGTGTATTCTTTAGCTCTAGGATGAAATGTTCTATATATATCAGTTAGTTCCATTTGGTCCAAGGCTTCAATTAGATTCACTGTGTCCCTGTTTAGTTTCTGCTTTCCTGAACGATCCATTTCAGAGAGCGGGGTGTTGAAGTCACCCACTATTATTGTGTGCGGTGCGATGTGTGCTTTGAGTTTTAGTAAAGTTTCTTTTACGAATGAGGGTGCCCTTGCATTTGGAGCATAGATATTCAGGATTGAGAGTTCTTGATGGTGGATTTTTCCCTTGATCAGTATGTAGTGTCCTTCTGTGTCTTTTTTGATGACTTTGGGTTGAAAATCAATTTTATCCGATATTAGGATGGCTACTCCACCTCGTTTCTTGGGGCCATTTGCTTGTAAAATTGTTTTCCAGCCTTTTACTCTGAGGTAGTGTTTGTCTTTGACACTGAGGTGCGTTTCCTGCATGCAGCAAAAAGCTGGGTCCTGTTTACGTATCCAGTCTGCTAGTCTATGTCTTTTAATTGGGGAGTTGAGACCATTGATATTAAGAGAGATTAAGGCATAGTGATTATTGCCATCTGCCATTCTTGACGCTATCTTTATGTTTGAGTGGTTATCTACTTTTGGGTTTGATTCAAGAAGGTTATTATCTCATTTTTTCCAGGGTGTTGTTTCTCTCCCTGTATTGGAGGTTTCCACCTATTATCCGTTGCAGGGCTGGATTTGTGGAAAGATATTGTGAAAATTTGGTTTTATCATGGAATATCTTGGTCTCTCCATCTATGGTGATTGAGAGTTTTGCTGGGTATAGTAGTCTAGGCTGGCATTTGTGCTGTCTTAGTGTCTGCATGAGATCTGCCCAGGATCTTCTGGCTTTCATAGTCTCTGGTGAGAAGTCTGATGTGATTCGGATAGGTCTTCCTTTGTATGTTACTTGGCCCTTTTCTCTTACTGCATTTAGTATTCTTTCTTTGTTTAGAACATTCGGTGTTTTGATTATTATGTGACGGGAGGTATTTCTGTTCTGGTCCAGTCTGTTTGGAGTTCTGTAGGCTTCTTGTATGTTCATCGGCATCTCTCTCTTTAAGTTAGGGAAGTTTTCCTCCATAATTTTGTTGAAGATGTTTACTGGCCCTTTAAGTTGCAAATCTTCACTCTCATCTATACCTATAATCCTTAGGTTTGGTCTTCTCATTGTGTCCTGGATTTCCTGGATGTTTTGGGTTACGCGTTTTTTGCATTTTGCATTTTCTTTGACTGTTGAGTCGATGCTTTCTATGGAATCTTCAGCACCTGAGATTCTTTCTTCCATCTCTTGTATTCTATTGTTGATGTTTGCATCTATGACTCCTGATTTCTTCCCAAGGTTTTCTATCTCCAAAGTTGTCTCCCTTTGTGATTTCTTAGTTGTTTCTACTTCCTTTTTTAGTTCCTGGATGGATTTGCTGAGATCCTTCACTTGTTTGTTTGTATTTTCCTGTATTTCTTTAAGGTATTTTTGCATTACCTCTTTCAGGATTTCTTCCTGATGACCCACGTTCTCCTGCATTTCTCTGAGCGATTTTTGTGTTTCCTCCTCATGGGATTCCATCTGTTGATCCATCGTCTCCTGCATTTCTTTAAGCAGTTCTCGTGTTTCCTTTGTAAGGGCATCTAACCGTTGATTCATTTCTTTAAGCAATTTTTGTGTTGCCTCCTTATGGGCATCCGTCTGTTGACCCATATTCTTCTGCATTTCTTTATGCAAATTTTGTGATTCCTTTGTGAGTGCATCTACCCGTTGATTCATCTCGTTAAGCGATTTTTGTGTTGTCTCCTTGTGCGCCTCCATCTTTTGATCCATGTTCTCCCGCATTTCTCTAAGCGATTTTTGTGTTTCCTTTGTAAGGGCTTCTAACCGTTGATTCATGGTCTCCTGTAACTCTTTATGAGATTTATTTGTGTCCTTCTTGTGATCCTCTAATAGCATCATGAGAAGTGATTTTAAATCCAGATCTTGTCTTTCGGGTGTGGTGGGGTATCCAGGACTTGCTGCTGTTGGAGAGTTGGGTTCGGATGGTCCCACATTACTTTGATTACTGTTAGTAACATTCCTACGTTTGCCTTTTGCCATCTGGATACCTCTGGTGTTAGTTGGTCCTGCTGCCACTGGCTGTTGGTTGGACCTCCTGTGAGCTTGCAAAGCTATTTCTGCCCCCCCTGGATTACCAGGATTCCCCTGGCACCGATTTCTGGGGCCTGCCTGCTCCTGAGTGACTTTGGAGCCCTAATGTGCTTTGCCCCAAGTGATCTTATATTGGGGAGGCCTTGCACATCTAAAGGCTCAGCCTAGTGGATTCCTGGAGCAGAGGTCGCCAAAGGGAGGCTGGCAGGCTCCTGCCCTGTGCAGGGGTGTGTGATCTCTCCTGGGGGGGGGAGGGGGCGTCCCTCTGCCAGGCAGAAGTCCCACAGCAGATCTGGCGCGCTGGTCACTGCAGATCAGCCCAGCACCTGGGAACAGGTTACACACAAGCTGCCTGAACCCGAAGCGATATTATGCCTGTCTGTCTCTGAGCCTGGTGGTCCCAACTACCTGGTCACTGGAGCAAAGATGGCGGAGGGCACTCTCCTTGGCGCTGCTCACCCTGTGGTCACGATGGCCCGCCGATCTGGCACCCAGACGACCACAGCGCCAACCCGCCCTCGGGCACAGAAGGAAGCCCCAACAGGCCGTGTCCCAAGTGATGTTATATTGGGGGGAGAGCCTGGGTACCGGTCTCTCCAGCGCAGTCCGCGGGAACAGAGGTCGCGGAAGGGAAGCTGGCAGGCTCCCTCCCTGCGCGGGGTCCCTCCACCAGGCAGAAGGTCCCACCGCGGAACTGGCGTGCTGGTTACTGCAGATCAGCCCAGCACCTGGGAGCAGGTTACACACAAGCTGCCTGAAACCGAAGCGATATTATGCCTGTCTGTCTCTGAGCCTGGCGGTCCCAACTACCTGGTCACTGGAGCAAAGATGGCGGAGGGCAGTCTCCGTGGCGCCGCTCACCCTGTGGTCACGATGGCCGCCGATCTGGCACCCAGACGACCACAGCGCCAACCCGCCCTCGGGCACAGACAGAAGCCCCAACAGGCCGTGTCCCAAGTGATGTTATATCGGGGGGAGAGCCTGGGTACCGGTCTCTCCAGCGCAGTCCGCGGGAACAGAGGTCGCGGAAGGGAAGCTGGCGGGCTCCCTCCCTGCGCGGGGTCCCGCCACCAGGCAGAAGGTCCCACCGTGGAACTGGCGCGCTGGTTACTGCAGATCAGCCCAGCACCTGGGAGCAGGTTACACACAAGCTGCCTGAAACCGAAGCGATATTATGCCTGTCTGTCTCTGAGCCTGGCGGTCCCAACTACCTGGTCACTGGAGCAAAGATGGCGGAGGGCAGTCTCCGTGGCGCCGCTCACCCTGTGGTCACGATGGCCCGCCGATCTGGCACCCAGACGACCACAGCGCCAACCCGCCCTCGGGCACAGACAGAAGCCCCAACAGGCCGTGTCCCAAGTGATGTTATATGGGGGGAGAGCCTGGGTACCGGTCTCTCCAGCGCAGTCCGCGGGAACAGAGGTCGCGGAAGGGAAGCTGGCGGGCTCCCTCCCTGCGCGGGGTCCCGCCACCAGGCAGAAGGTCCCACCGTGGAACTGGCGCGCTGGTTACTGCAGATCAGCCCAGCACCTGGGAGCAGGTTACACACAAGCTGCCTGAAACCGAAGCGATATTATGCCTGTCTGTCTCTGAGCCTGGCGGTCCCAACTACCTGGTCACTGGAGCAAAGATGGCGGAGGGCAGTCTCCGTGGCGCCGCTCACCCTGTGGTCACGATGGCCCGCCGATCTGGCACCCAGACGACCACAGCGCCAACCCGCCCTCGGGCACAGACGGAAGCCCCAACAGGCCGTGTCCCAAGTGATGTTATATCGGGGGGAGAGCCTGGGTACCGGTCTCTCCAGCGCAGTCCGCGGGAACAGAGGTCGCGGAAGGGAAGCTGGCGGGCTCCCTCCCTGCGCCTTTTTTTTTGGTTTTTTGAGACAGGGTTTCTCTGTGTAGCCCTGGCTATCCTGGAACTCACTCTGTAGACCAGGCTGCCCTCGAACTCAGAAATACACTTGCCCCTGCCTCCCAAGTGCTGGGATTAAAGGTGTGCACCACCACTGCCTGGCTCCCCTGTATTTCTTTAAAGGATTTTTTGTGTTTCCTCCTTAAGGGCTTCTATCTGTTTACCCATGTTCTTCTGTATTTCTTTAAGGGAATTATTTATGTCCTTCTTGAGGTCCTCTATCAGCATCATGAGATGTGATTTTAAATCCAGATCTTGCTTTTCTGGTGTGTTGGGGTATCCAGGATTTGCTGTTGTGGGAGAACTGGGTTCAGATGGTGCTCTATTGCCTTGGTTTCTGTTGGTAATGTTCTTGCATTTGCCTTTTGCCATCTGGTTATCTCTGGTGTTAGCTGGTCTTGCTGTCTCTGACTATAGCTTATCTGTCCTGCAAGCCTGTGTATCTGTACTCCTGGGATTCCCGTTCTCTTTGTGCACACAGGTATTTATGTAGGCACTCCTAGAATACCAGCTCTCCTGTGTTGGTGTTTGTGTATGTAGCTCTGTGGCCCAGGATCTGTGCTCTCAGGCCTCTCCACAATCCTGGGAGGTTAGCTATCTCCCTGAGGCACCTGGATATGGCACTCTGTGGCAGAGGATGGTCCCCATCTGGGGACAGAAACCAGAAGGTTCCCACCTGAGGGTTCCAGATGGTTTCTTTTGAGCAGCAGGGGTGGTCTTATCTGTGCTCTCAGGCCTCTCTGCACTCCTGTGGAGGGACTGGAGGTGGCAGACCTCTGGGCCCCCAGCAGCAGCTCTGGGACTCGAGAGGTGGGAGGGCATTTTTACCAACTGCTCTGAATGTAGTGGGTTCCCTAGGTTGGATCAGCAGATGGTGTCTTCACTGTAGCAGACCAGCCAAGAGTCTGCCTCAGCAGAAAGGACAGGTGGTAGAAGCTCTTTTGATCATCTTATAATCTCACTTCTTCCATTTTCCTTCCAAACCTTCCCATATAACTCTCCTCTTCTTCAAATTCATAGCATTTTATCTACTGTTATTGCCTGCATATACATATATGTATATTTCTAAATATAATCTGGTTTGTATAATGTTACACATTTGAATGTTTTCAGGGCAGACCCTTTGACATACCAATTGATATACTCTTCCCTGAGGAAAACCACTTCGACTCCCAGCTTTATTCAATTGCTTATGGTACTTCGTGTAGTATTGAGGTCTCATCGGCTTTTCCTTGTCCACTTTGGCATGTCTATATGTGTCATTTTTGTTCAGCTCATATATGAGCAGTCATGTTGGTGAGACTTTATGGGTGTAGCTTTTGAAACTACTAGAAAACAAAGTATAACAGAAAACTCCTTGATCCTCTGACTCTTCTAATATTTTCATTCCTTCTTGCTCAATGTTCTCTGATACTGGCAGGAATCATTTTGTAGATGTATCATTTGGGATTGGGCTCCACAACACTGCATTTTGATTGGTTGTGGTTTTCTATATTGGTCTTCATCTGTTGCAAAGAGAAGTTTCCTAGATGAGTGATGAAGAAAGACTACAATTATCTGTGGGTATAAGGACAAATGTTTGTAGATTGCTATTAGGGATTATGCTGCTTTAGTAAATTAAAAGTCATAGATTCTCTTCCAATAACCACGACTTCACTCACACTGAGCATGTTAGCTAGGTTTCCACTACCAGGCATGTTTTTCTTCTTCTTGAGTAGATCTCAAGTCCAGTTAGAGAGTTGTTGGTTCCCACCAAGGTATTCATGCTACTACTGCACTCTTGGGATTATTGTGCCGTGCTGGTCATTGATGTAATCCATAGGCATCATTTCTAGGCAGAACAGAACTGTTGCATGCCTTCCTCCTTTAGAAGCTTTCATGGTGCCTTTTAGTACCATGAAAACTAGTCCTCAGGGAAGGGGTCAAGTCAAAGACTTTATATATATATATGTGTGTGTGTGTGTGTGTGTGTGTGTGTGTGTGTGTGTGTATGTGTGTGTGTGTGACTATAAGCCATGTGTATGCAGGTAGCAACAGAGTTCAGAGGAGGACATTAAATCACCTGGAGTTAGAGTAACAGGCAGCTGTGAACTGCTTAACATGAGATCTGGGAAAAGAACCCGGATTCTCTGGGAAAGCAGAAAGTACCTTTGACTGCAGAATTATCTTTTAGTCTCAATCATGTAGTCATTTATCATTTATTTTTAAGTATCTATGTATCTATGCATTTCTCTGTGTTTCTTGTATCTGTTTATGGATGTATCTATCCATCTATCATATATTTATGCATCTGTTTATTTATCTTCATTTATCTATCTGCTTATATGTCTGTCTGTCTGTTTGTCTGTCTATCAATCTATCTATCTATCAATCATCAATAACATCAAGGAAATGGAACACTGACATAATTCTCAAAGTTAATACCACATGAAAAAGCCTTCACCTGGTATTTCTGTATCAGTGCTCCATGGAGGAGGTATACTGAAACCCAAGCTTCTGCTTTTTCTATTTTAAGCTCCTCTCACTGGTAACTGGAATTACCTGCCGAAGGAAATTCCACGACTCAGTGGTGAGAATCTCCTACAGGCAATTTCAACTAATTAGAGGGAAAAATGTCCTAATTTACAAGGGAAAAGACAGTTGTCTTGAGAATAATTAATTTCTAGTATGAAATATGCATATATTAGTATGGTTACCTTCAAAAATTAATTACCTCGTCTTTGACTATTTATCTTTCCTGGAATACTGCTTACTTCAAAATGTAATTAAAATATTTAGCACATAACAAGTGGAAAATTATTGTTCTGCTGCTATGTAGCCAGCATGTGAGAAAAGAAATACTGGGTTATAAACATTTTGCAATTTCTCATTTTAATTCTTTTGGGCAAAGAAAATTGGGAATTTCCTCTGAAATAATCATGTATGAATTTATTCTGGGGTTTCTAGAGATTTGAGATTAGCCTCTTCTGTTTACTAATGGTATGGTAGATGAGAGAACAAGTCTTTTTCTTTTTAAGCATCCTGTGGCTGTTTATATCTAAAGATCTATAGTAGCTAATGGCACATCTGTTTTGGTGACTTCATAGCTGTGCCCAGTAACACTTCTGTTGGAGACAGAATGGTAAGTGTTCTGTATAACCACCTCATCACTTATTATAGCCAGTTGTCAATCATTGCCAACTTTCATATTTTATATATACCTTCTAGAAGTTTTTATCATTACACCAGAAGGTAGAGCCTATTCCTTTTCTCTTTAAATCTGAGTGGTATTTTGTGCCCCCTCCTCCATCCTCTATTTTAACAAGTAGAAGTTGGCATTCATCTGATCCCTGAATATTTACTCTTGGAATTTAGCCTTTGTGTTTCAAGGAAGAACTCACCACATGAAGGGATCATCCATCCAACCAATAGGCTGAGATGATCAGTGTCAGCCACAACTTCCAAATATATGACTATATGACTGAATCGTCGTCGTCGTCCTCCTCCTCCTCCTCCTCGTCCTCCTCGTCCTCCTCCTCCTCCTCCTCTTCTTCTTCTTCTTCTTCTTCTTCTTCTTCTTCTTCTTCTTCTTCTTCTTCTTCTTCTTCTTCTTCTTCTGAAAGATTCCCATGCATCTCACTCTGGCATTGAATTCTCCAAAGATAACCTTAAACTTATGATCCTCCTGCCTCTACCTCCTGAGTGCTGGGATTACAGATGCCACTATGCCCAGTTTATACAGTGTTGGGGATCCACCATAGGGTTTTATGCAAGTAGCACTCAAGCACTCTGCTAACTTTCAGAATGAATCTTCAGTGCATTTGCCCCCCTCCCCCGCCTTTGAGTAACTCTTGAAAAGACAGCAAATCATTACCTCCTGTAACTTCTCTTTCCTCTCCTCTCCTTTCCTCTCCTCACTCTCTTTTCTCAATAGGGTTTCTCTGAATAGCTCTGGTTGTCCTGTAACTCACTCTGTACACCAGGATGGCCTCAAATTCCAAGGTCATTTACCTGTCTCTGGAGTGCTAGGATTAAAGTTGTGCAACACCACTGCCTGGAACAGGACTGTCTTTCATAGAAATTCACATCCACACTCTAAGGTCTATCTTTAAAATTCTCTTAACCTTTGTGATGAAAATCAACATTAAAATATTTTTATAAACCCCAACTTTGTTTCAGGACACTGGCTTGTCCTGAAGTTCTTTATTACATCAAGGCTAAGGATTTGGTCCATAAAAAATTAGATTATGGGAACTCCTGAGGCACTGCCTATGACAGCATGGGGCTATATCTCCATTCCTGCTGTCGCCAATAGGGCAGAATAGTGAATATTTGCTTGCTAGGTGATGCAGAGAACAAGGCTGCTCAGAGGTATTGCTAACAGGATTAGATCTTACAGAAATGCCATCAGAATTTACTACCAAAATTGCTATAGTCATCATAGCAACAATGTGGGAAAGTTCTTCTGATGATATAGCTTGCTCCTCTTCTCCAGCACTAGCAATTGCCTTCAGAATTAGGTTGAAACAATCAGCTGCACAGACTTCGCTCCACATGGTCTCTGTGGATGGCACTAATGGAAACTCATTTTTACCATTGTCAATGGCTCTTCTCTCTGACAAGAACATATGCTACCCTGGGGATCACCCTGTCGCTTTTAACAGGATGTATGTTCTGCCAGCTTTAATACAAACCCTTCCATCTCTTTGTCAGATGCTGCCAAGGCACTTTACAGCAACTGCGATGATCTGCTTTTTCCAAGTGCTGATTGTGTTTTGGAGTTGACAACACAAGAAAACCATATAGATAGATGGATTGTAGGGATTCCATGGCTATCAGGACTGGCAGCCACCTTCTCTCTGTATAAACCCAAATTTAGAGAATTGAAATGGAAGCCTGAAAGTGTATGAAAAATACATGTTTGATATGAAGCAGAATTCTAGAACTCCTGTCATCTATTAGGATTCACAGTATGGGGCTATAGGGGTGGCTCAATCTATAAAGTAATTGCCAAATGTTGTAGTTAGGATTTCTATTGTGATAAAACACCATGGCCAAAATCAACTTGTGGAACAAAGGGTTTATTATACTTTATGGCTTATAAGTCTATCACCCAGGGAAGTCAGGGAAGGAACTCAAAGAAGGAACCTGGAGGCTGTAACTGATACCGAGGCCATGGATGAGAGTGCTACTTGTTGACTTGCTCCCTCATGATTCTTTCAGCTTTCTTTTTTAAAATTGGATATTTTATTTGTTTCAGCTTCCCTTTTTATAGCAGCCAGGACTACCAGTCCAGGGGTGGCATTTCCTATATCAACCATTAATTAAGAAAATGCCCTATAGGCTTGCCTACAGTCCAATCTTGTGGGTATATTTTTTCAATGGCAGCAGCCGTTCTTTCCAAAAGACTCTAGGTTGTGATAAGTTGATATAAAATTAGCCAGCATACTGAACAAGCATGAGGATCTAAATTCAATCCCCTGCATCCACAGAGAATACCGAAGTGGTAGCAGGTATCTTTAATTCTAGAGTTGGGGAGATGGGGATAGGAAGATCATTGGAACTCATTGACCAGTTAGCCTAGTTGAACTGGTGAGCTCCAGGTCAGTGAGAGATCCTATCCTCAAAAAGTAAATGGAAAGGCTATCTTTTTTCCACTGGATGGTTTTAGCTCCTTTGTCAAAGATCAAGTGACCATAGGAGTGTGGATTCATTTCTGGGTCTTCAATTCTGTTCCATTGATCTACATGTCTGGTGCTGGCTCAGCTGGAGGTCAACATGCAGAAGAATGCAAATTGACCCATCCTTATCTCCTTGCACTAAGCTCAATTCTAAGTGGATCAAAGATCTCCACATAAAACCAGACACACTGAAACTAATAGAAGGGAAACTAGGGAAGAACCTTGAACATATGGGCACAGGGGAGAATTTCCTGAACAGAACTCCAATAGCTTATGCTCTAAGATCAAGAATAGACAAATGGGACCTCATTAAATTACAAAGTTTTTGCAAGGCAAAAGACACCGTCAAAAAGACAAAGCGGCAACCAACTAACTGGGAAATGATCTTTACCAACCTTACATCCGACAGAGGGCTAATATCCAAGATATACAAAGAACTCAAGAAGTTAAACTCCAGAGAGGCAAGTAACCCTATTAAAAAATGGGGTACAGAGCTACACAAAGAGTTCTCACCTGAAGAATATCTAATGGCTGAGAAGCACCTAAAGAGATGTTCATCATCCTTAGTCATTAGGGAAATGCAAATCAAAACAACCCTGAGATTCCATCTCACACCAGTCAGGATGGCTAAGATCAAAAACACAGGAGACAGCAGTTGTTGGCGAGGATGTGGAGAAAGAAGAACACTCCTCCACTGCTGGTGGAATTGCAGGCTGGTACAACCACTCTGGAAAGCAGTCTGGCGGTTCCTCAGAAAACTGGGCATGACACTTCCGGAGGATCCGGCTATACCACTCCTGGGCATATACCCAGAGACTTTACCTGCATGCAATAAGGACACATGCTCCACTATATTCATAGCAGCCTTATTTATAATAGCCAGAAGCTGGAAAGAACCCAGATGTCCCTCAACGGAGGAATGGATTCAGAAGATGTGGTATATTTACACAATGGAATACTACTCTGCAATTAAAAACAATGAATTCACGAAATTCCTAGGCAAATGGTCAGAACTTGAAAATATCATCCTTAGTGAGGTAACCCAATCACAAAAGATCACACATGGTATGCAGTCACTGATAAGGGGATATTGACCCAGAATCTCAGAATACCCTAGACACAATCAGCATATCAATAGATTTCTAAAAAGATGGAAGGAGAGACCCCTGGTCCTGGAAAGACTGGATGTAGGGGAACGCCAGGACAGAGTAATGAGAGGGGGTTGAATGGAGAAAAGAGGGAGGGAAGGGGGCTTATGGGACTTTCGGGGAGGGAGGAAACGGGAAAGGGGAAGTGATTTGGAATGTAAATTAAAAAAAAAAGTAAATGGAGAATGATTGAGGAAGCAAGGGTACTGACCTCTGACCTCTTCACCAATGCACATATAAATATGTATTCCTGCATGCATGCGTTTACACACACACACACACACACACACACACACACACACACTATAAGGTAGATGTTTCCTGAGGAATGATACTTGAAGTTGCCATTTGGGCTCCACACATGTACACATATGTACACACACACATACATACACGCACACACACACACACACACACACACCAACATACATGCATACAGGAACACAAACATGCACACAATTCCTCTGTATAAAGGCTTCATTTTTTTTTTCACTCAGCAAACTACACTAAAGCCTTCCTGGCTGGGTTCCAACAGGACCAGGCACTTAAGTGCATAAATCCACATGTGGTATACTTATATACACGGAGGTAAAACACTCATACACTTAAAATAAAAATAAATAAGAAAAAAAAGAAAATTGGCAAAGGAAAAGGTGTATTTATTTAGAGTGTTGGCGAGGGTAGGGAGTCTAATTTCCCTCAGATCCCCCATGTCTGTGCTCATCAGAAAATTCACAGAAAGCTGGGAGACAAAGGCAAGGACACTTGTAACTTTACTCTTAGTCAAATACTTTCTTGAGGGTAATGGGCCCAGGGCCCCAAGATTGCCCCCCTTATCTCTGTTAGAGACTTTTTAAAATTTTATTTTTATTTTTTTAATTCACTTTACATCCTGATTGCTGCTGTCTTCTCAGTTCCCTCCCACAGTCTCTCTCCACTCCATCTTCCCCTTCTCCTCTGAGAGAATGGGGACCCCCTGGATATCGCCCTACTCTGGCACATTAAGCCTCTGCAAGGCTAGGCTCATTCTCTCTCACTGAGGCCAGACAATGCAGCTCAGTTAGGGGAACAGGATCCACAGGTCGGTAACAGCTTTATGGACAGCCTCCAAAGCAATTGTTGGGGAATCCTTTAAAAAAAAAAAGAATTTTGTGAATTCCTTGTTTTTAATTGCAGAGTAGTATTCCATTGTATAAATATACCACATCTTCTGAATCCATTCCTCCGTTGAGGGACATCTGGGTTCTTTTCAGCTTCTGGCTATTATAAATAAGGCTGTTATGAACATAATGGAGCATGTGTCCTTATTGCATGCAGGGGAAGCCTCTGGGTATATGCCCAGGAGTGGTATAGCCGGATCCTCCGGGAGTGTCATGCCCAGTTTTCTGAGGAACCGCCAGACTGCTTTCCAGAGTGGTTGTACCAGCTTGCAATCCCACCAGCAGTGGAGGAGTGTTCCTCTTTCTCCGCATCCTCGCCAACAACTGCTTAGTGAGGTAACCCAATCACAAAAGAACACACATGGTATGCAGTTACTGATAAGGTGATATTAACCCAGAATCTCAGAAGACCCAAGACACAATTCACATATCAATAGATTTCCAAGAAGATGGAAGGAGAGACCCCCTGGTCCTGGAAAGACTGGATGTAGGGGAATACCAGGACAGAGAAGGGAGAGCAGGTTGAATGGGGAACAGGGGGAGGGAAGGGGGCTTATGGGACTTTCGGGGAGGGAGGAAATGGGAAAGGGGAAATCATTCGGAATGTAAATAAAAAAAAATATAGAAAATAAAAAAAAAACCAGGATCTTTTTATATAACTCTGGAATTGATATTGTAGACTAGGCTGCCTTTGGCCTCATAGAGATCTGCTTTCCTGCCTTCTTCTGTGGCCCAAGTGCTGGGATTAAAGGTGTGTGCCACCACATTGTTACAGAGGTTTAAAAACATGTGGCTTGTGGAAAATGAGATCTCAAAGATGACTCATCTTGGAAAAGAAAAGAATTGGAATTTTTGTGGGATGTAAAATCACCACCTGTCTCAGGTCAGGCCTAGGAGAATATTTTTTGTCTGTAAGTCGCCCTTTTGCCCATTTGGGAGTAGAAGGGAGCTTCTTAAGTTTACTTCAGAGGTCAGCTCCAATCCCCAACACCTGCATTCCCTGGTACAAGTGAAAAAAGTTAGGTAGGGAAGTGGGGATGATCTTGGAGGAGCTGGGGGAGTGGAAAGAATATGATCAAAATAGTTTGTTTGGAAAAACTTTTAAAAGTAAAAAATATTTTTAATATTTTTGTGATTTTTTTTAGTGATTTTAATCTGCTAGTCAAAGGGGTGGGGGGACAAGAGTCTATTCAGAATGTCTCCTCTTTTTACTGGGCTTCACTGTCACTTAACATGATATCCAAAGAGGATATACATCAACATTATCCCATCTCCAAGCACCCTGGACAACATAAGACTGTGAATCAGGCATTGGTGGAAACACAGGGTGAAAAGTACTGACTGGGACTCAAGCAACATATTCTTTCCTATGTGGTATCCTATTTCTTTTTGTTTGCTTGTTTCTAGCAATTTCTGAGGTCAGAGGACCAGCAGTACTGTTGATATTTGAGGTATCTCTGGGTATAAGAAAATTGGGAGTATTGAGGTCTAATGGGAATGGGTGAAAATCTATCATATTTTCAAAAATTCCTTATCTGCTAAACCAAGTAGAGACAGCTACATAAGTGGCAGGGCCTAGAGCAAAACCAAAATGTGACATCACAGTTTTTCTACCATATCAGATCCGAGGACTGAACTCAGGTCACCAAGCTCAGTGGCAAATGCTTTTGCCTGCTGTATTTATGACACAAAATGAACATGTCCAGGTGTGTTCCTATCCACTATCTTCATTATGTAAACAAAGCCTGCTTAGAAATGTCCCAGCTGGGCTGGAGAGCTGGCTCAGCGGTTAAGAGCACTGACTGCTCTTCCGGAGGTCCTGAGTTCAAATCCCAGCAACCACATGGTGGCTTACAACCATCCGTAGTGAGATAAGATGCCCTCTTCTGGAGTGTCTGAAGACAGCTACAGTGTACTTACATATAATAAATAAATCTTTAAAAAAAAAGGGGGGCTGGAGAGATGGCTCAGTGGTTAAGAGCACTGACTGCTCTTCTGAAGGTCCTGAGTTCAAATCCCAGCAACCACATGGTGGCTCACAACCATCTGTAATGAAATCTGACGCCCTCTTCTGGTGTGTCTGAAGACAGCTACAGTGTACTCACGTATAATAAACAAATAAATCTTAAAAAAAAAAAAAGAAAATAAAAAAAAAAAAGAAATGTCCCAGCTTACCATTTTGATGTTTTAAGCCAGCAATCTTGATGTAAAAAGCAACTTAAAGTAACAGAATTGGTGTTATAAAGGATTTACTAATAGAGCGCCTGCCTCCAAAATGCCACAAAGATAAGTGGTCTGCTAACCAGGGCCGTTACAGAGAAGCAACATTTATGGTGCCAGGGTGCAAAGGTTTGTTCACTAAGATTTTCCAGCCAGTATGTCCATCCCCAAAGAAAGTGCCTCTTGTAGGCAGGTAAGGTATGCAGGGTCACAAACAAGTGTTAAGTACTTGCCTGCCATAAAGCTTCCAGTTCTCTTCTTAATGAAAATATAATTCTGTCAGAGGAGCAAGATAACCCTGGTTAACAACTATTCAAAAAGAAGAACCCGATGTAGTAAAGAAGTTCTTTTGGCAATATCTTTTTTTTTTTTCAGCAAAGCAAGATCTTTATTTGAATTAGAGATGAAAAACTTACCAGTCAGGGATAACAGCACAGACTCGGGAGATGACTGCATGTTCAAATGTTCATCTTAGTAAGTATGTAAGCAGATGGCAAAAATGAATTGTACTCAAGCTGCTACTGATTGATCAGGGCTACAGTTCAGACTCAGGAACTGAACTGTGACCCTAGGCCAGAATGCTACAGAAGTGTTTTATTTATTGGATATTTTCTTTATTTACATGTCAAATGTTATCCCCTTTCCCAGTTTCCCCTCCAGAACCCCTCTATCCTATCCTCCCTCCCCCTGCTTCTATGAGTGTGCTCCTCCACCCACCTAACTCCCACCTCCTCGCCTTCAATTCCCCTACTCTGGGGTATCTATCAAGCCTTCATAGGACCAAGGACCTCTCCCATTGATGCCTGACAAGGCCATCCTCTGCTACATATGCTGCTGGAGCCATGTGTACTCCTTGGTTGATGGTTTAGTCCCTAGGAGCTCTGGGGGGTCTGGTTGGTTAATATTGTTGTTCTTCCTATGAGGTTGCAAACCCCTTCAGCTCTGTCAGTCCTTTTCCTAACTCCTCCATTGGGGACACTGCGCTCAGTCCAATGGTTGGCTGCGAGATTTTGGCAATATCTTAGCTTTGTAAATCTCATATCTGCCCAAGTAGCCTGACTTGTAGTCTCCTGTCTCTGTTTAAAGTGTTCAAAGTATCACCTGGGTCCTAGACATAAAAGAAATTTAAGGATAACAGTATACATGAAATACATAAGCCTAAGGTATTTAAGTTAGTAAAATCTTCTATTCAAGGCTAGCTCATCTTTCAGCATTAGCCAGAGCCAGACAAACACGATTAAAGAGCTTTTCCTTTACTAATCTCTTAAGTGTGCAGAGTGATTTCTTACTGGGAAGGTCTATTGTATTCATAACACTCGGAGACCATGAACTAAGCACGTTTTCACATTTTTTTCTTAAACCAGGCTTTAAATTGAACATGATCAAACATCTTAAACTGAGCATGCTTAGTCAGTAACAACTTAAATTGAGCATGCTCAGTAACATATATTTTAAACTGCATGCTCTGTTGTGTAGCTAGTAAGTTGAACTTGCTAAATTGGGTAATATACATCTTAAACTGAGCTTTCGCTAGAATATTCCTGTGCCTAGTGTGTTTTCCTACCTATGGACTCTCCAAATAAAACTCCAGTTTAATAGTCAAACAGGACAATATTTGAAGAACTTCTGTCTCTCCTTCCTTACTGTACATAATAAATAAACTTTCCACCACTGTTCCTTATCTTTGGGCTTTATTTGTTGGTTTTGTACTTACCAAGAGAAGAAAGCCATTGGTATAGCAAGATCAGAGAATTAAACTGAGCATGATCTGTCTGTATTTACATTGCTTTGTCAGCAATGCTCTATAATTGGGGCATAGTGGCACATGTCTTTAATTCCAGCATTTAGGAGGCAGAGGCAGGTAGATATCTTTGAGTTCAAGGCCAGCCTGGTCCATACAGTAAGTTTCAGGTCAACCAGGGCTATGTAGTGAGACCTTATCTCAAATAATAATAATAACAATGATGATAATATTAATAATTCCATGTAAATGGAAAGATATAGTGCCCTCTGGTTATCTGCTAGGTTTGCATTTGTGAATTTAACTAACTTTGAATGGAAAATATTCTAGAAAGGAAAAATAATTGCATTTTTACTGAGCATATATATTTTCATGTTGTTATTCCCTAAGCATCTCTTCTTAAAATATTTATTTGTATGCGTGCGTGTGCCTCTCTCTCTCTCTCTCTCTCTCTCTCTCTCTCTGTGTGTGTGTGTGTGTACATGATTATGTGAGGGTGCACTCATGTCCTGGTAGTATGGAGGTTAAAGAGTAACTTTCAAACATTCTTGCCTTTCACCTTGTTTTAAGGCAGGGCCTGTCTGGTTATTTTGGCTTCTGAGATGCCTATTCTAGACTAGCTTGCCTGAGAGCTTCTCCCTCCCATCTTACATTAAGAATGCTGGAATTATAAATGCATTTAACTGAATCTTTTTTTTAAGGGGTGGGTGACGTTTCCAGGAATTGAACTCAGTTGTCAGGCTTGTGTGGCAAATGATTTTATCCACTGAGCAATTCTCTGGTCTCATGATAGCAACTCTTGCATATCATTACATTGAATTTGGGATTAAAGGTCATTTAGAGATGATTTATATGGGACTTTGTATGTAAACTATATGCAAACACTATGCCATTTTATATAAGGAGATAGTTTTTAATTTTTATATTGGTGGGAGTCCTAAAGACAATCAATATGAAGCTTTCTTGTCTGGCTTCTTTATACCTTGTTTGAGAGAGGGTCTCTCACTGGAACCTGAGGCTCAGTTATTAATTTAGGCTGCCTAGTCATTAAAACCCAGGGATCCTTCTATTTCTCCCTCTTCTGTACTGGGAATTTGAATGAATTGAGATTTTTTTTTGTCCTTGTGCAGAAAGAGCTTTACCGAGTAAGTTATCTCCCTGATCCTATTGCATAGTACTTGGAGATAGATACATTTTTCTCCTTTCCTCTGCACACATACTGAAACAGAGCAAAAAAATACAATAATAACTCTTGGTATTCTCATAGAATATGGAATGAAGGCTGTAATATTGTAGAAGAGATAAGCAAAGAAAGTAGACGTGCTATTTTACACACAATTTTAAACTCTTCCACCAAAAATATCATGGCGCTTATGATTTATTTATTTATTTGTTTGTTTATTTGTTTATTATTATGGGGGTTTTTGCCTTCATGTATATTTTTTACACATGTGCATGGCAGGTGCTGATTGAGGCCAGAAGAGAACATTGTATATTCTGGAACTGGAGTTATAGATGATTGTGTACTGCCATGTAAATTCTGAGACTTACACCCAGGTCCTCTGGAAAAGCAGCCAGCGCTTTTAATATGTGAGCCATCTCTCCAGGCTCATCACAGTGTTTGTGACAAGAGGTGGTGCAGAATCTGCCTTAACATAAAAACTCCATCTTTCTTTTCTCTTCACCCTCTCACAACTTGTGATAATTTATAGACGCTATTCTTTCATTTTTTCCATGCAGAGACATATTTTTCACAGAATAGCCCATACCAAAAGAAAAAAAATCCCATCATTGGAAACTCTCCCCAAACTATAGTTTTCTCACAGCCCCAATAATGAGCTTTTGTGTAGAGCAAAGCTGTGAAGCCCAACATCTTTAAGATGTGCCCCTCAGCATCTTCTATTGAATAGGAGCTGTGGTTGTTTGTGTGTGGATTCTTGGTGACACCTTCCTGGGGAATCCAAATGACAAAGCTCATGAGTTCTCCTCAGACATTCCTTCTTGAAGGAACACCTTGGGTTTGAACAGAGCAGGTTGTCATTATACTTGTCACAACCTAAAGAGACAGAAGTAGTACTCTTGGCCAGCTGGTGTGTGCTTTTCAGGAGCAGTAGGGAGGTGTTTTTGCTTTATTCTCTAGAGATTGTGGCATGGGTTCCTTTCTCTTCACCCTTTAGCCCCTCTTCCTCTCTTCTTTTGCAGTAGTCAGCTAATCTTAAATGGCTTATTTCAGACTTCACAGCAGACATTTACGATCTTCATGTCTTCGTGTGGCTCTTCCAAACACTTTAATAGCATGAGGTTTTTCTCAACATCCGCTGGCCTCTTGAGCTGCTACTGGGGCCTCCAGTTCTATTTTGTGATGCCTGGAGCCCTCTACATGATTATTTCCTCTATAGAAACATAAATACGCATTATCATCCTTCACTGTGTATAAGGAAGGATTCCCAATGGTGTATATGTTAGATGTTCATACATGTTGACTCTCACCCAAGATGCTGAGTGAGCAGATTTAGGCTAGCATCTAGGAATTCACATGAATAATAAGCTCATTAGGTAATGGGGAGGCAAGTGGTTCTTCCTGTCACCAATTAGTAGTACTTTTTTCAGGGGTAGAATATTTTGAAGCACCTTGTTCAGGTGACCTGGGATTGTCCTTCTCAGATAACTATCTAAGTAGTCCTAGTAATTAACCTAATTCCTTACCATTATTTTGTTTAGTTGGTATTTATTTTGTTTTCATATTGGATTGAAATCTGGGCTTGCAAATGCTCTACCATGGTTCACATCCCAAGTTCATACATCATTTTTAAAGTGAAGAAAACTGGACTGGAAAAGAGCTTAGTTGATGTGTTAGTGTTTCCTGTTACTGTGACAAAATACTCCAACAAAAGTAACTTAGGAAGGATGGAAGGAAGGAAAGAAGGAAGAAAGGAGGGAGGGAGGGAGGGAAGGAAGGATTAGTTTATTTGGGCTCCTAGTTAGAATGTACTATACATCATGGTGGGTAAGTCCTGGCAATAGGAGTCTGAGCAGCTCCTCAAATGGCACCTGCAGTCAGGAAGCAGAAACAGGTAAATGTTGATGCTTGGCTTACTTTTTCTTTTAGTACAGGAATAGAATGTTGTAGACCACAGTTAAGGTGGAAATCTTCCTACCTCAATTAACCTGATCAATACAGCCACTCACAGACATGTCCAGAGGATAGATAATCCCTCATTGACACAAGCAAAATGTTGTCTCCTAGGTGATTCTAAATTTTTGTCAAGTTAACCATCATGATTGATTCTTAGTAAGTAAGAATGGAACCTGCGTTCCATCCTCAGAGCCCATGTAAAAGCTGGACATTGTTGCATGGTTGAAATGCCAGTGCTGAAGAGGTGGAGAGAAGTGAATCTCTGGGACTCAGAGGTCAGCCAGAGTTACCTTATTGGTGAACCCTAAGCCAATGAGAGATCCTGCCCCTAAAACAATGTAGACAACTCTTGAGTAGTGATAGCTGAGGTTAAAATCTGGTTTCCAATATGCATACCTTAGATACACCAAAGGAATAAAAAATGAAAACAGATTCACCAAATAAAGGAAAGCATGCCCTAAAATTATAAAGCTATGTGTGTATACAGATAAACCCATAAGCCACTCTGTCTCTCCCCCTCCTCTTGATAGGTTCTCACACATACATGGTTTTGCTGAGATTGCTTTGAGGTCATGAACTTTAGTTTTGTAAAACATAGTCTCTAACTCCTTCTTTCTGTTCCTCACAGCCCAAATTTGGGTTAATTCTTTCATGTATGCATTCATTTTCAGTAATATGTAATCATGAAAGTAGACTCCATATTTGTAGAGTCAAACAATTTCATTTTTGAAATATTAAAAAATTGCACCCATATTGTAAGACATGTAGGCTTCTATCTTGTCATTTTCTCAAACAATTCTACATGACTACTGTTTACATTATGCTAAGTAATTGTAACTTGTTTAGAGGTGATTTAATGTACTTGTGGAGATAGGCATAGGTTCTATGTTAATACCACAGCTTTTAAAAAAGGAACTTTAATGTCCTGGTATCATGATGACTGCATCATGGAGGCTTGGAACCAACACATTAAGGATATTGAAGGATGACTGGATAATCCTGTAGGACATGGCTCCAAAGACAAATTGTACAAGGTGATCCTCTGAAGGAATTAATACAGTCTTTAGTCTGACAGTCAGAAAGGGCAAGAAATAATTTTTTTCAATTTAGCCAGAGACTGAATAAGCTTGGGCAGTGTATCTGGTTCTTTGTGATTTGTGGTGGAATAGATTCATGAATATTTTAGGCAATATTTACATTAAACCCCTCAACAGTTCTACATCTAACATGAAGCAAAGAGAAGGAAGGAGGCAAAAAGGAAGCAGTGCTTCCTACCAAAAACAAGGAAGCATTGCAGTCAGTTTATTGTGGTTGTTATTAGTGGTTGGGGGCAACCACTAAGACCCGGTGTTTCCAGGTTCTTGCCCTCTTAATCAAGAATGCAATACAAGTTCACACAATATCAAAGAAACTATATTAAAAGAAAAGTAGTAATAAAGGTCAGAAACATTGTTAAAGTGGACAGAGGGTCACATGAGTGAGGCTATGCAAAGGCTCCATTTTTAATTTTAGATTTTTTTTTTCAGATTTTTCAGAGTCTAAAGGAAGGAGGAGCTGGTTACTAAGGGAAAGAGTTTGGTACATCTTTATTTTGATTGACACATTAAGCTATATAACCATTTCTCAAACCAGTCTAGGCTGGATTGCCTCCCTGCCCCCAACCTTCATACCTAGACGTAACTGGAGTAGGATTGAATAGAACCTGTTTAAATTTGATGGTTGTTAAGGGAAAGGGAAACTATTCCATTGTTCAGAACCAGATATGTGCGTTTTGATGGAAGTGTGGGTCCTGTGCTATTAGTATGTTGCTAGGTACATTGTTCAAAGAGGAAAATGTATGCATAGCATGTTCAGGTAAGAATCTCAGGCTGCCAACTATATCGTTAGAAGATGAGTATGTCAAAACAAACTCAGTGGTATTTTTAGAAGTTTTTTTTGTCTCATAATTCTTTGTCTGAGAACTTTTCTTTATTTTTTGCCTCATAGGTCTTTTGCTCACAATTATGGTTTCTGATTTTGTGTTTTTAATGGGATTTCTGTGTGTATGAATGTGTATATCTCTGTATCTATATGTATTTCTTGTGCTTTTTTTGTAGACTATATTTTTGTTTTGTCATATGCTGGTTTGTTTTTATTTTATATGTCTGTTCATTTCCTAATGAAAGAGAGAGGGAGAAGGAGAGGGAAAGGGTAGGGGTGAGAGAGAGAGAGAGAGAGAGAGAGAGAGAGAGAGAGAGAGAGAGAGAGAGAGAAGAAGAAGAAGAAGAAGAAGGAGGAGGAGGAGGAGGATTTGGAAGGGTAGGAGTAGAGGGATGGGTAGAAATGGGGAGGATCTGGTAGGAGATCAGAGTATATTTGTGGAAAAAAATGTGTACAGCCCCATACAAAGTAGAACCCCAAGTTATTAAACCATTTTCTGTGCTTGCTGTCTCTTGATAAACCACATCAAAGATGGTAGGTTAGAGATTTAATTATGACTAATTTTTTTTGAGACAGCATCTCTTTTTGTAACTCTAGCTGGCCTGGAACTCACTATGTAGACCAGGTGGGCATACTCAGAGATTTGCTCTGCCTCCCAAGTGCTGTCATTAAAGGCATGCACTATTACCTCCAGCTGAGTAATTTTTAAAGAATGTTCTCAGAAAGCTTTTCTTTGTAGAGGATGGCGTATCTATAGGATCATGAGTTAAAGGTCAGCCTGAGCTGCCCAAGACCCTGTCTCAAAGGGTGATGGTGCTGGTGTTCAGTGGTAGAGCCTAGCACACACAGGCCCTAGGTTACATCCCCAGTACCACAAATAGGCATCTCCAACACAACAGAAAAGAAACAGTACTCAGAGAAGATAAGCAATGAGGTTTCTGAAGTCTCAAATGAATCTTTATTCCTTCTTCTTTATCTACTTTTCTCCCAACTCTCTTTTAAGATAAGGCCTTGTGTCTGCTAGGCTAGCCTGGGACTCACTATGTAGCTGAGGGTAGCTTTAAACTTCTTTCTGATCTGCTTCCACTTCTCAATTGTTGGGATCACTGGGTGAGCCACCAAGTGGAGTGCTGGGGATAGCACTCAGGGCTTTGGACATGCTAGGAACTCACTCAACTAACTGTGCTGCATCTCCAGCCCCTCTAATAATTTTCTTTTGCTATATGTTAACAGCAAATAGAACTATATAACATATGTGTGCTGGAAATAATAGCCAATTTGTGCACACAATCTCACTAAGAAGTCAAATTTGAATTCTGTGTCCGTTCATGGACTTATCTTCTTTCTTCCTACTTGAGATATGATCTACTTCATGTGTGGTCTAGGTTTATGTATGGAATTTAGTACTTACCTTCATGTTTTCTTTTCACCTAGTCTGTTTTTCATGGTTTGCTGTTTTTCAAGGGCGGGGATTGCTTTTGGATATCAACAGTTTTCAAGATGTTGTTAGGGGAAAGGACAGAGATAAATATGCCTGTTTTCCCAGGGTATTTGGTAGTATGGTAATATTTGAAGATAATTTCTGTTGTCACACCTGAAGAGTTCTGCTAGTTTTTTTTTTCTGTGATAGAATACCTGATGTTTAATAAATAAGTGAATACAAGAAAGATGCATTTTGGCTAATGGCTTCAAGAGGTTTCAGTCCTTCCTGCTGGGGAGGATGTGGCACAATAAATCAGCTCAAATCCTGTCGGGAAATATTCTTGTAGGTACACCCAACTTTACTGATCCTAGGCACCTGTTAAATAAAAATAAAAATAAACCAATAAAAATGACCATCAGAATGGACCATCATGCCCAAGGATGCTGTTAAAAATCCTACAGTGGTTGACACCCTCACATAGACATACCTGTAGGTAAAATACAAATGCACATAAAATAGAAAAATAAATGAAAATTTTTTCTTTAAAAATCCCACACATGTGACCAATGCTTATAGCTATTTGTCTCAAATGAAATAGTGGTGAAGAAGTGGAATGCTACTTTGCATCTGCTGTTTGCTCATGATCCCTGGCAAAGTAAACATATCTTGGCAAGAATAACTTCTAGGTGATACATTTTAGTGTTCAATTAATTTTTCATGTGGGGTGCGTGTATGTGTGCCCACATCACACATGTGGAGGCCAGAGGTGAATATCAGTTTTCTTTTTCTACTGCACTCTACTTAATTCCCTTGAGATGGTGTTTCTAGGTAAACCTGAAGATTATTGTTTCATCCAGGCTGGGGCTAGTAAACTACTAGGACACATCTGTCTTGGCACCCCTCTGTGGCAATGCTAGTGTTACAGGCATGGTTGGCTCTCACTGGCTCTTTAAATATAGGTGCTGAGGATTCAAATACAGGTCGTCATGCTTGAATAGCAAGATCTCTTACCTACTAAACCACTATCTAGTATCTAGGTAATATGTATTTCTTAACGTATTATATCCAGTGGGAGGCTAATGGTTAAGCTGTCCCAGTTTTCGTTTGTATTGTTCAGTTTATCACTTGGCTAAGGGATGAATGTCACAGCATTTTTTTATTTCTAAGTTAGCTTCACATTTACATTCTACTCATTAATCAGTAGGTGAAATTATACACAGGATATTGACTACTACGCTCACGTCCAAACATGTGTACAACAGATGTTGTAAAACACACACACACACACACACACACACACACACACACACACATAAGCCATTTTCGCTATGAGTAATTGTAGTGTTTAAGATAAGCCTTCACAAAGAATTATGTTTCCTGTTATTTTTAGGGATGCTTTGGGAGAATCAATCATATTGCTTCTCTTTAAGTAACACACAACTAAACCTAGGTATTTTTACCACCTGAGAGACTTTAAGAAAAAGATGACACTTTTGAGTAAAGTAAGTGGAGGATTATCCCCTAGAAATCCAGTATGAGCAGGTTTTTCTAAGGTGTTAAAGAGAGATTTTGCAAATGCTTCCCACAAAGCCCCTGTGAGATCTTGTTCTCTTTCTACACTGTCTTGGTAGAAAAGGTAAATAAATATACCTCTTTACCTCTCTCCCTCCCTCCCTTCCTTCATATACTTATTCTGTAAGGATCTTTTTAAAGATATTTTAATTCAGGATTATTACATACTTTTGATATTTTTCACGTTTTGAATTCTTTCCTTCCCCCCCTTTCCCCTAAGTTGCTTTTTTTTCTAAACCAACCTCCTTCTACTTTCACACCCACTCATCTGTATTATTCAATATGTAGATGATTCTAGGGTCCACGAATGAGAGAAAACATGATATCTATCTTGATTTTCTTAATATGATGATCTCTAGTTGCATCCATTTTTTCAGGAAATGAGAGAGCTTTAATTTTCATTGAGGCCAAATAAAACTGTTTTATGTGCATGCACCACATTTTGTTTATCCAGTCATCTGTTGAAGGACACCTGCTCCCTATCTTGACCACTGTGAACAGTACAGAAGTAAACATGGATGTGCAGGTGTCTTTGTGGCAAGCTGATGTAGACTGTTTTCAGTATAGTCCCAGAAGTGATACAGATCAGTCATATTACCCAGGATTATTGAATTCAGAAAGCTGTAAGAAATGAACCAAGGCCCTCATTATGATAGCATTGTGCTATACTTGGGTGAAGCTATATAAAAGTACCAGCCACCAAGAAAAATGAACATTCAAAGACCTTGTACTGATATGCAGTCCTCCCTCCCTCCCTCCTTCCCTTCTTCTCTCCCTTTCACCCCATCCCCGTCTTTTGGATTAATGATTATTTTATTTTATCTTATTTTATGTGTATGGCTATCTTGGCTGCATGTATGTATGTGCACCTTATGTACGCCTGTTGCCTGTGGACTTCAGAATAGGTTGCTGAATCTCCTAAAATTGTGAGTGCTGGGAACTGAACCTACGTTCTTAGCACAAGCAGCCAATGTTCTTAACTCCTGAGACATTTTTCCAACTCTCTCTTTTGACTTTTTCAGAAACCATGTAGCTCAGGATAACCTTCAACTTGGTATTCCCCTATATTGGCTTCCTGAGTCATGAGATTATAGGTGTACATTACTATGCCCACCTCTGATATGGATTTTTTAAAGTTAAGGTTCTGCTATGTTATTGTGGCTGGCCTGGAACTTGCTGTTTAGGTCAGGGTGGCCTCAAATTCACAGAGATTTGTCTGTCTCTGCCTCCCAAGTCCTGGGATTAATAGAATGTGCTACATTCTTGCCCAATTTGAATCTTGAAAGGCCCCCAATAATTTAGAAAAGAAACCTAATTGATTGGCATTTGGAGACACTAAAACAAGGATAGAAAAATCAACATTTTCTCTTTCTCTGCACATGGATGCTCTTGTGTGTGGCTTTTTTTTTTTTTAGATTTAAAATTTGCTCTATGTCTACCTCAGGGAAGAGAGTGATTTTGGACAAAATTTGGATCCATATTTCTCAGGAATTTTGCCTGAGAAATCAATAACAAGGATATTAGGTCCGGTATGTCCCTGACTTAAGTGGTGGCCAAAGGACTAGCTAGCTGGCTGTAGAAAAGATTCTGCAAACACGTAAACATATCAGTCAGCTGGTTCACAGTCTAGTTTTATCTACTTGTGTGCTGATTTACCTCATCAATCAATGTCTCATTGTGGGACACATCTTAGATTTATAACACATGTGTAATTGTATCTGGCACAGCTAGGAAACCATCAGGGGGCTGTTATCATGAATTAAACTCCAGACTTGCTTTGAGTTTTATTCATTTTCTTATAGAAATCTTCATTGCCTTACCTGATCCATCCCTCCTGCCTACCTAAAGTCCAGCCATCCTGCCCAGCATCTTACATATAGTTTGGTCATCCTCATGTTCTTGACTGTGAGGTTTCTTCATATTGTTCTTATTTTTCATGTTTCGAAGGCTTTGCAGAATATTCTTCAGTTGTTTTCCTGATGTATTTCTGATGATCAGTGTATTGAAGGGTTTTGAAGAGAGGTGAGGTGATTTTGTCAGGGCCCAAACTTACAGGTGTATTATAGCCTCACAGTGTTATCTAATGATGTTGACCTTGGTCACCTGATTAGGTAACACTGCACTGGGAACTCACTCTTAATATTTTCTCTTTCTATATTCTATTCTCTGGCCTTGAGTCACTAAGTTCATTGTGACCACTATTTTTTTTTTGGGGGGGGTCAGTTTGTGTTAATTCGTATGCAGGTATGTGAGTGTGTGTGTGTGTGTGTGTGTGTGTGTTGAAATCAAAGAACAACCTCAGGTATCATTCCTCATGTGCTGTCTTCCTTGGTTTTTTTTTGAGACTGGAAATCTTACTCGTCTACAGTTGCCTCAGTATGCTAGGCTGGCTGGCCAGCAAGCCCTAGGAATCTGCCTCTGCTTCTGCAACACAGAGATTATAAGCACAGGTCACCATGCCTGGCTTTCTGTGTGGGTTCTAGGGATTTAGACTCAAGTTTTCTTCATGCTTTCAAGGCAAAAACTTTGCTGAATGATCATTTCCCCAACCCATGACTATATACATTTTTTATTGAATATAATCTTCATTTACATTTCAAATACTAAAACCTTTCCTGGTTTCCCCCCCTCTCTGAAAACCCTCAACCCCTCCTCCCACCCCCTGCCTCCAAGTATATGCCCCTCCACCTGACCCACTCCTACCTCCCCGCTTCTCGATTTCCCTTTGAGGGTCATCTATTGAGCCTTCACAGGACCAAGGATCTCTCCTCCCACTGAGGCCCGAAAAGGCATTTCTCTGCCACATTTTTGACTGGAACAATGTATACCCCTTGACTGATGATTTAGTTCCTGGGAGCCCTGGGGCATCTGGTGGCTGACCTCATTGTTCTTCCCATGAGGCTGTAAACCCCTTCAACTCTTCCAGTCTGCCCTCCAACTCCTACATTGGGGACCCCCACACCCAGTCCAATGGTTGGCTGCTAGCATTTGCCTCTGTATGTGTAAGGCTCTGGCAGTGCCCCTCTGGAGACAACCATAACAGGCTCCTTTCAGTATGCACTTCTTGTCTTCCATAATAGTGCCAGGGTTTGATGACTGTTTATAGGATGAATTCCCAGGTGGCCTTTCCTTCAGTCTCTTCTCCACACTTTGTCTCCATTATTGATTCTGTGAGTATTTTGTTCCCTGTCTCAGAGGAACCCAAGTACCCCCACTTCAGTCCTCTTTCTTCTTGAGTTTCCTGTGGTCTGTGAATTGTAACTTGTTTATTTTGAGCTTTTGTGCTAATATCCACTTATCAGTGAGTGCATACCATGTGTGTTCTTTTGAGATTAGGTTACCTCACTCAGGATGACACTTTCTTTTTTTTTTTTTTTTTTTTTTGGTTTTTCGAGACAGGGTTTCTCTGTGTAGCCCTGGCTGTCCTGGAACTCACTTTGTAGACCAGGCTGGCCTCAAACTCAGAACTCCTCCTGCCTCTGCCTCCCAAGTGCTGGGATTAAAGGCGTGCGCCACCACCGCCCAAGGATGACACTTTCTAGTTCCATCCATTTGCCTAAGAATTTCACGAATTCATTGTTTTTAATAGCTGAATAGTACTCCATTGGGTATATATACCACAATTTTTGTATCCATTCCTCTGTTGAAGGACATCTGTGTTCTTTCCAGCTTCTGGATATTATAAATAAGGCTGCTATGAACATAGTGGAACATGTGTCCTTATTACATGTTGGAGCATCTTCTGGATATATACCCAGGAGTGGTATAGCTGGGTCCTCAGGTAGTACTGTGTCTAATTTTCTGAGAAACTGCCAAACTGATTTCCAGAGTGGTTTTACCAGCTTGCAATCCCACCAACAATGGAGAAGTATTCCTCTTTCCCCATATTCTTTCCAGCATCTGTTGTCCCCTGAGTTTTTGATCTTAGCCATTCCTTGTCCAAGCTATCATTGAGAAGAGCATTGTTCAAAGTCTACATATATGTGTGTTTTCCATTGTTTTTTTTTATTTTTTGAACTTAAGACCAGACTTAGGCTGTGGTGATCTGATAAGGTGCATGGAATAATTTCAATATTTCTGTATCTGTTGAGGCCTGTTGTGTGAGCAATTATGTGGTCAATTTTGGAGAAAGTACCATGAGGTGCTGAGTAGAAGGTATATTCTTTTGCTTTAGGATGGAATGTTCTATAAATATCTGTTAGATCCATTTGTTCCATAACTTCAGTTAGTTTCACTGTGTCTCTGTTTAGTTTCTGTTTCCATGATTTGTCTATTGTTGAGAGTGGGGTGTTGAAGTCACCCACCATTATTGTGTGGGGTGCAATGTGTGCTTTGAGCTTTTCTTTTATGAATGTGGGTGCCCTTGCGTTTGCAGCATAGAAGTTCAGAATTGAGAGTTCATCTTGGTAGAATTTTCCTTTGACCAGTATGAAGTGTCCCTCCTTATCTTTTTTGACAACTTTTGGTTGAAAGTCAATTTTATCTGATATAAGAATGGCTACTCCAACTTGTTTGTTGGGACCATTTGCTTGGAAAATTGTTTTCCAACCTTTGACTCCGAAGTAGTGACTGCCTTTGTCACTGAGGTGGGTTTCTTGTATGCAGCAAAATGTTGGGTCCTGTTTATGTATCCAGTCTGTTAGTCTATGTCTTTTTATTGGGGAATTGAGACCATTGATGTTAAGAGATATTAAGGAAAAGTGATTGTTGCTTACTGTTATCTTCTTTGTTAAAGGTAAAATTCTGTTTGTATGGCTATCTTCTTTTGGGTTTGTTGAAAGAAAGTTACTTTATTGCTTTTTCTAGGGTGTGGTTTCTCACCTTGTGTTGGTATTTTCTACTCATTATCCTTTGTAGAGCTGGATTTATGGAAAGATATTGTGCAAATTTGCTTTTGTCATGGAATGCCTTGTTTTCTCTGTCTATGATAATTGAGGGCTTTGCTGGGTAAAGTAGTCTGGGCTGGCATTTGTGTTCTCTTAGGGTCTATATGATATCTGCCCAGGATTTTCTAGCTTTCATAGTTTCTGGTGAGAAATCTGGTGTAATTTTGATAGGTCTACCTTTATATGTTACTTGACTTTTTTTCCGTACTGCTTTTAATATTCTTTCTTTGTTTAGTGCATTTGGTGTTTTGATTATTATGTGACCGGAGGAATTCCTTTTCTGGTCTAGTTTGTTTGGAGTTCTGTAGACTTCTTGTATGTTCATGGGCATCTCTTCTTTAGGTTAGGGAAGTTTTCTTCTATACTTTTGTTTAAGATATTTACTGGCCTTTTAAGATGTAAATCTTGACTCTCTTCTATACCTGTAATCCTTAGATTTGATCTTCTCATTGTGTCCTGGGTTTCCTGGATATTTTGGGTTACAAGCTTTTTGCATTTTGCATTTTCTTTGACTGTTGAGTCAGTGTTTACTATGGAATCTTCATGATCCAAGATTCTTTCTTCTATCTTGTATTGTGTTGTTGATGCTTACATCTATGACTCCTGAATTCTTTCCAAGGTTTTCTATCTCCAGAGATGTCTCACTTTGCGATTTCTTTATTGTTTCTACTTCCATTTTTAGATCCTGGATAGTTTTGTTCAGTTCCTTCACTTGTTTGTTTGTGTTTTCCTGAAATTCTTTAAGGGATTTTTATGTTTCCTCTTTAAGGGCTTCTACCTGTTGACCCAGGTTCTCCTGTATTTCTTTAAGGGAGTTACTTATGTCCTTCTTGAAGTCCTCTATCAGCATCATGAGATGTGATTTTAAATCCAGCTCTTGCTTTTCCTATGTGATGGGGTATCCAGGATTTGCTGTGTTTGGAGAACTGGGTTCTGATGTTGCCATGTTGCCTTGGTTTCTGTTGGTAGTGACCTTGTGTTTGCCTTTGGCCATCTAGTTATCTCTGGTTTTAGTTTGCCTTGCTGTCTCTGACTATATCTGTAGGTGTATCTGGCCTATAGGCCTGTGTATCTGTACTCCCGGGATTCCTGTTCTCTCAAGTGCTCTGCATACAGTTGGTTCTCCAGGAAGTATCAGGAGATGGGATCTTCCCTGTGGCATCCCTGGCAAGGGTCAAATGCTCTGGGTGCTGCTGGTTCTCTAGAAAGTATCAGGAGATGGGGTCTTCCCTGTGGCAGAACTGGCAGGGGTCTACCACAGCAGAAGTAACTGGGCAGTGGCTGCGGAGGAGGGGGCGACTATATTAATTTTAAATTAATATAGACAGTACTAAGTTAGTCCCTTTATCATTTGTATTCTTGAAGTTCTGAGGTAGCATTTTAACTTCTATACAGATTCATGAGAGAAGAAAGGCACTAAAGTTAGTAAAAAGGAGTTTGCCTTAGCTGTCACAGGCATTGACTGAGATTGTGTATGGTTTAGAGTGAAATTCTATATATTTTTATAGTTGTTGCTCAACAGGGACATTGTGAAGACATTTGTTGTCTGTCTTCATGCAGCATGTATAGTATTGCTCTATGCTTCCTGGTCTAATCCCCATTGAGATGTTTCTCTCCCATTTAACAAACAAGAACACTGAGACTTACGTAATTCTCACAACTCCTTTCCTTGTCTTTCCTTCACAACTAAAGCTATAACCACGTGGGTGACAGTGCCACATTTGGGTAACTACTTTTGGGGGATGTTGACCCCCTACATTTGCAGAAGCTTTCATTTGTCGTGTGATTTAGAAGTAGGACATTTTCCAAATCTCTCCTTTCTATAAATTGGCAGCTTAGCTGGGTGGCTCTTTTCTCAAGGGTTTACAGGTTTACCTTCCTTTATTTCATTTAGGATCAGGCCTCTTTTTAGTCTTCTTGTTTCTTTCAGCACAAGCCTTGGCTTCAATGTTAAATTTCCTGGTGCTACTTTTCTCCTACAAGCATATATTTTGTATTTATTTTTGTTCAACTTGTTTTCTTTACAGACCTGCATACTATTGATTATTAATAACCACATTACAAAGTCAATATTAGGCTGTCTTGGAATCTCCTCTGCAAATGAATTAGTTCATTACTTTGAACTTAATCTCAGGCATGTCCTAGGTCATGGGCAAAAGGGAGCCACATTCTTTGCCAAAATGTCATAAGAATAGTCTCTAGCCCAGTTACTAATATTGTTCTTCTTAGAAACCTCTTGAGCTGGAGCCTCTATAGTCCACATTGCTCTTAGCACTGCTGTCTTCCAAGAGTCTATTAAGATGGTCCATTAAGCCCTGCTTATGGTGTTCATCTAATTTTCTAGTGCAAAGTCCCAAAGTTTGCCACATTCCTCAAAAAAAAAAATAATAGCATGGTCAGGTCTGTGAGAGAAATAGCCTATTCCCTGGTACCATCTTCTGTCTTAGTCACCTTTCTATTACTGTGAGAAAACACCATGAGCAAAGCAACATGTAGAAGTAATTTATGTGCACTTACATTTTAACAGTGTTAGAGTCAATGACATCATGGTGAGTAGCATGGTAGCGGGCACAACACTGGAACAGTAGCTGAGAGCTCGTATCTTGAGTTACATCATGAGGAAGAGAAAGAGAACACTGTTCCCAGTGTTCCACAAGTCTTTTGAACAACATGGTGGGACATGCTTAGAGGATCAAGATAATCAGATGGTATTGGAGGCTCTCTCTCTCTCTCTCTCTCTCTCTCTCTCTCTCTCTGTGTGTGTGTGTGTGTGTGTGTGTGTGTGTGTCTATCAGGAGAAGTAATCATAAAGAATTGTGTTAATATATTTGGAGGTACAAGATGGAAGGCTTTGAGTCACGTGGAATGACATGCAGCATTTAGAAGGTCTCCTCATAGTGGCAGAAAGGATGAAATAAATCAGTATAAGAAGACTACTTTTTCACTGCTTTTCCATTTTATTATTTAAGAAACAGGATTTTGTTACATAGTCTAGGTTGGTTGCCTCCTTAGGATTCAGTCTAGGCTGGGATAGAAATCATTATCCTGCCTTAGCTTTCTGAGGGTTGGAATGATAGGTATCTGATATCACACCCAAATTTAGGGTGTGTTTCAACACTTTTTCATTTGAGGATGCAGTTTCTGATGTTAGCCATAGTGCTTACTATGTCTGTTGTGGGCATCACCCACCATTCTGGCTATATACGTGGCATTCCACAGTGTCCTGCAGACAGTGGATGATCTATACCTTTTTTTGTGTTTGTTATGGGTCAGAAAGCACAAGTGCAAGGCTTCATTAATTGCTCTAGGACTACAAACTATTTCAAAGGAAACAATGGCTCTGATCAAATGTAGCAGAGGTTGTTGGGTATATGTTGAGGACTGTTTTACAATGACATTCTTAGCCCCAAATAGTTGTCTTCAGTTGAGTGCCAATAGCATATTCTTTGGGATAGGGCACCTCATGCCTTCCATATTTCACTCCCTCCAGGTACTCCTAGAATAGCGCTTCAGACTCTGCTGTGATTATGCGAATGAAAAGACTCTATCTCAGCCTGACCTTCTAGCCCCAAAAAGAGATAAAAGAAAACCCTCCTCCTCTGTAGACAGGGCTAATTGCATCTTTGTACCGTGGAAATGAATGATATTTTAAGAAGTAAAATCTCACTCTGGTAGGAGCTGAACAAGTACCCTCTTAGCTTCTGCAGAAGTTTATACAGCAACGCAAGTTGGAGTACTTCCCCCACTTCCCAGCCTCCCCTAAAATCTGCTCCAACAAATTGTCTTAGAAAAAGAGCTGGCAAATGGTGTCTTTCACTGGCTGAGAATGTCATTATCTTTGATCTGTGTAAAAGCAGCTCCCAAATGAGATGCAAACTGAGTTGCTTTTAAGAAATCAAGTCGTGGGAAGAATAAAAGCTATCAAACTGGAGTTCTCATCCAGCCAAATGGGATTCAGAACTAAAAATAAAAGCCTCTTTTCTTCTGTGGGGAAGAAATGAAACCCAGCCCTGACTGACCCTGGAGGCTGCAGTACCCAAGCCAAGCATCACTGAACCCTGTGCTTCCAACCATCTTTGGCTCTATTGTGAAAAAGAAACATATTTGTCTTGGTTACTTCTCTTGTTGCTGCAACAAAATACCTGACAAAAGCTACTTAAGGAAAGAAGAATTTATTTTGCCCCAAGGCTCCAGGGTGCCAGCACGGTGGGAAGTCATAGTGGCAGGGATTTGAGGTGTCTGGTCACATTGCTGGTCCCTAGCTCACATTCTCTTTTTCGTGCAGTCCATAGCCTCAAACCATAGAATGGTACTACCCACATTTAGAGAGCGTTTTCTCACCTCAGTTAACCTAACCTAGATAATTATTCACAAATATGCCCAGATGTTTGTTTCCATAGTGACCCTAGATCTTGTCAGGTTGGCAATCAAGCATTGGCTTGAGTGTGTGCTCACCTTTTAGGAGCTAAGTTTTGAATGTCAATGAGCTGAGAGCTGAGTTTTGAATCTGTTGTTACCTACCATGACTCACACAGATGGAAGTGTAGTCTATGTGCTAAAGAACTGACAAGATCTTGGGACTTTATTTGTATCCCTTTAGAATATTTATTTGTTAGTTCTAATTATGTGTCTGCATATGGATGTGTGCATGTCAGTATAGGTATCCCTGGTGGTCAGAGTAATTGGATCCACTGGAGCTACAGTTAGAGACATTCATGAGCCATCTGGCATAGGTGCTAGGAACTGAACTCTGGTCCTCTGTTAGAACAATGATTGCTTTTAACTGATGAGGCATTTCTTCAACCCTGAAGATTTAATATTTAGCTATCCCAGACCTTGATTTCACTGATAAATAGCATGAGCCAAGTGAAACTGGTGAGCCCAGTGACTAGAGAAGATCAGGGGTTTCCTGACTCCCATAGTTTGTTTTAAACTGCCAGAATTCTGGGTATTTCTGTAGACAGCATTGCTGCATTTACTTGCCTTTGTGGGCAAGACACACTTGGTCTGAAATTCTTCATTGGGTACCTAAAGTTGACTTGTATATATGTATCTGTGGTGGAGACCAGAAGCACAAAGGGTCATGACCTGTCCTTTAGATGCATTCTATCTTGCCTCCACACAACAGGGAAGGGACCGAAGCAATGGTGATTGTCTTAGGGTTTACTATGCTGTGATAAAACACCATGACAACTTGGGGAAGAAAGGGTTTATCTCATTTTATGCTTTTAAGTAACAGACCATTTGTGAGGGAAATCAAGGCAGGAAGTCAAGCAAGGTAGGAACCTGGAGGCAGAAACTGAAGCAGAAGCTATGGAGGAGAGCTGCTTACTGGATTGCTCCTCCTGGATTACTAAGCCTGCTTTCTTATACAATTTTGGACCGCCTTCCCAGGACTGGCACTCTGTTTGAATGTGTGAGCCCAGGCCCTCTCACATCAAGCATTAGTCAAGGAAATGCCTGACAGACTTGTTTATACCCCAGTCATATGGAGACATTCTCTCAATTGAGAGTCTCTCTTTACAAATGAGTCTAGCTTGTGTGATATTGACATAAAACTAGCCAGGTCTGTGGCCATGCATTTACAACAGCCTCTGAAGCGCCCCATCACAAGGACTCATGACAAAACATCCCTCCCACACACATTAGTTTATTCTCCAGTTGCTATGATAAAATACTCTGACAAAAGCAACTTAAGGAAGAAATTTTCCTCCCTTGACATGTAGGTTCCAAGGTACCATGGTGGGAAAGTCAAGGTAGAATGAGCTTGAAACACTTGGTCACATTACACCTACAATCAGACAATCAGGAAACAGAGAGTGATGCATGCTAGTGCTCTGCTTGCTTTCTGTCTTGTACTGTCCTGGAACTCTTCCTATAGTTCTGCTCACAGTTGAGATGGTCTTCCATGTCAGCTAACACAAGCAAGATATGCCTCCACAGAACATTGAGACCCATGTTCCAGGTGATTCTAGATCTTATCAAGTTGACAGCTGAGGTTAACTATCAGAGTATTGAAATTAATTTTCACCTTCCAGTCGAGTAACTTTACGATTTTCTGGCTTAGGTATAGGGATGCTATTACAAGGAAAAGGTTGTCTTTTGAAGGATAAGAGGAAATGCCCTGGTTGTGGTAGACCCAAGCTAATTTGCATGCCTGGTTTGACCTTTACTGCCATCTGCTGGAGCATCTGAGAGGAACTTTGTTTAGCCTTTAGAGTTGTTCTTCCCTGTGCTCTTTGGCCCTCTGCCTTTCCCTCATGTCCCAAGTACCTCAACTACAGCCTCCTTGCCAAGCTCCAAGTCTCATGTTAGCCTCTTTTTTTGAGATTAGAATTATAACATTTCTCCCTTCCCTTTCCTCCCTCCAAGCCCTCCCACATACCCCTACTTTCTCTCTTGAATTTATGACATCTTTTCTCATTAATTGTTGCATTAATTTAATGCAAGATCAGAAGTAAGTACATGGTCATCTATGGCTGGCATGCTTTACATGAGACTTTGTCTAAACAAGAGTGCATTCAATACATACTTAATATTTTAGTGATGGTATGTGGTCTTATGTGAAGGATGGGTTTTAACTGTTGCTTTATTGACTGCCATGTAAATAATTTCTAATTTTAACAAGTACATCTAGAGAAGTTTAAAAGAACATTAATCTAATAAATAACTATCTTAGCAAAACTTGAAAATGATGCCTCTTTCATTAGCTTTGATACTGTTCCAGTTTAAGAAATTGCAGACAAAGCCTAAGTAAGAGCCCTATGATAAGTGTGGGCGTCTGGACCTGATGATGTAGTTCCAACTTCAATCAGCTTCACTTTGGAGAGATAGGTTGAGTGGGTCATAACTGTACATGCATTTTTGCTAACTTGTGCAGAACGTAGCCGAGGTGAAAAGAAAATGGGTAATGGTTTTGAGTCCTTGAATTTCTCACTCATACCATGTGCACTCAGGCTCCTCGTGGCTTTGAAGGATGAAGTTATTTAAGCCTATGAATGCCACTGGGGTAGTTGGAATATATATAATATTTCTCCCTGACTGTAGCACATTTCTAAGTGTTGGAGTATTGCTTGGGTTGTTAAGAGGAAAAGGGTTGGGTGCTCCTGGCATCATAGAGACAGCTCTGTTGTGAGAAATGATGATCCTTACTTTATAATAAGAGTACTGGAGAATCAGAGTACTAGAAGTGCCATGGATTTGCATTTGTTTCTGCAGAATTCTGGATTTAGCCTGGACAAAAGCAAAGCAAAGCAAAGCAGAGCAGAGCAAAGCAAAGCAAAGCAAAGTAAGCAAAACAAAAAACAACAAGAAGAATTTTGTCACACTCATTCGGCACAGAATAGTAGTTTTGATATTTCTAATGGCATCCCCTGCCTCCCATTTTTTTCTTATTGGCTGAGTTCGTTAGGAAAGTGCTATCTAAGTTGTGTCTGTAACTTCAATCCTAGGATGAACTGAGAGTGTCTAGAAAAGCAGGTGCCAGCTGCCACTAAGGGAAGACAAGGGCCTAGTGCCTCCTGCTTCTCTAATGTTTTTATGGGCTCTAAGTGTACCTTAAATTGAAAATGGACCACAGTAATTTATTGCTTACACCAAGGACCATATAATACACACTGGAGCTCCGAATACAAAGAATCTCGCCCTATAAACATGCACGTCCATGTATGGTGATGATCTATTCACAATAGCAAGGAACTGGAAACAGCCAAGATGCCCATCAACAAAAGAATGGATAATGAAAATGTGGTACACATAGCACAGTGGAATTTTACTCAGCTCTGCTAGAGGACAATGGATGGGATTGCAAAGGACTGAGTTAAGTGTGGTGACTCGGTCTCAGAGAGGCAAGCGTCATATGTTTTGTCTCATATGTGGGTCCTAACTTTTTTTTTAATTTATTTTATTTTATTTTTTTAATTTACATTCCAAATCACTTCCCCTTTCCCGTTGCCTCCCTCCCCGAAAGTTCCATAAGCCCCCTTCCCTCCCTTTTTTCTCCATTCAACCCCCTCTCGTTACTCTGTCCTGGCGTTCCCCTACATCCAGTCTTTCCAGGACCAGGGGTCTCTCCTTCCATCTTTTTAGAAATCTATTGATATGCGGATTGTGTCTAGGGTATTCCGAGATTCTGGGTCAATATCCCCTTATCAGTGACTGCATACCATGTGTGTTCTTTTGTGATTGGGTTACCTCACTAAGGATGATATTTTCAAGATCTGACCATTTGCCTAGGAATTTCATGAATTCATTGTTTTTAATTGCAGAGTAGTATTCCATTGTGTAGATATACCACATCTTCTGAATCCATTCCTCCGTTGAGGGACATCTGGGTTCTTTCCAGCTTCTGGCTATTATAAATAAGGCTGCTATGAACATAGTGGAGCATGTGTCCTTATTGCATGCAGGTAAAGTCTCTGTGTATATGCCCAGGAGTGGTATAGCCGGATCCTCCAGAAGTGTCATGCCCAGTTTTCTGAGGAACCGCCAGACTGCTTTCCAGAGTGGTTGTACCAGCCTGCAATTCCACCAGCAGTGGAGGAGTGTTCCTCTTTCTCCACATCCTCGCCAACAACTGCTGTCTCCTGTGTTTTTGATCTTAGCCATCCTGACTGGTGTGAGATGGAATCTCAGGGTTGTTTTGATTTGCATTTCCCTAATGACTAAGGATGATGAATATCTCTTTAGGTGCTTCTCAGCCATTAGATATTGTTCAGGTGAGAACTCTTTGTGTAGCTCTGTACCCCATTTTTTAATAGGGTTACTTGCCTCTCTGGAGTTTAACTTCTTGAGTTCTTTGTATATCTTGGATATTAGCCCTCTGTCGGATGTAAGGTTGGTAAAGATCATTTCCCAGTTAGTTGGTTGCCGCTTTGTCTTTTTGACAGTGTCTTTTGCCTTGCAAAAACTTTGTAATTTAATGAGGTCCCATTTGTCTATTCTTGATCTTAGAGCATAAGCTATTGGAGTTCTGTTCAGGAAATTCTCCCCTGTGCCCATATGTTCAAGGTTCTTCCCTAGTTTCCCTTCTATTAGTTTCAGTGTGTCTGGTTTTATGTGGAGATCTTTGATCCACTTAGAATTGAGCTTAGTGCAAGGAGATAAGGATGGGTCAATTTGCATTCTTCTGCATGTTGACCTCCAGCTGAGCCAGCACCATTTGTTGAAAAGGCTATCTTTTTTCCACTGGATGGTTTTAGCTCCTTTGTCAAAGATCAAGTGACCATAGGAGTGTGGATTCATTTCTGGGTCTTCAATTCTGTTCCATTGATCTACATGTCTGTTACTGTACCAATACCATGCAGTTTTTAACACTATTGCTCTGTAGTACAGCTTGAGGTCCGGGATACTGATTCCCCCAGAGGTTCTTTTACTCTTGAGAATAGTTTTAGCTATTCTGGGTTTTCTGTTATTCCAGATGAATTTTTGAATTGCTCTTTCTAACTCTATGAAGAATTGAGTTGGGATTTTGATGGGGATTGCATTGAATCTGTGTATTACTTTTGGTAAGATGCTCATTTTTACTATATTAATCCTGCCAATCCATGAGCATGGCAGATTTTTCCATCTTCTGAGGTCTTCTTCAATTTCTTTCTTCAGAGACTTGAAGTTCTTGTCATACAGATCTTTCACTTGTTTGGTTAGAGTCACGCCAAGATACTTAATATGGTTTGTGGCTATCGTGAAGGGTATTATTTCTCTTACTTCTTTCTCAGCCTGCTTATCCTTTGAGTATAGGAAGGCTACTGACTTGCTTGAGTTGATTTTATATCCGGCCACTTTGCTGAAGTCATTTATCAGCTGTAGGAGTTCTCTGGTGGAGTTCTTTGGGTCGCTTAAGTATACTATCATATCGTCTGCAAATAGTGATAGTTTGACTTCTTCCTTTCCAATTTGTATCCCTTTGACCTCTTTTTGTTGTCTAATTGCTCTAGCTAGAACTTCAAGTACTATATTGAAAAGATATGGAGAGAGAGGGCAGCCTTGTCTAGTCCCTGATTTTAGTGGGATTGCTTCAAGTTTCTCTCCATTTAGATTGATGCTGGCTACCGGTTTGCTGTAAATTGCTTTTACTATGTTTAGATATGGGCCTTGAATTCCTGATCTTTCCAAGACCTTTAGCATGAAAGGATGCTGAATTTTGTCAAATGCTTTCTCAGCATCTAATGAGATGACCATGTGGTTTTTTTCTTTGAGATTGTTTATGTAGTGGATTACATTGATGGATTTCCTTATATTGAACCATCCCTGCATCCCTGGGATGAAGCCTACTTGATCGTGGTGGATGATCGTTTTGATGTGTTCTTGGATTCGGTTGGCAAGAATTTTATTGAGTATTTTTGCATCGATATTCATCAGAGAGATTGGCCTGAGATTCTCTTTCTTTGTCGGCTCTTTGTGTGCTTTTGGTATTAGTGTAATTGTGGCTTCATAGAACGAGTTGGGTAGTGTTCCTTCTGTTTCTATTTTGTGGAACAGTTTGAAGAGTATTGGTGTTAGGTCTTCTTTGAAGGTCTGATAGAATTCTGCAGTAAAACCATCTGGACCTGTGCTTTTTTTGGTTGGACGACTTCCAATGACAACTTCTATTTCTTCAGGGGTTATAGGACGGTTTAGATGGTCTATTTGATCCTGATTTAATTTTGGTACTTGGTATCTGTCAAGGAAATTGTCCATTTCCTCAAGATTTTCTAGTTGTGTTGAATACAGGTTTTTGTAGTAGGATCTGATGATTTTTTGAATTTCCTCAGTTTCTGTTGTTATCTCTCCCTTTTCGTTTCTGATTTTATTAATTTGGATACTATCTCTGTGCTCTCTGGTTAGTCTGGCTAAGGGCTTATCTATCTTGTTGATTTTCTTAAAGAGCCAACTCCTCGTTTTGTTGATTCTTTGTATGGTTCTATTTGTTTCTACTTGATTGATTTCAGCCCTGAGTTTGATGATTTCCTGCCTTCTACTCCTCTTTGGTGTATTTGCTTCTTTTTGTTCCAGGGCTTTCAGGTGTGCCATTAAGCTGTTAATGTATGCTGTCTCCCGTTTCTTTTTGGCGGCACTCAGGGCTATGAATTTTCCTCTTAGCACTGCTTTCATTGTGTCCCATAAATTAGGGTATGTTGTGCCTTCATTTTCATTAACTTTCCAAAAGTCTTTGATTTCTTTCTTTATTTCCACCTTGACCAAGTTATCATTGAGTAGAGCATTGTTCAGCCTCCATGTGTACGTGGGTTTTCTTTTGTTTTTGTTGCCATTGAAGACCACCCTTATTCCATAGTGATCTGATAGGAGGCATGGGATTATTTCTATCTTCTTGTATCTATTGAGGTCTGATTTGTGACCAATTATATGGTCAATTTTGGAGAAGGTACCATGAGGAGCTGAGAAGAAGGTGTATTCTTTAGCTCTAGGATGAAATGTTCTATATATATCAGTTAGTTCCATTTGGTCCAAGGCTTCAATTAGATTCACTGTGTCCCTGTTTAGTTTCTGCTTTCCTGAACGATCCATTTCAGAGAGCGGGGTGTTGAAGTCACCCACTATTATTGTGTGCGGTGCGATGTGTGCTTTGAGTTTTAGTAAAGTTTCTTTTACGAATGAGGGTGCCCTTGCATTTGGAGCATAGATATTCAGAATTGAGAGTTCTTGATGGTGGATTTTTCCCTTGATCAGTATGTAGTGTCCTTCTGTGTCTTTTTTGATGACTTTAGGTTGAAAATCAATTTTATCCGATATTAGGATGGCTACTCCACCTCGTTTCTTGGGGCCATTTGCTTGTAAAATTGTTTTCCAGCCTTTTACTCTGAGGTAGTGTTTGTCTTTGACACTGAGGTGCGTTTCCTGCATGCAGCAAAATGCTGGGTCCTGTTTACGTATCCAGTCTGCTAGTCTATGTCTTTTAATTGGGGAATTGAGACCATTGATATTAAGAGAGATTAAGGCATAGTGATTATTGCCATCTGCCATTCTTGACGCTATCTTTATGTTTGAGTGGTTATCTACTTTTGGGTTTGATTCAAGAAGGTTATTATCTCATTTTTTCCAGGGTGTTGTTTCTCTCCCTGTATTGGAGGTTTCCACCTATTATCCGTTGCAGGGCTGGATTTGTGGAAAGATATTGTGAAAATTTGGTTTTATCATGGAATATCTTGGTCTCTCCATCTATGCTGATTGAGAGTTTTGCTGGGTATAGTAGTCTAGGCTGGCATTTGTGCTGTCTTAGTGTCTGCATGAGATCTGCCCAGGATCTTCTGGCTTTCATAGTCTCTGGTGAGAAGTCTGATGTGATTCGGATAGGTCTTCCTTTGTATGTTACTTGGCCCTTTTCTCTTACTGCTTTTAGTATTCTTTCTTTGTTTAGAACATTCGGTGTTTTGATTATTATGTGACGGGAGGTATTTCTGTTCTGGTCCAGTCTGTTTGGAGTTCTGTAGGCTTCTTGTACGTTCATCGGCATGTCTCTCTTTAAGTTAGGGAAGTTTTCCTCCATAATTTTGTTGAAGATGTTTACTGGCCCTTTAAGTTGCAAATCTTCACTCTCATCTATACCTATAATCCTTAGGTTTGGTCTTCTCATTGTGTCCTGGATTTCCTGGATGTTTTGGGTTACACGTTTTTTGCATTTTGCATTTTCTTTGACTGTTGAGTCGATGCTTTCTATGGAGTCTTCAGCACCTGAGATTCTTTCTTCCATCTCTTGTATTCTATTGTTTATGTTTGCATCTATGACTCCTGATTTCTTCCCAAGGTTTTCTATCTCCAAAGTTGTCTCCCTTTGTGATTTCTTAGTTGTTTCTACTTCCTTTTTTAGATCCTGGATGGATTTGCTGAGATCCTTCACTTGTTTGTTTGTATTTTCCTGTATTTCTTTAAGGTAATTTTGCATTGCCTCTTTCAGGATTTCTTCCTGATGACCCATGTTCTCCTGCATTTCTCTGAGTGATTTTTGTGTTTCCTCCTCATGGGAATCCATCTGTTGATCCATTGTCTCCTGCATTTCTTTAAGCAGTTCTCGTGTTTCCTTTGTAAGGGCATCTAACCGTTGATTCATTTCTTTAAGCAATTTTTGTGTTGCCTCCTTATGGGCATCCGTCTGTTGACCCATATTCTTCTGCATTTCTTTATGCCAATTTTGTGATTCCTTTGTGAGTGCATCTACCCGTTGATTCATCTCGTTAAGCGATTTTTGTGTTGTCTCCTTGTGCGCCTCCATCTTTTGATCCATGTTCTCCCGCATTTCTCTAAGCGATTTTTGTGTTTCTTTTGTAAGGGCTTCTAACCGTTGATTCATGGTCTCCTATAACTCTTTATGAGATTTATTTGTGTCCTTCTTGTGATCCTCTAATAGCATCATGAGAAGTGATTTTAAATCCAGATCTTGTCTTTCGGGTGTGGTGGGGTATCCAGGACTTGCTGCTGTTGGAGAGTTGGGTTCGGATGGTCCCACATTACTTTGATTTCTGTTAGTAACATTCCTACGTTTGCCTTTTGCCATCTGGATACCTCTGATGTTAGTTGGTCCTGCTACCACTGGCTGTTGGTTGGACCTCCTGTGAGCCTGCAAAGCTATTTCTGCCCCCCCCCTCGATTGCCAGGATTCCCCTGGCACCGATTTCTGGGGCCTGCCTGCTCCTGAGTGACTTTGGAGCCCTAATGTGCCTTGCCCCAAGTGATCTTATATTGGGGAGGCCTTGCACATCCAAAGGCTCAGCCTAGTGGATTCCTGGAGCAGAGGTCGCCAAAGGGAGGCTGGTAGGCTCCTGCCCTGTGCAGGGGTGAGTGATCTCTCCTGGGGGGGGGAGGGGGCGTCCCTCTGCCAGGCAGAAGTCCCACAGCAGAGCTGGCGCGCTGGTTACTGCAGATCAGCCCAGCACTTGGCAGCCGCATACACACAAGCCGCCCGAGACCCAAGCGATATTATGCCTGTCTGTCTCAGAACCTGGCTGTCCCAACTTCCCAGTCACTGGAGCAAAGATGGCGGAGTGCAGTCTGCACACTCTCTGTGGCGCCGCTCACCTGCAGACGCGATGGCCTGCCGATCTGGCACCCAGACGACCACAGCGCTGACCAGTTCTCGGGCACAGACGGAAGCCCCAACAAGCCCTGTCCCAAGTGATGTTATATTGGGGATAGGGAGCTTGGGGTACCTGTCTCTTCAGCGCAGTCTGCGGGAACCAGGTCCTAACTTTTAATGCTTCTGTATATATATAAACAAAGAGTTGTGAGTGTGGGTGTAGAACACAAACCTAGACAGGAGACCACTAAAGGGGGATACGAGGTGTTGAAAAAGGAGGGGAGAACAACAGGTCACATGACACATGAAAGTAGAGAGGAAGATCTGAGAATGAAAGACTGAAGAGAAGGGAAAGAAGCTGGGGAGAGAACTTATAAAAACAAATTTTGATTGGAAAATGTCCACAATGGAACCTAATTCTTTCTAAATGAATTAGGACAAAAATGGACCATAGTGATTTATTTATTTATTAGTTCTCAAATGCCAGTGCTCTTCAGGTTGATAAACCCTCATCCTTCCCATAGAAAGATCAAAGGTGGGTTAACTAAGAAAGAATGGAATGCCTTTAATTAACTTATTTAAAAATTTTAGGGGGCTGGAGCTATGACTCAGAGGTTAAGAGCACTGTATGCTCTTTCAGAGGTCCTGAGTTCAATTACCAGCAACCACATAGTGGCTCACAACCATCTGTAATGGAATCCCTGCGGGCATACATGTAGGCAGAAAGCTGTATACATAATAAATAAATCTTAAAAAAATTTAGACTTTTATTTTCACTTGTATGTGTGTACTGTGAGTGTAGACCTTGTGCACAGGTACTCTTAGAAACTATACGTTTCACTGAATCCAGAGTAACAGATGGTTATGAATTGCTTGATGTGGGTGCTGGGAATCAAACTCAGGTCCTCTGAAAGTAGCTAGTGCTCTTAACTGCTAAGCCATCTATCATACCCCTAATAATATTTTTGAAATGTAACTACTGTGTCTTCTTCCTGTATTGGTGTGTATGTGTATGTGTGCATATGTGTTTGTGAATACAAGTATGCATATATGCACGTGTGCACTTGAGCATGGAATGTAGAGTTTGGTGCCAAGTATTTTCCTTAATTACACTCTGGTTTTTGTGGGAGGAAGAACAGAGTTCTTTTACTGAACCTGGAACTTGATGATTTGGTTGTGTTGGTGGTAGACTATCAAATCCAGGAGATACATTTCCACCCTACCAGTGCTGGTATTATAGGCATATGCCACCATACTCAGATTGTTTTGTTGGTTCTAGGATAGAACTCAGTTCTTCATGCTTGCATGTCAAGTACTTTACTAAGCCATGTTCCTAGACCCACATTTTACTTTCTAATCATATACATGTAAACTTTTAGGGAGCTATTTTTCATAAACCCTTCTTCTGTAGGGAGTGAGCCTGCACATTCAGCCCATAGGTTACAGAAGGAACACTGTTGCATACAGGTTCACTGGTTGCCAGCAGATGTTGCCAGTAAACTGCACTTGCCCTATCTACATATGTCATCTTAGCTTTCTTTCCTTTGTGCTATTCCCTTTGATAGGCTACACCTTCAATTTTCACATATTGTTTATTCAAGAAGTTTTTTGTTTTATGATGATGGGGCTCTAATCTATGTCTTGGGTTATGGTAGGCCCTGAGCTTTGTCCCCAACCTTCATAGATCAGATATTGTTAAATTTTATATACATTTTCAAACTATATCAGTGTTCCTAAATTTCTTTCCCACTTCCTTACTCTTCCCCACCCTCTTTCTTTTCTCTCCTTCTATCCTTTACTTTTCATTACATATATTCATTGTAATTGATGCTGTGTTACATAACATTTTCTTTTTTTTTCTTTTTCTTTTTTTTTGCCGGTTAGAAGAAATCTTTATTCACTTATACCAGTCCAACTTAAATGATGTTTGAAAAATTGCAGTTTTCTGTTCGTGTTCTGTTTCATGGCTTAGTTGACAGAAGAAATCTTAGTTTTCTTTTTGTTTTGTTTTGTTTTTAATTTTATTTTATTTTCTAAGTTTTTTTATTTACATTCAAAATCATTTCCCCTTTCCCATTTCCTCCCTCCCCGAAAGTCCCGTAAGCCCCCTTCCCTCCCTCTTTTCACCATTCAACCCCCTCTCGCTTCTCTGTCCTGGCAATCCCCTACATCAAGTCTTTCCAGGACCAGGAGTCTCTCCTTCCGTCTTCTTGGAAATCTATTGATATGCGAATTGTGTCTAGGGTATTCCGAGATTCTGGGTTAATATCCCCTTATCAGTGACTGCATACCATGTGTGTTCTTTTGTGATTGGGTTACCTCACTAAGGATGATATTTTCAAGGTCTGACCATTTGCCTAGGAATTTCGTGAATTCATTGTTTTTAATTGCAGAGTAGTATTCCATTGTGTAAATATACCACATCTTCTGAATCCATTCCTCTGTTGAGGGACATCTGGGTTCTTTCTAGCTTCTGGCTATTATAAAAAAGGCTGCTATGAACATAGTGGAGCATGTGTCCTTATTGCATGCAGGTAAAGCCTCTGGGTATATGCCCAGGAGTGGTATAGCCGGATCCTCCGGGAGTGTCATGCCCAGTTTTCTGAGGAACCGCCAGACAGCTTTCCAGAGTGGTTGTACCAGCTTGCAATTCCACCAGCAGTGGAAGAGTGTTCCTCTTTCTCCACATCCTCGCCAACAACTGCTGTCTCCTGTGTTTTTGATCTTAGCCATTCTGACTGATATGAGATGGAATCTCAGGGTTGTTTTGATTTGCATTTCCCTAATGACTAAGGATGATGAACATCTCTTTAGGTGCTTCTCAGCCATTAGATATTCTTTAGGTGAGAACTCTTTGTTTAGCTCTGTACCCCATTTTTTAATAGGGTTACTTGCCTCTCTGGAGTTTAACTTCTTGAGTTCTTTGTATATCTTGGATATTAGCCCTCTGTCGGATGTAGGGTTGGTAAAGATCATTTCCCAGTTAGTTGGTTGCCGCTTTGTCTTTTTGACAGTGTCTTTTGCCTTGCAAAAACTTTGTAATTTAATGAGGTCCCATTTGTCAATTCTTGATCTTAGAGCATAAGCTATTGGAGTTCTATTCAGGAAATTCTCCCCTGTGCCCATATGTTCAAGGTTCTTCCCTAGTTTCCTTTCTATTAGTTTCAGTGTGTCTGGTTTTATGTGGAGATCTTTGATCCACTTAGAATTGAGCTTAGTGCAAGGAGATAAGGATGGGTCAATTTGCATTCTTCTGCATGTTGACCTCCAGTTGAGCCAGCACCATTTGTTGAAAAGGCTATCTTTTTTCCACTGGATGGTTTTAGCTCCTTTGTCAAAGATCAAGTGACCATAGGAGTGTGGATTCACTTCTCGGTATTCAATTCTGTTCCATTGATCTACATGCCTGTCACTGTACCAATACCATGCGGTTTTTAACACTATTGCTCTGTAGTACAGCTTGAGGTCCGGGATACTGATTCCCCCAGAGGTTCTTTTACTCTTGAGAATAGTTTTAGCTATCCTGGGTTTTCTGTTATTCCAGATGAATTTTTGAATTGCTCTTTCTAACTCTATGAAGAATTGAGTTGGGATTTTGATGGGGATTGCATTGAATTTGTATATTGCTTTTGGCAAGATGCTCATTTTTACTATATTAATCCTGCCAATCCATGAGCATGGCAGATTTTTCCATCTTCTGAGGTCTTCTTCAATTTCTTTCTTCAGAGACTTGAAGTTCTTGTCATACAGATCTTTCACTTGTTTGGTTAGAGTCACACCAAGATACTTAATATGGTTTGTGGCTATCGAGAAGGGTATCATTTCTCTTACTTCTTTCTCAGCCTGCTTATCCTTTGAGTATAGGAAGGCTACTGACTTGCTTGAGTTGATTTTATATCCGGCCACTTTGCTGAAGTCGTTTATCAGCTGTAGGAGTTCTCTGGTGGAGTTCTTTGGGTCGCTTAAGTATACTATAATATCGTCTGCAAATAGTGATCGTTTGATTTCTTCCTTTCCAATTTGTATCCCTTTGACCTCCTTTTGTTGTCTAATTGCTCTAGCTAGAACTTCAAGTACTGTATTGAAAAGATATGGAGAGAGAGGGCAGCCTTGTCTAGTCCCTGATTTCAGTGGGATTGCTTCAAGTTTCTCTCCATTCAGATTGATGTTGGCTACCGGTTTGCTGTAAATTGCTTTTACTATGTTTAGATATGGGCCTTGAATTCCTGATCTTTCCAAGACCTTTAGCATGAAAGGATGCTGAGTTTTGTCAAATCTTTCTCAGCATCTAATGAGCTGACCATGTGGTTTTTCTCTTTGAGATTGTTTATATAGTGGATTACATTGATGGATTTCCTTATATTGAACCATCCCTGCATCCCTGGGATGAAGCCTACTTGATCGTGGTGAATGATCGTTTTGATGTGTTCTTGGATTCAGTTGGCAAGAATTTTATTGAGTATTTTTGCACCGATATTCATAAGAGAGATTGGCCTGAGATTCTATTTCTTTGTCGGATCTTTGTGTGCATTTGGTATTAGCGTAATTGTGGCTTCATAGAACGAGTTGGGTACTGTTCCTTCTGTTTCTATTTTGTGGAACAGTTTGAAGAGTATTGGTGTTATGTCTTCTTTGAAGGTCTGATAGTATTCTGCAGTAAAACCATCTGGACCTGTGCTTTTTTTGGTTGGAAGACTTCAAATGACGACTTCTATTTCTTCAGGGGTTATAGGACGGTTTAGGTGGTTTATTTGATCCTGATTTAATTTTGGTACTTGGTATCTGTCAAGGAAATTGTCCATTTTTTCGAGATTTTCTAGTTGTGTTGAACATAGGCTTTTGTAGTAGGATCTGATGATTATTTGAATTTCCTCAGTTTCTGTTGTTATCTCTCCCTTTTCGTTTCTGATTTTATTAATTTGGATACTGTCTCTGTGCCCTCTGGTTAGTCTGGCTAAGGGCTTATCTATCTTGTTGATTTTCTCAAAGAACCAACTCCTTGTTTTCTTGATTCTTTGTATGGTTTTATTTGTTTCTACTTGATTGATTTCAGCCCTGAGTTTGATGATTTCCTGCCTTCTACTCCTCTTTGGTGTATTTGCTTCTTTTTGTTACAGGGCTTTCAGGTGTGCCATTAAGCTGCTAGTATATGCTGTCTCCCGTTTCTTTTTGGCGGCACTCAGGGCTATGAATTTTCCTCTTAGCACTGCTTTCATTGTGTCCCATAAATTAGGATATGTTGTGCCTTCATTTTCATTAAATTTCAAGAAGTCTTTGATTTCTTTCTTTATTTCCACCTTGACCAAGTTATCATTGAGTAGAGCATTGTTCAGCCTCCATGTGTACGTGGGTTTTCTTTTGTTTTTGTTGCCATTGAAGACCACCCTTATTCCATTGTGATCTGACAGGAGGCATGGTATTAGTTCTATCTTCTTGTATCTATTGAGGTCTGATTTGTGACCAATTATATGGTCGATTTTGGAGAAGGTACCATGAGGTGCTGAGAAGAAGATGTATTCTTTAGCTCTAGGATGAAATGTTCTATATATATCTGTTAGTTCCATTTGGTCCAAGGCTTCAATTAGATTCACTGTGTCCCTGTTTAGTTTCTGCTTTCCTGAACGATCCATTTCAGAGAGCGGGGTGTTGAAGTCACCCACTATTATTGTGTGAGGTGCGATGTGTGATTTGAGCTTTAGTAAAGTTTCTTTTATGAATGAGGGTGCCCTTGCATTTGGAGCATAGATATTCAGAATTGAGAGTTCTTCTTGGTGGATTTTTCCCTTGATCAGTATGTAGTGTCCTTCTGTGTCTTTTTTGATGACTTTAGGTTGGAAGTCAATTTTATCTGATATTAGGATGGCTACTCCGGCTCGTTTCTTGGGACCATTTGCTTGTAAAATTGTTTTCCAGCCTTTTACTCTGAGATAGTGTTTGTCTTTGATACTGAGGTGCATTTCCTGCATGCAGCAAAATGCTGTGTCCTGTTCATGTATCCAGTCTGTTAGTCTATGTCTTTTAATTGGGGAATTGAGACCATTGATATTAAGAGAGATTAAGGAATAGTGATTATTGCCACTTGCCATTCTTGACGCTATCTTCATGTTTGAGTGGTTATCTACTTTCGGGTTTGATGCAAGAAGGTTACTATCTCATTTTTTCCAGGGTGTTGTTTCTCTCCCTGTATTGGCGGTTTCCACCTATTATCCTTTGCAGGACTGGGTTTGTGGAAAGATATTGTGAAAATTTGGTTTTACATGGAACATCTTGGTCTCTCCATCTATGGTGATTGAGAGTTTTGCTGGGTAGAGTAGTCTAGGCTGGCATTTGTGCTCTCTTAGTGTCTGCATGAGATCTGCCCAGGATCTTCTGGCTTTCATAGTCTCTGGAGAGAAGTCTGATGTGATTCGGATAGGTCTTCCTTTGTATGTTACTTGGCCCTTTTCTCTTACTGCTTTTAATATTCTTTCTTTGTTTAATACATTTGATGTTTTAATTATTATGCGATGGGAGGTATTTCTGTTCTGGTCCAGTCTGTTTGGAGTTCTGTAGGCTTCTTGTATGTTCATCGGCATCTCTCTCTTTAGGTTAGGGAAGTTTTCCTCCATAATTTTGTTGAAGATGTTTACTGGCCCTTTAAATTGCAAATCTTCACTCTCATCTATACCTATAATCCTTAGGTTTGGTCTTCTCATTGTGTCCTGGATTTCCTGGATGTTTTGGGTTACACGTTTTTTGCATTTTGCATTTTCTTTGACTGTTGAGTTGATGCTTTCTATGGTATCTTCAGCACCTGAGATTCTTTCTTCCATCTCTTGTATTCTATTGTTGATGTTTGCATCTATGACTCCTGATTTCTTCCCAAGGTTTTCTATCTCCAAAGTTGTCTCCCTTTGTGATTTCTTAGTTGTTTCTACTTCCTTTTTTAGATCCTGGATGGATTTGCTGAGATCCTTCACTTGTTTGTTTGTGTTTTCCTGTATTTCTTTAAGGTATTTTTGCATTTCCTGTTTCAGGATTTCTGCCTGTTGACCCAAGTTCTTCTGTATTTCTCTAAGCGATTTTTGTGTTTCCTCCTCATGGGCTTCCATCTGTTGATCCATCGCCTCCTGCATTTCTTTAAGCAGTTCTCAGGTTTCCTTTGTACGGGCATCTATCCGTTGATTCATTTCTTTAAGCACTTTTTGCGTTGCCTCCCTATGGGCATCCATCTGTTGACCCATATTCTTCTGCATTTCTTTATGCAATTTTTGAGTCCTTTGAAAGTGCATCTAACCGTTGATTCATTTCTTCAAGCGATTTTTGTGTTGTCTCCTTGTGGGCCTCCATCTGTTGATCCATGTTCTCCTGCATTTCTCTAAGCGATTTTTGTGTTTCCTTTGTAAAGTCTTCTAACCCTTGATTCATGGTCTCCTGTAATTCTTTATTAGATTTATTTGTGTCCTTCTTGTGATCCTCTAATACCATCATGAGAAGTGATTTTAAATCCAGATCTTGTCTTTCGGGTGTGGTGGGGTATCCAGGACTTGCTGCTGTTGGAGAGTTGGGTTCGGATGGTGCCATATTACTTTGATTTCTGGTAATAACGTTCCTATGTTTGCCTTTTGCCATCTGGTTACCTCTGGTGTTAGTTGGTCCTGCTGTCACTGGCTGTTGGTTGGACCTCCTGTGACCCTGCAAAGCTATTTCTGCCCCCCCCTGGATTTCAGGGTTCCCCTGGCACCGATTTCTGGGGCCTGCCCTGCTCCTGAGTGACTTTGGAGCCCTGATGTGCCTTGCCCCAAGAGATGTTATATTGGGAAGTCCCTGCACATCCAAAGGCTCAGCGTAGTGGATTCCTGGAGCAGATGTCACTTCCCTGTGCAGGGGTGTGTGATCTCTCCAGGGGGGGGGCGAGGGGGCGTCCCTCTGCAGGGCAGAAGTCCCACAGCAGGGCTGGTGCGTCGATTACTGCAGACCTGCCCAGCTCTTGGAGCAGGTTACACACAAGCTGCCTGAGGCCCAAGCGATATTATGCCTGTCTGTCTTTGAGCCTGGCAATCCCAACTACCTGGACACTGGTGCAAAGATGTCGGCTTGCACTCTGTACTCTCGGCGGTGCAGGTCACCCTGCAGGGGGGATGGCCCACAGCAGAGCTGGCGCCCAGAGGACCACAGCGCTGTCCAGTTCTTGGGAGCAGATGGAAGGCCGAACAAGCTGTGTCCCAAGTGATGTTATGTTGGGGAGAACCTGGGTACCTGTCTCCTCAGTGCGGTAGATCCCAAAACAAAGGTCACCAAAGGGAAGCTGGTAGGCTCCCGCCCAGTGCAGGGGCGGGGGGGTCCCTCTGCAAGACAGAAGTCCCACCGCAGAGCTGGTGCGCTGGTTACTGCAAATCTGCCCAGCTCTTGGAGAAGGTTACACACAAGCTGCCTGAGACCGAAGCAATATTATACCTGTCTGTCTCCGAGCCTGGCTGTCCCAACTACCTGGACACTGGAGCAAAGATGGCGGCGTCACATAACATTTTCATAAAAGTATGTGTTGTATATTGGACATATTTTTCTCTGCTCTTCTCTCTTTGTGTGTCTTTCCCTGTTTTTCTAAGATAGGGCTTCGTGTAGGCCAGATTATCCTCTAACTCATTATATGTTATGGATGACCTAGTATTCTCATCTTCTAGCCTCTCCCACCTGTTTGCTGGGATTATAGGCATGTACTACCACTCCCACCTCTAAATCGATTTTAAATTTATTTATCTGTTTATGTGTGTGTGCTGTGCATGTGTGTACCAAGCATACATGTATACATAAATATGGAGGGTAGAGGTTTATATCTTTCTCAATTACTCTTTGGTTTAATTTTTGATTCAGTCTCTCACTGAACCTGGAACATGTATATATTTGCTCACTTGTGTGTATGGGTACATATGGATGTTTCTGTATGTAGAGGTCAGAAGTTGCTGACATTGTATGTTTTCCTTGATTGCTCTCCACCTTTAACATTGAAATAGGGGCTCTCAGTTGAACCCAGAGCTTACTGATTTAGCTACTGAAGTTAACCATCTAGCGCAGGATGGTAGTGGTGGTGGTAGTGGTCTCCTGTCAATGTCTCCCATACACTGGGGTTAGAGATGATTTTTCATGCCCACTTGACATTTGTGTGGATGCTTGGGATCCAGTTTTTTTTTTTTTTTTGGTTTTTCGAGACAGGGTTTCTCTGTGTAGCCCTGGCTGGCCTGGAACTCACTCTGTAGACTAGGCTGGCCTCGAACTCAGAAATCCTCCTGCCTCTGCCTCCCAAGTGCTGGGATTAAAGGCGTGCGCCACCATCGCCCGGTGGGATCCAGTTTTTTATGCTTGTATAGCAAGTACTTTACTTGCTGAGCTATCGCTCAACCCATAAATGGCCGTTTTTATATAGCTTGCATGTGTGTTGGCCATAGTGTGTCTAATCTGAGTGCAGAGGTACTTGTGTTTGCTTAGTGCTGTTCCAGAAGATTCAGTTGAAGTCCTGTTCTGGTGTGTTTTTCTATTATGTTGCTATCTTCTCTTTTCTTCTATAAAATTGAGTGAAGAAGAAATAAAAGGAAATTGTAATACCGTGTGAAACAGTTCACATAGATGTAACAAAACTGATAAAAATGAAAGCAGCAAGTTCTGGTGATGTAAAATGTAGTGAAACATTAGCTCTTATACAATCTATATCAGCTCAATACTGGTAGAATTGGGTGGATTATCAAATAGGAACGAAAAGAAATTCTATGAGATTGTCTAGCGTATGGTTTGTATGCTGCTATAGCCCATATTTAAAGGCCAGTGTGAAACTTAGTGTTTTATGTGTTTGATTCTATAAAGAATAGAGGTCACCTGGGGTATGATATTGTACACCTGGAATTGTAGCACTTGGGAGGCTGAGGCAGGAGGGTTGCAAATTTGAGATCATCTTGGGTTACATAAGGAGACCCTTACGTAACAGGAAACCCTATCTCAAATAACAAGTAAAAAGCACTCCCACAGCCAAGTCAGACAAAGCAAACCTGTTTCTTTTTTTATATATTGGGACAATCTATTGCTTAATTGTTCATTTCTGACACACCAACCTTTGACATACATGATTGGGCCAGTGGATGTGAAAATATTTGGTGGCTATAATGCTCAATTCAGATGCCATAATTCCTGTAGGTTAAAGGCCGCTGTAACACATAAAGCAAGAGAGAATGGTGAAGAAATAGTACTTCTATTTTGATTCTCAAGTTTTTTTTCTTTTAAAAACTCTTCCTCAGTTTGAGATATGAATGGTCATTTAATGCAGCAGTTCTCAACCTGTGGGTCTGAACCCCTTTGGGATCAAATGACCCTTTCACAGGGGTCACATATCAGATATCCTGCATATCATATATTTACATTATGATTCATAACTAGCAAAATTACAGTTATGAAATAGAAACAAAAATAATTTTATGGTTGGGGATTGCTACAACATGAAGAACTGTGTTAAAGGGTTATAGTATTATGAAGGTTGGGAACCACTGGTTTAATGAACCTGAATGTCTTAACATTATACCAGTGAGGTAAATTGCATATAATTAATCTTGTAACTCATATTATACCTTTATTTCACCTATTCCTTAAAGTTTAGACCGTATTTAAACACATACCGCACCTTGATGTTAAAATGAAAGAACCAAAACACAGAATTGCTATTTCCCTGTCTACCCACTTTTCTCATTTTTCATGTTTCATATCACTGTTTTTTGAAACTGACTATGATGTTTATTTAAAGAGCTTCCTTAAATTCTTTTGGGTAATAAGAGTGAGAGTGTGGTGAGGAGTCTGGAAGTTGTTTTTAAAACTGAGGCTGTGGACTGTGAACTCTAATTTAAACATACATTCCTTTTTGGCATGCTACAGTTTCCTATCAGTCAGTTCATGGGACTAAACAAAAACCATCTAATTTTGTCTGTGTGCATACTGTATATGTGTGTATGTGTTCACATCTGTGTCTGGCATACGTATATGGATGCATGTTTGTAACAGTGATTGTCTGTGTGAGAGAGTATGTGTAACACACAGAAGCTGATACTTTGTGTCTTTCTTAGATATTCTTCTCTTAAAAATTAAAATGTTCTTTTTATACAGTGTATATTGACCATAGTCTTTCCCCCTCCCCCAAATACTTTCAGATCCCTACTTTTCCAACCTCATGACTTCATGTTTTCTCTTCCTCTTCCACTCCTCTAAAAAAGCCTAATACAAAACTTCAAAATAAAAACAGACAAACCTAAAAAAGGAAACTAATAAGACAAAAAAATACCAAAAACAAATCAAAAATCACATATACAAAATACAAGGAATCTTGCAATCTTTCAATCTTCTCTTCCACATAAATCTCAGAACCTTGAGGGGAGGCATTTGATGAAGACATTCCATTTAGGGCTGGGTGCTTCAAAGTCTCCCACTCTCTGCACATTGTTGAGTTGTGGGTCACTGGGTTTTCACCTCCTTCAAGAAGAAATTTCTCTGATGAGGACTGAGAAGTGCTCTGATTTGAGTCCTAACCTGGTGCGTCAGCTCTGGGTTTCTGGTAGAGATGCTTTTGTGTGTTGGCAGTAGTCACAACAGAATGGAGTTGAGTTAGAATAGAGGACCAGGAAGAACGTGAGACTCTGGGTCTTTACCATGAGGCTGACTCCTTAGGCTAGCCATCTTAAATTTTAAAAAATTATTTTTTAGTTTTGAATTTAAAATATAATTATATATTTTTTTCCATTCCCTTTCCTCTTTCCAAACTCTCCCATGCAACCCTGCAAATCCACGCACCCTTTTTTTTTTTTTTTTTTTTTTGGTTTTTCGAGACAGGGTTTCTCTGTGTAGCCTTGGCTGTCCTGGAACTCACTTTGTAGACCAGGCTGGCCTCGAACTCAGAAATCCGCCTGCCTCTGCCTCCCAAGTGCTGGGATTAAAGGCGTGCGCCACCACCGCCCGGCCACGCACCCTTTAAAGAGTTTTTTTTTTTTACAAACACACTCACACATTTCTAAATATATAAATAAAATCTGTGCGTATTATACAATACTTCTTGTATGTATATGATTTCATCCTGGACCATTTGGGGAATTAGAGGAGACTCTTCTCTGGAGAAGACCATTTCTCCTACTCTCAGCATTCTTTAGGTGCATGTAATTCTTTGTATAGGGTTGGGGAGCCATGAGATTTGTGCCTTTCACGTTAGTATGTCCATTGGTATTGTCCTTGGACTTAAGGCCTACCCCACAAGAGGGAAATCATAACTTGTACTGGAAATGGAGGCAATTACTCAGGGCTAGTGAAGTCATTAATCTTCAAGATGAACCTCCACCAACCATTTTACTAAATCAGCATAAGCCTAACAGCAATCTAAATATTTGTACTTATAAACACACAGATAAGGAAACCAGTCATTAAGAAACTTCTTTTTGCAATAGTCAGAGACCATTACAGAAAATCACAATCAATCAAAATGCAGAGTTATTGATCCCAGTTCCAATGATACATCTTATAAAACAACTCCCACACCTAAGGCTAAGAAACGTTGCTAAATAGGGGATGGAAAGGTTGTAAGAGCCAGAGGATCATAGAGTTTGAAATGAGACTGTATCTCCTAGTAATGTCAGAAACTATACCCATGATGTCTTGTCTACTTTATTTTTGAGATCATAATTACAACATTTTCCCCTTATCTTTCCTCCCTCCAAATTTTCTCATATGCCCTCCTTTTCATAGTCATGGTTTCTTTTTTGTTAATTATTATTACATGCATATATATCCCTAAACATAAGCCTCCCAGTCTGTTTAAAGTTTACTTCTAGGTATGTTTTCAGGACCCAACATTTGCTACTAGATAACCAGTTGGTGCACTCTTCCCTGGGGAAGAATATTTCTCCCACTCTTGGAATTCCTTAGTTGCTTGTAGTTCTCTGTATAGGGTTGAGGCCTCGTGGGCAGAAACAAGCAATTCAGTCATTTCTTTTTCCAGTTTAATGGAGTACTGATTTTGAAAATATTCCCTTATAACATCCTGAATTTCTTTGATTTCTATCGCAATGTTTCCCTGTTCTTTTCTGATTCTGTTCATTTGGGTCCTATCTTTATTTCTTTTGGTTAGTTGGATCAAGGGTCTATCAATCTTGCTTACCTTCTTCAAGATCAGTTCTCAGATTCATTGATTCTTAGTATTTTTTCTTTGTTCTATTTCATTGATTCATGCTCCGAGTTTTATTATTTATTGCTATTGACTGGGTTTGTTCTTGCTTTTCCAGCTTTTTGAGTTGTATCATTAAGCCATTTATTTGTGCTCTTTCTGATTTTAATGTAGTCCCTTAGAGATATAAATTTCCTTGATAGGACTGCTTTCAACGTGTCCTACAGATTTTATTGATTTTTCATTTTCATTTAGTTCCAGGAAATTTTTTATTTCTTTCTTGATTTTTTTCTTTGACCCATTTATCCTTCAGTAATGAGCTGTTTAATCTTCATGAGTTTGTGTTTGTACTAGAAGTGTTTTTTTTCTGTCAATTTTAAGGTTTTTTTCATTGCTGTCAGATAGGATACAAGGAATTATTTCAATCTTTTTGAATTTGGGAAGATTTGTTTTGTGTCTCGGGATGTGGTCTACTTTAGAAAAGCCTCTATTACTGCTGAGTAGAATATGTGTTACTTGGTGTTTGGGTGGAATGTTCTATAGATACCTGTTAAGTCCATTGATGTATGAGATGATTAACTTTGATACTTCTTTGTTTATATTTTCTCTAGATGACCTATCTACTTGAGAAACTGGTATATTGAAATCACCTACTATTAATCTATTGATGTTAATCTATATCTTTAAATCCAGTAGTAGATTTTTTAAAAAAAAAATGAAATTGCATATGGCAATGTTTCTTGGTGCATATATGGTTAGGATAGTTTGGTTAACTGTTCCCTTGATTATACTGAAGTGTCTCTCTTTATCTCTTCTAACTAGTTTTAGTTTGAAGTCTATTTTGTCACATATTAAGATAGTGATGTCTGCTGGCTTCCTGGTCCCATTTGATTGGAGTACCTTTGTCCGTCCTTTTATTCTAAGGCAATGCCCATCTTTAAAACTAAGATATATTTCCTATGGAGAACATATGGCTAGATTTCGTTTCCTGATTTATTCAATCAGCCTGTCTTTTGATAGGAAAATTGAGGCCATTGATATTTAAAGTTACAATCGAAATGCATGTATTTGTTGTGGACATTGTGTGGATGTTTGGTGTTGTTGCTTGTGTTTTCAGTGCTTTAATAATAATGAAATTGTACTTCTTTCCACAGTTTATCTGCTGTGTTCATCTCTCTCTGCAGTCCAAAATAATGTTTCCTGTATTTTCTGTATGTTTGGTTTCTTGGACAAAATTTTCTTACCCATTCAATCATGTTATGTATTTTTGCTGGGTACATTGGTCTTGGTTGCTGCCACAGTCTTTTAGGACTGGAAATTCATTGCTCCAGGCTTTTGTTAGAGCAGTTAGAAGTTTCCATTGAGAAATTAGTTATTCTGATGGCTTTCCCTTTATAATGACTTGTGGTTTTTTTTTCTTGCAGCTTTTTTTTAAAGGACAGTTTGTGTGTTTTATTTATTTGGTCAATCATCTGTCAGACATTACTTTTCTCATACAATATGTTTTGATCATGTTTCCTACTCTCTTAACTCCTCCCAGATCCTCCTCATTCTCTTTCCCTCTCTCTCTCCTAAAAATTAAAATAAATAATACCAGTAAGACAACCCCCCCAAACAAATGAACAAACAAACAAACCAGACAAAATAGAAGCAAAAGGTTCAGAAAGGAAAACAAAAAAACAACCAACAAACAAAGATCATTGTAAAAAAAAAAAAAAAGCTTCCTCTGAGATTAAAACATTCCATCCTGCAGGGAAGTTCCTTAAGCAGTAAACAATTTCAAAAAGCTTCAGGCAATCCCTGAATTTGACCAAATTCAGTAGGCCCCTCCCTGCCTAAAACAAGTGAGAGTCTTTCAGGCTAAATCCTAGCTGCAAAGCAGACTCTCAGGAAAGAAAAGGTGCAAAGACTCTGAGAGGCAGCAGATGCCTGGAAGAGGTTTAGATCATAGAAGGAAACTTCCCCAAACTAAGGAAAGACTTACACAGATACAAGAAGCACACAGAACACCAAATACACAGGAGCAGAAAAGGAAATCCCCAGGGCATATCACAGTTAAAACACACCAAGTATACAGAACAACGAAAGTGTTTTGAAAGCTGCAAGAGGTTTGTGTTTTCTTGGGGTTCACTTAGATGTTTATTGTGCTTAAGTTCCTTTTCCTTGATTTCACTGAAATGTATCTTTGTGTCTTCTACAAACTGTGAATTCTTTGATGAAGTTTATTTCTTTTTCAATTTAGTATCTTGGTTTTCACTCTGTAATCCTCATTGGCAAACATTTCTTTAGTGCTGGTAGGTTTTAGAGAGAAGATAGGGCTTGATCTTTAATATTGTTGGTATTTTTACAATGAGATCTAGGTATTGTAGACTTCTTTTGTTAGTTCTGGGTTTGTTTTAGACAGAGTGATTTGGGACAGAAGAATGGATGTGGGGACAGGTTGGGCCCTAGAGTTTGGAAATGATTTGGGTGACTGAAGGAACTGAAGATTTGCTTCCCGGGCTAAGCCTGGAGTGTGGGGTTAGATCTAGCTAGGTGGAAAGTTTGGATATGGCGTGGGAGAGACCTTTGGATTGGGGTTAGGGAAGGAAGGTATTGGTTAATGCCTAGTGCATATATGGGAGGCCAGGTTAGATCTGACAGGTTAGGTAAAAGAGTAAGATAGGGTAGTCAGGGAGACACACAGGTCTAGACTCTGGAGAAGATGTAAGAATTCTGAATAGGGAGTTGGGGTGGTTAAAAGTGGGAGCAGTGTGTGGTTTCACTGTAATTTTTACTGCATGGTTTCTCACTGAGTCTGAAGGTCACTGAGTGGTTAGATTGGTGATCCAGAAAGCGCCAGGAATTCTCCTGCCTCCACCTCCTTGGTGCTGGGATTATGTCAAATACTTTACTGGCCGAGCCATTTCTCAGGCCCCATTTTATTTCAATGTTTCCTAATTTTCTCAGTAGACACTGGACTAGTAATAGGACATAGGTTTAAAGCACTGTTAAGCATCCTATCATCTTCAGACCTTTGTGCTTGTCAGGTAAATTACATGGAAGTTGCCATTTTTTCTGCCAGGGAGATCCTTCCTCATGGGACATTCTGTTCAAGTTCACAGATAAATCTAGGCACATTCAAAAACAGCTTCTTAGAATATGTGACCATGGTTGATGCTTAAACTGCCCAGTAGAAATCAGTATAAAATACATTAGGGCCAAGTCAACTATTGACTGTTCTATATGCATAGGCATGGAGGGAATAAGCTCCTGTCTGTCCCTGTTTTCTCATTATGGGAATGTAAATAGTGTCCAATTTGCAGTTTTGATGGTAACAGATTTCAACAAATAAATGCCTTTGCTCTTTGGAGCTGATGGTGCTGATAAATTAGTCATGAGATTGATATTGCATGATAAGAATTCCCTTTGCTCTTCTCTATCCTGTATGTTATTGGCAGGGAAATAATTCTTATCCAAGCTCCCAAGTTCTACACATTATAGCTGAAGGGTCTTGAGCTGCCGCTAGGTGCCCTTTACATGTGCATGGAGGATACATGCTCTCTAAACACCTGCCCTTCTTTGTTCTAGCTGACCAAGCAGCATAGATCAGTGGTTCTCAACCTGTGGGTTGTGACCCTTTTGGAGTCGCATATCAGATATCCTGAATATCAGATATTTACATTACAATTTATAATAGTAGCAAAATTAGACTTATGAAGTAATAAAAATAATTTTGTGGTTTGGGGGACTTCACAACATGAGGAACTGTATTTAGGGTCACAGCATTAGGAAGGTTGAGAATCAGTGGCATAGACAATGCTACAAAAGCTCAACCTGGCATGGTGACGTGTACCTATAACCCTAAGGCTGGGGAGGCAGAGACAGGCAGATCTTTGGGGCTTACTGGGTAGCTAGTCTAACCCACTTGGTGAGCGCCAGGGCAGTGAGAAATCTTGCCTCAAAAATAACATGTGGATGGTACCTGAAATATAACCCATGAGGTTGTCCTCTAGCTTCTATATGCAGGTTGTATACATGTGCACTCTCTCTCTTTCTCTCTCTCTCTCTCTCTCACACACACACACACACACACACACACACACATACACACACACACATGCACACACACATACACACACACATGCACACACACGCAGAGAGAGAGAGACAGAGAGAGACAGGACAGAGAGAGAGACAGAGACAGAGACAGAGAGAGAGAGACAGAGAGACACACACACACACACACACACACAGAGAGAGAGAGAGAGAGAGAGAGAGAGAGAGAGAGACCTGGCCAACTCCGTAACCAAGGCAGGTCAACATTCTACATTTTGTAGTCTCAATAACACTTCACAGGCAATGAGGAACAATCCTATTTTAAAATCTTATCTTAGTGTTAGGCACAACATGCTGCAGTGTAGCAAGAAGCTTAGTGCTAGTAATTTTTTTTCCTGAAAAAAAGAAGCAGCAATGATTTCAGTTTCCAAAGAGCTTTAGGCTAGTCATTGATAATGTCTTGGGACTGCAAGGAGTTGCTCAAGTGAAAATGAGGACATGACGCCTTGTTTGATTTTCTGAGTTGATGTATCAGGGTGGTAGTCTGGGAATGCAACTTCAAAGAGGTATGTTTGATTTTAAGTGACATTTGAAACTCTGCAGAAGTAACCTTTTCACTCCCAGGACCAAGCTTGACACTGGACCTGGACCCCTGTGCTATTGGCGAGTCTGCTAGTCTACACTGATAATTGATAACCAGTTACATTTTGCAGGGCTAAGTCCAGAAGAAACAAAAAGTACTGTAAGAGCTGTGTCTGGAAAACTGGATATTTCATCTACATGCCTTTCCAGTGGTTGAATTTTATTCCCTCCTTCCTCAGAGACTCCATTTCATTTTATGTTCCATGAGAGTTAGAATGGGGCTTTATTTAGGATATGGATTCTGATATCCTGAATCGAAGATCATAGCAGTTCTTTATGGAATATGTATAGTTAAGACTTTCTACTGCATCTGTGTCCTGAGTATGTTCTCTATGAGCAGCGTGTCTGGGGATGTTTAGAAATGCAACTTGAATGGCTTCCCTCACCAATCTGTCCACTGAGGAGCTCTGGGGATGGATCCCAGATGTGTGAGTTATAGCAAGCCTTCTTGGATGGTATGAACATTTACTCAACCTGTGTTACAGTTCTCTAGAACAGGGCTTCCTAAATATTTTCCACTAGTGACCCCATTTTGCCTGAGAAATTTTCATGGAAACTCAGGATAGAGATACATTGACTAGATATACAAATTAATCAAATTAGTGATAATAAATCATAAAGATTAAATACAATTCTTTGATGTAAATAAAATTTTATTATTAAGATGCAAGCAAATTTCCAAACTAATGGGATGATCATACTTATTTATTTTTACATAAAGAATTAAATCTTGTTAGATTATTTAATAATGTAGGACAGATAGCATTTTTACTTTTAAAAGAGATGATAGATATTTTGCTTTTATAATCATCAATGCTGAGAATACAGGGTCTCACTGTATAGCCTTAGCAGGCTTGGATCTTGCTATGTAGACCAGCCTGGCCTCACATCTGCCTCTGACTTTCAGGTGCTGAGATTCAAGGTGTGTAATACCACTCCAAGCTGGCAGAAGTGCACTTAAAGCCATTTCAGAAATTGTTGGAAATTGTGTCATTTGGTGAAATCTTATGAAACACAAGTCAGGATGGGGAAAACAGCAGTTTTAAAACTCAAACATTCTAACAATACAGTGTAAGAAGGTGGAGTTTCATACTTACATGCTTAGGAAACATGGGAGGAAAATATTAAATCATTTTGTTCTGTAATTAAACCGTTATGTCTTAATAACAGCAGAAAATTCTGTGTACAGTAAAAAAAAAACACTGCAATTTGTAGCCTTCAACAGTCTTAAATGTAGGCTCTGCTGTTCCAGGTAGCGTTTTTGGCATTGTATAACAGAAGCATGCACATGTCATGGGCAAAGTGCAAAATGTGCATGTTACTTGTTTAGTACCAAGCTGCAGTGAAGTTCTATGATGCAGTACAAGAAAGTACTGTCAGAAACAACTCAGATTCACTGGTTTTGACTTTGAAATTAGGTTTCGGTTCTTGGGAATTCAGACACCTTTTACCATCACCAACTTTCTTGTGATTCAGTTGCAAACCTTTTATGAGATCACAACCCATAGCTTAAGAAGAAGTATCTGTATGACCTTGGTGGGATCTGATGACTTCCAAAGTATGTCGACACTTGACCTGTTCTCTCAAATATTCTTACTAAAATAGGTTAGAATGCAGCTCAGGTGTCAGAAGTTTAATATTTCTCACAAGGTGATGGTAATACATGAGACCATTACAGACAGCTGTTGTGGAGTTTCAACATGCTCATTGGAGCAGCAGATTTCAGGTTGGGACAGTTTTCAGGAGAACTTTGCAATGTCTGCAGATGATGAGCTTGTTAGAACTTAGAGATAGAGGTGGGGGGGCTGGGGATTCTGCAGTGTCCAATGTAGGTCCTACTATGAGCAGTTATTGAGTTCCAAATGTCAGTGGTAGAGGTGTAGACAATCCTGGATGGGAGTATGAGCCAGGGGTTAACTTGCTGCAAGGTTCATCATTGGCTGGAGCATCTTGCATTGAGGGGTGAAGATAGAAAAAAAAACTTAGGTGTATCCTGAAGCTTTGAGTGGAAATAAAGATGCAATGTGTGGACCATGATGTTCAATCATGAGTACACCAACAAGCCTTCCTGAAGGAAGGGGCTAAGCTCTCCAACTTCATGATGCGCTCATCTCCAAGACAAGGTTAAGTCCACTGGGAATTAGATGAGAACCATTTTCATTCTGTATTTCACAGCTCTGTACAAAGAGAGATTAATTTACAGGACTCTCAAGGAGTATATCTTCTGAACCATCACAAATACATTTTGGTATATTGAACACTCATGAAAATATACAGTACAATTTCATTTCAATGGATAATGAGGACCTGAGTCCAGATACCTAGGTCTTATATAAAAATGGTGGGCATCTAACCTCAAGACTTGAGGCTAAGTAGGAAGTATTAGGCAAAGATTTGTAGATTTCCTGAGTTCTGCTGGCCACCCAGTGTGGTAGAATTGGTGATGGAGACCATGTCTCAAGAATAAGATGAAGAACAACTAAAGACATCTGATCTTGGCTTCTAGCTTCCACATATGCAGATTCATATACACCCTCTCTTATTTTTTTTTTGTTTGGGTCTCCTAAACTCATTTACAAGCAATTCCATCCATCCTTTGTAAGACCTGTTTACTTCCTGTTAAATGTACATGTAAGGATAGGGCACAGGACCCCTAAGACCAACTTCTCAGCAGCACAAAGGTGATTTCTTTGCCCTAGAGGGGCAAATGATATGGAATAAGAGACAAAACCAGGAAATAGAGGATGAGGGAGAAGGGGAAAGGAACAAGGCAGTGAGGCAGGAGTATTTGCCCTGGAAGGACTAAGGACTGCCTCTGGATAGAGAGGAAACAGACATGGCTCATAGGCAAATGGTGGTTTATAAAGGTAAAAGGAGAAACTCTGTGTTAGGATGAGGTGTTGAAATTTGGACAGATTTATGAGGTGAGCCAAAGGGTGCTTTGGATTGCTGGACTTCAATACTTCGATAGATGGACCTTGGTAGTCAACTCCAGGATAAACCTTGGTGGCTAGTTTTAGGGATGCAATCTCTTGGTTTTTTTTTTTTTCAGCAAGGCAGAGGGAATTGGGGAGAAGGGCAAGGCCTGCCAGAGCCATTTTTCCCAGACTAGGGCCTGCTAGAGTCCCTTAATTGTACACCCAAGAAAGTCTTCTGTGGAGTAAAAGAGTCAGGTAAGTTGTTTGTGAAGTGGGTAGATGAAGCTGTCAGGCCAGATCCAGAAGAAATGAGGTCAACTGAGTTTTGGGGGAAGATTATAAAAGGCCTTTTCTATTCAGGATGCTGACTCTGCCTGGGGGTTGATATCCCTTTATTAGGGTTTTGTTGCCTAGTTTGAGACTTTAATCTCAGAATGTAAGTTGGGAATGTGTCTCAGTGATAGAGCACTTACCTGGCCTTCACAACGTTCAGTATTGAAAAAATTCAGCTACAGCATGAACATGCTGGAGAACTGTGTCCTAGTTCATTCCACAAATGTTTTCTGAAAAGCTTTGTAAGTGTAGGGAAATCAATGGGGCACTAAAACACTCCTCATTACTTTAATGTGGAAGATGGATGAATGTGTGACCTGTTTTGGAACAGTTACATTAACAGGCATGTATGTAGGCTTCACGTGACTGGCATTTTGAAGCTTTTCTACTGTGATGAAGAAGATAGTCTGGAGGTTGCCAAAAGAAAGACAGACAAGTCTCATGATAGATATAGTTCAACAAATTCTCAAATGTCTAATGGAAGAAGTGACATACATCTGGTGAACTGTTATTGATGTCTTGAATATGCATTTGGGTCTACATTAAACAAAGTCTTCTTATTGCCCTTCCTCCAATAACTATACTTAAACATTAACTTCTGGTGGTCGTTGTGGGCTTGTGTTAAGATTTAAGTGAGGTAGGAATTGCCTTAGCATAAAGTTTGTTGTGTAACTTTTATAACTTAATTCATCTGATAAAGTTTGGATGAGAAATGTTGCCCATAGGCTCAGATATTTGAGCACTTGATCCACACTTCTTTGGGGAGGCTATGGAAATTTAAGACATGGATCATTGATGAAAGCAATATGGGGAATAGTCACATGACTTGATGTTTGGTCTGTTATGTTTCATTCTTGCTTTGGTCCAGTATTTTCTCACTATGCTCCCATTCTTCTCTTTTATGCTCCCATTCTTCTCTTTTAGAGTGGGGATGTATATTTTGTGACATTGTGCATTGGAAGGATGTAATCAGCACTTTGATTTTATAGAGTGTTAGAGTTAAAAGGTTGCCTTCAATATCAGAGGAAACTTTAGATCTTTGAATGATTTTGACATTATGGAAGACTATGGGGACTTTTGAAGTTGGGCTCAATGCACTTTGCATAATGAAATGGCTGTGGGTTTGTGGGAACCAGGGAGTGGAATGTAGTGGTTTGCATCAGCAGAGTCATCCATAGGCTCATGTATTTGAACACTTGGTCCACAGTTGGTGGTTCTGTTTGAAGTTATGGAACCTTAGGGGGTGGAGTCTTGCTGGAGGAAGTATGTCATAGGACAGTGGCCTTTGAGAGTTTAAAACCTTGCCACACTTTCAGTTTTACACTCTACCTCAGGTTTGTGATTTAAGATGTGATCTCTCAGAACTTTGCTTCATCTTCCTAATGTCATGCCTTCCCCACCATAATATAATCCCCCTTTAGAACTATAAGTCAAAGCAATCTCTTCCATATGTTGCTTTTGGTCCCAGTATTTTATCACTGCAACAAAAAGAAGTGATTACATCATCACGAAGTAATTTCCTTTAAGATAATATTGTAAGCAAATCATGGGTACTTCAGCCCTTTGGTGGTGCCTGGTGAATACTGAGGGAGGCTCCATACTGCTCTGATAGTATGAGTGCCAATGTGCACTAGCATACCGTATGACACAAGATAAGAGGATTCTTACAAACTAGTAAGACTCAGATTAGGCGTGGAACAGGATGGTGGCTGCTTGCCTAGTCTGCATGGAAGTCTCATTGGATGCTGGCAGCCTAGCACTTCCCCATAGTGACAATGGGATGGGCGGCTACCCGAGAGCTCTAGTTGATTCCCCATTGGTCCAAAGGCTGTATAAAAATGCGTGCTGCTGTACAATACATTAGATTTGCACTAAATGCTGGTTTCCAGAGTTTTTGTCACAGGTTGGTGACTCCGATTCCCTCACCCTGTCTTGGATCCTGGTTTCCACAGTACTTGTTATAGACAAGTTGATCTAACAATGTCATATTCAAACATAACTCCATTAGTACCATAAATAGTGTAGAAAGGAAATCTGGGGACATTCACTTAGTGAGTACCATTCAAGGCTATGACTATCCATTTAACTGTTTGAAAATAACAGGCAGAGTAGGAAGAAAGCTCTCTGTCTCTGCACTGGATCTTACTTTTATAGAAGTTTTTATTTTTTATTTTAATTGGATATTTACATTTCAAATGTTATCCCCTTTCCCAGTCCCTGCCCTGAGAAATCCCCTTTAGTCTCATAGTTGTTGTCATGAGATTTGCTGACATACAACATCTTAATGGAGAAAGGGTTTATTTTAGTTCACAATTCAAGGTTACAGTCATTTAGGGGAAGTTAAGGCAGGAACTTCAAATAATCCAAGAGCAAAGAATGCATGCACGCGTACTTAATACTCAGCTAGCTCTCTCTACTCTTATACAGTCTATAGCCTGAAACCAAGGAATGGTTTTGGTCACTTTCTTGTTGGGTCTTTCCATATCAATAAAGGGAATTAAATAATCTCTCACTGACATGCCCACAGGGCAACTTGTCTATAGCATCCCTCATTATGACTCAATTAAAACTCACCATCTCAATCACCCTACAAATTTTGTGGGAGGGAGACTGTAAGTTTGAGAGCCTTTGATGAGGAAATTCTCTGTTTAAAACAGAGACACCCCCCCCCCCACTTCCAGCCTGATCATTCACCAAGGTCCTGCTCAACTCCTAAACTGGAATAGATAGATGAAACTGCAGAATGCTTTGAGTGAGTTTCCAAGGTTATCACTCATGATTTCAATGGAGACCCCTTCTCACTCAATGAACTCAAGCACCCATTTTTCTGGTGACCAGCACCTAGCCAGTTTCAGATGCTTTTATATTCAAGCTCTACAGTTACTGAAAGCTCTAATCTGTACAGAGCAACTTCTTCTGTCTTCTGCAGAAATCAGCATTCCCAGCTTGTTCCAAGGGAGCTTACCTATCACACACATAGCGTGTGACTCAGCAGCAGTGACCAGCAACTCCTTCTTACTCATAAGAGGAAAGTTTGCTTTTGATGCAGTTATACACTGAGTTGTATTGACCTTCAACCACACTTCACAAAAATGTTTCAATGCAGAATTATTTAAAAGCATATTCACAAAATCGCTTTCTTCCTTTTCTCTGTCCCTTCCCCTCTCTCTTTTCTTTCTTTTGTTCTTTGTTTCTAAGAGTTCTCACTATCCTGGAACTCACTATATAGACCAGGCTGGCCTCCCTCTCTGACTCCACTCCCTGGGGAATCTACAAATCTTCATTGCAGATACAGCTTTCCTGTTACGTAGATGCTCATACCCTGTCCAGATCTAACATATTCCCATTCTTTGTGTCAGCACCTAATACCTAGAAATACATTCTACCTGGGATTCCCAGTAGTCATACCTGGTAGGGACTCAGAAGTACTCTCTACCAGGCAACTTATACTCTCCACCCTCTTCTAAGATCCAGAAAGGCTCTTCAACAGAAACAAAGGAATGGAAAACCCACTCATAAGACAAGAACAGATACCAACACCTAGAATTAGTCATTCCCAACCCAGATGCTTAGATGTCACCATAAAACCCAATCAATAGCAGCCTGGACAGCATGTCTTCACTAGAGTCCAGCAACCCTACCATAATAGGTCCCAAGAAATGAACTATAGCTGAAACATAAGACAAGGAATTCAATATAGTTAATACAAATATGGTCAAGAACCATAAAGAGAATATAACTGAATCTATTAATGAAATCAATGAAAACACACTTAAAAAATCTAGTGGAATGAAGTGAAAGAAACTGTTCAAGACATTAAAATGAATATAGAAACAATTAAAAAACCCACACTGAGGAAAAATATGGAGACAAAGTGCAGAGCAGAGACTGAAGGAAAGGCCATCCAGAGACTGTCCCACCTGGGGACTCATCCCATATATAGTCACCAAACTCAGACACTATTGTGGATGCTAAGAAATGCTTGCTGAAAGGAGCCTGATATAGCTGTCTCCTGAGAGACCCTGCCAGATCCTTACAAATTCAGAGTCGGATGCTCACAGCCAACCATTGCACTGAGTGCCGGGTCCCCAATGGAGGAGTTAGAGAAAGGACTGAAGGAGCTGAAGGGGTTTGCAACCTCATAGGAAGAAAAACAATATCAACTCACCAGAACCCCCAGAGCTCCCAGGGACTAAGCCACCAACCAAGGAGTACACATGTACTCTAGCTGCATAAGTAGCAGAGGATTGCCTTGTTAGGCATCAAAGGCGGGGAGAGGTCCTTGGTCCTATGAAGGTTCGATAGATGCCCCAGTGTAGGGGAATGGAGGGCAGGGAGGTGGGAATGAGTGAGTGGGTGGAGAAACACCCTCATAGAAGCAGTGGGGGGGATGAGATAGGGGATTTCTGGGAGGGAGGAGAAACTGGGTAAGGGGTTAACACTCGAAATGTAAATAAATTAAAATAAAAAAAAACTGAAAAAAAAACCTCAGTGGAATGAAATGAAAGAAATTGTCCAAGACATTAAAATGAATATAGAATCAGTTAAAAAAACTGCACTGAGGTAAAAACAGAAAGTAAAATTTAGGAACTTGAACCAGAACCCGAGAGGTAACCTTCACCAACAGAGTACAAGAGATGAATGAGAGAATCTCAGACATTGAAGATAGAAGAAATGGTTACCTTGGTTAAAAAAAAAAGCTTAAAATGATCTAGACACATCTGGGATACTATGAAAAGACCAAATCTACAAATAGAGAAAGGAGAAGGAACCCAGGTCAAAGGCACAGAAAATATTTTCAACAAAATCATAGAAGATAATTTCCCTCATCTAAAGGAGATGCTTGTCAAGGTGCACAAAGCATACAGAATACTTAATACACTGGACCAGAAAAAATTCCACACATCACATAATAATCAAACACTAAATTACAGAACAAAGAAAGATTATTAAAAGCTGCAAGGGATAATGACCAAGTAACATAAAGACAGACCTATTAGAATTATGCCTATTGCTTCTCGGACTTTTGGCTAAGATCAAGTGTAGAATTATACCTGACTTCTCAGTGGAGATTTTAAAAGGCAGAAAGGCCTGGACAGATAGATATTCTTCAGATTCAAAGTGACCACAGATGCTACCCAAGATGACTATAACCAGTAAAACTTTAAATCACAGTATGTAAATAAAGAAAAGCATTCTATCTACAAATCTTGATCTAAAGAAGGTACTAGAAGATAAACTTCAATTATAACAGGTTAGCCATACCCAAGAAAACACAGGGAATAAATCATCTGAGACAGAATGAGAAAATTCACATCACCACCACAACAAAAACAAAACCAGGAGTAACTAAACACTGCTTACTGATAACTCTGAACATTAATGGTCTCAATTCCTTTAATAAAAAGGCACAAAGTAACAGATTGGAATGGAAAACAGGATCCATCCTTCTGCTGCATCCCAGAAGCACACCCACATCAAAGATAGACATTACCTCAGGGCAAAACTATGGAAATAGCTACTTTAAGAAAATGAACCCAAGAAGTAAGCTGGTATAGTCATTTTAGTATCTGACAAAATAGATGGCAAGCCAAAATTAATTAGAAGATATAGGGAAGAACATTACATACTTATCAAAGAAAAAATCCATGAAAAGAATATTGTAATTATGAATATCCATACACCAAACACAGGGGTACCCAAGTTCATAAAAGAAATATTACTATAAGTAAAATCACACATTGACACCTTAAACAGAAACATTGGAAGATTTCAATACCTGACTCTTGCCAATAGATAGGTCATCCAAACAATAACCAATCAGAGAAATGCTGAAGGTAACTGATGACATAAACCAAATGGATCTAACAGATATATATGTATATATATATATATATATATATATATATATATATATGTGTGTGTGTGTGTGTGTATATGTATGTATGTATATGTATATATGTATGTGTATATATGTATGTATATATGTATATATATATATATATATATATATATATATATATATATAATTTTACCCAAACACAAAAGAATATATTCTCTGCACTTTATGGAACTTTCTCCAAAATTGACCACATACTTGAACACAAAGCAAGTCTCAATAGATATAAGAAAATCAAAAATAACATCCTGAATTCTGTCAGACCACCCATGGATTAAAGATGGATATCAACTACTAGAGAAACAACAGAAAGCTTACAAATTCATGGAAACTGAACAAATGAATCAAGTCCCAAATCAGTAAAGAAATTAAAACTTTTTAGAATCAAATGAAAATGAAAGCACAACATACCCAAACTCATGGGACACAATGAAGGCAGTTCTTGGAGGTAAGTTCATAGCACTAAGTGCCTACATAAAAAAAATATTGGAGAGTTCTTATGTTGGTAACTTAATGGCCTAACTGAAAGCTTTCGAACAAAAAGAAGAAATGATACCCAAAAGAAGCAGATGGCAAGATGTAATCAAACTCAGCATGGAAATCAATAAAACAAACACACAAAAAGTATAAAAAGAATCAGTGAAACAAAGAATTGAGTCTTTGAGAAAAGCAGTAAGACTGATAAAACCTCAGCTAAATTAACTAAAAGATGGAGGGAAAAGAATTAAATAAAAATATTTAATAAATATTAAAAAATGAGAGGTGAAAGGGTGTGGGGGGGTGAGCAGACTATGGGAAAATCCCAAAAAAAATCATAAGAATACACTTTAAAAAATATCTGGGGACTTTGAACAGCTATGTTGTCTTAGTCCCATGTTCTTTTTCGTCGTCCTCCCCACCCATCCTTAAGTAACTTTTTCTGGTCACCGGTTCGCATGTAGCTGCAGGCGGCTATGGGTGGCGCCCGAACGTGTGTTGGCTCCATAGAAGAAGATACGAAGGTGACCCTGTCTTTGGTGAAGCTTCGCAGAAAAAGGAAGAAGATGGTATCCGGCACGGTGAGCAACTACAGGAGTTAAATACTAGCGCTAGTATAACATTTCATCTTGTTGAAGCTGTGGTTGTAGGTGCGGAAACGGATACAGGCTAAGTGGGACAGCGTTGACCCAGCGCTGGACTCGCTTAGGGGTAGACAGCGGAAATGGGGCAGGAAACTTCTAAGCAGGCGTTTGTCGGCAGCATTCAAGAGCTGCTTCAGGCGAAAGGAATCGGGTTTGAAGAGCAACGATTAGTACATTTTTTAGATCAGATAGATCATTGTTGCCCATGGTTCCATTGTTGCCCATGGTTCCAAGAAAAAAGAACTTTAGATGAGAGAACCTGGGAAAAAATTGGAAAAGCGTTAAGAGCCACCAAGGCAGGAACTACTACTCTCTGCCTTTGGATGCTTATAAAGGATGCTGTTGATGAAAAGATCTCGCAGGCATCAGATAGTATACAGGGAGATCTTGAGGAATCTCAAGAAGGATGCCCGCCAGAGAGGACTCCGTCAGAAAAGGGTCCTCTCAACCCTAAATTAGAAAGATATACAGATAGTACTGGTGAGCTAACATTAAAAAAGAAAGCTCATCTAGAGGAAGGAGCTGCCAAATATGATGGTGAGGATTGGCCTCCCATTGCGCCTTCTGCTCCGCCTATGGCCTCTACTATTCAAGATGACACCCAGATTGAAATGCAGTTACATAAATTGGAGTTTGAAATTAAGCTGCAGAAATTGACTAATGAGCTACAGGAGCTGAAAAAGGTATCAAGTGCAGGAGGGAGCAATGATTCTGAGACGCTCCAGTCGCCGCTAGAAAGAGCTGTAAGTCAGGCTCTCGGGGAAGGACAGGACACATCTGACGTGCTGGCCTTCCCTGTCATTGAGATACCAGATGAGCAGAATAGAATTAGACAATGTCAGACCTTGGAGTTCAAGGTGATAAAAGAATTAAAAGCAGCCGTGTCACAGTATGGTCCTACGGCTCCCTTTACACAAGCTTTAATGGATACTGTGATGGAGTCAAATTTAACTCCACAAGATTGGAAGACTCTATGTAAGGCTACTTTGTCAGGAGGAGATTTTTTTACTTTGGACTTCTGAATGGCGTGAAGCTAGTAAGAGAACTGCTGGGGTAAATGCTCAGGCAGGTAACCCAGAGTGGGATACTGATATGCTAATGGGAGAAGGTCAGTATGAAGGTAATGCTAATCAGAGAAGGTACAAACCCAAGACCCTTATAATTATTTGGGTTTCAGACTTACAGATCAAGCTGTTTTTCCCAGAAGATAATTATTCGCAGAGACAGTTTAAAGACCTTAAATGATTTTCAAAAGTTGTTAGGTGATATTAATTGGCTTCACCCTTATTTAAAGCTTACTACAGGAGAATTAAGACCTTTGTTTGATATTCTAAAAGGGGATGCTGATCCTACATCCCCTAGATCTTTAACCCCAGAAGGGCTGCAAGCCTTATAGCAGGTAGAAAAAGCTATTGAAAATCAATTTGTTAACTATATAGATTATTCTTTGCCTTTACATCTGTTAATTTTTAATACAACTCATGCGCCTACAGGATTATTGTGGCAAAAGGCTCCACTTATGTGGATTCACTTGAGAGTGTCACCTAAACATAATATCCTACCTTATTATGAGGCGGTAGCCCAGATGATTATGCTTGGGAGAAAGCAGGCGGTAACTTATTTTGGCAAGGAACCAGATATCATTGTTCACCCTTTTAATGTAGATCAAGATACTTGGCTGAAGCAGCACAGTACAGACTGGTTGCTCGCTCACATAGGATTTGGAGGAATTATAGATAACCATTATCCTCAAGATAAGTTGATAAAGTTTTTAAATGTGCATAAGGTTGTATTTCCTAATATGACATCTTTACAGCCGTTGCATAATGCTCTCGTGATTTTCAAGGATGGCTCCTCCAAAGGAAGAGCAGGATACCTCATGAATAATCAACAGGTGGTCATAGAGACACCTGGGCTCTCAGCTCAGTTAGCAGAATTGACAGCAGTATTAAATGTGTTTCAATCTGTAAATTGTGCTTTTAATCTTTTTACTGATAGTTGGTATGTTGCTGCGTCCATTCCTTTATTGGAGACATGTGGCACATTTAATTTTAATACGCCAGCAGGATCTTTATTTTCACAATTACAAAACTTCATTCTTGTTAGAAAAAAATCCCTTTTATATTGGCCATATACGAGCTCACTCTGGTCTTCCTGGACCTTTAGTTGCAGAAAATGATTGTATTGACAGGGCTCTTATAGGAGAAGTTTTAATCTCAGATCCTGTTGAATTGGCTAGAAGAGACCATAATAAATTCCATCTTTCTAGCCACACCTTAAGGCCCCAACATAAGATCGCTAAGGAGCAAGCAAGAATGATTGTGAAACAGTGTCCTAATTGTCTTATCTTGTCCCCAGTTCCTCATTTAGGAGTTAACCCACGTGGCCTTATGCCCAATCATATTTGGCAAATGGATGTAACTCACTATGCAGAATTTGGAAAATTAAAGTTTATTCACGTTTGTATTGATATGTGTTCAGGATTCCTTTTTGCTTCTCTACATATGGGAGAGGCTTCGAGAAATGTAATTGATCATTGCTTACAAGCTTTTAATACTATGGGATTGCCTAAAGTCATTAAGACAGATAATGGGCCAGCTTATACAGGCAACAACTTTTTATCATTCTGTAAAGAATTTGGTATTAAACATAAAACTGGAATTCCTTATAACCCAATGGGCCAAGGAATTGTTGAACGTGCGCATCGCACTATTAAAAATTGGCTTTTTAAAACAAAGAAGGGAGAATTATACCCTTCAAGATCACCAAAGGCACATCTCGCCTTTGTCTTATTTGTTTTAAATTTCTTGCAAACTGACATTAAAGGCCATTCTGCTGCAGAGCGACACTGGCCCCCAACCACTTCTAATTCACATGCTACGGTTAAGTGGAGAGACCCTTTAACTAATACTTGGAAAGGCCCAGACCCTGTTCTAATCTGGGGAACAGGCACAGTATGCATTTTTGCCCAAGAAGAAGACGGCGGCGCCAGATGGTTGCCAGAGAGGTTAGTTCATCAACTAGACACAGATCCTGTGTCTTCCAGTAAGTAATAGTTAACTATTCGAGAAAAAAAAAGTCTCCGTTGATTTTCAAAGCCGCTTCCCTCATACTGGGAAGTTTAGCTTTGTGAGCTACTCATTTACATTTGAATTCCTGGGACCTTCCAAAGACAAGTTAATTTGCAACTGAATGTTGTGTCTTGCTTAACTCTTTGTCTTGTATTTTAAGCAGATTGTCTCCATCCAGGCTCACCTGAATTGAAAACAGGCTGTCTGTTAAAGGCTAGTAAGGCTTTTGGCAATTACATGACTCCGACCTCAAAATCTATAAATAAGTGGATCTCCTTCATGGAGCCACATAGAACTCAGATCTATGTGTGTCTGCTTACGAGCTGACAGGGGCATCAGGGGATGTACAGCCAAGCATTGCACAGAGAGGGTCTAAGTATCTGGTTCTGAGTCTCTGGGGAGCAAGTCTGATTTGCATAGGGGTTGGTGTCGGTCTTCTGACCACCATGCACTCTGTGGGGATGTCCCACTAACCTAAGGCTCTGCCCCTCCCCTCCAAAAGACACCAAGAGCCATCTAAAAGGTGGAAACAATTAATTGTTCTCCACGAGGGGAATTAGACCCCTGCTCCCTACCCTGGCCAATGGCCCGCCATCATGGACGGATTTACTATCCACTTGTTTAAATTAATAAGGAAGGAGGAGATGTAGTGAGCCACTGTAATGCCTCTAGGCAAAATAATTCAGCTGCCTGCATTTCACCTACACGGAGCTGAGAAATTCCAGCCACACCTACTCCCACCTGACAGGGATGTCAGAGCTTCTCTGGCATTTCAAAAGAGCTACAGGTTCCTGCAAAAGTCTCCATCTCCTGCAGCGTTGCAGACCCTGTGGAAGTATCACCTTCGCGAGATCTGTTTTGGCAACATCATTCAGCCTGCCGGAGACCTGCTGAGAAGACTCGCAGCTTTGGGAGGGAGGGTCACGCCCCCAAAGCTTATATCCCTTATTTCTCCTGAGTAAAGTTGGACTTTGAACAGAAAAAAAAAAAAAAAATCTGCACTCTCCTAAATTGGAAAACCTAAAAGAAATGGATAAATGTGTTGATATATACCACCTACCAAAGTTAAATCAAGATTGGATGAGCAATTTTAAAATGACCTATAACTCTTAATGAAATAAATAGAAGCAGTATTAGTATTGTATTAGAAATCAAAGCAATATTAGTATTCTCAACCTATTCCTCAGTGTGCAAATAAGTGGGCCTCTCCATCTGTATGTTTCTTGTACCTTTTCTTGGGCTTTTTTTCCTTTTTGTTTATTTTATTCTATCTGATGTGTTAGTTCTTATTTTATCTTATTATACTATATATTATATCATATTTTATTTTATTATTGTCCCTTAGAAGTGTGTTTGTTTGCTAATGATACACAGAAAAGAGTGGATCCAGATGGGAGGGGAAATGGGGAGGAACATGGAAGAGTAGAAGGAAGGGAAACTGTAATCAAGATATATTATGTGAGAAAAAATTATTTCCAATAAAAGGAAAAATAGTATGTTAGAGTATAGAAGTATAGAACAATGATAACAGGGAATTATTCACTTATTTATTGAATCTTGGCAGAATTGTACCAAGTGTCAAATAAAATTCAATTTATGCTTATTGAAGAACTATTGAACTTTTAAATAACATTTTTGTATAATTACCATTCTCCTTCTGAAACAAAATATATCCATAGTGTTTGTATAGCAAATCTTTCTCTTGAATTTCAAAAGACAATTTTATTTGGACAGAAACCTTCAAACAGAACATAGAGAAGTTAGGCATTATTAAATACACTCTTGCCAGGTTATTTAGCATTAGAATATAATGGGGAATGGGAAACACATGGCAACTCATCCACTGCAGAGCAAGTGAGACCCTGTAGGACAGCCATATGTAGGTATAGTTTACCTTTTCCTCACAAACTTTTGCTCCCACTGACCTCTATTCCTCCCCAGTACCCCCCCAGAGCAACAAGGGAAAGAGGCAGCACCCCAGGCCATTTATTGCACCTCAAGTGTCAGCAACACACTGGATCTGTGCTGTCCAAGGGTTGGAGAGATCTGTGGCAGTAGGAAAGTTACATGGCCAGACCACTCTAGGGTGTGTGTGCAGGGGGGTGGTACTGAACCTTTTGGCTACCAATATCCAGAGAAATAGACAGGTACACCAACTAACTAATGGGGATTTTTGGAAGCCACAGTAGATAACTCCCTCCTCATATGGGCACTCTGAGGGCAGCTCAGTAGGCTCAGGGTAGGGATCATCAGAGTGAGATAATTCTGGCTCAAAAATCAGAGGCCAGCATCCCAGCAGTGGCTTTTGGGGAGACAGGATCTCTCAGATATAGTTTGTGCAGAGAAGAACATGAAGAGGTAATGTGGAAACTGACACATTCTGGCTTCACCATGTAGGCTGTGCTGGCAGTGGTACCAGCTCAGACTAACCTCTCAACATCCTCCACCCTGTAGCCGTCTCTGATTGGGAAGGGGCTTGTAGGTCAGAACTGAACAGACCACAGGTGGGCACTGGAAATGTTCAGGCTGCTGTTACTTGTCCTTGTACCCACAGAAGTGACTTGTCCCGACATACAAGTTGTCCCCAGGCAGTTGCTAAAACAATTTTGTAGACATAGACAAATAAAACCAGCGTTGAGAGATGACAGCAGCCACTACTTTGATCTTGATGTTCAAAGTCCAACTGCAAGTCCAGGTGAGTGTTCCTCCACACTGGACAGCTGAAGGCACCTGTATCTGCTTCTTCCCCAAATATGGACACTCCCAGCTGATGCTCCCAACACCAGAATAGCCTCAGCCCATACTCAGTCTGCTAGCTGATAAAACTTACTTACACATCCTGCCCATCTTAACCCATTCTAAGGACCTCCCACAAGTCATCTTTGTGGTACTGTGTGAATGTACTGGGTGATGGACCCTGTCCCTGCCAGATACCAGTCCTACCAGACAGGCAAGCTAAACATATGAGACCCAGTGACCCCTGCCTTTTACTGGCCGTGGTGACCTTCTCCCAGCCCCGACTGTGCAAGGTAGTTGAATGCTGGAGTGTTCAAATTCTGCCTACCCCAGCCCTATCATACGAGACCTTCCTCCCACCCCATTCACTAGCTAGTTAATATCATTAATGCACAAATGAAATCCTAAGATATACCAAGGATCAGGAAAAAGATTCCATCCCATAGAGCCTTCCAGGGTTAGCTGAGAATAAGCTCTTCAGCATCTATTAAGAGCCACTTAGAGTTTATGGTTGCATTCTTCTAATATTACATCTTTGAGGACCTCAAATTCTCAAAGTCACAACCACATATATGAACTTCAATGTTCCCACTCTGAAATCATCCCTCCATTCCTCTTGGGAACTTCAAAATAAAAGCAGCCACTCTGCCTGGCTCCAGATCCTCTTCTAGGACATCACTTGTCTCTAGGGGCTGATGTGACATGATGATCCAGAGCCTGCTTCTGTGGGCTATTTCACATGATTGTACAGCATGTGTTTGTTTCTGGGAAGTTTTATAGAAGGCTTTCAACTGTGCTCCCAGTACTTCTGATTTGGATACCAAGTCCTCAAGCTTCTTGCCTTGCTCTAACAAAGACTCCATGGTGTTATGCAGAATGAGTTTGGTCTCTTCCAGTTCAGCCTGCACTTTACTCATGGGATCAGCTTCTTGGGGGTTTCTGGTATATTGTAGCAGGGATCCTACTGGCCAGTGTATTCTATATCGACCTGCTTGGAGAATTCACCTTCTCCAGCAAGGTAAAAGCCACCCTGGAAGGGTATTTGCTATCAGCAGTGATGACACCTGCAAAACTGTCACTCCAGATGTAGATATGGCAAAGATACTCTTGTTCTTTGACAGGAGTTCTGCTGCCTTTTTTGTCAAGCATTCACAAACCAGTTGACTTGTAAAGGTCATGAGTTCCTGAACACTGGACCTCTGGAAGAAACTGAAGGAAGATAGGTCATATACAGCTTTGAGCAGAACTGCTTTTGGCTTCCTTATGTAAAGGACACTGAAGCTGTACAGCTTCATGGAGCCTCACTTTCAAAACTTTCTTTGTATTAACATTGTTATAAAGTATTTTAATCAGATATTGGTAAAATAGTATCTTTGCTGTTAAAAGCCTGTTGACAGAAAATTATAAGCATGGTGTTTTATTACATGAATTAATTTCTGCATTACTTCAAATTAAACACTAAAATTTTGAGTGAATCTTCAGTTGTATTTTGTTTTTTTTTAAATTTATTTATTCACTTTACATTGCTATTGCAGGCCCCCTCCATCCTCTCCTCCCAGGTCCACCTTTCTCCCTTTTCCCTCCACCCCTCTAGATACCAACCTGTCCTGGAACATCACGTCTCAGCTAGAGGAACCCAGCTAGAGGAAAGGGGTACACAGGCAGGCAACCGAGTCTAAGTTAGAAACAGCCTCTGCTCTAACTGTTGGGGGAACCACATGAAAACCAAGCTGCACATCTGCTACCTATGAGTAGGGGGCCTAGATTCAGTCCATTCATGCTGATTGGTTGCTGGTTCAGCCTCTGTGAGCCCCACAAGGGCCCAGGTTAGTTGGCTCTGTAGGTCTTCTCAGGGTATTCTTGACCCCTCCAGCTCCCTCAGTCCTTCCCCTCCCACTCTTCCACAAGTCTCCCTGAGTTCTCCCTAGTATTTGGCTGTGGTTTTCTACATCTGTTTCTATTCACTACTAGATCTTGAAGCCTCTCAGAAGACAGTTGTGCTCCTATCTGCAAGCATAGCAATCATTAATAGAATCAGAGGTTGGCTCTATCCCATGGGGTGTGTCTCAAGTTAAAAAAGTCTGCCCCCCCCCAATCACAAGGTTAGACATATATAATGTAGAATTCTACAAAATTTTCAACGAAAAATTAATGCCACTAGTTCTTATGTTATTCCTTAAAATATAAATAGAAGGAACGTTGCCTAATTCTTTTTATGAGGCCACATCTACCCTGATACCCAAGCCACATAAAGACCCAACAAAGAAAGAGAATTACAGGCCAATTTCCCTTATAAGCATAGATGCAAAAATTCTCAATAAAGTACTTGCAAACCAAGTAGAAGAACACACCAAAAAGATTATCTCCCATGATTAAGTAGACTTCATCCTCGAGGTTCAGGGATGGTTCAACATATGTAAGTCGATAAATGTAACTTACCATATAAAAAAAAACTCAAAAAAAAACCTACATAATCATCTCATTAGATGCAGAAAGGCCTGTGACAAAAATCCAATAACTCTTCATAATAAAAGTCCTATAGAGATTAGGGATACAAGGGGTATACCTCAACATAATAAGGCAGTTTGAGCAAGCCTATAGCTAACATCAAATTAAACGGAGAGAAAGTCAAAGCAATTCTATTAATAAAGCAGCAACAAGTCAAGGTTGTCCATTCTCTCCATAGCTATTCAATATAGTACTTGAAGTCTTAGTTAAAGTAGTAAGACAACTGAAGGAGATCAAGGGAATACAAATTAGAAAAGAAGTCAAAATATCTTTACTTGCAGATGTTATGATAGTGCACATAAATGATCTTAAAATTATCTAATGAACTCCTACAGCTGATAAGTAGCTGGATACAAAATTAACACAAAAAATCAGTTGCCTTCATATATACAAATGATAAATGGACTGAGAAAGAAATCAGGTAAATGACAATAAATGTAAATAATATAAACTATCTTGAGGTAACTTTAACCAAGCAAGTGAAATACTTGGATGATAAAACTTCAAGTCTTTGAAGAAAAAAATTGAAGAAGATATCAGAAGATAGAAAGATCTCCCATGCTCATGGACCAGTAGGATTAACATTGCAAAAATGACCATCCTATAAAAATCAACCTATAGATTAAATGCATCAAGATTCCAACACAATCCTAACACAATTTTTCACTGAACTTGAAAGGACAATTTCCAGCTTATATGTAAACACATACACACACAAAAAAATAAAAAACATCAATAAATCAGGACAAACCTGGATAATGAAAGAACTGCTGGTAGTATCCTTGTTTGTAATTCCGAGTTGTACTCCAAAGCTATAGTAATAAAAACCACATGGTATAGTAATAAAAGCAGCATAAAAATAGGCATGTTGCTTTTCGGCCAGGGAAAGAGAGAGGAGACAGTCACCATGTAGCTCGCCTAGTTCAGGTTAGACCCTGTGGTGGCCTCAGCCACCAGAAGAATTACAACATAGGATAGTTGATGAGCTTAGGATAATAGATTTCACTCCCAGTGGTTGTGTCATCTGGTTGATTTTAAATATTAAGGTGGTCTGGTGTTTTCCATTCGCAAAGATTCAGAAAACAAACAGGCATCTGGAAAAAAAGAAAAGAAAAGAAGATAAAATGACAACGACAAAAAAAAAAAAAAACTGAATGGGACACAAACACAAAGAACGAAGAGCCGAATAAAAATCACAAGAAATACAAATCGATCCAGAAACATACACACACACACGCACGCACGCACGCACGCACACACACACGCACGCACGCACGCACGCACACACACACACACACACACACACACACACACACACACACACTGGCATTCAGGGAAATCCCATAAAAATGCAAAATTAGAATTCATAATACATAAGTAAAAGACCTTTAAGGTAAAAGAAAGTAAGGGAGGGAGGAAGGAAGAAAGGAAAAAAGAAAGAGAAAGAAAAAAGATGGAAAAAGAAGGCAAAAGAAGGTGAAAAGAAGGGGAAAGAAGGGGAATGTAGGGGAAAGAAGAGGAAAGAAAGAACGGGGACTCAAAGGGCACTTGGTGGGACTGGGCAGTAAGCACCGGGATGTGGGCTGCACTGCTGCTGCTGTGCGATGGGACCTGGCTGCTGAGTGCCACGGTCACTACTGAGCTGACCATGAACGCCATAGAAAAGTTTCACTTTAAGTCATGGATCTCTCAAACACTGGACCACCAAACAGGCAGCATACACCAGCTGATGTGAGGCCCCCAACCCACACATACAGTAGAGGACTGCGGGGTCTGTGTTCATTCAGAGATGATACTCCTAACCCTCAAGAGACTGGAGGCCCCAGGGAGTTTAGAGGTCAGGTGGGGTGGGGGTTGGGGACATCCATGTGGAGACAGGAAGTGGGGAGGAAGTATGGGATGTGAAACAGTTGGAGGGTAGATGGGGGGGGTAATAAAATATGGAGTGTATAAAAATAATTAAAAAAAAACCTATTTAAACAAAAAAGACGTACAGCTTGGAGGAGTTCAACCACAGACTGCAGATGTTTGCCAACAACTGGAGGTAGATTCATGCCCACAACTAGAGGAACTACGCATTTAAAATGGTGTTGAACCAGTTTTCAGATATGAGCTTTGCTGAAATAAAACACAAATACCTCTGGTAAGAGCCTCAGAATTACTCAACCACCAAAAGTAACTACCTCTGTGGTACTGGTCCCTACCCCTCCTCCATGGAATGACAGAAGAAAGGAAATGTTGTTTCAGCAGTGAAAAATCAGGGGACCTGTGGCAGCTGCTGGACTTTCTCCATCATGGGACCCTAGAGTTGGCTGTGGCTATTGCCAGTTGGAAAATGCTGTCTTTGGTTGAGCAGCAGTTGTTAGATTGTGCCTAGGACTTCAACAATCATGGCTGTGAAGGAGGTCTCCTCAGCCAGGCCTTTGAGTACATCCTGTACAACAAGGGCATCATGGAGAAGACAGCTACCCTTACATAAGCAAGAACAGTCAGTGCAAATTCAACCCCCCCCCAAAAGCTGTCTCATTAGTCAAGAATGTTTGTCAACATCACACTCAATGACAAGGCTGCAATGGTAGAGGCTGTGGCTCTATACAACCCTGTGAACTTTGCTGTTGAGGTGACTGGAGATTTTATGATAATTAAAAGTGGTGTCTACTCCAGTAAATCCTGTTGTAAAATTCCAGATGAAGTAAACCATGCAGTCCTGGCTGTTGGCTATGGAGAACAGAATGGATTACTCTGCTGGATTATGAAAAACTCTTGGGGCTCCCATTGGGGGGAATGATGGGTACTTCCTCATTGAGCCTGTAAAGAACATGTGTGACCTGGCTGCCTGTGCCCCCTACCCCTTCCTTCAGGTATAAGCCATGGCTGCACAGGCAACTTGTTGGCAGACAATGGGGAGGAACTGGTCCTTTGATGAGAATGCTTCCCTGGAGAAAATTGTGTGGAAATCCACCCAGAGGCTCTCTCACTCCTGAGTCTAGACGCCTAAAGACAGTAAGGAAGAACTTGACCAGCAACGAACTCACCCAAGTGACATTATCACCAGCCATATGCTTTGAATGTGGTTTTTAAATGACCCAAACTTAGGTGGACCTGGAATCTTCTCTCTTTCTAGCTCTCTTCACGTACTGAGAGCTGTAATGTCTACCTTTTCTATGTTGTGTATTCAATAAACACATAGTGAATACCTCCCTGGGCTGGGAGGCTGAGGCCTCTAAAAAGAAAGGAAGGAAGGAAGGAAGAAAGGAAGGAAGAAAGAGAGAAGGAAAGAAGAAAAACCCAGACAAAGCATTATAAGACTCCAAAAAAAAAAAATCTTAGAAAATGCTATTGAGCTAGTTTTGTGTTGGCCATCTGCTGGGCCTTAGGAGTGGTTTGTGTTCTCAGTAAGACTGATGGAGAAACCTAGTTTTTCCACTATGAATGGTTATCAATTAGAGATAACTTCTGGGAGAGGGGGCAGGGCTCATGTCCACTTCCACTCTCAGTACTGGGACCCCATCAGGATGAGTCCTGCGTATGCTGCCATTTTTACTATGTCTATCTGACTGATTCATGAGTATAGAACGCCTTTCCATCTTCTAATATCTTCTTCGATTTCTTTCTTCAATGTCTTCAAGTTTTTAGTATACGAGTCTTTCAACTTGTTAGGAGTTACACCACTATATTTTATGTTTTTAAGGCTATTGTGAAAGATGTTGTTTGCATGATTTCTTTTTAAAATCATTTGTCATTTGCATATACAAAGTCTATTGATTTATGTGTATCAATTTTGTATCCTGCTACTTTGCTGAAAGAATTTATCAGTTGTAGGAATTCCCAGTGGAATTTTTAGGATTAGTTATGTTTACTTCCATATTAACTGTAAATAAAGACAGTTTGACTCCTTCAAAAATAGGCATATTGTTCCATAGAATAGAATTGAAGACTCAGACAAAAGTCCAAGCACCTATGGATACCTGATTTTTTGATAAAGAAGCCAGAAATATATACACCACCCTAACAAAAAGACAGCATCTTCAACAATTCGTGCTGGTCAAACTGAATGATTTCATGTAGCATAATACAAATAGATTCAAATAGATTCATACTTATCATCCCACACAAACCTCAACTCCAAATGGTTCAAAAACATGACCATAAAAGTAGACACACTGAGCCTAAATGCATTGGCATAGGAAAAGCCTTTCTGAGTAGGACACTAATAGCACAGTCACTAAGATAAACAATTAATAAATGTTACCTCATGAAATGGAAAATCTTCAGTATGGCAGAGGACACCATCATTTGGTTAAAACAGCAGGTTACAGAATGGGAGAATATTTTTAGTAAATACACATCTAATAGAAGGCTAATATCTAAAAATAGATATAAAAAAACTAAACTGGATATCAAGAAAACAAACAACCCAATTAGCAGTGGGGTACAGGTACACAGGGCTGTTGATCGGTGGAGCAGGTGGGACATAGGTCTTCCTGCCGCCATTTGCACCGGGGAGCAGGGTGCAAATGGCCTGCCAGGAGAGAGTGATCTCCCAGCAGAGCTTTCACTTCTGAGTGCAGAGGTGAGATCTCCACCTTCTCTCTGGAGGGGTACAGCTAGGAGTGCACAGGGCATACGATCAGTGGAGCAGCTGGGACAGAGGTCTTCCAGCTGCCATTTGCACCAGGGAGCCAGGTGCCTTTTGTGCACGGCCCGCCAGGAGAGAGTGAATGAGATAATATCCAAAAAGACAAATATGGTATGTATTTGCTTATATGTAGGTGGTAGTTGTTAGGTCTTTGATAAGCAGGCCACAATTCTAATTTTTGTAACCACAGAGCTTAAGTATAGAGTAAGGGACTACTGGAGAAGGGCAGAATCTCCTTAGGAAGAGGAAACAGAACAGATAGCAATAGATGCAGGTCGAGGGGGCAACTAGAACAGGAGTCAAATGGGATGGAGAGAATAGAATGGAGGTGGGAATAAAGGGAGGGACAGCTAGAACTAAGGTCAATTTGATGGGTCATATGGAAACCCAATACAGTAGAAGCTTCCTAAAAACACGCACATATGAAGGAGATCTAAATGGAATGGGTAAATAATGGGGGACTATAGAGTCCCAAATGGCCATCTGTCATCACCAAATGAAACCTCCAATGCTAGGAATAGGTTACATATAACTGTTATTGGCCAAAGGGTCAATATAGGAACTCTCAAACAACTCAGACTATTGTCAAGGCTATTGATTGTTCTCCATAAACTGATGGTAAGACCATATTGCTGAATTCAACATATATATCTCATTGAACATGAAGAAGTCGAGCTGATGTGTATCTAGAGATTTCACTCTTACTTACTAGTCTTCATGTTAGTGGAAGGCACTCTGTATGCTACCACTCTATGCTGTAACCATCAATCCAGCTACAAGACCCTTTGATCTAAAATGGTGACCTGCCTACAAGTTATGCTGGTATCATAGTGGCACAAAAGTTGTTGAAGTAATCAACTTCTATCTAATTGTAATTAAGGTCTACTTCATTAGATGAAACCCAAAGCAAACACTCCTTGGGTGACTAAGCACTTGAGACTAGATAGGCCAGGGACCTAGAGGAAAACCTTATACTAGTGTTCTGTTAAAGGAACATAGCAAAATATTACTCTTAATGACATTCTGCTAGACTCATAGATCAGTGTCTTGTTTGACCATCATCAGAGAAGGTTCTTCCTTCAGTAGAAGGGAACAAATAGAGAATTACACAACTGGATTATGTGCACAAAGTGAGAGAACTTAGAACACTCAGTCCTAAATAGGATATCTCCATCAATTTCCTCCCCTCAGGGTTAAAGAAGAGGAGGTGGAAAGTTTGTTAAGAGCCAGAGAAAGAAGTCCTTCTAGAAAGAACAGTATTGACACATATACAAACTCATAGAGATGGAAGCAACAGGCACAGGGTGTCCACAGGTCTAAGCCAGATTGGGGTCTCAGTGCCATGAGTGGAAATGGACATAAGCCAGCATCCCTAACCTAGAAGCTACCTCCAACTGACAACTACTTCAAATGAAAAATTAGTTTTCTCCAATGGAACCCCACTGGGTATGCAAACTATGGTTGTTTGAATAGGAATGACCCCCATTGGTTCATATAATTGAATGCTTTATCACAGTGGAGTAGAACTCTTAGAAAGGATTAGAAGGTGTGGCCTTGTTAGAGGAAGTATGTCACTGGGAGGGTCATCTTTGATCTTTCAAAAGCCCATGACAGGCTGACAACCCCCCCAACCCCACTTGTGAATCAGGATGTAGCTCTCACCTACTGCTCCAGCTCCATGTCTGCCTGTGTGCTGCCATGCCACCCACCATAATGACATTGGATTAAGCCTCTGAAAGTGCAACAAGCCCACAATTAAATGATTCTTAGTTTCCATGGTCATTGTGTCTCTTTACAGCAACAGGAGAGAACACTGGCTAAGACACAAACCACACTGAAGGGCAGGCCACATACATAACAGTAGATGGTGAACACAAAGCAAATTCAATGGTACTTTTTTCTCACAATGTTCTCTCTGGACATTTTTTTAACTTTTCAAATTTTTGCGTATATATTATGTTTTCTGATTTTATTTTTAAGGGGTGTCTTAGGGTTTTAATGCCTTGAACAGACACCATGGCCAAGGCAACTCTTATAAGAACAACATTTAATTGGGGCTGGCTTACACATGCAGAGGTTCAGTCCTTTATCATCAAGGCAGGAACATGGCAGCATCCAGGCAGGCATGGTGCTGGAGGAGCTGAGAGTTCTACATCTTCCTCTGAAGGCTGCTAGCATAATACTGGCTTTCAGGCAGCCAGGATGAGGGTCTTAAAAGCCCACACTCACAGTGACAAACTTATTCCAACAAGGCCACACCTACTCCAATAGGGCCAAACCTTTTAATAGTACCACTCCCTGGGCTGATCATATACAAATCATAACATGGGCTTTCTGTATATGCAAGTATGTGTATCTCTACCTTCATATGCATTTCTTTTGCTTTTTCTTTTGCTCTTTTTTCCTGTTTGTTTTGTCCCACTCTGGTTTGTTTGTTTTTATTTTATCTTAATTTAAAATTATTATTATTTGAAATGTAAATAAAGAAAATATCTAATACAAAATTATTATTATTATTATTATTCATTTGTTTTAGATGTCTATCTGTATTGTAGTGAGTGGAAGAAAGAAAGTGTGTAGAGACCAATGGGGGAGGAGTGAGGAGAATCTGGAAGGAGTTGGGGGATGGCAACCATAATGTTAATATATTGTATAAAATATATTTTCAATAAAAGTTTAAAATGTTTTTTTCCATAAAAGGCAAAATCTGACTTTATTGGAGTACAGTTGAAATGCTTTGCTTCATAAATATGATGATCACATTTCTGAAGGAGGCTTCCAGTTAGTAAAAAAGGAGGGAACTAAAAATAAAACCCACCCTCAGCTTCTTCTTTGTGCTTTGGGAATCCTTTGCTGTCCTAAATAAAATGAATTCACACTCTGAGAAGTGCTTGGAGTACAATAGAAATGGTTGAATGAAGCTGAGCATATGACACCAGAAAGACGTTTTTTCTTAAACAGACATGATTAAACATTGTGACAAAGATTAAGCAATATAAACGTCCACAAATAATAAAATAAAAAGCAACTAAAAATTGCCACCAATGAGGAATAAGCGCCATCTATGGCAGATGACCACCGTACTAAATGTTAAGGGTTATGTGTGATATCAACTTAATTAGAGCTGGGTTTTTGTGAGGGTATTTCCTGAAATAAATAAATGAAAGAGAAGACTTTTCCCTGAGTGGATAGTACAGTGCCAGTGGCCCAGGTATCAAGAGTCTGAGGGAAAATCAGGGCTGCTTTGCCTGCTTGCTTGTTTACTCATTGTTGGTAAGTACATGCATTTTGCTGTTATTGTTGCTGCTTCTGCTACCATCTTTCACTGTCATGGAATCCTTTTGTTAATGCTAGAAGTAAAGATTGACACATAGTTTCCTGAATTCTTTGTTTTGGCAGGTGACATATGAATAATACAGTTTTATAAAGGCATTGCACTTAATTTTCCTTGGTTTTCCAGAAATAAATGAAAATGGTTTGGAACTGAATCACAGGCTTCATTCAGATGGATGACTTTTACTCTCTTGCAAAGGATACTAGTTCATGAAGTATAGGACAGAAAAGATAGATACAAATAAGTTAGAGAATTTGAATTACAGTTTTGAATTATAGTTTTTAGTTCTATTACAATTATTGGTGTGGAGAGTTTGTGTGTATATGAGTTTATGTGTGGGACCTGTGTGCGCATGCATGTTTGTGGAGGCCAGATGTCAACATTAGATTCCTTCCTTAATCATTTTTCACTTTTTTGAGACAAAGTTTCTGCTTATAACACAGGCCCCATATTCAATTGTATACAATACTGATTTTCAACAACTGTTTAATACTTTGGTATGAAATCAAGACATTAGTTATTTTCTATTTGTTTCCATCTCCTCTTGCGGTTCTCTTCATTACCATACTGCTTTCATACTGTGCTAGCTTATGAGACAGTGATATTATGCTTAGCAGCTCTCCTGCCGACATTATTTGAAATGTCTGCTGAAGTGTGTTCTTTGTATCTTGCCTGTTGGGTGGTCACAGATTCTCCATCCTTAAGCCTTTAGTTCTATATCCTCTTATGAGTCTCAAGTTCATCTTCAAGTGGACTCATCAAGAGTGCTCATGGGCCTGTGTAGCTGAGCTCCTTTTTGTTGGTGAACAGCTCTCTGCTGCCTCTTGGCTTGAATATCATCTTGAGTGGATGTCACATTCTTTTCTGTAGAATGTCCCAGTCATTCCTCCATTTTCAGCTGACTTTCATTGTCACTACAGAAATGCAATGTCTTTCCTCCTTTTTTGTTGAGTGTTTGCTTTTTCTTGCTGAAGTGTATTTTCTTTTATCCTTGACTTTTTTGTTGCATTATGTGCTTGTACATTTATGTGTATGTTTATGTATATGCTCATGTTTGTGTGCATATGTTACTGTGTGTATGTGTGTCTGCATGTATATAGGTGTGTGTGTGGTACTGAAATATTGTGAAAACTTGTCTTACATTCTAAGATACTGGGACTTTTGCTGAACCTCACAGCCAGAGAGAGTAATATACTTTGAGGTCACTTAAGATTGCTCTCCTACTGTGTACTCAGCCTGTTTGTTTAACCTGCTTTTAAGAGTACAATGTAACAGCCAACCCTACTTGTCTTGGATTTCCCATCCAATAAACTTTTACAATTAAGCTAATGAATAGCCATAATAATCTCAAGTTACATACTCTTTCCTGCTTATCACCAAGAATAATGCATGTGCATTATTTGTTGAAACATGTAAATGCAGAAGTTGAAATCAATCTTCTAAAATGAATATCCATTATGAATACTGAAAAAAAATTTGGCTATTTTCTTGATAAACAATAATGTATGTAGTGCTGCTGTCTGTGTCACTTGGGCTCAGTTGAATCTAGTGTAGTATAGCTTGAGGTCAGGTATGGTGGTTCTACCAGAATTTCTTTTAGTGTTGAGAATAATTTTCACTACACTGGGTTTTTTGTTATTCCAGATGAAATTTCAAATTGCTCTTTCTAGCTCTATGAAGAATTGAGTTGAAATATTGATGGGGATTGCATTGAATCTGTAGATTGCTTTAGGCAAGATGGCCATTTTTACTATATTAATCCTACCAATCCACGAGCATGGGAGATCTTTCCATATTCTGAGGTCCGCTTCAATTTCTTTCTTCAGAGACTTGAAGTTATTGTCATACACATCTTTCACTTGCTTGGTTAGAGTCATAACAAGGTATTTTATATTATTTGTGTCTATTGTGAAGGGTTTCATTTCCCTAATTTCTTTCTCAGCCTGTTTATCCTTTGAGTAGAGGAAGGCTACTGATTTGTTTGAGTCAATTTTGTATCCAGCCACTTTGCTGAAGTTGTTTATCAGGTTTAGGAGTACTCTGGTGGAATTATTGGGGCCACTTAAGTACACTATCATATCCTCTGAAAATAGTGATATTTTGACTTCTGCCTTTCCAATTTGTATCCCTTTGACCTCCTTTTGTTGTCTAATTGCTTTAGCTAGGACTTTGAGTACTATATTGAACAGGTAGGGAGAAAGTGAGCAGCTTTGTTTAGTTCCTGATTTTAGTGGTATTGCTTCAAGTTTCTGTCCATTTAGTGTGATGTTGGCTATTGGTTTCCTGTATATTGCTTTTACTGTGTTTAGGTATGGGCCTTGATTTCCTGTTCTTTCCAAGACTTCTACTGTGAAGGGGTGTTGAATTTTTCAAATGCGTTCTCAGCATCTACTATGTTCATGTGTTTTTTTTCTTTGAAATTTTTATATAGTAGATTATGCTGATAGATTTCCATATATTGGACCATCCCTGCATTCCTGGGATAAAGCCTACTTGATCATGATGGATGATTTTTTTGATGTGTTCTTGGATTTGGTTTGCAGGAATTTTATTGAGTATTTTTTGCATTGATATTTATAAGGGAAATTAGTCTTAAGTTCCCTTTCTTTACTGGGTCTTTGTGTGGTTTAAGTATAAGTGTAATTGTGGCTTCATAGAATGAATTGGGTAGTGTTTCTTCTGTTTCTATTTTGTGGAATAGTTTGAAGAGAATTGGTATTAGGTCTTCTTTGAGGTCTGAGAGAATTCTGCACCAAACCTATCTGGTCCTGGTCTTTTTTAAGTTGGCAGACTTTTAATGACTGCTGCTATTCCTTTAGAGGTTATGGGACTGTTTAGATCATTCATCTGATCCTGATTCAACTTTGGTACCTGATTATCTGTCTAGAAAATTGTCCATTTCATCCAAATTTTCCAGTTTTGTTGAGTATTGGCTTTTGTAGTAGGATCTGATGATTTTTTGAATTTCCACAGTTTTTTTGTCTCCCTTTTCAGTTATGATTTTATTAATTTGGGTAGTGCCTCTGTGCCCTCTGGTTTGTCTGGCTAAGGGTTTATCTATCTTGTTGATTTTCTCAAAGAACCAGCTCCTGGTTTTGTTGATTCTTTGTATAGTTCTTTTTGTTTCTACTTGGTTGATTTCAGCTCTGAGTTTGATGATTTCCTGCTGTGTACTCCTCTTGGGTGCTTTTGCTTCTTTTTGTTCTAGAGCTTTCAGGTGTGCTTTTAAGCTGTTAGTGTATGCTCTTTCCAGTTTCTTTATGGAGGCACTCAGAGCTGAGCTTTCCTCTTAGCACTGCTTTCATTGTGTCCCATAAGTTTGGGTATGCTGTGCCTTCATTTTCATTAAATTCTAAAAAGTCTTTAATTTCTTTCTTTCTTTCTTCCTTGACAAAGTTGTCATTGAGTAGGGCATTGTTCAGCTTCCTTGTGTATGTGGGCTTTCTGTTCCCAGGCACCCTGTCATTAATCGAAGTGGTCCCTAGATTTGTGGTCATCAGTCATGTAATGGCAATGCCCCAAGCTCCTCCACATGTAGAGGACATGACTTGTAGTTATATAGGCTCACGACAGATCTCTGTTTTAATGAGGTACCTAAAGTCCTGGAGGGTTTAGCCAATAAGCTTTCCTTCCAAGACATTCCTTCCTGCAAAAGGTATATAATTCAGGCCCACCCACTTTTTGTCAGGACAATAAATGCCTTAAAACCATTGACTGCATTCTATGCATCCCAGACTTCTTATCTAGAAGACTGTGACTTTGAACTCTTAACCTTCTGCCTTGGACTCCCAAGTACTGATATCATAGCTGTGCACCACAAGTAGTAACGCAGTCACAAAATAACACACATAGTATGCACTCACTGATAAGTGGATATTTGCCCAAAAGCTCAGAATAACCAAGATATGATTCACAGACCACATGAAGCTCAAGAAGAAGGAACACCAAAGTGTGGATACTTCGGTCCTTCTTAGATTAGGGATCAAAATACCCATTGGAGGAGATTCAGAGACAAAGTGTGGTGCAGAGACTGAAGGAAAGGCCATTTAGAGACTGCCCCACCTGGGAATCCATCCCACATACAGTTACCAAACCCAGACACTATTGTGGATGTCAACAAGTGCTAGCTGACAGGAGCCTGATATAGCTGTCTCCTGAGAGGCTCAATGGAGGAACTAGAGAAAGGACCCAAGGAGCTAAAGAGGTTTGCAGCCCCATAGGAGGAACAACAGTACGAACTAACCAGTACCACAGAGCTCTCAGGGACTAAACCACCAACCAAAGAGTACACATGGAGGGATCCATGGCTCTAGCTGCATATGTAGCAGAGGATGGACTTTTCGGACATCAATGAGAGGAGAGGCCCTTGGTCCTGGGAATGCTCAGTGCTCCAGTGTAGTTGAATGCCAGGGCAGGAAAGTGGGAGTAGGTGGATTGGTGATGGGGGGGGTGGGATGGGATAGGGAACTTTCGGAGGGGAAACAAGGAAAGGGAATAACATTTGAAGTGTAAGTAAAACAAATATCTTATAAAAAACAAGCAAACAGAAAAAGAGAACCATGGACTGCCTCTTTTCATCAGCATCCACAGTGGGGAGCCATGGAGAAGGCCTTTGCCTATAGAGCCACATTCTAATCTTCTGTAGAAGGCCTCTCTGTGCTCCCAGCCATGACCAAGCCCAGCTCAAACCCACTGCTATCATCAAGCCAAGGGCTCCCACCTGAGGGACCAGCTGGAGCTCCCCGTTTTACCCCAGTCCCAGGCCAGATCCAGCCCATAGGGCCCCCATTCTAATCTCAGTTCTTCTGCAGCTTCCAGAGATGCCTGGTTGTCCAAGAGCCTGAGAAGCAGATGACTCTGGCCTCATCTCAGGTCTGGGGACCCTTTAGCCAGCTCTCACTGTCTCACACTTTAGACTGTACTTTTGCATTCCCAGAGTAGTGTCCAAGGGCTTCCCTATGGCCCAACACCCACCCTGTGACAGCGTGGGGTAAGCAAGGTCAACTACCGTGTCCTGCCTCTCCGAGCAGTCGAGGGACCCAAAACCCTATATACACATAAATACTTAGAAGACACTTTGACATCATGGCCATTATCAAAACAACAGCAGTAGGTTTAATCCATAAAGCTTATGACCTCTAGAGACAGGATTTTACAAGATTTATGGTACCAGTCATGAATTTCCTCTTTTGGAATGGACCTCAAATACAACCAGAAAGAGATTTATTACCCTACCCCTACAACATTCATGCCACTATTGCATCAATGGGCACAACTTTTGTTTGTCAGGTAAGTATTGTTGCATGCAGAATCTACTACTTGGTACAACTATTGATGACTTTTCTTTTCCAGAGGCCTGAACAAACACCTTCCAAAAACCATGAAACCTAGCTGGGAGATAGGAAGCTTCTAACATAGTTTCAACATGATTTTCCTATGTCACACATCTAGCACTGGGTTGTTCCTTCAATAACTCATAGCTTGGGAACAGCATTATTTACCCATGCAGGTTATCTTTATTAAAATATTAAAATACCTCTATTAAAATACTTGAAGTTCTAATGTAACAAGTCCTGTGGAACTTTTCTTCTTCTTCTTCTTCTTCTTCTTCTTCTTCTTCTTCTTCTTCTTCTTCTTCTTCTTCTTCTTCTTCTTCTTCTACTACTATACTATTCTTATTTTTGTTTTTTATTATTGTATATGGGTGTTTTGACAGCAGGTATATCTGTACATTATGCACATGCCTATTATACCCACAGAGATCAGAAGAGGCATCAGGTTCTGGAATTATAAATTGTTATGAACTACCATGTAGGTGCTGAGAATCAAACCTGGGTCCTCTGAAAGAATCATCAATGCTTTTAACCACTGAGTCATCTCTCTAGTCCCAGTCCTATGAAAATTTTAAGGAAAAGCCCATTGCGGTTTCTCCCAATTTCCACAGAAGTATGTGTAACTTGAGAACATGACATCTGTTTTTTGTAGGAAAGCCTGCAGATATCTTTGACAAAGGAGCTAAAACCATCCAGTGGAAAAAAGACAGCATTTTCAACAAATGGTGTTGGGTCAACTAGCAGTCAACAAGTAGAAGGATGCAAATTGAACCATTCTTATCTCCCTGTACAAAGCTCAAGTAAAGGTGGATCAAGGACCTCCACATAAAACCAGATACACTGAATCTAGTAGAAGAGAATGTGGGGAAGAACCTGGAACACATGGGCACAGGGGAAAATTTCCTGAATAGAACACCGATAGCTTATGCTCTAAGATCAATAATTGACAAGGGGGACCTCAAAAAAATTGCAAAGCTTCTGTAAGGCAAAAGACACTGTCAATAGGACAAACGGCAACCAACAGATTAGAAAAAGGTCCTTACAAATCCTACATCTGATAGAGGGTTAATATCCAATGTATACAAAGAACTCAAGAAGTTAGACTCCAGAGAACCAAATAACCCTATTAAAAAATGGGGAACAGAGCTAAGCAAAATATTCCTGACTGAGGAATACTGGATGGCTGAGAAACACCTAAAGAAATGCTCAACATCCTTAATCATCAGGGAAATGCAAATCAAAACAACCCTGAGATTTCACCTCACACCAGTCAGAATGGTCAAGATCAAAAACTCAGGGCCAGAAAATGCTGGAGAGGATGTGGAGAAAGAGGAACACTCCTCCATTGCTGGTGGGATTGCAAGCAGGTAAAACCACTCTGGAAATCAGTTTGGTGGTTCCTCAGAAAATTGGACATAGCACTACCTGAGGACCCAGGTATACCACTCCTGGGCATATAGTCAAAAGATGCTCCAACATGTAATAAGGACACATGCTCCACTATGTTCATAGCAGCCTTATTTATAATAGCCAGAAGCTGGAAAGAACCCAGATGTTCCTCAACAGAGGAATGGATACAGACAATGTGGTACATTTACACAATTGGAGTACTACTCAGCTATTAAAAACAATGTCTTCATGAAATTCTTAGGCAAATGCGTGGGACTAGAAAATAACATCCTGAGTGAGGTAACCCAATCACAAAAGAATACACACAGTATGCACTCGCTGATAAGTGGATATTAGTTCAAAAGCTCAGAATACCCAAGATACAACTCACAGACCACATGAAGCTCAAGAAGAAGGAAGACCAAAGTGTGGATACTTTCATCCTTATTGGAAAGTGGATCAAAATACCAATGGCTCACAGTCAACCAATAGAATGAGCATAGGGTCCCCCATGGAGCAGCTAGAGAAAGGACCCAAGGAGCTGAAGAGGTTTGCAGCCCTGCAGAAGGAACAATAATATGCACCATCCAATAACCCCAGAGCTCCCAGGGACTAAACCACCAACCAACGAGTACACATGGAGGGTCCCATGGCTCCAGCTACATATGTAGCAGAAGACGACCATTTCAGACATCAGTGAGAGGAGAGGCCATTGGTCCTGTGAAAGCTCGATTTCCCAAAATCAGGGAATGCAAGTCAGGAAATTGGGGCAGGGGGGGTAGTGAGCAGGGGGACGGGGGATGGGATAGGGGTTTTTTGGAGAGGTAATGCGGAAAGGGGATACCATTTGAAATGTAAATGAAGCAAATATCTAATACAAAAGAAAAAAGGAAAAAAGAATCCTACAGAATAATCTCAACATATTTTCCTTATATTGAAGGTTCTCGTCCTAAATCAATACTATTGTACATTTTGATGGTATTGTACAATTGCCATTTCACATATGGGTAAATTGAGGCACCAAATAGCCAACTATATCACTATTTCTGGCTTTGAGTCTTAATCTTATTGTCCACCATCTGAAAGCTTGACTTTTCCGAAGCAGTCTGTTTCTAAGATGTCTTTCTTACAACTTGGGGTTGGCAAGTGATTCCTTTCTAAATAGGCTTTCTATGTGAATGCTTGAGCCATCTCACAAAGTTGTAGTTGGCTGTCCTCTGATCCAGCCTTGGGGATTCAGCAGGAAAGCTAGTATTGCTCGATAACAACTCTGTAATATCAGAAATAGATGCCTCCTTAATTAAGTATTCAAATGTAGTCACAGATCCAGGCTTTGAGAGATACTGAAAGCTTGTTCTTTAGGCCAGTGGTTCTCAATCTGTGGTTGAATCCCATATGACAAACCTCTATCTCCAAAAATATTTATATTAAAATTCATAACAGTAGCAAATTGCAATTATGGAATAGCAACAAAAATATTTTTATGGATGGGGGTTCACCACAACACGTGGAACATAAATCTAAAGGAAGTATGAGAACCACTGCTTTAAGTTTACAGGTAATTTGTTACAGAGTACTAGCTAACAGTTGCATTCAATCCAGCTTTAGTTTCACTTCTACTTTCATTTCTGGAATATTGCACAACAAAATGCATGCAGTTGCTTCAAATGAAAATTATTATTTCTCAAGGTTTATGTGATTCAGAAATTCAACAGTTGTTCAATGTGGCAATTGTTTTTTTATTTATTTATATTTTTTTAAATTTTATTTTCTAAGTTTTTTTTATTTACATTCAAAATCATTTCCCCTTTCCCGGTTCCTCCCTCCCCGAAAGTCCCATAAGCCCCCTTCCCTCTCTCTTTTCCCCATTCAACCCCCTGCTTCTCTGTCCTGGCATTTCCCTACATCCAGTCTTTCCAGGACCAGGGGTCTCTCCTTCCATCTTCTTGGAAATCTATTGATACGCAAATTGTGTCTAGGGTATTCCGAGGTTCTGGGTTAATATCCCCTTATCAGTGACTGCATACCATGTGTGTTCTTTTGTGATTGGGTTACCTCACTAAGGATGATATTTTCAAGTTCTGACCATTTGCCTAGGAATTTCGTGAATTCATTGTTTTTAATTGCAGAGTAGTATTCCATTGTGTAAATATACCACATCTTCTGAATCCATTCCTCCATTGAGGGACATCTGGGTTCTTTCCAGCTTCTGGCTATTATAAATAAGACTGCTATGAACATAGTGGAGCATGTGTCCTTATTGCATGCAGGTAAAGCCTCTGAGTATATGCCCAGGAGTGGTATAGCCGGATCCTCCGGGAGTGTCATGCCCAGTTTTCTGAGGAACCGCCAGACAGCTTTCCAGAGTGGTTGTACCAGCTTGCAATTCCACCAGCAGTGGAGGAGTGTTCAATATGGCAATTGTGACTTAGGGTTGTTTGTTAGATAGCAGAGTAATTTCGAGTGGAGATATGGTTATCTGAAAACTTGTCTTGCCTAGTAATTTGTTTCCATCATGGGTCTTTCATATCTTGGTGTTGGCAAGTTGATTTCTTTCTGGGTTGGCTTTCCATGTGAATGCTTGGGCAGCCTCATAACTTGGTGGCTGGTTACCCTCTGAGCTAGCTTTGGGAAGGGACGTAGATAAATTCATGGCTTAAACTTGCCATCTTTAAGTAGAATTTAAGTCATCTTTACAAAGTAATCTTATCCTGAGTCCATATACTTTTCTTTAATCAGTAAAAATTTTGCTGCAATGCATGTTTTGAGTGTGAAACAGACAAAACAATTTAAAAAGTGATTTTTTTCAGAGTGTGTGCTTTATGTGGTAGACCTTTTCATTACGTATGAGCCTTCTCACTGCTGCCTGTGATGTTCATAGAGCAAACATTAGAAGTTGAAACAAGTACCAGGTGAGTATTATGAGAGCACTCTCTTCTTCTTCACAGTTTTGTTTTTCCTTTAGAAATAAGATCAGATAGGAAATCAAAAAAGAGTGGTATTGTACATTTGGTAAAATAAAAAAGAGCAGCACTGGGGCTGTATTCTCATGAAATTGTATTTTCCTGTGGAGCTTTTAGGATTTCCCCTAAGTACTTTAAATGATTACTATCATTGTCTTGTTCTGAATACATCTTGGATGTCTTATTGTGAAGTCTTTGATGAGAAATAAAAACAATTACTAGGCCAGCCAGATAAATACTTCTCAGAGGAAAATCTCTATGCATTCCAAGCAAGTAGTGATTATGCAGAGATCTTGCATATTTTTGACAATGTGTGGTTTATCTTTTCACAGAGTTTATTATTTCCATGTTGGACAGCTTTTCCTAGCTTTTCAAGATTTTGTTACTAGCAGACAGGTGACCACTTGCTGTACTAATGCTGAAAACTCCGGAGTGATACTTGCTTCTGCCGAGCTCAATTCAGCTTCAAAGACACTGGTGCTGTTCCTTTAGGGAGCACAGATCACAGACCTGTCTTTGAAAAGTCTGAATTTAAATATTTCAGAAATAAGATAGCAGATGAGTTTCTCCCTTGGGGTTTAAAAAAAGACTCCTGAAAAAGCTGCTTGCTTGATTTTCTCTCCCAGGACCTGGAGGCTTGTGCAAATGAGTTGCAGTACTCGGTTCAGTAAAAGTATACAATATATTATTTTGTATTTTTATTTAAAAAGCAGATACATTGGTTGAAGAGAGCGCTAAGTCAATAAAATTGTAGCCATGTAAGCATGAGAACCTGAGGTTGATCCCCAGAACCCATGTAAAACACTGGGTACAGTGGTATATACCAGTTATCCCAGTTTTTGTGATGCAGAGATAGGAGGACTCTGCAGCTTGTTATCCAGCTGTCTAGAGTAATTGATGAGATTCTGGCTCAATGAAAGACCTTGATTTGAAAAATGAGGTGGAGATCCACTACAAAAACACCTGATGCCTTCCTCTAAGCTCTATATGAGCATGCAGACACACATAGATGCACTTGTACATGTGCACACACATACAAGAACATATACATATACCACATATGCACATATAAATACAGAAACACATATTACTCATTTTAAAATCACATGCTTATTGAGAACTTTATAACAAAATACTATTTATTTGTTCCTCCATTCATAGTAAAAGGAGAAAGAAAAACATGCAAAAATGTTTCCAAATATTATTTTCTCCCTCTAATCTTCCTTCCATTTGTCCTTTTACCTTTTTTTTTGAGATAGAATTTCAATATGTAGCTGAGGCTGTCCTTAAAGTCAGAGTCATCCTGATTTTGCCTTCATTAGTGCTAGGATGACAGACATTCACCACTACACCTGTCTGAAATGAATTTCTGTCTGTCTGTCTGTCTATCTATCTATCTATCTATCCATCCATCCAGTCATACCATCTATCTATCTTCCATCTACCTATCTTTATCTATATGATACTCATCTGGATTGCTTATATCTTTTACTAAGACCTTTGGATTTATTTATTTTATTCATTTGAGTGTTTTGCCTATATGTATGTATATACTTATGTGTATCACATGAATGCACTACTGAGTGCACTCAGTAGTGCCTACTGAGGTCAGAAAAGAGCATCAGTTTTCCTGGGATTGGAGTTATGGACAGATGTAAGCCATCATCTCAGTGTTTGGAATGGAATCCAGGTCCTGTGGAAGTGGTCTTAACCACCAAGACATCACTCCAGCTCCATACTATTTTATACTCACTAAAATAATATACTCAATCATGTTTGAAAACTTGTCCAGAAATATGACATAGAAAAAAATAACATCATCCAATCTCTATTACTAAACAGATCAACTAACTTGGCTGGCAGAATGGCTCAATGCCAGCCCCAACTGTAGGTTTATTGCTTTTGGCTGAAGCTTATCAGCATTTACTGAACATAAGGTGGAATTTGCTGATATCTTACTGTATCTCAAATAGTTTCTAGACAATGGTCAAGGATGACTGGTAAATATAATTTAATTTCCCCTCTTTAAGAAATAGCTGAAGCGTATACTGACATTAAGGTAAAAAATGGGTCAAATTTCCACTTTATTAGAGCCATGAAGTTTATTATTTTTGGCTTCCTATGCCTTCTAGCCAATCCTAGGCTTATTCTCATGGGAGGTGGTTGTATTTGAGTCCCCAAATAGGGTACAATCTGTTGTTCACTTCTAATCAATCACACTTGTTTATATGGAAGATGATTAAAGAGTTGAGGAACAGGCGAGGAAAAATTCCCCAGATTGTAAAGTTTTCCGGTTTATAATCATGAAAGTATATAGAAGTTTCCAACTTTCTGTTTTTCAATTGGACTTTGGACTGAAGCTAGCCTAACTTACTGCAATACTAAGCAGCCACAATACATAGTTAAAGGTGCCTGGATTGTCCTAAATTGCCTTTTAATGAAGCACGAGTGCATCATTGCTGTTTTGGCTATGAAGAAACTAATGCATGAAAATGCAATTTATATTTTCATGTTTAGGGACATTCTTATATTGGGTCTGAATGTGAGGTGCATATTTAGGCTGACACTGAGATTTAGGATGGATATAACCCGATACACTGTTGTTTGTTACAAGCTAAAAATGTAAGTGCAAATTGATTGCCAAAACTTATGATTTTTCCTAACAAAGAAAAGGGCATTTAAGTTGGGAAGACAAGTTAGTTGATAAAGTGCTTGCCCTACAAGCATGGCATATGTTATGTCCATAGCACTCACATAAAATATGGGCACATCTGTATCCTTAGTTTAGAATATGAATGGCATATTTGGGGGTAGGGCATAGAAAAGTAAATTACGAGAACTCATTAACCAGTCAGCCTAGCTGAATCAGTGAGTATTAGGTTCAGGGAGTGACTCTGTCTGAAAAAAATAAGAAAAATAGCAATTTAGGAAGACAAGCACCAGGATATGGCCTCTATATGCATGCACATGCATGTTCCTTCCCACCTACACCCACATTAACACATACACGATATTTATTGACATGGAGGAATCTGTAGAACTGACTTCCCAATGAACATGTGTTTACTTATGAATAGAGATATGTCCTTGGCTATGGTATCATTGGTATTTTCTGAAATACATTGATAAAAAATATTTCAGCTACAAGATGTTAATACCCATATACCAATTAGAAGAATTAGTGCCTGGGTTATTTGAAGTTTTCCAGAAGTTACTGGGAAGGAACCAATACTGTGCAAAGCAAAACAAAGTGAAATGAAACAAAAAAAATCTCTGCTGGGATTAAAGGTGCATATCACCACCACACAGGTTTGTTTTGGTTTTAGAGAGAGAGAGAGAGAGAGAGAGAGAAGAACATACAGTTGGATGGATAGAGAGGTAGGGAGGATCTGGGAGAAATGGGGAGGGTAAAACATAATCAAAATTGTATGAAATTTAAAAATGTAGTGTTTTATGATCTAATCCTATATCAAAGAGTTGGTATTTGCCCATGGAATCTAGTGCTGGTGGGCAGTACTGCCCCTCCGGCACACCCCTTGCATTTATTTTCATGATTTTGGAGCTGCATTTTGTCATGTCCATAGTTCTGAAGTTGCCCTTCCTGTGTTCCAGGTAGCCTCATTTCCTATGCTGAAGCAGTGAGGCTCGTGTGAAGTCACCACTTCAGTGGAGAAAAAAGAAACTAACTGGAGATTTGTTCTTTATGTGGTGTCCACGAGCCTAAGATTCTTGGGAAAATAGAGGGTGTGTGTGTGTGTGTGTGTGTGTGTGTGTGTATGTGCAGGTGTGTTTGTAAATGTATGTACACGCACACCAAGGCCAATGTCATATTGTGTGTCTTCCTCAATCTCATCTCACCTTATGTTTGAGAAAAGGTCTCTAACCAAACCTTGACACCTGGAGTTCCTCAATTTGATGTAGCTGGACACCTGCCCCTTCTTCCCCAGCAATCAGGTGGCAGGTGCCCATTACTATGCTTGGTTTTTTATGTGGGTGTTGGAGATGTAAATTCAGCTCATTATGCTTTCAAGCTAAGTACTTTACTGACTGAGCTGCTTCCCCAGTTTCTAGATGACATTTTCTAAGCAGAGGATCTTAGAAAGTTTGGTATGGTATAGAGGCCTCTGAATGAGAATATCCTCCATTTCTTTGGACATTTGAATATTTATTCTTCAGTTGATGGCACTATTTGTGGAGGCGTAGGAGCTGTGGTGTTATTGGGAGGACGTGCATTAATGGGGTGAGCTGTGAGAATTTAAAGGCTCATATCTACTTCACTCTCCCTGCTTCTCATTTGAGGTGTGAACTCTCAGCTATTCCTGCTACCATCCTTGCCTGCTGCTATGCTTCCCCACTGTGGTGGTGTTGGACCTTTTATCTCTCTGGAACTGTAAACCCCAAATAAACCCTTCCTTTTATAGGTTGCCTTGATCATAGGTTGCCTTCTTCCTTGTAACTTTTGTGTGTGTATGTGCACATGCTCACCCATGTAGGCACATGTGCAGGCCAGAGGCTGATGCCATGATATCTTTTTCTCAATTGCTCCCACCTTATTTTTTGAGACAGGATCTCTCACTGCATGTGAAGCTTGCTATTTTGACTAGAGTGGCTGCTCCGGGAACCCCAAGCATCAGCTCTCCTATCTGTTCTCTAGCTCTGGCAAGCAACAAAATGTCAGCATGCTTGACTCTTCTGTGAGTGCTAGGGATCTGAACTCAGCACTTTACTCAACAGCCTCTGCTGTCCTGTCTTTTTCCAGTGGGTCTGTCTTTGACTGGAGAATTGTATGTCTGTTCCAGTCCTGTCACTGTGTTGCCATCATTAGTTGTAATAATAATTAATTGTTGGTGCTTGGTAGTAAAACTAATACAGGAAAAACAGGATGGAAACGTGGCTCTTCTACTTTATTTACCTGCTTTGAGGCTAGGATTCAATTCAATTCTAACCCCACCATGTACCAGTAGTAATAATGTGTGTGTGTGTGTGTGTGTGTGTGTGTGTGTGTGTGTGTGTGTGTGTACATCTGTGGTTACATGAGGCTCAGTAATGAATAAAAAAATCTGTTTCCTGGCTTTCAAGATGATTCTCAAGAAGGTGTGGGGAGGGAGGGGATGCGCCTTGACAATATTAATCACAAACTTCTGGTTTTAGACACACAGGACTTATTTAGTGCTGTTTGTATGGTTGGTGTTCAGTTTGTCCTCTGTGTCATCACTGGGAAACTATGATGATTTGCCGGTCCTTTCCACACAAAGTCATAGATAGCTGGGTAAATGTTGGCTGTGTCAAGATCTTAGAGGATTTCTTGTACATTTTATGCTTCATGTTAGACAGTAGACATTTTTCCACTTGCCATCCTTCCCTGGAAAATGAGGTCTCATGAACATAGACTTTGATGCCAAGGGTTGTCTTTGCTGTTGGATAGTGTTTGTTTCTAGGACATTATGAGGGAAGGAGATGAAACTTGTCTTAAAGATTTATTTATTTATTTTTATGCTGTGTGCTATATGTACAAACCCCAGGGACTCCATGAAGCCATTGGGGACCTTGAAGCCTTGATCTTCTTGTCTTAGCATCTCAAGTGCTATTTCCATTACCCCCAGGGACTTCTATCCACTCTTCACAGCTTATTTAAATATCCTGTTCTCTTATATATATTTTTTTTAAGTTTACATTTGAAACAGTAAATTTCTAGGGGCTGGTGAGATGGCTTAGTGGTTAAAAGCATAGATTGCTCTTCCACAGGACCTGGGTTTGATTTCTAGCATCAATATGGCAGCTCACAATTATCTGTAACTCCAGTTCCAGGGGATCCAACACATTTTTCTGGCCATCTTGAGTACTAGGCATGCACACAATGCACAGACATACAACAGGCAAAACACCCATACATACAAAATAAGTTTTAAAAAATTTAAATTCCTAAAACTCATTTCTCTAGTTCTGGCTAATATATTATTGCCTTGTATTTTTCTAGCTTATTCTTCTGAAATTACATTTTCCTATTTCAATGCATTCTGTCATAGGATTTCTGAGTTTTTCAGTTTTTTTAATGTTATATTTTTACAATTCAGGCCATTGATGCCTGTTAGTTCTCTTTGACATAAAAAAGGTTTTCAAATGGGTTATAAGAATATATTTTCTAGAATATGTTTCTTGCCTATGGGGGTGTTACTCTGTCTGCTTTATATTTGAGTTAGATCATCTTATTGTTCATTTTCACATGAAATTATTTTTTTCTAAGCTTTAAGAAGGAGTTGTGCTCCAAATGGCATGTTAATCTTTCTGCTTGGTTATTTCTGTGTAGTCATAACAAAAATTATGACTTTATTGGGCTGTCTCTATTTTTGTTTATCTTCTAGCTGTTCTAGTCAACTGGGAATCTTCTTGCTTTATGAGGGTTTTGTCCTGAAGGGAACCTTAGTGGGTCTGTTCCAGGAGTTTATAGGGTGAAATTGTTCTAGCTCTTTTCTAACTTGCACTATATCTTGCCCTTGTATATAGTAACTTCTAACTGAAATTATGTGTAACACAAACCCTATATATACTATATTTTATGTACACATATCTATGCTAAAATTTATAAATTAGCCATAGTAAGAGACTAATTACAACTACTACTAATAATATAGAACATTTAAGGTACTGGAAAGATGGCTCAGTGGGAAAGAACACTTTCTGTGAAAGCATGGGGACCTGAGTTCAGATCCCTAGGACTCATGTAAAAGATGTTTATAGCTGTGTGCCAGTGAAGCTGAGTGCTGGGTGTTGGGGGAGTTGCCATGGAGATGAGGATAGCTGAGGTTCACTTGCCACTGGCCTAATGCTTTTCTACCCCAAAAGCCAAGCTCCGAGTACACTGTGAGACTCTGCCTCAAGGTAACAATTAGTTGGAGAATGATAGAATAAGACATTTGAATTTCTACTTGACTTCTGTTCATGAGTGCCTGTGAACATACATATGTACAAGCATGCATGCACCACACATACAACAAATAAGTGTCATTAGAGTTAAAATATCATGTTGCATTAGGCCCCTTTCCACTTTTCCTGTTATGATGTGAGAATGTGCCATGCTCATTTCTGTGACAGACAAGGTGAAGATCATAAATGTGTCCTCACAGAGCAAAATGTGACTGTAATTTTGAGGTGCAATACCCAAACTGGCATGAGCTTATGTTTTTTTCTTCACATTTGGGATCCATGCTCCAATTTCAGTGGAAACCTTGATCTGGGAGTATATTTATTTTTGAGTTGGTCAGAGATCCTGATTATGGTGGTTAATCTTGGTTGTTAACTTGACTGGACCTGGAAACAACTATAATAAAATAAAATAAAATAAAATAAAATAAAATAAAATAAAATAATATCAAAGAAAAAAAGAGCCAGGCAGTGGTGGTGCATGCCTTTAATTCCAGTATTTGGGAGGCAGAGGCAGGTGGATTTCTGAGTTCATGGCCAGCCTGATCTACAGAGTGAGTTCCAGAACAGCCAGGGCTACTCGAAAATCCAAAGAGAGAGAGAGAGAGAAAGAGAGAGAGAGAGAGAGAGAGAGAGAGAGTTTTGCCTCTGGATGGGCAGTGAGGGTATGTCCTGGAAGGATTAACTGAGGATGACAGTCTTCTCTTAGAGTAGACAAACCTTTTGGTGGCAGCGGTGGTGATGGTGGTGGTGGTGGTGGTGGTGTGTGTGTGAAGATATAGGGACATTCAAGGGAAAAGCTATTATTATTTTTTAAAGATGTATTCATTTTTATGTGTATGAGTGTTTTGCCTGCATATATGTCAGTGCACCCTGTGTCTTCTGTGACCCTGTTGAGGCCAGAAAAGAATGTGCAATTCCCTAGAACTGGAGTTACTAATAGTTACAAGCTACTATGTGGATGTGGGGAACAAATCTGGGTCCTCTGTAAGAGCAGCAAGTGCCCTTAACTGATGAATCTTCTTTCTAGCTGCAAAAGCTATTGCTCTTTAAAAGCCTGCCTTCTATCCTTTCTAGAAGACATATAATGCTCTGTTCTTGATGCCGATTCTACTGCTCTTTGCTGTCATAGGCTTTCTGACATGGACCAAAGACCCATGGCTCTCCTTCACTGCCATATTGTGACTACTGAGAAATCCCCTTACCTGAAGTTAATGACGGTCTTGTGGATACTCTACTGCATTCTTAATGTTTTTCTTCCTTTCTCAGTAAGTAGAGTGAGGGCAAAATGGCTTATGACCCAGAATACATCCCTTTTTATTTCTAGTAAGCCCATAGTGATACAGAAAATAGGAACCAAATAGTATAGTCTATAAAATTATTGTGACAAATGTTTTCTACTCTCAGTACAGACCTTGTTCTTATAGAAAATTAGATGTGTTTCTATATGTGCCTGGACTTTTGTCTTTGCATTTGTCAAAGGGGTCAGGCAATGAAGATAATGATTACACTTAACATTGGTAAACCCAGGAGCACATCTGGTGTGTTTAGAGAGATGCATGGAACTTAAGAGTTGGTTTGATATCTTAGTATGGTGTCTTAATTAGGGCTTCCATTACTGCGAAGGGACAACATAACCCCTTATAAAGGACAACATTAAATTGGGGCAACATCCAGGCAGACATGGTGCTGAAGACGGAGCTGAGAGTTCTGCATCTTGATCCAAGACAGCTAGGAGAAGAGAATGACTTCCAGGTAGCCAGGAGGAGGGTCTCAATGCCCACCCCCACAGTGACACACACTTCCTTCAACTAGACCACACCTACTCCAACAAGACCACACCTCCTAATACTGCCACTCCCTGGGCTGAGCATATTTAAACCACCAAATATGGTCACTCAGTATTAATCTTCTTAGCTATGCACAAGCATATTCACTTGGGAAAGTTTTCAGATTTCCAGGTATTCTTGTATTGACTTAGGATTTAGTGACTAACTTTTGGCATCATTCCATCTTTGTTCATATTTGTCAATGTGCATAAAAACAGGAAGATGTAGCTCAGAGTCAGAGGAGAGACAAGGGAAGGAATGAGAACTAACTTGATTGATGATATCAAGGGGGATGCCCTGCTTGGCAGACTCCTTTTTATGGCTGGTGTACATGCTGTGTAGCATGCCTCATCTAAAGACAGCTTTGTTGAGGGAGTAAGATTCTGTCCTCATTATTTAATTAGGAACATCATACACCATCTGTTTCTGTTCAGTGGGTTGCATTAAAATCCAGCCAGTGTATGGGATGGGCTGCAGGGAACTCTGCCTCTCCCGACTGAATTATTGACCATTGATAGATTCTGGAAGATGGGGAGTTATTGCTTTAGTTGTTTCCACTTGTGAGCCCAATGGTCTCTAGTGAGTAGCTCTAAACCCATGGGAACACAGATGGCCATGCTTAAATTCAGTGGGTCACAAGACAAAAAAGCTATGAATCTGGGAAAGAGATCTTTAGGAAAACGAGAGCAAAGCATTACAGGGGTAAGAGGGACATGAGAAAGGGTGGAGGATAAGAATAATCAGAATGTATTATATGTATGTGTGAAATTATCACAGAACAAATCAATAGGAATAAAAACAGGGTCAATATTGTTTTTCTGAAACAGTAATGCTTTAGGTTTGGTTAACTTGGTGCCTGTTATAGAAATAGCTAACTATAATGCCATAAAATGAATCAATAAAGGGAGAACATTCAATGGCATACATATAGCTTTCTTTTCTTCCTTGCATGTTTATCTAAAATCTTGTCAAATCAGAAAAAAGGCATATGTGGGTACCAGTTAGGTATAGCCACAGAGGAAGGCTTCATGTGACTTAAGAAGCTACAGAACATTGTCAGCAAGAATGGCTATTTTCCAAGTGCTTTGGATCTACACATGTAGTGTGTGTGTGTGTGTGTGTGTACTGTTCTGTGCAAATTGTGTAAGAATCAAATATCAAACACTGGAAACTTCAGTCTACTGAAGTAATGTAAAGGTGTTCTTAGGAGCTTGAAGATTGTGGTTTCATGAAGCAATGAGAAGGATTTAGTATATGGGAAAAATCAAGAAGATCATGAGATTAAATATATATCTGCATTACCATCAATGCTTCTGAAAGAACAACAGTAAATTTTCCTTTTTTTCTTTTTAAAGAAACCACTTTAAATTAATTGTTATCAAACTCTTCTCAGGTACTGTGTTTTGTTCTTTTAAATTATTTTACTTTTCTATTTTCGTATGTGTGCACATGTGATATGTATGAGTATATACATGTTAGGAAGTGTGAGGACACATACATGTGTGTGAGTATGTGTGCACAGAGGAATGAGATCACATGGAGGTTCAAAGTGGACAGTGAATAATTTTGTCTATTGCATTCCACTGTACTTGTTAAGGTAGAGCCTCTTGCTGAGCCTGGAGGTGTCCAATTTTGGTTAATCTAGGTAATCAACTTTCCCCAAGGATCTCTGACCTTTGACTCTTTCTTAGTGCACAGACTGCAGGCTGCTGCCACACCTGTCCTGCATTTTCATGGGTCGTGAAGATCTGAACTTGGTACCTTATGCTTGTGCAGCAAGTATTTCATGTCCTGAGTCATCACCCTAGCTCTCCAGTGTACTTAGCCATTTACTGATAAGTTCTTCCACAAACAGCCTGAAATATGTATTTCTAGAAATATTCCAAGAAGGACAATATCATGAGTAATGTTTTAGAGTGGAGTGTTTATGAGAATTATGAAGAAAAGAAGATCCCCCCCCCCAATAATTCAGGTGATGTGGCACCCTGTCACTGGGAACAACATAGCTTTTTTCTTGAAGTTCCCATTTTGTGAGAGGCCTAATAACTTGTATCCATCACTATGTATAACCACTCAATTTTCCACAAATGGTGTGGATTTGTGTCACATGTAGAGCTGATGGTACTCACTCTGCAGTAACACAATGTGTGTTTGCCAGAAAACATGAGTGACAGGGAGAAATATTTTATGGAGAGAGAGAAAGAGAGGCCATGTCATTAGTTTTATATTGAAACCCACTGTTAAATCCTAAATATTTAAAAATAATGTAGGACTAACATTCATTCTTTTCCCATACTTGGGGACATGGCAGAAAAATCATTTTTAATAAGGGAAATCAGGGTATATATTAACTTGAGAGCCAGTTTTCCATGATCTAACTCTGAAACTATCACCTAAATTGAGCTTAAGCTTTATGATGTAGTGGAAGAGCATCCTTCTTTGGAGTCAGGGCATGTATTGATCTGGAAGCTTTTTGTAAGTGCAGCTTTATTTTCCACTTCCCCTACCTAGGATGCCTCGTTCTTGTGTCTGCTATGGAACTTTCCATAAAGCTCCCCGTACAAATCTCTGAGTGGCTTTTCAAAGTCGAAGCTGACTTTCAGGAGCTAATGATGGAGTGGGCTTCATCTTGGCTCCGCCTGCTGCTGTTAGTCATGCTGCTTTCTGTCCTCTTTTCATCTTTGCTGAAGCTTTGAAGCAGCCGTCTTTGATTTCTACGCACTGTTCTGAGTCACTGTTTGATTCCTTGGAAGAGGCAAAAAGGCTCATATGCTCGTTACTCTGTGATTGTTTTTCCTTTTGCTTGGCAACTTTCCGTGCAGTTGTGGTGATGCTGGGCTCTCCCACGTGTGAGCCAAGCTCACTTTGAAGGTAGTGGGAACCCCAGGTGTGATGGGGCTTTTATCTGACTGTTTAGTATCATCTCCTCTTTGTTTCTCTGTCTGAATGTTCCTGCATCTTGTTCTTTGTCTCTTCCTATGGCTGCTGTCTCTTTTTCTTCTCTCCCTTCATTCTTGCCTTTCCCCTACTTCCTTTTCCTCATCTCCCCTTATGTGTGTGTGACATATGTGTCTGTTCATATGAGTATTTACACGTGTATACATGACTATAAGTTTGTGGTGTGGTGTGTGTGTGTGTGTGTGTGTCTGTGTGTGTAGGCTAGAGGTTGACATTAGATGTTTTCCTCAATTGCTGTCCATCTTAATTTTGAGACAGGGTCTATCAGTGAACCTGGAGCTCTTTAGGGATCTGGATGTTTCTGATTTCCCAGAGCTGGGATTATAGACATACTCTGCTAAGTCCACTTTTTATATGCTTTTATGTAAGTCTTAAAGACCTGGTCTCAGACATCCAGATTGCACTTGCTGACTGCCACATTTTCTTCACTTTTATTTTATGAAAAAATTCCAGGCCAGAGAGATGGCACAATGGGTAAAGGCACTTGCTTCTAGGCCTAGTGATATGAGCATGGACTCCAGAACCTAACAACTGTCTCCTGTAAGTTCTTCTTTGATGCCATGTCTGTCCTGCATGGTTTGGGATCTGGGACCATGACTAGGAGCAGGGAGGGAATGGAGAAAGGACAGACACACAGTTACATGTACAGGAAAGGTGGGGTCAGATGTGTGTGTCCTGCTCACTCTCATGGAATAGCACTACTAGTACTGGCAAACTGTAACCTTAGTGTGTTTATTAGGTTTAGGATTAGCTAGTCTCAGTAGTTTAGCAGTCTCAGGCTGTAAACATCTAGGAGAAGGAAGCTACAGTTGCCAATTTTTGTAAATACTGGGTAATTGCTTGCAATTGGAATGCTGAGGAAAACTTGGCCATTCTATTGAGGTTGGCCTCTACAGAGAATGGCCTTCATGATTTTCTGTATGTCTGAGGCCTTGGAATTCTTGACTTTGCTGTCTCATATCAACAGTACATGTTTGCTCAGGAGTTCCTTCAGGGCTTCCTCTGCTCTCTATACTCTGACCTCATCGCACGCACATAGCATATGCATGTGTTCACATACATCCACACACACTTAAATAAAAAGGTATTAAAATTCTGCTTGACCCTTTAAAAAATACAAGATTCCAGCAGAGAGGTGGATGTGGACATGGGCTTCTACCTCTAACTTAGAAGCTGCCTGTAATCAGTATCTGCTGGCAAAAGACAAATCAGTTTTCTCTAGTGAAATCTTACTGGGTATATTAACCACACTTCAGCACAGGCTGCATGCCCAGGAGTACTTGGTCAACACAAAAATAAACTCAATAGTATTTTTAAAGACTTTTTTGTCTCATTTTTGCTTTGGGCATTTTTTGTCTTATTGGTCTTTTGCTTGTTTACTTTGACTTTTGCTTTTGAGGTGTGTGTGTGTGTGTGTGTGTGTGTGTTGAAGAGACCCAACATAATTTTTTGAGTCTTCATAAGTATTTGAACACTTGTGTATGTGTTCCTGCATACTCATGTACATCCACACATATACATATGTATAGACACACTCAGATACACAACATGTATCATGCTGAAAGCAATGAAGGCCTTGGTAAAAGGCCATAGTCTTGAGTTTACTCAGGGAAAGTACTATACGTGTCTGGCATAGCTCTGTGAGGTGCCAATAGGTTTGGGAAATGTGTTGAAATGATTGAGATGTGTGAGAAAGTCAATCAAACGTTTATCTGGATGCTATTTAATGAAGAAATGAGTCAGACAAAGTGACACTTGTAGCTGAGACCTCATTCACACATTTCTTCAGTGTTAAGTTTTTTTTTTTCCTTTTGAGTTTATTTTGAGACTGGGTCTTGCCATGTAGCTGTGGCTGGCTGGATACTTCCTATAGTCCAGTGTGGCCTCAACTTAAAGCAGTTCTTCTGTCTCAGCTTCCTGAGTTCTGGGATTACAGGAGTGTACCACCATATTCACTTCAATACTAATTCTTAATTAAAAACATTTATTGTGTGTGTGTATGTGTGTGTGTGTGTGTGTGTGTCTGTGTACATAGTACAGTACATTCCAGTTGTTTGTTTGTTAAAGGACAACTTGTAGAAGCTTCTGTTTTCTTTCCATCATGTAAATCATATTTCAAACTCAGATCATCAGACTTATGGGCAATCACCTTTATATGTTGAACCATATAGCCAGCCCTTAATATTAACCCTTGTGCCTTATTGTTGTTGTTGTTTTGTTTTGTTTTACTTTTTGGTTTTCAAGACAGGGTTTCTTTGTGTAGACCTGACTGTCCTGGAACTCACTATGCAGACCAGGCTGGTCTTGAACTTAGAGATTGGCTTGCTTCTGCCTCCTGAGTGATGAGATTAAAGGCGTGTGCCACCACCACCTTCCCTCAATCTTAACTCTTAACCCATGGTCTTCATTGGTTATTTTATACAGTATTGTGTGTATGTGCAAGGATTGCCAAAAATTCCATGCCTCTAGAAGCCTTCAGGAATATATTTTTTGGGAGTTGAAGCCTTTAAAATTTTGTCTTAGTTTACAAAATCACAGGGAGTAAAATATCAATTGCATTCTCCCAGATTATTAATAAATACTTGAGAACTCAAAAGGTAACTGACCATGGCGATCAATTGTTTTAGGAACTGGTTATGTTATAGTGTCAAGGAATGAGAGGAAAGTGCATAGTTCAGACAGTAGATGCTGACTCCAGCTCTGCTTTCAGATTTTATATTTTGCATACATGGTTACTTCATTCTGTGTCTTTCATGGGCTACTGGGCTCTTCAGCTTGTCTAGAGCTATTGTAGGGAATACAAGATAATGTGCACTTATTCTTTAGTTCTCACAGGGCTTGGTTCTTTATTCCTATAGATGCTCAATTGCCTTTTAAACAGTAGTGTAATGTGTGCAAAAGTCCATGTTCACACTCTCATTTGCCATGAATTGTATCTAGATAGTGTCTACTACCTAATGTAAAGTGAAGTCTGTGCTAATAGCTGTTATACTATATTGCTTAGGGAATAATAGAAAGAAAATATCTGTTTGTGTTTCATGGGATGTAATCTTTTGAGTGTTTCTAGTTCATAGGTGCTTGACTCCTCACATGCAGATAAATCCCACAGTATTTGAGGGCTAACTGCATTTAGAAGCACCTTGGGTAAGATGTGTCTATATGGAAGTATGCTATGACATTTCATTGAATGATCAGAAGAGTTCATAACAACCACCTGTTAGCTTCTGGAAACAGAAGCCAAGCCACAGGTGCATGACAGAGATTCATTGCTGGAATAGAGCTTGAAACCCATTCAGCATTCAGTCTGATATTTTCATTTTTTTTTCTGATTGAGAAGTGTGTAGGCCAGCTTCTTATGACAGTAGTAAAATATTGGACATAACTACATTATAAAGAGAAGAGGGGTATTTTGGACCACACAATCACAACCTATATCCATTGTACTATTGATTTTGGCCTGTGGTGAGTAGGGAGTATAGTGCGAGAGCATGGGAAAGCAAAACCATATACCTCATGAGTTAAGGAGTAAGGAGGTGAGTGAAGGGAACCAATGAGGTACTACCACCTGTAAGGGCACACCTATAATGACCCAAAGACCTTCAGTAAGATATCTATCTCTCAAAAGTTCTATTATCCCCTAACATAGCACCCTTTAATTCATGGGTTTTGGAGGTGGACCCACCACATCTGGATTGCAGAAAGATTTACTGATCCTTCTTAAAACATTCCAGCAGGACAGAAACTATATGTGAGCTCACAGGAAGTGCAGTATTCTGACTGCCTGATTACTTCTCCCAATTCATGGCTCTGGGAATGCCCATCCTAACCAGGATGTGTTTCCTATGGCTTCAGAAAAGCCCAGCACGTCATATACCAAAGCATGCAGCATTTCTTTCTCTTCCACTCCACACCTTCTCTTTAATATTACTTTTATTGCCCCATAGTTTGTTTATATTGAAAGATGTAAGAGAGAACATTAGGCAGCAGCAATGGCAGCTACTCACCCGAGTAAAATAGTCCAGTAGTTAGCAGGTATTTACTGTGGCGTGTGGATATGGTTTAAATACGTCTCACAAAGTTTCTGGTGTCAGTGATATGATTCTCAGTATTGCAAGGTTGGCATGTGGCAGTACCTTTAAGAGATGGAGCTTAGCCGGAAAAAGTCATGTCATGGGGCAAGTGCCCTCGAAGGGGATTATGGGATGCACAGCTTTTCTTGCATCCCACTTTGACACATGGTGCCCTTTTCTGCTTACATTCCTTTCAAGTGCCCTTCAAGAACCAGTCATGTTGCTTCATACTCTAGAAACTATGAACTGGATGAACTTCTTTTCTTTATAAAGTTAACCTGGTTCATATATTTCATTATAGTAACAGGACAAGTACAAAACACACCATGGAGTTGGTGTATCTCATCCGTGTTAGTTTTAGAAGGAAGGTGAAAACATTAGGATGTATGCCCAGAGGTGTGATTTGGGCTGTCCCAAAATCAGCGTGGAGTCTGTCAATGCCATACAGGGAAAGAGGAAGTTGAGTGAAAGCTTTCTTCTTGGTACTCAAGATGCTTTTAGTACCTTACCCATCAGCCTCTCTATTGGTCACCCACTCCACACACTCCTTCATTAGTAAGAATTCTGAAGGCTAAGGCAAGGTGATTCTGCAGAACCTCAAAACAAGAGATGAGGATTTAAATATCTCAGGCTCAAATGGTTGTGCCCCTGTAGATGGATGTGATGCTGACAGCAGAGAACACGTCTCCCACCAGCCTTCAGATGGTAGTGTGTTTCTCACTAAGAGAGAACACAGCCCTTAGCTTATGAAAACTTTTCTTCCTTTTGCTTTTAACTGAGCAAACTATATTTAATGCATGTTTAATATGAAGTTTTTAATATGAAGCACAAGCTGTGAATGAATTACCCTTAACCTTTCAAACTCTTCAAAATAGTAACTATTTGCAGAGCCACCCACATGTATTTCAATGCACTAAGAATTTTCTCCAACAAGCTTGATACCCAGCATGATTTCTTCCTGTATGGTTTTGCTATGCCTGGGCCGTTTCTAATATTTCTGCTCTCTGGTCCTTTTGTGATGATTCTGGATCAGAACTTCAGCAATCCTGAAAACAGCCTTAGGGCTAAAGTTGCTTACACTGTCAACCAGGGCCGTGGGTTATACTGGATTAGATCCATTTTCAAGTTTCATTTCTTACTTTACTAACAACCATATTTTAAATATGCAGAGATTTAATTTTCTCTCTGATCCTTATGTTTGCTTGGGGTTCCTTGTTACTAGGTAACTTGACTGTTTATCTTTGGGATATGTGTGTGTTCATGTGTATGTACATGTGAACACATGCATTCTTGGATATTGTTCCTCAGGAGCTGTCTATCTTGTTTTGTTTTGTTTTTGAGACACGGTTTCTCTTTAGCCTGGGTTTCACAACATGGGCTAGACCGACTGGGCAGTGAGCCCCAAAGATCTGCATGTCTCTGCCTCCATGGTCTTGGGAATAAACACAACTAGCTTTTTATGTGGACTCTGGGGATTGAATTCAGATCTTCATGCATTCACGGCCAGCACTTTAACTACTGAGCCATCTATCTAGTCCTGGTTACTTGGTCTTTATACCTGAAAAAAGTCAATATTTCTAGGGCCTGCTGTATACTTGATGTCAACTTGACATACGCTAAAGTTATTTGAGAGGAGGGAATCTAAATTGAAAAAAATGCCTCAATTAGATAAGGCAACCTGTGAGGCATTTCCTTAATTAGTGATTGATGAGGGAGGGCCAAGCCCATTGTGGGCAGTGACATCCTCAGGCTGATGGTCCTGGTTTCTATAGGAAAGCAGGTTGAGCAAGTCATGGGGAGCAAACCCATCCCTCCATGGTCTCAGCATCAGCTCCTGCCTCCAAGTCATTCCTGTTTGAATTCCTGTCCTGACTTTCTTTGATAATGAACAGTGGTGTGGAAGTGTAAGCTAAATAAACCCTTTTCTCCCCAAATTGCTTTTGTTGATGTTGCATTACAGAAATAGAGAGCAATTTTTTTTTTGCAAGAAACTTCTGCTTTCCTCTTGTTTCTAGTTTCTCACTAATGGTGTTAACAGTTTCTTTACTGAAAACAATGGGTAAAGTGCTTGCTGTGTAAGCATGAAGACTTGAGTTTGGATACCCAGGTTGCATTGCATAAAAACTGGACATGGCAGCACCTCCTTGTAGCATCAGCATTCAGTGGATGGGAGAGAGGAACACTGGTAGATCCCAGGGGCTTGCTAGTCTTTTGGGAACTGTTGGCTGCTTCTCTGAAGCAGAGAATGAAAAAAGAGAGAGAAAGTCTGTCTGCCAGGCAGAGTCAAGGCAGGTCAGGGCTTGTTGGCAGATTTCCCAGCCTGCTGAGGCATGGAACAATAAGAGGAGGTGCACCTGAGGCTCAAGGCTAGGGGCTGAAGATTCTATTGACCTTGGTGGAAGGAACAGAGAGGCTTTTGAGATGGGAACAAGTGTCTTGTGTACATTTTAGCAAAATTGTTTCTGTTAGCTTGTGGCTTTGCTTCCTACAGGATTGTAATAGAAGAAGGCTATGACAAATACATTCAAGGCTGGCTGATATTCACAAAGCAGCCCTCCAATATCTATGTCTTGCATCTTTTTTTTCTATCTTTCCTATAAGCAGCCTCGCTTCCCCCTCAGAGGACAGCTTGATTTTGTACCAGCTGTACTTGTGCACTAGCTAGACAGTCTAACCAAAATGGTGAGTTCTGGGTTCAGTGTGAGAGCATGTGTCAAAAAATAAGGTAGAGGGTAGACAAAGATACCCACAATCTACTTCACACACACAAACACATGCATACATGGGCACATGTATTTATTCTCCCATACACATGCACGTTTTTATACAATGTGCATATACCTGCGCATACACATGATAGATAGATGGAGGTCTATACATAGATAGATAATAGATGAAACAGTAGATGATAGATATATAGATGAAGGATAAATAATAGATAGATGAAGATTTAAAAGATAAATAAGCATATAAACAGGTAGGTGCCAGCTAACAGATAAGAGAGGAACAGACAAAGAAGGAAGAGAAACGAAGGAAAATTTGGAAGTAGTGCAATTTCCAAGCCATCTTGATGCTGCAAATGCTGATGGGCCCACCAGGAATGCCATTTGTTTTTCTTCCCACCTGTTTATAGCCCATCCGTCAGTCAGCCTCTGGATTGATAAACAGCATGGAAGTACACTGTGCCAACTTGGGAATAAAATTATGTTTCAGTGCTTCTTTTCATTTACATAATATCACAAAATAAATTCCTGCAGCTTGCTCCTCTACAGCTGTGGTGTTATATCCTGCCATTTCAAGCTCCTGATATTCTGACTCGCCTTAACATATCCTTGTATTCAGGTTGCCTCTTTCCTTCAGGACAGTGCTTCTGCCTTAGTTGGCCTCTGGAATATTCTTTGTGATGGTAGATCTTGATTGTCAATTTCATGTGTTCTGGAAACATTTTGGAGAGAGGTCTCTGGTCATGCCAGTGAGGAAGTTTCTAGAATGGGGTAGGTAAGATAAGAAAATCTATTCTTAATGTGGGCAGCGCCATCCTATGTACTGGGGTCCTGGCCTGCATAATGAGGACAGTTAAGACACTGCTACTCTCAGTGGGGTTGTTGTGATGCTTGTTTGAGATCATTTATTTGAGCATGAGCTTAGATGTGTCAAAAAACTTGAATCCTTATAAAATTGAGTTTTGTGTATATGAATGTTCCTGCATGAACATGTGCACATGATATACATAGATGTGTGGAGGTCAGAGGTCATCCCGATGTGTCATTCCTCAGAATGACATCTAGCTTGTTTGGACAGGGTCTATCTTTCAGCATGTGGCATACCAATTTTGCTAGTCTGGCTGACCAGTGTGCCCCAGAATTCTGCTGTTTCTGCCTCCTTAAGGATAGCACTATAACTATGTGCCATCGTACTTTGATTTCTTTTAAAAATTAATTTTTTTTGTTTTTTTGAGACAGGGTTTCTCTGTGTAGCCCTGACTGTCCTGGAACTCACTTTGTAGACCAGGCTGGCCTCGAACTCAGAAATTCACCTGCCTCTGCCTCCCAAGTGCTAGGATTAAAGGCGTGCGCCACCACTGCCCAGCTTTAAAAATTATTTTTTTTGTTTTTTGTTTTTCGAGACAGGGTTTCTCTGTATAGCCCTGGCTGTCCTGGAACTCACTCTGTAGACCAGGCTGGCCTCGAACTCAGAAATCCGCCTGCCTCTGCCTCCCAAGTGCTGGGATTAAAGGCGTGCGCCACCACCGCCCGGCTGAATATTTTATTTTTGATATTATTATATAACTACATTTCACCCTTTCCTTTGCTCCCTCCAAACACTGCCATATATCTCTCCTTGTTCTCTTTCAAATTTGTGGCCTCTGTTTTCAGTAATTGTTATTACATGCATAAACATGCACATATTCCTAAATATAAACTGCTCAGGTTTTACAGAGTTACTTGTATGTATGTTTTCAGGAATGACCATTTGGTATTGGATAACCAATTGGTGTGATCCTCCTTGGGGAAAACTATGTTTTCCACTCTTAGCATTCCTTAGTTGCCTGAAGATTTTTGTGTAGGCTTAAGGGCTCATTGGCTTTCCTTAATCCACTTTGGCACAACCATTGGTGTCATCCTTGTTCAGTTCCCATTTGGGCAGTCATCTTGGTGAGATTTTATGTGTGTAGTTCCTAATATTAGTAGGAGACACTAATATCATAGCAAACTACCTGATCCTCTTCCTTGTAGAATCCTTCTGCTCTCTCTTCCACAATGTTCTGTTAAGTCTTTGGCACAGACATGTTTTGTAGATGTATATAACAGGACTGGGCTCCACAACTTTGCATTTTGATTGGTTGTGGTTTTCTGTAGTGGTCTTCATTTGTTGCAAAGAGAACTTTCCTGGATGAGGGGGTAAAGAAAGACTAGACTTATCTGTGGTTAGAAGGACAAATCTATATAGATAGTTTTTGGGGATTATGCTGTTTAGTAAATTAGAAGTTAGAGATTTGCTTTCAATAACCATGAGTTTACTAGCATGGAGTAGATAGGTGTTCCAGCACCAGGCCTAGTTTCCCTCATGATGTGAAATGCAAACTTGACAAATGTCAAGTATATCATGGAGCCATTTGCTGATCTTGTTTTTCCTTCAATTGTAAAAAGTATGGATGGTCCTATATTAATTGGAATATGAAAATCTCTTCTGAAGAATTAGAGGAGCTATAGTTATATGTGTTTATATGTGGGAGTGGGTGGGATATGGAATGTAATGGACTCCTATTAATTGGAAGGTTCAGAAATGGACATCTTCAAGTATAGGAACAAGACCACAAAATACCGGATGCTCTTTTGTCATTCCTCATCTGTCAGTCCTGAGCTACTTCAGGATTGCAAGTCTGTTTGTATTGAAGGGAACTCCATGAAATACATTTGTATGACATAACATACAACATAATTCATTAATTTTTCCCTCAACAGCACAGGGCCTTTCAACCATGCATGTATGCCACTTTGCCATCAGCCTGTCAAGAACAACTGTAAGAGGGGGCTTTGAGAGTAAAGTCACTGCTTGCTCAATTGCTCTCTAAAATGCAAGAAATTCTCTCTCTCTCTCTCTCTCTCTGTCTCTCTCTGGTTGTGTATGTAGGTCAGAGAAGGATGTAGGGTTTCCTACTATCATTCTTCACCTCATCCCCAGTGACAAGATATGGAACTAGGCTGACAGCTAGGAATCCTTCTATCTCTGTCCCTACAGCACTGGGGTTACAGGTATGGGCAGACACACCTGGAGTTTTATGTATGTAGTGGGGATTCAAATTCAGTACAAAACAACACTCAACCAGGAAGTCGTGGCCCTAACCATTTATCTCTTTCTTGGTCTCTGTATCTCTTCGTATCTCTCTCTGTGCCTCTGTCTCTGTATCTGTCTCTGTGTCTCACTCGCTCTGTCTCTGTGTCTCTGTGTCTTGTGGTGCAGTGAGCTGTGATAGGCAGCCTGGTCCCTGATTGAGCTCAGGCTTAAAACCCCAGAGATCCAACAGGTGACTGTGAGTTCAGACATGCTGGATGTAGATGGGGGAGGCTCTTTCCTGTAGGAGGGAGGAGACCTATATGAATAGAGGAGAAAGTGGGTTGGCATCTAGTTTGATAAAGGATCTCGACAACCAGAGGAGAAAATTGACAGCGTATACACTCTCTGAAAAGTGGTTAATGGGGACCTTGACTTCTTTTAGAGCTAGATAGATGGCATACAATTCTTTATGTTGAGGGGAGTGACGGGATACCTCTTTGAATCAGAGGATAGGGGACTCATCCTCAGTAGTATATTACTACTGCAGCTCCCCTCTTTCCCCCATCAGTAAATATTGAGGGGACTCCCACTATGGATCCTTTTGAGAATAGTTTGGGATACAGCCATTGCAACAGAGGGAGGGCAGAGGCTCATTTTTGTCAGGATAATGGTTGTCAATTTGTCCTGGGAACCCTATTAAGCTGACAGCTCTCTCTCTCTCTCTCTCTCTCTCTCTCTCTCTCTCTCTCTCTCTCTCTCTCTCATTGGATTCTGTGTCCTTTCATTGATACCTTACTACTCTGGTTTTACTTTGGGTCTTGTTAACCTGTCTCATGGTAGGGATTGTCCTTCCTAGTTTTTGTTTGAGTAGTTTCATTAGAAAGAGACATAGAATAAGTTTGTTGGGTAGGTGTTGGGTCTGTTTTGATTCTCAAACAAAGGGAAGCAAATTAGGTCTTGGGTGAGAACATACCCAGAACTAGAGCATAATTATGCACCTTGGATATTTCATGTGTGAAGTGGAGGAAGAGCAGTAGAAGGAGGACCTTTAGAAGGACTCTGAAACACAGGGACTTGCAGGCCTTTCAAGTGGAGCATCTCTATCTAGAATTTCTTGATAGATTCTCTATAAGGCTGGCAATAGTCTTTCTTCAGCTAGATCAGTATTAGATGACCTCAGAGAAGCTAAGTCACTTGCTTAAGGCACCCATATTCTCCTTTTTCATGGAGAAATGCCTTTCCCAACTTCCTACCTGAGAGGAGAAGGAATTTATAACAGGCAAAAGTAAAGCTGCATGTGCTGCAGACTATATACTGGCAAAAAAGATGGGAGGGCAAACATTTGCTAAGGGATTACTGGATTCTAGGCATGAAGACATCTTGTTCATCTCTACTCATTTAATCTTTCTGTAGTCATATACATGCTGTTTTCTATTCAGCATTTGAGAACACTCAGTTTCCAGCATGTACTTGTTATCTAGATAGTGTTCTCATTATAAACTGATTTTGTCTAGCATGTAACATAAAACTAGTATATATTAATTTCTCTTCATGTACCAAAAGAAAATAAGTAATTTAGGCATACTAAATTTGTGATTATTCTAAGTAAAATCTATGTGACTAGAATGCTTGAGTGACATTTTCCCTTAAAAATATATTTGTTTAGTAATGTTTGGCTGTGTGTATGGTGGTGGGGTGCATGTGAAAAAGCATTATAAGGAGGTCAGAGGTCACTTTCTGAGATTCTGTTCTCTACTTCTACCATCTAGACCCCATTGATAAAGTCATACATCTCACTGGCCCCATCTTATGAATCTCTTTGGTTAGTGTGTAGAAGATAGAGAATTTTACAATGATGTATTTATACCAAAATTTTAAGCCCTTGTAACTCAAATTTCTCAAATACTTGATAATATTTAAAATTTTAGTTCTGAAGCAACTACATTAAGACAGTTTTAAGAGTATATATTAATCATAACAATAATAGGTCTCTTTATGGTATTTTCATTCATACATATAACTTGTCTTTATCATATTCATATTTATTATCTTCTCTTGCCCTCCTTCTATCCCCACTTGTAACACCTTCTTCTGACCTTCTTGGGGATCAGATACACACATGGTACAATTCCATATATGCAGGCAAAGCACTCATACACATCAAAAATAAAATAAGTCTTAAAAAAAGAAATGCAAGGAAAGACTGTACCTTGTATTTAATTGGCTTTCACAAACTGACATTTACAAGCCATTTCTTCAACACTATGATGACTAATAATCATTTTATTTTAATTTTGTATGTTGTGTTGTCATTTAATAATACTTATTCATAGATCCATTGATTGGAGGCTTGGGGAGTTTGCTGTGAGACTGTGTCTTTTGTAGTATCAGAGGCTACACTCATAAGGTCTCACCAACGTGACTGTCCAAATGTGAACTGAAAAAGGATGACCCCAGTGAACATGCCTAACGACTGGGAAAAGCTCACAAGGCCTCAACCCATACAGAACTACTGGTGGCAATGGAACGCTGTAGGTTCCACAATCATGGGTGAATAATTTTGACAACTGTTTTTGCTCATTAATGTAGTTTCTTATCTCTGTGTCTGGCAGTTTCATTTCTCTCAAATGTTTGGATGAGTCACAGTTTTGTGCAGCAATGCCAACAAAAGGGAGCTCTGCCAATTTAGAACTCTGAGTGGTTTAGACCTTGCCCTTGAAAACATCCACAGGATCTTCCTAATGGAAATTCACAATGATAGCAGAGTGGAGTAGACAGCAAAGACCATGGGTTTGGGCTTTAATCCCAGATGAGCAACGCTGGGTTTCTATAGCTTTCAGGCCACTTACAAATGCACTGAACCTCAGTTGCCATGGAGACTCATGAGTGCAATGTGAACTCCTATTCTTTCCTCTCTCATTAGTAATTGTTGGATGACATCCAGGCAAAATACCAATTCCTAGTGGTTGAATGTTCTCGGCTCTTAAAATTGGGCTCTATCACTCTCAAAAATTTGTAACATGGCAAATAGCAGTGTTTAGATGAGTGACAGTTCCTCCATCTAATCCCAAATAGTCACCAACAACTAAGGTTTGAGAGTAGGTTAAGAAATTTACAATGCAAATCGATCCATTCTTTGCTCCTTGTACTAAGCTCAAGTCCAAGTGACTCAAGGACCTCCATATAAAACCAGACATAGTGAAACTAATAGAAAAGAAACTGGGGAAGAGCCTTGAACACATGGGCACTGGGGAAAATTTCCTGAACAGAACACCAATAGCCTATGCCCTAAGATCAAGAATTGACAAATGGGACCTCATAAAATTACAAATCAAAACAACCCTGAGATTCCATCTCACACCAGTCAGAATGGCTAAGATCGAAAACACAGGAGACAGCAGTTGTTGGCGAGGATGTGGAGAAAGAGGAACACTCCTCCACTACTGGTGGAATTGCAAGCTGGTACAACCACTCTGGAAAGCAGTCTGGCGGTTCCTCAGAAAACTGGGCATGACACTCCCGGAGGATCCGGCTATACCACTCCTGGGCATATACCCAGAGGCTTTCCCTGCATGCAATAAGGACACATGCTCCACTATGTTCATAGCAGCCTTATTTATAATAGCCAGAAGCTGGAAAGAACCCAGATGTCCCTCAATGGAGGAATGGATTCAGAAGATGTGGTATATTTACACAATGGAATACTACTCTGCAATTAAAAACAATGAATTCACGAAATTCCTAGGCAAATGGTCAGAACTTGAAAATATCATCCTTAGTGAGGTAACCCAATCACAAAAGAACACACATGGTATGCAGTCACTGATAAGGGGATATTAACCCAGAATCTCCAAATACCCTAGACACAATTCGCATATCAATAGATTTCTAAGAAGATGGAAGGAGAGACCCCTGGTCCTGGAAAGACTGGATGTAGGGGAACGCCAGGACAGAGAAATGAGAGGGGGTTGAATGGAGAAAAGAGGGAGGGAAGGGGGCTTATGGGACTTTCAGGGAGGGAGGAAATGGGAAAGGGGAAATGATTTGGAATGTAAATAAAAAAAACTTAGAAAATTAAAAAAAAATAAAGAAAAAAAAAGAAAAAAATTACAAAGTTTCTGTAAGGCAAAGGACACTGTCAAAAGGACAAAGCGGCAACCAACAAATTGGGAAAAGATCTTTACCAACCCTACATCCGACAGAGGGCTAATATCTAAGATATACAAAGAACTCAAGAAGTTAGACTCCAGAGAGCCAAATAACCCTATTAAAAATGGGGTACAGAGCTAAACAAAGAATTTTCACCTGAGGAATATTGAATGGCTGAGAAGCACCTAAAGAAATGTTCAACATACTTAGTCATCATGGAAATGCAAATCAAACAACCCTGAGATTTCACCTCAGACTGGTCAGAATGGTTAAGATCAAAAACTCAGGAGACAGCAGGTGCTGGAGAGGTTGTGAAGAAAAAGGAATACTCCTCCACTGCTGGTGGGACTGCAAGCTGGTACAACCACTCTGGAAATCAGTTTGGCTGTTCCTCAGAAAACTGGGCATAATACTACCGGAGGACCCTGCTATACCACTCCTGAGCATACACCCAGAGGATTCTCCAGCATGTAATAAGGACACATGCTCCACTATGTTCATAGCAGCCCTATTTATAATAGCCAGAAGCTGGAAAGAACCCAGATATCCCTCAACGGAGGAATGGATACAGAAAATGTGGTATATATATACAATGGAATACTATTCAGCCATTAAAAACAATGAATTCATGAAATTCTTAGACAAATGGATGGAACTGGAAAATATCATCCTGAGTGAGGTAACCCAATCAGAAAAGAACACTCATGGTATGCATTCACTGATAAGTGGATATTATCCCAGAAGCTTGGAATACCCAAGGCACAATTCACATATCAAATGATGCCCAAGGAGGAAGAACAAAGTATGGATCTTTGGGTCCTTTGTAGAAAGGAGAAAAAATACCCACAGAAGGAGATACAAAGAAAAGCAGGAGCAGAGTCTGAGGGAAAGACCATTAAGAGACTACCCCACCCAGGGATCCATCCTATATACAGTTACAAAACCCAGACTCTATTATGGATGCCCATACGTGTGCCTGACTGGAGCCGGATATAGCTATCCCCTGGGAGGCTCTCCTAGTGCATGAGAAATACAGAGGGGGACATTCTCAGCCAGCCATTGAATTGAGCATAGTGTCACCAATGGGGGAGCTAGAGAAAGGACCCACGGAACTGAAGGGATTTGCAGCACCACAGGAGGAACAACAATATGAGTCACCCAGTACTCCCAGAGCTCCCAGGAACAAAACCATCAGCCAAAGAGTACACATGGAGTTACCCATGGCTCCAGATACATAGGTAGCAGAGGGTGGTCTTGTTAGACACCAAAGGGAGGAGAGGCCATTGGTCCTGGAAAGACTTGATGCCATAGTGTAGAGGAATACCAGGACAGGGAAGCAGGGGAGGGTTGATTGGGGAAGGGGAGATGGTTTATGGGATTTTCGGAGGAGGGGGGAACCAGGAAAGGGGACAACATTTGAAATGTAAATAAAGAACATATCTAATAATAATATAAAAGAAATTTACACATGCATATTTCTACATATTTTGTGTGTGCACAAGTTTATGTAAAGTATATATATAAGTATGTAAATGTATACTATCTAATTATCTAGTTAATTATCTGCCATCTACTGTATAAGTTTTGTATGTATCTACCATCTCTCTCATTCTATATTTTTATCTATGTATCTATCATCTTTTTTATTATGTCAGCTATGTATCATCTATCATCTATGAACTATATTATCTATTATCTAATTATGAACTATTCTATGAAACTATTCATAAATCTATCACTCTATCACCTATCTGCCTGCCTATCTATCTATCTATCTATCTATCTATCTATCTATCTATCTATCTATCTATCTATCTATCTATCTATCACCTGTCTGTCTATCTATGCATCTACCAATTTTCTGTCATATATCTGTCATTCACCTGCCTGTTTATCATGCATGCATGTAAGTATGAATGTATGTGTCTATCATCATCTACCTATCATCTATGTATATATGTATGTATATATATATGTATGTATGCATGTATATGTACATGTATGTATGTTTCTATCTATTGTATCATCTATCTCTATGTATTCATATTACTCATATAATTATTGTTTTTCCATTTATACATCCACCAATCCATCTGGGTAAGATAATTCTCCTTCTCTTTTACTGAGTCTGAGACTTGGGTGGCTGTGTCTGAGGCCACAGTGATTGACTGTGGATATTTTATCCTTAGCACAGTCAGGGTCAATCCAGTCCCATTTTTTCAGTATTGAACTTCTAGCCACAGGACTCCTAGAAGCTGTGAACTCTAGTTTTGCTAATTTGACAATGAAGATCTTACAAATAAATAACCAGAGGACACTTTGTGTCCAATAAGCTTTTCAGTACAGCTCTGAGAGAACACAGGTTGAAATTGTGATCAGTGGGGAAATTACCTGATTTTTTCTCCTTTTTCTGAAGGTTTTCATTTTGTTGAATCATCATGCTGAAAGAATCAAATTGCTCTCCTGAAATTATTTGACATAATTGCTTGAAAATGGCTTTCACAAATGTTGCTGGCTATGAAAGGTACAATTTCTCTTTTGAAATCTCCCTTTGGTCTAGGTCTTTGCACTGTGAGTCAGGTGATGCTTGGCACTGCTGACTGGGGGCATGCTTTAAGGATGGCTGTGGCTTAGCATGCCTGTTTAATCAGACAGATAATTTCCTAATGACTCCATGTAAACATGGCTGTGCATTGAAGGCTGTGTTGTTCTGCAGACAAACGGCAAACATATACTTTTACAGCTAGAGAATAAAGATGATAATAACCAGACAGAAAGGAAGAAAATGGCCCATTCAGAGAAATAATTTTTAAAAGCTTACTATAATATAAATAAATGTCTTTCTGTTTTTCTTCTTTGTAGCTTTTGTGTCTCAGCAGTGAAAATGTTTACTACTTATCTCTTGGAGTACCAGGATCATGAAATGATCCCATACAACCATAGAATAGTCTGAGCTTCTCAGAGTTCAGTGACAGAGCAGAGATGTCTAGAGGTCTTGGGGCCACATGCTGCTCCCAGCAGGCTTCCTACAAGGCCACAGGCTGTTTTCAGTATACTGCCTGCATGGCCACAAGCATCAACCTCTTGAACACTTTCTTACTTGTTAAGATGTGACTAGGAGGATTTGCTTTTGCATTTTCTTAGAGGATGGGAGAGCAGTGAACTCTGAGAAACACAAGGAATTACTGGTGGTGGGGTGGTGGTGGTGGTGATGGTGATGATGATGATGATATGATGATGACCTCAATAAGAATAGTTGTTACTATCAGCACTCTGTTATTCTCACAAAGAATGTGTGGCAGAATTAAGTAAGCTACAGCCATCCTGGCTGTTGCTTATGTTTGTAAAGAAAGCTTTATTGAGACACAGCCATGTCAGTAGTTATCTCTTGTCTACATCTACTTTCATGTTAAGTGGTAATGTGGTAAGTGGTTCTTAGCAGTACATACTTAGTATATTTGTGTACAGAAATGGATCCTAAATGTGTGTCTCTGTGTGTATACATGTTCTGCTGTTGTGCTGTGGTGCACAGTCTTAGTTTCTTTTCATGTCATGGTGATAACATACTCAGAGAAAAGCAATATAAGGGAGAAAGAGTCTGTTTTGGTTCCAGGGTATAGCCCACCATAGTGGGAAAATCTGAGGAGGCAGCGGGTCACATTGCATACACAGTCAGGGAACAGATGAATGGCTGTGGTTCAGTATGTTTTCTCCTATTTATTCAGTCCAGGATGCCAACCCCTGGGTTGGTACCTCCACCCAATTTTAGGGTGGTCCTTACCACCTTATTTAAACAGACCAAGATAGTATCTCCCAAGCATGCCCAGAGGTTAACCTAATCTAGATAATTCCTCATAGTTGTGCTATGAGGCTTGTCTGCTGCTTGATTTTAGAGCCTATCAAGTTGACATCTAGTATTAACCATTCCAGGTTCTGTCAAGTTGACATTCAGTATTAATCATCACATGTACTAAGCGGAACCAACTATTAATTCTTTCTGCGATCTTGCCTACAAACTTTAACTTACTGGTTGTGAGTTAGCTAAGGATTCCACTTCTTGCCTGCAGAAAGCAAATACTGGATGTCAACAGTGAATTTCCTTGACAATACTATGATTAGGAAGAATGTGTATGTCTGATAGAGCCTCAGTGAAACTCTGTAACACTGCAAAGTCTAGATGCCATCATTTGGCACAACAGTAAGAGAAATTAAAGTCTTACAAAGCCAAGTGATATGCATTTAGTTTGGAGACTTTTAACAAGTTGGTCAGTTACCACTATGGTCCTTAGTCATGAACTGGAAAGCTGAATGCCATTCACAACATTTGTTTCTCTAACACTGCATATCTGAATCTTTCATCTGGAAGAATGTCAGATATTGAGGCTTGTACCTTGAACAGGAAGACTTCTATATTAATGCACCCTCAAAGTGTCCATTCTGTTTTGAGCATTCAAAACATTGTGATGAAAGCTGCTCCCTTTTCTCAAATGATTCTAGCTTGTGTCAAATTGACATAAAACTAGTCAGAGCAAGCAGCAAGTGCTCTTAACCACTGAGCAATCTCTCTAACCCAGAAATGCATTTTGTAAATGAGAATATTTAAGGATGTATGCGCCCACACTTGCTGAGTGTGCTCAGGAACACACTCCTTAACTTAGTATGCCTGTCTTCAAAGTATGTTCCTTTATGAATGTATTTGGTCTCTCTGCATAAAATCCTTGTGGTTCCTTTGTTCAAGGAGACAGTGCTTTTGGGATAATTCCTACTTCTCACCTGCTGAAGAAATACTTCTACAATCTTATTTTCTGGTCATGTTCATTTTGATTTTGTACTCAACGAGGTGAGTCCATTGAGTGAGGTTTCAAGATTTTGAAAACATTTCACAGATTCCAGATGTGGAATTATGGTCATTGGCATTGACTCTTGACAATGTTCCCTCTCAAATCCATGTTGCAACTGAATCCTGAAGCAATAGTAATAAGAGGAGTAAACTTTTTAGTGACAGTTGCATTATGAAGGCATTGACTATTCTGTGTTCAATGGGATAGCACTCTAAATGAAAGGGATGTCTTGGAAAGGACCTGTGCTGATATTCTAATTCTTCCACACAGCATTTTCCCCTGCAAAAGAGTCTGTAGGAAACCACCTTAGTGGGAGAAAGCAGCCAGTTTTCCCCTGCAGAAGAGTCTGTAGGAAAACACCTTAGTGGGAGAAAGCAGCCAGTATCAGACACTAACCCTACAAGTAACCACCCTTCAGAACTATAAGAAATACTTTATTTTTCCCTTTTGGGGATATTATAGCAATACAAATAGACAAAAGCAGGTATCTTTGAAAATACTATTTTTAAAATTCTTGCAATAGGATCTTAACTTACATTAGATTCTTTCCACAAAATTAAATTATGCATGTGCATGTGCACATGTGCATGCATGCATTCATGTGTGCATGTATGTATGTATGTATGTATGTGTATGTATGTGTGTATGTATGTATGTGTATGTATGTGTGTATGTATGTGTGCTGTACAACTTGTGTGAGTCAGTTCTCTTGTTCCACTTGAAGGTTCCAGGAATTACGTTCAGATTAAGTGGTGGCAAGTTCTTTTATTTTGAGCTGTCTCTGGTTCCTACAAATGAACAGTTTAGAAGAAGAGATATTATGAGTCCTAGTTAGCTACGTGCCAACTTAACATAGCCCAGAGTCATTTGAGGGAGTCTCAACTAGGGGTCTGCTATGTCTGTGAAGAATTGTCTTGATAAATGATTGATGGCCCAGCTCACTGTGGGCAGAGCCACCCTAGGCAGGTGTTCCTGGGTGGTATAAAAGAGATCACTGAGCCAGTAACAAGCCTGTAATCAACAATTCAATGTGGTTTCAGCCTCTGTTCCTGCTCCAACTTGCCTCAATGATGGACTGTTACCTGGAAAGTATAAGTGAAATGAACCCTTCCCTTATCCCCAAGTTGCTTCTGCTCATAGTATTTATTATCACAGCAACAGGGAGCAAACTAAGATCCTACACGAGGGCTATTTTGCTTGATGTTTATGGAACAAGAGAGATTAAAACTAAAAACAGACTCATTTAGATGATGATGCTTTTCTAGATATTGCAAGTATCTGACCAGTAGAAGCTTGGAGAGAGATAAAAAATACACAAGGACAGGAAAGAACTCCACAGGAGAATGGCTCTATTTTCTCTTTGGTTCATACTTCTAAATCAGAGAAAAATCAGTTTAGCTGAAGGCCCCATGCGTGTGTGGCAATCCTAGGGAGTTCCCAGTCAATATCACCACACCTTATGGACCTTCTTGCCTCCACACATTGCAACTAAGGTATAGGTTTCATAGTCATTTGAACTTATATTTTCAAAGAAAACTTATAATCTATAATTTTTTTCCTTACACATAATGCAAACTTTACTAGTCCTTAAAAATCAGTTGTGTGTGTGTGTGTGTGTGTGTACTCTTGTATGTGTGTTCTTGCATGTGGAGAACAGAGAGGATGGAGGTGGGCTTCAGATGCTCAAATGCGCTCCATCTTATTTTTTGAGTCAAGGTATCTCATTGAACCTGGAGCTTATCAGCTTAGATACTTTGATTGGCCAGTGTGCTCCAGGCAATCATTTGTCTCCACTCTCCCCAATACTGGGTGTTCTGATGTTTGTCACAGCACCCAACTTTTTTTATTTTTTTGCATTTATTTTTTTATTTTCTAAGTTTTTTTTTATTTACATTCAAAATCATTTCCCCTTTCCCTTTTCCTCCTTCCCCGAAAGTCCCATAAGCCCCCTTCCCTCCCTCTTTTCCCCATTCAACTCCCTCTCACTTCTTTGTCTTGGCATTCCCCTACATTCAGTCTTTCCAGGACCAGGGGTCTCTCCTTCCATCTTCTTGGAAATCTATTGATATGTGAATTGTGTCTAGGGTATTTGGAGATTCTGGGTTAATATCCCCTTATCAGTGACTGCATACCATGTGTGTTCTTTTGTGATTGGGTTACCTCACTAAGGATGATATTTTCAAGTTCTGACCATTTGCCTAGGAATTTCGTGAATTCATTGTTTTTAATTGCAGAGTAGTATTCCATTGTGTAAATATACCACATCTTCTGAATCCATTCCTCCGTTGAGGGACATCTGGGTTCTTTCCAGCTTCTGGCTATTATAAATAAGGCTGCTATGAACATAGTGGAGCATGTGTCCTTATTGCATGCAGGGAAAGCCTCTGGGTATGTGCCCAGGAGTGGTATAGCCGGATCCTCCGGGAGTGTCATGCCCAGTTTTCTGAGGAACCGCCAGACTGCTTTCCAGAGTGGTTGTACCAGCTTGCAATCCCACCAGCAGTGGAGGAGTGTTCCTGTTTCTCCACATCCTCGCCAACAACTGCTGTCTCCTGTGTTTTTGATCTTAGCCATCCTGACTGGTGTGAGATGGAATCTCAGGGTTGTTTTGATTTGCATTTCCCTAATGACTAAGGATGATGAACATCTCTTTAGGTGCTTCTCAGCCATTAGATATTCTAAGAATAGGTGAGAACTCTTTATTTAGCTCTGTACCCCATTTTTAATAGGGTTACTTGCCTCTCTGGAGTTTAACTTCTTGAGTTCTTTGTATATATTGGATATTAGCCCTCTGTCGGATGTAAGGTTGGTAAAGATCATTTCCCAGTTAGTTGGTTGCCACTTTGTCTTTTTGACAGTGTCTTTTGCCTTGCAAAACTTTGTAATTTAATGAGGTCCCATTTGTCTATTCTTGATCTTAGAGCATAAGCTATTGGAGTTTTGTTCAGGAAATTCTACCCTGTGCCCATATGTTCAAGGTTCTTCCCTAGTTTCCTTTCTATTAGTTTCAGTGTGTCTGGTTTTATGTGGAGGTCCTTGATCCACTTGGAATTGAGCTTAAGCACCCAACTTTTTTTTCCTGTGGATGCTGTGGATTCAAATTCAGGTTCTTGTGCTTATACACTAACTTGTCCCACTGTGCCATATTCCCAGCCCATAGTTACCTTTGGAATAAAGAACCAATGAGATAATTTTATTTTCCCACTCCATTTTCTTTTCTTTTCCTTTTTTCCTTCCTTCCTTCCCCTCCTCCTTCCTCTCTCTCTCTCTCTCTCTCTCTCTCTCTCTCTCTCTCTCTCTCTCTCTTTCTTTCTTAAATATTGAGATGGCTTCTGGCTTCATTGCCCATGCTGATTTCAGAGTTACACTTATCCTGCTTAAGATTATAGGTGTGTTTTTGATCTTAGTCATCCTGACTGGTGTGAGATGGAATCTCGGGGTTGTTTTGATTTGCATTTCCCTAATGACTAAGGATGATGAACATCTCTTTAGGTGCTTCTCAGCCATTAGATATTCTTCAGGTGAGAACTCTTTGTGTAGCTCTGTACCCCATTTTTTAATAGGGTTACTTGCCTCTCTGGAGTTTAACTTCTTGAGTTCTTTGGATATTAGCCCTCTGTCGGATGTAAGGTTGGTAAAGATCATTTCCCAGTTAGTTGGTTGCCGCTTTGTCTTTTTGACGGTGTCTTTTGCCTTGCAAAAACTTTGTAATTTAATGAGGTCCCATTTGTCTATTCTTGATCTTAGAGCATAAGCTATTGGAGTTCTGTTCAGGAAATTCTCCCCTGTGCCCATATGTTCAAGGTTCTTCCCTAGTTTCCCTTCTATTAGTTTCAGTGTGTCTGGTTTTATGTGGAGATCTTTGATCCACTTAGAATTGAGCTTAGTGCAAGGAGATAAGGATGGGTCAATTTGCATTCTTCTGCATGTTGACCTCCAGCTGAGCTAGCACCATTTGTTGAAAAGGCTATCTTTTTTCCACTGGATGGTTTTAGCTCCTTTGTCAAAGATCAAGTGACCATAGGAGTGTGGATTCATTTCTGGGTCTTCAATTCTGTTCCATTGATCTACATGTCTGTTACTGTACCAATACCATGCAGTTTTTAACACTATTGCTCTGTAGTACAGCTTGAGGTCCGGGATACTGATTCCCCCAGAGGTTCTTTTACTCTTGAGAATAGTTTTAGCTATTCTGGGTTTTCTGTTATTCCAGATGAATTTTTGAATTGCTCTTTCTAACTCTATGAAGAATTGAGTTGGGATTTTGATGGGGATTGCATTGAATCTGTGTATTACTTTTGGTAAGATGCTCATTTTTACTATATTAATCCTGCCAATCCATGAGCATGGCAGATTTTTCCATCTTCTGAGGTCTTCTTCAATTTCTTTCTTCAGAGACTTGAAGTTCTTGTCATACAGATCTTTCACTTGTTTGGTTAGCGTCACGCCACAGGAGACAGCAGTTGTTGGCGAGAATGTGGAGAAAGAGGAACACTCCTCCACTGCTGGTGGAATTGCAGGCTGGTACAACCACTCTGGAAAGCAGTCTGGCGGTTCCTCAGAAAACTGGGCATGACACTTCCGGAGGATCCGGCTATACCACTCCTGGGCATATACCCAGAGACTTTACCTGCATGCAATAAGGACACATGCTCCACTATATTCATAGCAGCCTTATTTATAATAGCCAGAAGCTGGAAAGAACCCAGATGTCCCTCAACGGAGGAATGGATTCAGAAGATGTGGTATATTTACACAATGGAATACTACTCTGCAATTAAAAACAATGAATTCACGAAATTCCTAGGCAAATGGTCAGAACTTGAAAATATCATCCTTAGTGAGGTAACCCAATCACAAAAGATCACACATGGTATGCAGTCACTGATAAGGGGATACTGACCCAGAATCTCAGAATACCCTAGACACAATCAGCATATCAATAGATTTCTAAAAAATGGAAGGAGAGACCCCTGGTCCTGGAAAGACTGGATGTAGGGGAACGCCAGGACAGAGTAATGAGAGGGGGTTGAATGGAGAAAAGAGGGAGGGAAGGGGGCTTATGGGACTTTCGGGGAGCGAGGAAAAGGGAAAGGGGAAGTGATTTGGAATGTAAATTAAAAAAATAAAATAAAATAAAATAAAAAGATTATAGGTGTGTATTACCACATGTGGCTATTGATATTTTAATTTGGCTCCACCCAAAGGAGTGGGTATGTTAGTTAGCTTGATATATGTGTATACTAAAGCACCATGTCATATACCTAGTTTTAAAATTGTCTCAATAATATTTATGGAATATAGCATGGTAGCTGAATCTGTATGAAATGGTTACACCAAGATAATCAGCAGTGTTCCCTAAACATTATTTCTTTGTACCAAGAAGCTTTAAACTTGCCCCTTTTATTTCTTTATAAAATATTTAATGTTATTTTCCCAGATTTTGTTGCTCTGCTATGAACATAGTGGAGCATGTGTCGTTATGATATTATGGAACACCTTTTGAGTATATGCTTAAGAGTGGTATAGTAGGGTCTTGAGGTAAAAGTTATTTCCAATTTCTGAGGAGCTGCCAGATCTATATTCAGAGTGGTTGTACCAGTTTGCAATTCATTCTTATCTCTCCATATCCTTGCCAGCATCTGCTGTCACTTGAGTATTTGTTTTTAGCCATTCTGTTTGGTATAAGGTGGAATCTCAGTGTCCTTTTGATTTTCCTTTCCCTGATGACTAAGGCTGTTGAACATTTCTTTAAGTGCTTCTCAGTCATTGAGACTCCTCTATTGAGAATTCTGTGCCACCTTTTTTTTAAGCCCTTAGTGTTTATTTTTTTAATTTATTTAATTATTTTTTTACACTCTGTATTTTATCCCCCACCCCATCCACCTCTGACTGTTCCACATCCCCTACTTCCTCCCCATCCCCTGTCTCCATGTGGACGTCCCCACCCCCACCCCACCTGACCTCTAAACTCCCTGGGGCCTCCAGTTTCTTGAGGGTTAGGTGCATCATCTCTGAATGAACACAGGTCCAGCAGTCCTCTACTATATATGTGTTGGGGGCCTCATATCAGTTGGTGTATGCTACCTCTTTTGTGGTTCAGTGTTTGAGGGATCTCATGGGTTCAGATTAATTGAGACTGCTGGCCCTCCTACCGGGTCGCCCTTCTCCTCATCTTCTTTTAGCCTTCCCTAATTCAACAGCAGGGTCAGCTGCTTCTGTTCATTGGTTGGGTGCAAATATTTGCATCTGACTCGTTCAGCTGCTTGTTGGGTCTTCCAGAGTGCAGTCATACTAGGTCCCTTTTTGTGAGCACTCCATAGCCTCAGTAATAGTGTCAGGCCTTGGGACCTCCCCTTGAGCTGGATCCCACTTTGGGCCTGTTGCTGGACCTTCTTTTCCTCAGGCTCCTCTCCATTTCCATCCCTGTAATTCATTCAGAGAGGAACAATTATGGGTCAGAGTTGTGACTGTGGGATGGACCCCTCCTCATTTGAAGCTCTCTGTCTTCCTGCTGGAGGTGGGCTCTATAAGTTCCCTCTCCACCCTGTCAGGCATTTCATCTAAGATCCCTCCCTTTGAGTCCTGAGAGTCTCTCACCTCCCAGGTCTCTGGTGCATTCTGGAAGGTGCCCCCCCACAACTTTCTACCTCCCAAGGTTGCCTGTTTCCATTCTTTCTGCTGGCCCTCAGTGCTTCAGTCCTTTTCTCTCACCCAATACCAGGTCAGGTTTCCCACTCCCCCCACTCCCCCACCCCTTCCACTTTGGATTTTTGGAATCTAACTTGTTGGGTTCTTTATATATTTCAGATATTAGCCCTCAGTCAGATGGAGGGTTAGTGAAGATCTTTTCCCAATCTGTAGGTTGCTGTTTTGTCCTATTGACAGTGTCATCTGCTTTCCAGAAGCTTTTCTCTTTTAAGAGGTCCAATTTATTAATCGTTGATCTTAAAGCCTGAGCCATTGGTGTTCTGTTCATGAAAATTTTCCCTGTGCCAATGTATTCGAGGCTCCTTCCCACTTTATCTTCTATAAGATTCAGTGTATCTGGTTTTATGTTGAAGTCCGTGATCCACTTGGGACTTGAGCTTTCTGCAGGTGATAGATATGGAGTTTGCTTTTGAACATACACATAGGGCATTGCCTATAATTGTAGTTTCAGGGGTCTGATCCCATCTTTTGGCCTTTGCAGACACCTACATACACATAGTACACATATATGCACTCAGAGAGATGCACATGCATGTAGATAAATAAATCTTACTTTTTAAAAACAGGGCTCTCTATGATATACAACTCTTCAGAGTTTGACACATGTGTAAGTTGGGGGGGGCATCTGCCACCACACCTTCTAAATTCTAAATTTCTAAAACGTTTCTTTTCCCTATTTTTCAACTTCTTTCCCAATCTGTGGCAATCACTGATAGATTTTCTATTCTTCTAAGTACAGCTTTTCCAGAATGTCAGACCCTTGGGGCTGAGCCTTGCAGATCTCTGCTTTCACTCAGCACTATACCTTTGGTGTCTACCCTGGTCCTTGCCTGTATCAGTAGATTTTCTTTTTGTGCCTGCAACCTACTGCATTGCATGGATGCAATCTGAAGAACTGGAGTCACTCACAGCTTTGTGATGGACAGGAATCAGATGATTGCAAATAATGTGCATACATTGTTTTTGTTTAATGTAATTATCTCTTTGGGAAAATACTTTAGTGACTTTGTGGGTCATACGGAAAACTTTGCTTATGCATTTATTTAACTTCATAAAAACTACCACTGTTTATAAGTGGTCATTTCATTTCAGGATCTGTGTGCCAGAAATGTTTGAATGCTCAAGTCTGTTATATCCTTCCCAAAATTGGATACTGTCAGTTAAAAAAATTACCCAATGTATTATTGAGCAGTGGTATTTCAGTGTGGTTTATGTATTTTTTATTTCCCTGGTTACTAAGCCTGTTTTAGGTACTTTCCCCCTTTTACAAATAAAATTTATTACATTATTCATTTATTAATCAATTAAATTTCAGGGGTCTCTCATTCCACCATGGGGATTCTGAGGACAGAAGTCAGGTCATCTGGATTGAGAATAAACAACATTATCCACTGAACCATCTTGCTGGCCCCTGCTTGTTTTCTTTAGGGTAAGTTTTGAATGCTCTTTATATGGTCTGGGACATGTCCTTTGTCAGGTTGCTACTTGCAAACATTTGCTTTTTGTGTCTGAGGCTTTCCATGTCTTTTCTTTGTGGCAGCCCTTCCATGTTATATAAAAATGAAGTGACCCATATCAGCTCTTGCTGGTTCTGCTCTGAGAAGATTGCTGGTGACGTTGGGTATGACAGAGTTTATTTTGTGCTTCTGTTTCCTAGTCTATAAAGCCACAGTGTGGGATGAGAGTGTTTATAAGATTCTTTTCAGCCATAATAGTCAGTAATTTTGAGAGATCAGGCGAGTTCACTGAGCTAATGAACAGCAGAATTGGCCAAGAACTCGAGCTGCTGTCTTCATTTGCTATAGAACTCGCCCCACTTTGTAAAACCCACGTGTTTATTAGGGAGTACATTTCCATGGCTCAAAATTCAAGCAGATAAAAGGTTCCTATGTGGAAAAAAACCCCAAAATGTCTTTTACCTGTTATTATTTCTTTTTCTCCTTTCCAAAGCCTTTGAAAACATCTGCAAGAGAGGTTTATTGGCGTGTACATATGTGCATTCTCTTTCTCTGTTTTTGTAAAGTGAATTATATACCATAGCTTACTCTTCTGAGAGAAATACAAATTATAACCATACCAGGATACAGGTTTTTTTTTCAATATTAAGCTTTTTGAGGTGGGGCACTAAAAACTACTTACTTGCTATAGAACTCTCCCCACTTTGTAAAACCTAAGTGTTTATTAGGTAGTACATTTCCATGGCTCAAAATTCAAACAGGATAGAAGGTTTCTATAAATCCGAATTTTCTGCTCGCAATCTTTCTGTATACTTCTTTCTAGTTGACTTGCTGATATTATGTAGGCATGAGCAATGTAATTATTAGAATAATTCACTTTGTAATATGTAGCCATTTTCTCATACCTTGATGTGTGTCTTTTGTATTTATTCATTGTTCTTTCCCCTGATAAATTCTGCCAAGTGGGTGAATTCATCTGTCTTTTAGTCTTTCTTGAGTTTGGATGCGATTTGCCACACAGTTCTTTGGCATTAAATGATTTTTTCTGTGCTGTGTGTTTTAGTTCTTTGTACATATTTACATATATTTAAATGTATTCACAAGCTACTTTGAGGCCAATGTCAGTTATCAGGCCTGTGTAACCAAGTGCCTTTACTGATGAGCCATCTTTTTTGCCCCCGAATAATTTTGAAATGCATTTAAATACATGTGATATATATATATATATATATATATATATATATATATATATATATATATATATATATATGAGTGTGGAAGAAGGAAAACAAGTCTTATAAGTTTTCTCTAAGTTCTAAACATGCACTGTGGCACATGCACACTCACTATTGTATGTATACACACACATTAACAATAGAAATTAAAAATAGAGTGTTATCATGGTATACAATATGAAACCAAACACATTATTCCAGAAAGCAAGCCACTTGTTTCAACAACACTGAATAACATAACTTTTTCTTTTCATCTGAGTTCTTATCACAGAGATATACTAAATTTAATGATCTAGGATATTCTACTTTTTAATTTTCTACTCTGATCTGTTGACCTTCCTTCATACACAGACTAAATGCTAACATTTTCTTCCTTTTCTTTGTGTATACGTGCTCTCTGAGTATGTGCTTATGTATGGCCTGGTGTATTCACCGAGCACGTGTATGTGGAGGTTAGTTGTTGAGATGTTCTCTTCTCTTATTGCTTCCCTTATTGCTCCAGGTTCTCTAGCTGAATACTGAGCTCACTGATTTAGTTAGACTAGTGGGTCAGAAAGCCCAGGGGTCCTCCTGTCACTGCCTCCCCAGGGATAAGATTAAATGAAGATGAACTTTGGGCCTTCATATCGAACTCACATGTCCATGTTTCATCTGTGGAAACACCTCTGCAACCCTGCTCTGTGTTTCTTTACCATACATAGAGTGCTGCTGGACTTTATTACCATTTTACCTTCTTCTGGCATTTCCTAACATATTTTCTAAAATATTCACAGCATCTGGAAATGCTGAAAGAATTTTACAGTGTCACCTAGATTCTTCCATTAACATTTTATTAGCTATGCTTATCTCTCCAACTCTTTATCTTTTTATTTCTATATGGATCCCTTAGTTTTGATGCCTCTCGGCGTAAATTGGACACAACAATTTCTCCTAAATAATTCAGCTCTCATGTCATTAACTAGTGCTTAGTACTTATTTATAGTATATTTTTTTATTTGAGCTAACCTTAATAGAGAATGAAATTGCACATCCAGTTGTTTCATGCCATGTGAGTCACTGTGCAAGTCAAGTTCTTAGCAAGAGAGACTGCTGCTTCCATTTATTTGATTATTGCTGATTTACATATCTTCATTTTACTAATTTTATAAAAACTAGATCCCATGTAATAAAGAACTGATTGTTTTTATTGAATATAATCTTAATTTACATTTCAAATGCTAAAACCTTTCCTGGTTTCCCCCTCCCCGAAAACCCCCAACCCTTCCTCCCGCTCCCTGCCTCCAAGTATATGCCCCTCCACCTGACCGACTCCCACCTCCTGCCCCCTTGATTTCCCTTAGTTGGGGCATCTATTGAGCCTTCACCAGACCAAGGACCTCTCCTCCCACTGATTCCTATCAAGGCATTCCTCTGCCACATTTTTGGCTGGAGCCATCTGTACCCCTTGGTTGATGGTTTAGTCCCTGGGAGTCCTGGGGCATCTGGGTGGCCTACATCTTTCTTTTTCCCATGGGACTGTAAATTCCTTCACCTCCTCTGAACTGCCATCCAACTCCTCAATTGGGAACCCCATGCCCAGTCCAATGCTTGGCTGCTAGCATATGCCTCTGTACGTGTAAGGCTCTGGCAGGGCCCCTGCGTAGACAACCATGGCATTCTCCTTTTTGTATGCACTTCTTGTCATCCATAATAGTGTTGGGATTTGGTGACTGTTTATAGGATGAATCCCCAGGTAAGGCAGTCTCTAGGTGGCCCTTTACTTCAGTTTCTGTTCCATCCTTTGTCTCCTTTATTGATCCTCTGAATATTTTGTTCCCTTTCTCAAAAAAACAAAGCAGTCCTCCTTCTTGAGCTTCTTGTAGTCTGTGAATTGTAACTTGTTTATTTTGAGCTTTTGGGCTAACATCCACTTATCAGTGAGTGCATACCATGTGTGATCTTTTGTGATTGGGTTACCTCACTCAGGATGACACTTTCTGCTTCCATCTATTTGCCTAAGAATTTCATGAATTCATTGTTTTTAATAGCTGAATAGTACTCCATTGTGTATATATATCACAATTTCTGTATCCATTCCTCTGTTGAAGGACATCTGGGTTCTTTGCAGCTTCTGGCTATTATAAATAAGGCTGCTATGAACATATTGGAGCATGTGTCCTTATTACATGTTGGAGCATCTTCTGGGTATATGCCCAGGAGTGGTATAGCTGGGTCCTCAGGTAGTACTGTGTCTAATTTTCTGAGGACCCACCAAAATGATTTCCAGAGTGATTTTACTAGCTTGCAACCCACAAAAAATGGATAGGTGTTCCCCTTGCCCCACATCCTCTCCAGCATCTGCTGTCCTCTGAGTTTTTCATTTTAGCCATTCTGACCAGTGTGAGGTGGAATCTCAGTGTCGTTTTGGTTTGCATTTCCCTGATAACTAAGGATGCTGAACATTTCTTGAGGTGCTTCAGAGCCATTTGAGTTTCCCCAGTTGAGAATTCCCTATTTAGCTCTGTACCCCATTTTTTTGTATATTAATATTTTAATAGGGTTATTTGACTCTCTGGAGTCTAACTTCTTGAGTTCTTTGTATATATTGGATATTAGCCCTTTATTGGATGTAGGATTGGTAAAGATCTTTTTCCAATTTGTTGGTTGCCATTTTGTCCTATTGACCATGTCCTTTCCCTTACAGAAGCTTTGCAGTTTTATGAGGTTCCATTTGTCGATTCTTGTTCTTAGAGCATAAGCCATTGGTGTTTTATTCAGAACATTTTCCCCTTTGCCCATTTGTTCAAGATTCTTCCCCACTTTCTCCTCTATAAGCTTCAGTGTGTCTAGTTTTATGTGTAGGTCCTTGATTCACTTGGAATTGAGTTTTGTATAAGGAGTGGGTCAATTTACATTTTTCTGCATGCTGACCTCCAGTTTATCCAGCGGCATTTGTTAAAAATGCTGTGTTTTTTCCACTGGATATTTTTAGCTCCTGTAGTGGCTATTCCTGGTTGTCAACTTGACTAAATCTGGAATGAACTAATCAAGAATTGGAAGGCTCACCTATAATCCTAATCTGGAGGCTCAGAGATACAAGTTTCTGACCTGGAGATCTTGATGTATAGTGACTATGAATTCCAGAATATTAAGATTAGGAGATCTCTGAGTTCAAGGTCATCTGGGATTAAAGGTGCGGTCGTATAAGTCTTTAATCTGGGCCACACCCTCTGCTGGAGATCTATATAAGGACATTGGAAGAAGGAAGATTCACTCTGGCTTTTCCTGGCCTGCCTCGTGTGACTGAGCAACTGCTGGATCCTTGGACTTCCATCCACAAGTACTGCTGATTATTGTTGGGGAGTTGGACTATAAGCTGTACATCATCGACAAATTCCCTAACTATATAGAGACTACCCATACATTCTGTGACTCTAGAGAACCCTGACTAATACAGCTCATTTGTCAAATATCAAGTGACCATAGGTGTACAGGTTCTTTTCTGGGACTTCAATTCTATTCCATTGATCTTCCTGCCTGTCTCTGTACCAATACCAGTTTTTATCACTATTGCTCTGTAGTAGAGCTTGAGGTCAGGGATGGTGATTCTCCCAGGAGATCTTTTGTTTTGGAGAAGTTTTTGCTATCCTGGGTTTTTTGTTATTCCAGATGAATTTGAGAATTGCTCTTTCTAGATCTATGAAGAATTGATTTTGAATTTTAATGGGGATTGCATTGAATCTGTAGATTGCTTTCAGCAAGATGGCCATTTTTACTATATTAATCCTGTCAATTCATGATCATGGGAGATCTTTCCATCTTCTGAGATCTTCTTTGATTTCTTTCTTCAGAGACTTGAAGTTCTTGTCACACGGATCTTTTTTGGTTCGTATCACATCAAGTTATGTAATATTATTTGTGTCTATTGTGAAGGGTGTCATTTCCCTAATTTCTTTCTCAGCTTGTTTATCCTTTGAGTAGAGAAAGGCTACTGATTTGTTTGAGTTAATTTTATATCCAGCCACTTTGCTGAAGTTGTTTATTAGCTTTAGGAGTTCTCTGGTGGTAGTTTTGGGGTCACTTAAGCATACGTTCATATCAACTGCAAATAGTGATATTTTGGCTTCCTCCTTTCCAATTTGTATTCTTTTGACCTCCTTTTGTTGTCTGATTGCTCTGGCTAGGACTTCGAGTACTATATTGAATAGATAGGGAGAGAGTGGGCAGCCTTGTCTGGTCCCCGATTTTAGTGGGGGATTACTTCAAGTTTCGCTTAATTTAATTTGATGTTGGCTACTGGTTTGCAGTATATTGCTTTCACTATGTTTAGGTATGGGCCTTCGATTCCCAATCTCTCCAAAACTTTTATCATGAAGGGATGCTGGATTTTGTCAAAAGCATTTTCAGCATCTAATGAAATGACCATATGTTTTTTTTTCCTTGAGTTTGTTTATGTAGTGGATTACATTGATTGATTTCCATATATTTAACCATCCCTGCATCCCTGGGATAAAGCCTACTTGATTGTGGTGAATTATCATTTTGATGCATTCTTAGATTTTGTTGGCCACAATTTTTTGAGTATTTTTGTATTGATGTTCATGAGAGAGATTGGCCTGAAGTTCTCCTTCCTTGTTTGGTCTTTGTTTGGTTTAGGTATAAGCATTATTGTGGCTTCATAGAATGAGTTGGGTAGTGTTCCTTGAGTTTCTATTTTGTGGAATGATTTGAAGAGTATTGGTGTTAGGTCTTCTTTGAAGATGTTATAGAATTCTGCACTAAAACCATCTGGTCCTGTTTTTTTTTTTTTTTTTTTTTGTTTTGTTTTGTTTTGTTTTTTTTTTGATGGGAGACTATTAACGTCTGCTTCTATTTCCTCAGGACTTATGGGACTATTTAGATGGTTTATCTGATCCTGATTTAAGGTTGACACCTGGTATGTATCTAGAAGGTTGTCCATTTCATCCAGATTTTCCAGTTGTGTTGAGCATAGGCTTTTGTAGTAGGATCTGATGATTTTTTGAATTTCCACAGTTTCTGTTGTTATGTCTCCCTTTTCATTTCTGATTTTATTAATTTGGGTAGTGCCTTCTGGTTAGTCCGGCCAAGGTTTTATCTATCTTGTTGATTTTCTCAAAGAACCAGCTCCGAGTTTTGTTGATTCTTTGTATAGTTCTTTTTGTTTCTATTTGGTTGATTTCAGCCCTGAGAGATTATTTCCTGCCATCTACTCCTCTTGGGTGCATTTGCTTCTTTTTGTTCTAGAGCTTTCAGGTGCACTGTCAATTTGCTAGTGTAAGTTCTCTCCATTTTCCTTTTGGAGGCACTTAGAGCTATCAGTTTTCCTCTTAGCATTGCTTTCCTTGTTTCCCATAAGTTTTGGTATGGTGTGTCTTCATTTTCATTAAATTCTATAAAGCCTTTAATTTCTTTCTTTATTACTTCCTTGATCAAGCTATCTTTGAGAAGAGCATTGTTCAAAGTCCATGTGTATGTGTGTTTTCCATTGTTTTTGTTTGAACTTAAGACCAGCCTTAGGCCGCTGTGATCTGATAAGGTTCATGGAATAATTTCAATATTTATGTATCTGTTGAGGCCTGTTTTGTGACCAGTTATATGGTCAGTTTTGGAGAAGGTACCATGAGGTGCTGAGAAGAAGCTATATTCTTTTGATTTTGGACATGATGTTCTATAAGTATCTGTTAGATCCATTTGGTCCATAACTTCAGTTAGTTTCACTGTGTCTGTGTTTAGTTTCTGTTTCCATGATTTGTCCACTGTTGAGAGTGGAGTGTTGAAGTCTCCCACTATTATTGTATGGGGTGCAATGTGTGCTTTGTGTTTTAGTAAAGTTTCTTTTATGAATGTGGGTGCCCTTGCATTTGCAGCATAGATGTTTAGAATTGAGAGTTCTTCTTGGTAGTCTTTTCCTTTGACCAGTATGTAGTGTCCCTCCTTATCTTTTTTGACAACTTTTGGTTTAAAATCAATTTTATCAGATATAAAAATGGCCACTCCAGCTTGTTTGTTGGGACCATTTGCTTGGAGAATTTTTTCCAACCTTTGACTCTGAAGTAGTGACTGCCTTTGTCACTGAGGTGGGTTTCTTGTATGCAGCAAAATGTTGCGTCTTGTTTACATATCCAGTCTGTAGGTCTATGTCTTTTTATTGGGGAATTGAGACCATTGATGTTAAGAGATATTAAGGAAAAGTGATTGTTGCTTACTGTTATCTTCTTTGTTAAAGGTAAAATTCTGTTTGTATGGCTATCTTCTTTTGGGTTTGTTGAAAGAAGGTTACTTTATTGCTTTTTCTAGGGTGTGTTTTCTCTCCTTGTGTTGGTATTTTCCACCCCTTATCCTTTGTAGAGCTGGATTTGTGGAAAGATATTGTGCAAATTTGCTTTTGTCATGGAATGTCTTGTTTTCTCTGTGTATGGTAATTGAGGGTTTTGCTGGCTAAAGTAGTCTGGGCTGGTATTTGTGTTCTCTTAGGGTCTGTATGACATCTGCCCAGGATCTTCTAGATTTCATAGTTTCTGGTGAGAAATCTGGTGTAATTTTGATAGGTCTACCTTTATATGATACTTGACCTTTTTCCCTTACTGCTTTTAATATTTTTTCTTTGTTTAGTGCATTTGGTGTTTTGATTATTATGTTATGGGAGGAATTTCTGTTCTGGTCCAGTCTGTTTGGTGTTCTGTAGGCTTCTTGTATGTCCATGGGCATCTCTTTCTTTAGGTTAGGAAAGTTTTCTTCTATAATTTTGTTGAAGATATTTACTGGCCCTTTAAGATGTAAATCCTGACTCTCTTCTATACCTGTAATCCTTAGATTTCATCTTCTCATTGTGTCCTGGGTTTCCTGGATATTTTGGGTTACAAGCTTTTTGCATTTTGCATTTTCTTTGACTGTTGAGTCAATGTTTTCTATGGAATCTTCAGCATCCGAGATTCTTTCTTCTATCTCTTGTATTGTGCTGTTGATGCTTGCATCTATGATTCCTGAATTCTTTCCAAGGCTTTTTTTTTTTATCTCCAGAGATGTCTCACTTTGCAATTTCTTCATTGATTCTACTTCCATTTTTAGATCCTGAATAGTTTTGTTCAGTTCCTTCACTTGTTTGTTTGTATTTTCCTGAAATTCTTTAAGAAAGTTTTTTTTTGATTCATTTTTAAGGGCTTCTACCTGTTAACCCATGTTCTCCTGTGTTTCTTTAAAGGATTTTTGTGTTTCCTCTTTAAGGACTTCTGCCTGTTGACCCATGTTCTCCCGTGATTCCTATGGGAATTTTTTGTTGCCTCTATAAGGGCTTCTACCTGTTGACCCCTGTTCTCCTGTATTTCTTTAAGGGATTTTTGTGTTTCCTCTTTATGGGATTTTACCTGTTGACACATATTCTCCTGTATTTCTTTAAGGGATTTTTGTGTTTCCTCTTTAAGGGCTTCCACCTATTGACTCATGTTCTCCTGCATTTCTTTAAGGGAGTTATTTATGTCCTTCTTGAAGTCCTCTATCAGCATCATGAGATGTGGTGCTTTTCTGATGTGATGGAGTATCCTGGATTTGCTCTTGTGGGAGAAGTAGGTACTGATGGTGCCATGTTGCTTTGGTTTCTGTAGGTAATGATCTTGTGTTTGTCTTTGGCCATCTAGTTATCTCTGATTTTAGCTGGTCTTCCTGTCTCTCACTGTGGCTTCTCCGTCCTGCAGTCCTGTGTATTTGTACTCCTGGGATTCCCTTTCTCTCAAATGCCCTGCATAAAGCTGGTTCTCCAGGAAGTAATAGGAGATGGGGTCTTCCCTGTGGCAGACCTAGCAAGGGTTGAATGCCCTGTGTGCAGCTGGTTCTCAAATGCCCTATGTGCTACTGATTCTCTAGAAAGTATCAGGAGATGGGGTCTTCCCTGTGGCAGAACTGGCAGGGGGTCTGCCACAGCGGAAGGAAGGAATGGGGCAGACAGTGGTGGAGGAGGAGGGAGGGGTAGAAGGGATGGAAGGGGAGTGGTAATCTGGAGGGAGAGCGGGTTTTTGTGGTTGCTGGGTAGTGAGTCTCAGCTAGCGGCTCTGGGCCTCCAGAGGTGAGGGTGGTTCTTACTGAATGCCCTGCATGCTGGTTCTCTAGAAATTATCAGGAAATGGGTTCTTCTCTGTGGCAGAACTGTCAGGGGTCTACCACAGCAGAAGGAATGGGCCAGGCGGCAGAGGAAGAGGGCAAGAACTGAGTTTTAAAATAGTATTTTTATTTATTCTTTGGAAATTTCATTCACTTGTTCTTCCAGCAAAGTTCCCCTCCCAAACAATGTAACCTGATAGATTCTATTGCTTATTCAAACCACAGTATCTATCCACCATTAGTTCCTTTCAACTCCTCTGAACAAGCTTTTTATTTTTGAATTCACCTACAAATGTGTAATTTTGGTTGTATTTCTGAATTGTTTTTAATGGAAAATGGAAATTTTCCTATGATGCCTAGAATCCAGAATTTTCCTTTGACTTAGTTTAATGTGTACATTATGTCACTTTTGTTTTCCAATCAATTGTAGTGGCGGTGGGTGTACAAGTTCCTTTTACTGACTGGGGAAGTGACTCAACCCATAATAAACCTTTCACGTAAGCATGAAAGCCTGAGTTTGAGCCCCAGTCCCCACATGTGGGTGCATGTATCTAATATCAGCACTGGGGAGGTGGACCCACGCAACTCACTGCCCAAACAGCCCAACCTAATTTGTGAGCTCCATGCTAAAGTGAGATACTATCTCAAAAAAGTAAGATAAATGGATCCTGAGGAACAGCCATTGAGGGTACCCTCATACTACTTGCATGCAATCTCCCTGCCCCAGTTCATGTGTACCTGCACACATGTGTGCACACACATGTGCACACATATACACAAACATGCATATAGATGCAGTACACACATGAGAAATTAAAATTTCTTTGTTAGTACTTATACTGCATTGTTTCCAGCAGCCACAGACAAATCAATAATTGCAAATATGGGTTGTCCTTGATAATTTCAGTTTGGGCATAATTTCAGTTTTCCTACTTGTGGGAATTCATTGTGGGTGAGAATCACCTTCTGTCACCTGTTCAACCTTTATTTGAATGCTTGGAAACAAATGATCCCAATGATTACTTCTTGCCCTGTTTGTTATTGAGACACACATGGTTTTGTTTGCTCTTTGTAAAACTCCAGCTGGTTTGTGATCCCTGATATATTTGCTCTTGACTATCTTTTCCTGAGTACATCCTGATCCATCTCTGACTATGTTTCCATTCATTTCATATTCTGTAGTCTGAGGTCTAATGTCTTTTTGTTTTGTCCAAAATAAGTTTTAAAAGTTCTATTTTCTTTCTTCTTTCCCTGTTTGTACTTCCATGAAGAAAAGGCTAAAGATTCCACATTTTTACTTCGTGTGAAAATTGGGATCCTACTCTGAAATATTGTACCACAAGTCAGTTCTGCACAGCATTCAGGAACCCTATTGTTTCTGCCAGAGTATCTGTGTTTTTCATTACTTCTACCCAGAGTGACAAACTTTTGGTTACGCTCATCATAATTATCTAGTGCAATAAAGATTCTTCAGGCTTCTGCCTGGTGGAGGGACCCCGCGCAGGGAGGGAGCCTGCCAGCTTCCCTTCCGCGACCTCTGTTCCCGCGGACTGCGCTGGAGAGACCGGTACCCAGGCTCTCCCCCCGATATAACATCACTTGGGACACGGCCTGTTGGGGCTTCCGTCTGTGCCCGAGGGCGGGTTGGCGCTGTGGTCGTCTGGGTGCCAGATCGGCGGGCCATCGTGACCACAGGGTGAGCGGCGCCACGGAGACTGCCCTCCGCCATCTTTGCTCCAGTGACCAGGTAGTTGGGACCGCCAGGCTCAGAGACAGACAGGCATAATATCGCTTCGGTTTCAGGCAGCTTGTGTGTAACCTGCTCCCAGGTGCTGGGCTGATCTGCAGTAACCAGCGCGCCAGTTCGCGGTGGGACCTTCTGCCTGGTGGAGGGACCCCGCGCAGGGAGGGAGCCTGCCAGCTTCCCTTCCGCGACCTCTGTTCCCGCGGACTGCGCTGGAGAGACCGGTACCCAGGCTCTCCCCCCAATATAACATCACTTGGGACACGGCCTGTTGGGGCTTCCTTCTGTGCCCGAGGGCGGGTTGGCGCTGTGGTCGTCTGGGTGCCAGATCGGCGGGCCATCGTGACCACAGGGTGAGCAGCGCCACGGAGAGTGCCCTCCGCCATCTTTGCTCCAGTGACCAGGTAGTTGGGACCACCAGGCTCAGAGACAGACAGGCATAATATCGCTTCGGGTTCAGGCAGCTTGTGTGTAACCTGCTCCCAGGTGCTGGGCTGATCTGCAGTGACCAGCGCGCCAGATCTGCTGTGGGACTTCTGCCTGGCAGAGGGACGCCCCCTCCCCCCCCAGGAGAGATCACACACCCCTGCACAGGGCAGGAGCCTGCCAGCCTCCCTTTGGCGACCTCTGCTCCAGGAATCCACTAGGCTGAGCCTTTAGATGTGCAAGGCCTCCCCAATATAAGATCACTTGGGGCAAAGCACATTAGGGCTCCAAAGTCACTCAGGAGCAGGCAGGCCCCAGAAATCGGTGCCAGGGGAATCCTGGTAATCCAGGGGGGGGGCAGAAATAGCTTTGCAGGCTCACAGGAGGTCCAACCAACAGCCAGTGGCAGCAGGACCAACTAACACCAGAGGTATCCAGATGGCAAAAGGCAAACGTAGGAATGTTACTAACAGTAATCAAAGTAATGTGGGACCATCCAAACCCAACTCTCCAACAGCAGCAAGTCCTGGATACCCCACCACACCCGAAAGACAAGATCTGGATTTAAAATCACTTCTCATGATGCTATTAGAGGATCACAAGAAGGACACAAATAAATCTCATAAAGAGTTACAGGAGACCATGAATCAACGGTTAGAAGCCCTTACAAAGGAAACACAAAAATCGCTTAGAGAAATGCGGGAGAACATGGATCAAAAGATGGAGGCGCACAAGGAGACAACACAAAAATCGCTTAACGAGATGAATCAACGGGTAGATGCACTCACAAAGGAATCACAAAATTTGCATAAAGAAATGCAGAAGAATATGGGTCAACAGACGGATGCCCATAAGGAGGCAACACAAAAATTGCTTAAAGAAATGAATCAACGGTTAGATGCCCTTACAAAGGAAACACGAGAACTGCTTAAAGAAATGCAGGAGACGATGGATCAACAGATGGAATCCCATGAGGAGGAAACACAAAAATCGCTCAGAGAAATGCAGGAGAACGTGGGTCATCAGGAAGAAATCCTGAAAGAGGTAATGCAAAAATACCTTAAAGAAATACAGGAAAATACAAACAAACAAGTGAAGGATCTCAGCAAATCCATCCAGGAACTAAAAAAGGAAGTAGAAACAACTAAGAAATCACAAAGGGAGACAACTTTGGAGATAGAAAACCTTGGGAAGAAATCAGGAGTCATAGATGCAAACATCAACAATAGAATACAAGAGATGGAAGAAAGAATCTCAGGTGCTGAAGATTCCATAGAAAGCATCGACTCAACAGTCAAAGAAAATGCAAAATGCAAAAAACGCGTAACCCAAAACATCCAGGAAATCCAGGACACAATGAGAAGACCAAACCTAAGGATTATAGGTATAGATGAGAGTGAAGATTTGCAACTTAAAGGGCCAGTAAACATCTTCAACAAAATTATGGAGGAAAACTTCCCTAACTTAAAGAGAGAGATGCCGATGAACATACAAGAAGCCTACAGAACTCCAAACAGACTGGACCAGAACAGAAATACCTCCCGTCACATAATAATCAAAACACCGAATGTTCTAAACAAAGAAAGAATACTAAATGCAGTAAGAGAAAAGGGCCAAGTAACATACAAAGGAAGACCTATCCGAATCACATCAGACTTCTCACCAGAGACTATGAAAGCCAGAAGATCCTGGGCAGATCTCATGCAGACACTAAGACAGCACAAATGCCAGCCTAGACTACTATACCCAGCAAAACTCTCAATCACCATAGATGGAGAGACCAAGATATTCCATGATAAAACCAAATTTTCACAATATCTTTCCACAAATCCAGCCCTGCAACGGATAATAGGTGGAAACCTCCAATACAGGGAGAGAAACAACACCCTGGAAAAAATGAGATAATAACCTTCTTGAATCAAACCCAAAAGTAGATAACCACTCAAACATAAAGATAGCGTCAAGAATGGCAGATGGCAATAATCACTATGCCTTAATCTCTCTTAATATCAATGGTCTCAATTCCCCAATTAAAAGACATAGACTAGCAGACTGGATACGTAAACAGGACCCAGCATTTTGCTACATGCAGGAAACGCACCTCAGTGTCAAAGACAAACACTACCTCAGAGTAAAAGGCTGGAAAACAATTTTACAAGCAAATGGCCCCAAGAAACGAGGTGGAGTAGCCATCCTAATATCGGATAAAATTGATTTTCAACCCAAAGTCATCAAAAAAGACACAGAAGGACACTACATACTGATCAAGGGAAAAATCCACCATCAAGAACTCTCAATCCTGAATATCTATGCTCCAAATGCAAGGGCACCCTCATTCGTAAAAGAAACTTTACTAAAACTCAAAGCACACATCGCACCGCACACAATAATAGTGGGTGACTTCAACACCCCGCTCTCTGAAATGGATCGTTCAGGAAAGCAGAAACTAAACAGGGACACAGTGAATCTAATTGAAGCCTTGGACCAAATGGAACTAACTGATATATATAGAACATTTCATCCTAGAGCTAAAGAATACACCTTCTTCTCAGCTCCTCATGGTACCTTCTCCAAAATTGACCATATAATTGGTCACAAATCAGACCTCAACAGATACAAGAAGATAGAAATAATCCCATGCCTCCTATCAGATCACTATGGAATAAGGGTGGTCTTCAATGGCAACAAAAACAAAAGAAAACCCACGTACACATGGAGGCTGAACAATGCTCTACTCAATGATAACTTGGTCAAGGTGGAAATAAAGAAAGAAATCAAAGACTTTTTGAAAGTTAATGAAAATGAAGGCACAACATACCCTAACTTATGGGACACAATGAAAGCAGTGCTAAGAGGAAAATTCATAGCCCTGAGTGCCGCCAAAAAGAAACGGGAGACAGCATACACTAACAGCTTAATGGCACACCTGAAAGCCCTGGAACAAAAAGAAGCAAATACACCAAAGAGGAGTAGAAGGCAGGAAATCATCAAACTCAGGGCTGAAATCAATCAAGTCGAAACAAAGAAAACCATACAAAGAATCAACAAAACGAGGAGTTGGTTCTTTGAGAAAATCAACAAGATAAGCCCTTAGCCAGACTAACCAGAGGGCACAGAGATAGTATCCAAATTAATAAAATCAGAAACGAAAAGGGAGAGATAACAACAGAAACTGAGGAAATTCAAAAAATCATCAGATCCTACTACAAAAACCTGTATTCAACACAACTAGAAAATCTTGAGGAAATGGACAATTTCCTTGACAGATACCAAGTACCAAAATTAAATCAGGATCAAATAGACCATCTAAACCGTCCTATAACCCCTGAAGAAATAGAAGTTGTCATTGGAAGTCTTCCAACCAAAAAAAGCACAGGTCCAGATGGTTTTACTGCAGAATTCTATCAGACCTTCAAAGAAGACCTAACACCAATACTCTTCAAACTGTTCCACAAAATAGAAACAGAAGGAACACTACCCAACTCGTTCTATGAAGCCACAATTACACTAATACCAAAAGCACACAAAGATCCGACAAAGAAAGAGAATCTCAGGCCAATCTCTCTTATGAATATCGATGCAAAAATACTCAATAAAATTCTTGCCAACCGAATCCAAGAACACATCAAAACGATCATTCACCACGATCAAGTAGGCTTCATCCCAGGGATGCAGGGATGGTTCAATATAAGGAAATCCATCAATGTAATCCACTACATAAACAATCTCAAAGAAAAAAACCACATGGTCATCTCATTAGATGCTGAGAAAGCATTTGACAAAATTCAGCATCCTTTCATGCTAAAGGTCTTGGAAAGATCAGGAATTCAAGGCCCATATCTAAACATAGTAAAAGCAATTTACAGCAAACCAGTAGCCAGCATCAATCTAAACGGAGAGAAACTTGAAGCAATCCCACTAAAATCAGGGACTAGACAAGGCTGCCCTCTCTCTCCATATCTTTTCAATATAGTACTTGAAGTTCTAGCTAGAGCAATTAGACAAGAAAAAGAGGTCAAAGGGATACAAATTGGAAAGGAAGAAGTCAAACTATCACTATTTGCAGACGATATGATAGTATACATAAGCGACCCAAAGAACTCCACCAGAGAACTCCTACAGCTGATAAACGACTTCAGCAAAGTGGCCGGATATAAAATCAACTCAAGCAAGTCAGAAGCCTTCCTATACTCAAAGGATAAGCAGGCTGAGAAAGAAGTAAGAGAAATAATACCCTTTACGATAGCCACAAACCATATTAAGTATCTTGGCGTGACGCTAACCAAACAAGTGAAAGATCTGTATGACAAGAACTTCAAGTCTCTGAAGAAAGAAATTGAAGAAGACCTCGGAAGATGGAAAAATCTGCCATGCTCATGGATTGGCAGGATTAATATAGTAAAAATGAGCATCTTACCAAAAGTAATACACAGATTCAATGCAATCCCCATCAAAATCCCAACTCAATTCTTCATAGAGTTAGAAAGAGCAATTCAAAAATTCATCTGGAATAACAGAAAACCCAGAATAGCTAAAACTATTCTCAAGAGTAAAAGAACCTCTGGGGGAATCAGTATCCCGGACCTCAAGCTGTACTACAGAGCAATAGTGTTAAAAACTGCATGGTATTGGTACAGTAACAGACATGTAGATCAATGGAACAGAATTGAAGACCCAGAAATGAATCCACACTCCTATGGTCACTTGATCTTTGACAAAGGAGCTAAAACCATCCAGTGGAAAAAAGATAGCCTTTTCAACAAATGGTGCTGGCTCAGCTGGAGGTCAACATGCAGAAGAATGCAAATTGACCCATCCTTATCTCCTTGCACTAAGCTCAATTCTAAGTGGATCAAAGATCTCCACATAAAACCAGACACACTGAAACTAATAGAAGGGAAACTAGGGAAGAACCTTGAACATATGGGCACAGGGGAGAATTTCCTGAACAGAACTCCAATAGCTTATACTCTAAGATCAAGAATAGACAAATGGGACCTCATTAAATTACAAAGTTTTTGCAAGGCAAAAGACACCGTCAAAAAGACAAAGCGGCAACCAACTAACTGGGAAATGATCTTTACCAACCTTACATCCGACAGAGGGCTAATATCCAAGATATACAAAGAACTCAAGAAGTTAAACTCCAGAGAGGCAAGTAACCCTATTAAAAAATGGGGTACAGAGCTCCACAAAGAGTTCTCACCTGAAGAATATCTAATGGCTGAGAAGCACCTAAAGAGATGTTCATCATCCTTAGTCATTAGGGAAATGCAAATCAAAACAACCCTGAGATTCCATCTCACACCAGTCAGGATGGCTAAGATCAAAAACACAGGAGACAGCAGTTGTTGGCGAGGATGTGGAGAAAGAGGAACACTCCTCCAGTGCTGGTGGAATTGCAGGCTGGTACAACCACTCTGGAAAGCAGTCTGGCGGCTCCTCAGAAAACTGGGCATGACACTTCCGGAGGATCCGGCTATACCACTCCTGGGCATATACCCAGAGACTTTACCTGCATGCAATAAGGACACATGCTCCACTATATTCATAGCAGCCTTATTTATAATAGCCAGAAGCTGGAAAGAACCCAGATGTCCCTCAACGGAGGAATGGATTCAGAAGATGCGGTATATTTACACAATGGAATACTACTCTGCAATTAAAAACAATGAATTCACGAAATTCCTAGGCAAATGGTCAGAACTTGAAAATATCATCCTTAGTGAGGTAACCCAATCACAAAAGATCACACATGGTATGAAGTCACTGATAAGGGGATATTGACCCAGAATCTCGGAATACCCTAGACACAATCAGCATATCAATAGATTTCTAAAAAGATGGAAGGAGAGACCCCTGGTCCTGGAAAGACTGGATGTAGGGGAACGCCAGGACAGAGTAATGAGAGGGGGTTGAACGGAGAAAAGAGGGAGGGAAGGGGGCTTATGGGACTTTCGGGGAGGGAGGAAACGGGAAAGGGGAAGTGATTTGGAATGTAAATTAAAAAAAATAAAATAAAATTAAATTAAAAAAAAAAAGATTCTTCAGGGCTTGCCTTAATGTCTGTAATCAGGGAAGAAGATACTTTTTTAAAAAGTATTTAACACATTCTTAGTGATATCATGTTGGAATTGGTAATTTGGTCATTTAGATATTGAGATTGCCTGCTGATTTAACAGTGTATATGGGCAGCACACTGATGGTGTGTTTGGTGTATGGATGTGTTCATGTGGGTGGGTGTACATGTGTATATAAGTGTTTATGGAATTCAAAGGTAGACACTGGATATTTTTATTCTCCGCTCTTTAAAACTAATTTAAAATATTTTATTTTATGGTAGGATTGTTTTGTCTGCATGTGTATATGCCATAAGTATTTGATGCTCACAGAGAACACAAGAGGATGTTAGTTTCTTAGACCTGGAGTTACAGATGGTTGTGAGCCACCATGTGGGTGCTGAGAATCAAACTCAGGTCTTCTGAAAGAACAGTCAGTACTCTTAACTGCTGAGCCATTGTTCTATCCCCTTGTACGTATGTATGTATGTATGTATGTATGTATATATGTATATTTGCTAACAACGTTTTTCACAGTACCTGGAGCCCAGGGATTTGGTTAGTTAGGCTGAAAGGCCATTGAGTTCCAGTGATCTCTCTATCTTAGCCTCCCTATTGTTGGGATTACAGGTACATGTCAAAGAATCTTCCTTGCTATGTGGTGCTTGGGATCCAAAGTCAAGTCTCTTACTTTTACAATAAGCACTTTACAGAATGATCCTGGATATAGAGGGATGTCTAGTCTGATGAGTGATGCATTTAACATTTGGTCTGCTCTTCTGAGGTACATTCTTTTTATTCCACATGAAAGGGTGAATGTCTTCAATTTGTCTTATCTATGAGTGTATACACACATGTATACACACATACATAGGTATATATGCATACATACATATACACCTATGTGTGTCAAAATGTCATCATGAGACCCATTATTTTGCATAATTAATATAAATTCCTGAAATGCTTTAAAACCTAAAAGGACTTTCAATAAAGATACTTTACTTGCTTCTCTTTAGAAATATTTGTCTGGTTTTAAAGCCCCCCCTTAGTTTTCTTTCTTTTTTTTAACCTTTCAGCCATTTAGTCTGTTGATCCATGGAAATACTTTGCTAATCAATGAATTCCTAATAATTTTGTCATTGAAAAAATACATTTGTGACACTCTGTGTTTCGTGTCCATATATTATTATGACAGACACATAAAGGGGAACTAAACTTTCACCTTCCATTTCCCTAATCTAATTAAATCATTCAGTGCTTTCACTTAGCTCATGTAATTACAGCAGGTAGGTTTTTTTTTCTACATGGTGAACGGCACTTACTGAAATGGAGGTTACATGTAAATACAGATTAAGTATTGGCAAGAAGCAGAAGGAAATCTGTGGTATGAGTTTTCCTGAGAATATATGCACATCTATCTATTCAGCCCAGGGAGGGGTATCCACAATGGACTAAAGAAAAGATTCCACCTAAGACTAGCTTAGTGAACCACTGAACTTACTTACAAGAGTGTGGATGACTTAAAGATAACTGTATCACATAAAACAAACAAACAAACAAACAAACAGCCTCTAATGGCCGAGAACTCATGAGACCGTATTACTGGAGTTCCCTGTGTGACTTGCAGTTCACTGGCCAGGTCTGCATCTCTCTTCTAACCAGCAATTGTTGCAACTTATATAATTGGGGAGGGGGCCTTATAATCCTTGTAAGTTTCATTTACTTTGTGGACCTTGTAAGTTTTGCTTGTATTTTGTGTTTTATGAACCTCCCTAATCCCTCAAAGAGAAAATGTTTCAATTGGAAGGAAATACCTAAACAATAAATGCCTAGTGCTGTCAAAACCCAAATACATGGTAGCTATTCTAGCTGTATATAGTAGACATTTTAAAAAGTAAAATGGAAGAGAGACAGTTTTAAAGGGTTGAGGAAGATCAATTCCTATCCCTGGTGGGGATTTACCAAGGTATTTTATTTAACCTATTGTATCCAATGTATTATTTAAACATTGATTGTTATATTAAAATATTCTATACCTTTTCTTATAAAGTTAAAAAAAAAGTAAGTGTGCTTTAAAATGTCCTATCTCAACTCATGTCACATTTGGATGACTCAGGAGCCACCTATAGTTAGTGCCTACTATATAAGGTAGTACAGGTATAGACACCATATGCAATAACTGTCATTCTTACATTTATTTATTTATTTATTTATTTATTTATTTATTTATTTATTTATAGGTAAGATTCTATGTTGTCTAGGCTGGCCTTGAACTGTTTGTGTAGTTAAGGCTGGCAGTGAAATTTGATACTCTTGGTTCCACTTTTTAAGTGCTGTGATTAGAGGCTTGTTCCATCTGACCTTGTTTTATGATGCTGAGGACTGAACCCAGGATTTCATGAATGCTAGACAAGCATCTTACCAACTGAGCTACAGATCCAGTCCTTAGGTTAATTTTTTAATGCTGAACTTCTCAGGTACCCTACTAGTGACATTTTGGGCAATCTTTTTGTTCTCAGTGGAGGCTGTCCTGTTGCTTTAGATCTGGGCAATTTAGCAGAGGCTCCTATGTTGAAGGTTTAGTCCCTGATGTAGCAGTTTTCAGAGTGATATAGGGTTTTTGAGTGTGACAGGATCTTTTATGTCCCAATTTTGTGTGATCAAAGGAGATAAAATGCTAGTCATTCACAATCATCAGAGGTTGACTTAGGTCAGTGGCTCCCGGGATTATCATCTCAGACTAAAGAAAATTTGTGATGTGGACTCGAGTACATATGCAAAGTGGAAGCGTGCATTATTAAAAATTACTACGAAAGTGAGAAATTGAGATAAAGTGGGAGAAATCATATAGCTGGGAGGAGTTTCTAAGAAGGAAAACAGCCACTGAGTTTCCGTTGTCTAAGGGAAACAATAGTGGCTAATTGGTTTTAGCTCTCAGGGCTTTTAGGGGCTGAACATTCAATGTCTGTCCCCATATGCAACCCGATCATGTATTCTTTATGTATGACTCAACCCAGATAGTGATGATTGAAGCCCTTGTCTATCCATCTCTCACTCTGACTTTGATTCTCTGGCAGCATTACCACCCTTCAAACTTTCAAACGTCTCAAAAGCTATTAACTACATCAGCCTCTATTCATTCCTACGTTTACATATAGTTTCACTATGGCAGAGTATTAACTCTGTCACAGCTATCAAAAAATGTAGCTTCTTTTTTTTCTTTGTTCCTAATATTTACCTTGTCTATATAGTGGACTAGGATGATTTCTTAGCTAGAAGATTCTTGTTAGAAGCCGTCCTTGCAGTCTAGTTTACCACACTTAGCTGCATTAGAAGCAAGAATATGTGAAAAGACAACAGTGATTTCCAAATGTCTCTCAGGGATTTAGGGGGCAGCTGGCTTGCTATCACTGTCCCAGAGCCATGTCATTCCTCTTACATGACCAGCTTGGTTATCTCATACCCCACTATTAGGCCTTATTTTTCATCTTCCTTAGTGTTCCCTATCTTTTTGCATCAGCACAAATCTTCCTTTGAACTGCAACATCTTTTTTCATTGAAACAAATGTGAGCAATTTGCAGTTTCACCATGCACCTTTTCCCCTTAATACATAAAAAAACCTAGCTACTGTTTCAAAAGCTATGGCTCATGATGGGATCATGAGGATTCTGACCTCAGTGGGGTCATCCATGAATGGAGTCATCACTTAATTGGCTATTGGGAGGTAAGACGTATTTGGGAAAAGTAGGTCAGTAAGGACCAATCTTTCAAGAACCTATTGTATTCCTGGCTTCTTTGTTATGTTATCTCCTCACAGAAATATAATGGTGACTAAGACAGTGCTCTATTCACAGTAGCCAGAAATTGGAGACAACAGATTTCTATCAACAGAAGAATGGATCAAAAAAGTGGTACATTTACACAATGCAATATTACTCAGTTTTTAAAAAATGAAATCATGAACTTCACAGGTAAATGGATTGAACTAGATAAAGATCATCCCAACTGAAATAGCCCAGATCCAGAAAGTATATATTCACTTATATATAGATATCAGCTGTTAAGTCAATGATAACCAAGCTACAATCCATAGACCCAGAGCAGTTAGATATAGAGTAAGGGCCTTGGGGCTTGGGGCAGGGAGCTCTCCCTAGAAAAGGGAAATGGAATACATAGTTATAGATAGATGAGGAGGGGAGACTAGAGAGGTAGGATCAAACAGGGAGGGAAAGGGAATCAGGAGTGAAGGAGTGAATATAGGGACAAACAGCTAACATCAAGGGCTATTTGTGGGGTTGTATGGAAACCTAATACAGCAGAAAGTTCCCAAATACATACATATAAGAAAGGAATCTAAATGCGGTAACCAAATAACAGGGAAGACAAAGCCCTAACTAAGTACATATCTCTTTTTTCACCAAATGAAGTTCCCAGTACCAGGAATGGGTTATATCTAATCAAATTATTGGCTAAGGGGGTCATGTGGAAACCCTCAAACAACCCAGGCTTTTGCCAAGTCTATTGGTGGCTCTCCACAAACTACAACAAGGCACTATTGCTGAAGAAAATAACCATACTACTCACTGAGCACAGAGAAGTTAAACTGGTACCTATATAGAGCCTTCACCCCCACTAACACTAGTTACTAGTAGTACTGGAAGGTACTCTGCATGCTAGCAAAGGAGAAAGGTAAACACTAACCTAGCTACACAACCTTGGATCTGTAAGCACAGACTGCTTGCAAGATATGTTGGTTCAATAGTGGCACAAACTTGTGGGAGTAACCAACCAATATCTGATCTGACTTTAAGGTCTACTTCATTAGATGGAACCCATACCTAAAGCTCCTTGGGTAGCCAAAAATGTAAGAATAGATAGGCCAGAGACCTAGTGGAAAACCAAATAATATTGTTCTGATAAAGGAACATAGCAATATAATGACTCCTCATAATATTCTGCTATACTTATAAATTCTTATAAATCAGTGCCTTGCTCAGTCATCCTCAGAGACACTTTCTCTTGTGACAGGTGAAAATAAATAGAGATCCACAGCCAGACATTATGTAGAGTGAGAGAGACTGGAACATGGAACATTTAACCTTAAGTAGGATGTTTCTATAAAATCTTTCTCCTCAGGGATCAGGGAACTCAGTGGAGGAGGAGGAGGCAGAAAAAGTATAACAGCCAGAGATAACAGATGACATAAATAAATCAAAGCCTTCTAAACACAACAAGATTGACACACATATGAACTCATGGAGACTGAGGTAGCATGCACAGGTCCTGTACATTTCTACACCAGGTGGGGTCCTAGAGTTTAAAGGAGAAGTGGACAAGCATCCTGATCATTAATCCAGAAGCTCCAATTGATAGCCACTTGCAGATGAAAATTAAGTTTTCTCTAAGGGATTCTCACTGGGGAAACAAACCACTCTTAAGGATAGGCCCCATTCCCAACAGTAGATGTCCAGCACAAAATGGAGATATTTTCGTCTCATAATGTTGAGTTAGCGCTTTTAAATTTTATTATTATTATTTATGACACAGCTCTTGCATATATCTTATTGCTTCCAGTTTTCGGTTTTTATGAAATTTCTGTGTGTGATTATGTGTTTCTTGAGCTTTTTCTTTGGCTCCTTTTCTTCTGGTTTTTATATTTTTTGTCCTAGTCTCATTTGTTTGTCTTTGGTTTTTAACATTTTATTATTATTCCTTAGCTGCATGTTTGTTTTCTAATGAAAGAAATCCAGGTTGTGGATCTGGATGAGAGGAGATAGTTGGGAGGAACTGGGAGGAACTGGAAGACTAGAAATCAGAATATATCATATGAAAAATATCTAATTTCAATAAAAGAAATTAGTAGTTATTATTATACATTTATTTTCACTTTATTTTTATTATTGTTACATATATACTTTTTTAGTTCTTTGATCATTTCATACAATATATTTTGGTCACATTCATGCCCCCTCCCCCAACTCCTCCCAGATCCTTCCTCTTCTTTACCTACCAAGTGTACCTTTCTGATCCAGACATTTTGTTAAATATTAACTTGAGAAGGAAAAATAATCCACTATTTTATATAAAATCCACAGTTGCAGTATGAATGTTTAATTGTATGATGTGCTGAATGTATTTGTTAGTATAGGTGCATGCATGCATGTGCTTGTGCATGGAAGATAGGTTGATAGTGAGACTCAGGAATTCATCTTTTTTACTTAACACTGGGGTTACAGGAATGGATCATCATACCTAGATTCTTATATGGATGCTAGGGATCTGACTCAGGTTCTCATGCTTGGGTAGCAGGCACTTGACTAACTGAGTCATCACCCAAACATTTTGTTTTTATTTTTCACAGAAGGAAAAAAAAACTGAAGTAAGAGAAAAAGTTCAACAGATAGGGAATGTTTACATAATGTAATTGCTCTTCATACTTAACCAAAGATGACATAATATGTCCTAATCATTCATCCAGCACATATTTATTGAGTGACACAGAGACCATGAAGTACAGTGTTTCTTTCCTCTTATAGAGATCATACAGAGATACAGACAAATAAATTGTAAATTTCAGCAGCTGTACTTGGGGAATTACAGGGACTATGGTGGTATTTGGAGGACTCAGGGTTGTCATATATCTGGGATTCTGGGGTCTATAGATGATTTATGGATATGAGAGTGGGAATGATATTAGGTAGTTTGCCATGTCACAGGGATGTGTTTATAGAATAAGCAATAAGGAAAGTAAGAGAGATTATTCTGGGTAGAGATAGAGGATGCATGCTTTGAGAAAATTAAGTTTATTTCCATAGTTCACAGTTCATAGAGCCAGTTTGTGTTGTGTTAAATTGTAGGTTAGATTGTTTAACATATTGTTTTACTCCTTTGATTCTGTGATGAGAATATATTAGTCCATGCTGTTGGTATTAGCATTTGGCCATATGACTTTCTTAGATCACTAGGGTGTTGCCAGACACAACTAGAGAGGTGTGCAGCTATACACCTGAGCTAGGTGTATATGTGTATATGTTCCCATCCTAAATTAGCAAAGCCAAATAAATGGATCCATTGTACATCAGCCAATATTTCCCCTCACCTCTTAGAACTCTTGGACTTGTGGATGAGTCAGTGTTTGTTGTTTTGCTATTCTGAAATTTTAAGATTGCTTGTTATACTGCACCAACTGACTAATACACTCCAGAGCCAGATTACTGACTGATCTGTAACTCAGTCAATATGTGTTTCTGTCCGGCATCCTAAAGTAAATTCCACACTCTCCCGAAAGCATGGTGAATGTCTTGCTTCCATTATCCAGTGCTGAGTGCAGAAAGAATATGCTGGTAGAAGGAACCCAGGGTACTTCCTGCAATATAATAACAAAATTGTAATTTGAGGGACCCAAATAATCTCTTTAGAGTGCAAAATAAGACATTTATTTATTTGTCCATTCATTCAACAATATTTACTGGTTAAAAAGTTACAATCTATCTAGGTTGGGTAGATGATTTACTTTGTAATAACAACAATGAGGACCTGAATTTGGATATACAGCAACTGTGTAAAAAGTAGGGCATGATGGAAAGCACCAGTAATCTTAGTGCTGGCAAGGAGGGACAGAGACAGGAAAATATCTCAACCTCATATGCTTGCATATTCTCTCTCTCTCTCTCTCTCTCTCTCTCTCTCTCTCTCTCTCTCTCTCTCTCATACACACACACACACACACACACCATATATCCAACACTGTCAGAAACTAGAAGGACAGCAATAGAAAGCCATGATAACAATCTATCTGAAAATTGTAGCTGAGAATCTAGAGACGTTTATGGAGAATTTTGTAAGAATCAAAAAAAAATTCTCAGAACTAAAACTCAGTAGAAAGGGCTGGGGAGATGGCTCAGTGGATAATAGCACTTGAGCAGAAAACCTAAGGAACTGAGTTCAAATTCCCGGCATCCACATGAAAAGAGAGGGATGTCTGTATTGGATGAGGAAGGTGATGATAGGTAGAACCCAAGAGTTTGCTGGTCACTTAGCTTCTGATTCAGTGAGACAAAGAGTGATAGAGGAGAAATTGTACCTTCTGCCTCTGGCCTCTGCATTTGTGTGCATAGGTGTACAACCCCTATATGTACACATCATACATACATACCACATCCCCCATACATACATGCAAACCTCAATGTATTCAACTCCCCTGTGAGAAATTTGTGTATTCCCTTACTGGAGAGTTTTTTTTACTGTGATTTTTTTTTAGATATGACAAATTATTCTCAACTCCTTCATAGGGTGAGACCAAAGACAGCACAAAGGGAGGGAATTCAGGTGCTGGCCAACTAAATTCTCATGACTGCAAGAATCAAAAGGCTACAGAAACAGTTTTCCCTAGAAGCTGTACAAATTCTTACACTGAATGTAGTTAAGCAATGAGTATGAGCTACTCATGGGAGGAACTGAATTGCAGGCTGACCATTGCAGGCTAGCCACATTGGACTGCGGAAGCAAGGCCAAACCACTCCATAGTTTCCACCTTCTCTGGTAGTTCTTTTTAAAATGACAGTCTACGGGCAAGACTTTGTTTCTTGTCTTCAGTTCAGCTGGCACTGAATTTGAGGCTGGTAATGCCTTGTTTAATGCATATTCCAGCGTGGCAGCCAATCTGCTTTCATAAATAAGCCAAAATAATAGATTTCTAAAAATACCCCATGAGCTCAATTGCTTTCAGCCTGTTGGAGAAAGACAGTGTTTCCTATAGAAAATTGAGTGAGCTGAGTATTTTCAAAGCCCTGTCCTCAGCTGCTCTCATCAGTGTGCTGGCAGCCATCTGTGTTGTTCTGCTGCTTCCTTCCTGTTTTGTCCAAGGAAGATGGAAATAAATGGTCAGGACCCAACAGGATCCATGAAGTTAGAGAGAAATGTAATAGAGACATAGATCTTTGGAAGAAGCTCTGACACACAAGCTCTTCTTTTATTTATGCAGTCAATAGGTGTCTCTGCAGACAAAATGTGCATGAAGGAGGCTGTCTGCAGTCGGGAAAAGAAAGTCAGTATTTTTTTTTTCAACACCAATGGAGAACACAATGAAATATTTCACAGGGAGGAAGAAGTTCACGTCTATGGTGTTTTTGGCCCCTGAATACAATGAGGAAACATCATGCCAGTTCAAACTGAGATCATCTTGTAAAGCAACAGGCCTGAGCTGGGTGTGATAGAACTCACTTTAATCCCAGCACTTGAGAAGATGAGGTAGGAGGATTACTGGTTCAAGGGAAGCCTGGGCTGTGTAGTGAGGTTCAGGACAGACTATACTTTATAGAAATATTCTCTCTTAGGAATGGGAGACATCTGGTTTAGTTGTTAAGAGTACTTGCTGCCCTTTTATAGGATGTGACCTTGAGTTTCAGCACTCACATGAGCATGGTGGCTCACAACTGTCTGTAACTCCAGTTCTGGAGTATTCAACACTCTCTTATGGCCTCCTCTGGCACTGCATGCACACAGTGCACATATATACATGCACAGGCAAAACCACTCATACAAATAAAATAAACCACTCATAAAATAAAAACATCTCTTTAAAATAAGCTCTGTTTTAGAAGCCATCAGTCAAATAACTACAAATTCTACTCAAAGGGCTTGTATTTCCTAGAAATGTCTGTGGTATTGACAGAAAAGCAAAGACATGAGAGTTAAATGTCATGTAAACCAAGGTGCCTTGAGTCAGAGATTCTATAAAGAGTTTTGGGTAATGTTCTTAGGGAAGCTGGTGAAATATGACTATAAAGTGTGTATCAGACAGTATGTCAGTAAGGAGTTTTTGTGGAATATTTATAGACAAAGGGTATGATGTCAATGATTCACTTTGAGTGTGTGGTACAGATGTATGTACAGGACATATACATGTATGTATGTGTGTACGTGTGCACATGCACAGGTCAGAAGTTACTGTTGGGTGTCATTCTCTAGTGCTCTCCACCTTACATTTTTGATACAGGATCACATAGATTTATCTATGCTGGCAGGCCTGTAAGCCCTAGCACATCCTCCCCAGTGCCCACCATGTCCACCTCAATGCCAGCTTTAGTGTTACATCATTAAGTGTGTGGGAAGACTTTGTATTGAACATTTAAGAGTTGGATCTTCATTGGAGGAAATGGGTTACTGGATTATGGACTTTAAGGCATTTTAGTCTGACTATCTTTTGTCTGCTCTGTTTCCTGACTATACAATCTGACTAGCCAGCCTCCTGTTTCTGCTACTATGCTTCCCCATCAATGGACTGTTTCTCCTCAAATTGTGAACCAAAATAGAACTTTCTCACGTTTCTTTGGCAAATACTTTGTCACATCAATGAGAAAAGCAACTAATGTGCCCACCATTTCACTACAGATAATTTTCGTTTTAATTTTTAACCTTGAAAACAAACTTATTGAACTTTAAAAATAAAACACTACAGGACAAGCAAGCAGAATATCAGCCATTACCTAGAGAAGAAGAATGAGAGAAGCAAAGAAAAAGTCTTAAAGATCAACCACATGGTGGCAAACAACCACATAGTGGTGAGGAGGGCCTTAAAGAGAGTTAGGAAGCCTGAAGTAGCAGAAACGGCATATTTAGGTTCCAACTGCCATATGAAAAAGTGACAGAAAAATGAAAAGTAGTTTCTGAGTCAGGACTAGAAAGGCTGGTAGACCCACCTGAACCTACAAATGGCTGCTCCATTTGTAGGGGTAGCTCTATGGGATGGGAATTTAGGGGAGGAAAAGTATAGCATCTCATTAAGGGGATAACTATTCCACCAATTCTTTAGCATAACTTTCAGCATGCCTTTATAAGGATGGCCCTTATCCAGGTCATGGTCCTGCACATCTGGATAAACTCTTAAGGAAGGAAAGAATAACATGTCACCATGTAAGACTCCATTCTTTAATATGACATTTCTCTCTACAAAGAGGTAATCAACCCTAAAATCACTTAGGAGATGTGCTGTACATAATTGAAAATCTAGAGATCCAGATCCAAAGTTGTTCATCAGGAGAATCTATGTCTAGGCTGGAGTGCTAGATTTCACTCTCAGATATAACCTTCAGGAAAGGGTGCTCATTGAGAAGGAGATAAGAAACCAGAGCTCCCTTCTTGAATTCTTGGCCAGAGAACCAAGGACATTTTTGTATTTTTACATAATTTTAGCTATTAAACTATTGATGGAAAAGTTATAAGAAACAACTTATTTTCTTATAGTCACTGTAAAAGTTAATATCAAACAATTCAAATGTAGTCATTGCATTATGACCATCTGCTGTGTGTTAGGTTTGCTTGAATACGCTGTTGATTTATAAGTATATATTCACCCAGTGTGTTGGTTTTAATGAGAATGACCCCCATAGGCTCATATTTAAATGCTTGGTTCAGAATTGGTGGACTATTTAGGAAGGATTAGAAGGTGTGGCCTTGTTGAAGGAGGTGTGTCATTGGAGTGGGCTTTGAGGTTTGAAAAGCACATACCTGGCCTAGTCTTGCTCTTTCTCTGCCTCCTTCCTGGTGATTGCATATAGGCTCACTGGTACTGCTCAACACCATGCCTGCTTGCTTGCCTGACACCATGCTTTCTGCCATGATGATCATGGATAAACCCTCCAAAACTGTAAGCACACCATCATCTAAATGCTTTCTTTCATAAGCTGCATCGGTCATGGTGTCTCTTCACAGATATAGAACAGAAATCGAAGAAGACCTCAGAAGAAGGAAAGATCTCCAATGTTCATGGATTGGCAGGATTAATATAGTAAAAATGGCTATCCTGCCAAAAGTAATATACAGATTCACTGCAATCTCCATCAAAATCGCAATAGTGTTAAAAATTGCATGGTATTGGTACAGTGACAGGAAGGTAGATCAATGGAACAGAATTGAAGACCCAGAAATGAACCCACACACCTATGCTCAATTGATCTTTGACAAAGGAGTTACAACCATCTAGTGGAAAAAAGATAGCCCTTTCAACAAATGATGCTGGTTCAATTGGAGGTCATCATGCAGAAGAATGCAAACAGATCCATTCTAATCTCCTTGTACTAAGATCAAGTTCAAGTGGATTAAGGACCTCAACATAAAACCAAAAACACTGAAACTAATAGAAAAGAAACTCAGGAGACAGCAGGTGCTGGGAAGGATGTGGAGAAAGAGGAACACTCCTCCACTGCTGGTGGGATTGCAAGCTGGTACAACCACTCTGGAAATCTGGAAACACTGAAACTAATAGAAAAGAAAAGAGCCTAGAGCACATGGGCACAGGGGAAAATTTCCTGAACAGAACACCAATAGCTTATGCTCTACGATCAAGAATTGACAAATGGGACCTCATAAAATTACAAAGTTTCTGTAAGGCAAAGGACACTGTCAATAGGACAAAATGGCAACCAACAAATTGGGAAAAAGATCTTTACCAACCCTACATCAGACAGAGGGCTAATATCCAAGATATACAAAGAACTCAAGAAGGTAGACTCCAGAGAGCCAAATAACCCTATTAAAAGTAGGGTACAAAGCTAAACAAAGAATTTTCACCTGAGGAATATTGAATGACTGAGAAGCACATAAAGAAATGCTCAACATCCTTAGTCATCAGGGAAATGCAAATCAAAAAGTCCCTGAGATTTCACTTCATACCAGTCAGAATGGATAAGATCAAAAACTCAGGAGACAGCAGGTTCTGGGGAGGATGTGGAGAAAGAGGAACACTCCTCCACTGCTGGTGGGATTGCAAGCTGGTACAACCACTCTGGAAAGTCTGATAGTTCCTCAGAAAACTCGGCATAATACTACTGGAGGACCCAGCTATACCACTCCTCGGCATATACCCAGAGGATTCTCCAGCAAGCAATAAGGACACATGCTCCACTATGTTCATAGCAGTCCTATTTGTAATCGCCAGAAGCTGGAAAGAACCCAGATGTCCTTCAACGGAGGAATGGATACAGAAAATGTGGTATATTTACACCATGGAGTACTACTCAGCTATAAAAAAGAATGAATTCATGAAACTCTTAGGCAAGTGGGTTGAACTGGAGAATGCCATCCTGAGTGAGGAGACCCAATCACAAAAGAACACAAATGGTATGTACTCACTGATAAGTGGATATTGGAACAGAAGCTTGGAATACCCAAGAAACAATTCACATATCAAATGATGCCCAAGAAGGAAGGAGAGGCCCCTGGTCCTGGAAAGGCTCAATGCAGCAGTTTAGGGGAATACCAGGACAGGGAAGTGGGAATGGGTTGACTGGGGAACATGGGGAGGGAAGACAGCTTATGGGACTTTTGGGGAGGGGGTGATCCAGGAAAGGGGAAATCATTTGAAATGTAAATAAAGAATATATATAATAAAAGAAAAAAGAAATAGAACAGTAACTAAGACACCAAAAGGACACATGTTAGAAAGAATGTGTGAGACTTACTTGATAAATGAAAAAAAAGCCAGAAGTTGGTTTACATAAAATCATGGTAATCAAAATGCAAACCAGTGAACCTGGGTAATATCTGATGCTTTGAAGTGCTAATTGTACATCGTGCTGAACCTGTCATTACCACTGAACATTTGGAATATACTACTGACACTGAGAACACTATAATTCATCTGTGTATTTGGGGAAATAGTAAAACTGTAACTTATGACACTGTAGAATGGAAAGGCTACAGTGTCATAAGTAGAAAGAAACTTGATTCTTTTTTATTAGATATATTCTTTATTTAAATTTCAAATGATTTCCCCTTTCTTGGTCACCCCCCAAAGTCCCATAACCCATCTCCCTTCCCCCTGTTCCCCAATCAACCCCCTCCTGCTTCTCTGCCTTGGTATTCCCCTACACTGTTGCATCGAGCCTTTCAGGACCAGGAGCCTCTCCTCCCTTTTATGTCCAACAAGGCCATCCTCTGCTGCCTATGAGTCTGGAGCTATGTGTAACACCATGTGTACTATCTGGTTGATGTTTTTGTCCCTGGCTGGCTGAGAGTGCCCCCTCTATGTTTCTCATGCTCTAGCAGAACCTCCCAGGTGACAGCTATATCCGGCTCCAGTCAGCAAGTACTTGTGGGCATTGATATAGTGTCTGGGTTTTGTAACAGTATATGGGATGGATCACTAGGTCGGGTAGTCTCTGGATGGTGTTTCCCTCAGTCTCTGCTCCACACTTTGTCTCTGTGTCTCCTTCTGTGGGTATTTTGTTCCCCCTTCTAAGAAGGACCAGAGTATCCATACTTTGTTCTTCCTTCTTCTTGGGCATCATTTGATAAGTGAATTTTGTCTTGGTTATTCGGAGCTCTGGGAGTGCAGGGTGGCTCATATCGTTGTTCCTCCTATGGAGCTACAAACCCCTTCAGCTCCTTCGGTCCCTTTCTCTAGCTCCCCCATTGTGGACCCTGTGCACAGTTCAATAACAGGCTGAGAGTGCCCCCTCTATGTTTCTCATGCTCTAGCAGAACCTCCCAGGTGACAGCTATATCCGGCTCCAGTCAGCAAGTACTTGTGGGCATCAATAATAGTGTCTGAGTTTTGTAAATGTATACGGGATGGATCACTAGGTGGTGTAGTCTCTGGATGGTCTTTCCCTCAGACTCTGCTCCACACCTTGTCTCTGTATCTCCTTCTGTGGGTATTTTGTTCCCCCTTCTAAGAAGGACCAGAATATCCATACTTTGTTCTTCCTTCTTCTTGGGCATCATTTGATATGTAAATTGTGTCTTGGTTATTCCAAGCTTCTGGGCCAATATCCACTTATCAGTGAGTACATACCATTTGTGTTCTTTTGCGATTGGGTTACCTCACTCAGGATATTTTCCAGTTCCACCCATTTGCCTAAGAATTTCATGGATTCATTGTTTTTAATAGCTGAGCAGTATTCCATTGTATAAATATACCACATTTTCTGTATCCATTCTTCCGTTGAGGGACATCTGGGTTCTTTCCAGCTTCTGGCTATTATAAATAGGGCTGTTATGAACATAGTGGAGAATGTGTCCTTATTACATGCTGGGGAATCCTCTGGGTATATGCCCAGGAATAGAATAATAGGGTCCTCCGGTAGTTGCCCAGTTTTATGAGGAACCGCCAGACAGATTTCCAGAGTGATTGTACCAGCTTGCAATACCACCAACAGTCTAGGAGTGTTCCTCTTTCTCCACATCCTTACCAGTACCTGTTGTCTCCTGAGTTTTTGATCTTCGCCTTTCTGACTGGTGTGAGATGAAATCTCAGGGTTGTTTTGATTTACACTTCCCCTGATGACTAAGGATGTTGAACATTTCTTTAGGTGTTTCTCAGCCATTCAATATTCCTCAGGTGAAAAATTTTGTTTAGCTCTTTTATTTTTAGTAGGGTTATTTTTAATAGGGTTATTTGGCTCTCTGGAGTCTACCTTCTTGAGTTCTTTGTATATATTGGATAATAGCCCTCTGTCGGATGTAGGATTGGTAAAGATCTTTTCCCAATTTGTTGGTTGACATTTTGTCCTATTGGCTGTGTCCTTTGCCTTACAGAAACTTTGCAATTTTATGAGGTCCCATTTGTCAATTCTTGATCTTAGAGTATAAGCTATTGGTGTTCTGTTCAGGAAGATTTCCTCTGTGCCCATGTGCTCAAGGATCTTCCCCAGTTTCTTTTATATTAGTTTCAGTGTGTCTGGTTTTATGTGAAGGTCCTTGATCCACTTGGACTTGAGTGTAGTACAAGGAGATAAGAATGGATCGATGTGGCATTCTTCTGCATGCTAGCCGATAGTTGAACCAGCACCATTTTGTTGAAAAGGCTATTTGTTTTCCACTGGATGGTTTTAGCTCCTTTGCCAAAGATCAAGTGACCATAGGTGTGTGGGTTCATTTCTGGGTCTTCAATTCGATTCCATTGATCTACCTTCCTGTCACTGTACCAATACCATGCAATTTTTAACACTATTGCTCTGTAGTACTGCTTGAGGTTGGGGATACTGATTCCCCCAGAAGTTCTTTTATTGTTGAGAATAGTTTTCACTATCCTGGGTTTTTTGTTATTTCAGACAAATTTGTGAATTGCTCTTTCTAACTCTGTGAAGAATTGAGTTAGGATTTTGATATTGCTTTTGGCAAGATGGCCATTTTTACTATATTAATCCTACCAATCCACTAGCATGGTAGATCTTTCTCTCTTCTGAGGTGTTCTTCGATTTCTTTCTTCAGAGACTTGAAGTTCTTGTCATACATATCTTTCACTTGTTTGTTTAGAGTCACACAAAGATACTTTATATTGTTTGTGACTATTGTGAAAGGTGTTGTTTCCCTAATTTCTTTCTCAGCCTGTTTATCCTTTGAGTATTGGAAGGCTACTGATTTGTTTGAGGTAATTTTATATCCAACTACTTTGCTGAAGTTGTTTATCAGCTGTAGGAGTTCTCTGGTGGAGTTTTTTGGGTCGCTTAAGTATATTATCATATCATCTGCAAATAGTGATAATTTGACTTCTTCCTTTCCAATTTTTATCCCTTATACCTCCTTTTGTTGTCTAATTGCTCTAGCTAGAACTTCAAGAATTATATTGAATAAATATGGAGAGAAAGGGCAGCCTTGTCTAGTCCCCCGATTTTAGCGGGCTTGTTCCAAGATTCTCTCCACTTAGTTTGATGTTGGCTACTGGTTTGCTGTATATTGCTTATACTATGTTTAGATATGGGCCTTGGATTCTTGTTCTTTCCAAGATTTTAGCATGAAAGGATGCTGAATTTTGTTAAATGCTTTTTCAGCATCTAATGTAATGACCATGTGGTTTTTTTCTTTTGAGTTTGTTTGTGTAGTGCATTACATTGATGGATTTCCATGTTTTGAACCATCCCTGCATCCCTGGGAGGAAGTCTTCTTGATTGAGGCAGATGATCATTTTGATGTGTTCTTGGATTCGGTTGGCAAGAAATTTATTGAGTATTTTTGCATCGATATTAATAAGGTCCTGTGCTTTTTTTGGTTGGGAGACTTTCAATGAACACTTCTATTTCTTTAGGTGTTATGGGATCATTTAGATGGTTATCTGATCCTGATTAACCTTTGGTAGTTGGTATCTATCTAGGAAATTGTCCATTTCCTCCAGATTTTGCAGTTGTGTTGATTATAGACTTTTGTAGTAAGATCTGATGATTTTTTTGAATTTCCTCAGTTTCTGTTGTTATATCTCCCTTTCATTTCTGTTGTTAATTTGGATACTGTCTCTGGGCCCGTGGTTAGTCTGGCTAAGGGTTTATCTATCTTGTTGATTTTCTCAAAGAACCAGCTTCTGTTTTTTTTTTTTTTGATTCTTTGTATAGTTCTTTTTGTTTCTACTTGGTTGATTTCAGCCCTGAGTTTGATGATTTCCTGCCTTTTGCTCCTCTTGGATGTATTAGCTACTTTCTGTTCTAAAGCGTTCAGGCGTGCTGTTAAACTGCTAGTGTATGCTCTCTCCAGCTTCTTTTTGGAGGCACTCAGATCTATGAGTTTTCCTTTTAGCACTGCTTTCATTGTTTCCCATAAATTTGGGTATATTTTTTCTTCATTTTCATTAAATTCTAAAAAGTCTTTGATTTTTTTTCCTTATTTCTTCCTGAAGCAAGGTATCATTAAGTAGAGCATTGTTCAGCTTCCATGTGTATGTGGACTTTCTGTTGTTTTTGTTGCTATGAAGACCACCCTTTCTCCATAGTGATCTGATAGGAGGCATGGGATTAGTTTGATCTTCGTATATCTGTTGAGGCCTGTTTTGTGACCAATTATATGGTCAGTTTTGGAGAAGGTACCACAAGATGCTGAGAAGAAGATATATTCTTTTGATTTAGGATGAAATGCTCTATAGATATCTGTTAAATCCATTTGGTCCAAAACTTCTGTTAGTTTCACTGTGTCTCTGTTTTATTGGTGTTTCCCCGATCTATTCATTGAGGAGGACTGGGGGTGTTGAAGTCACCCACAATTATTGTGTGAGCTGCAATATGTGCTTTAAGCTTTAGTAAAGTTTCTTTTACAAATGAGGGTGCCCTTGTACTTGGAACATAGTTGTTCAGAATTGAGAGTTCTTCTGGTAGATTTTTTCCTTTGATGAGCATAAAGTGACCTTCTGTGTCTTTTTGATGACTTTTGGTTGAAAGTCTATTTTATTGGATATTTGAGTGGCTACTCCAGCTTGTTTCCTGAGACCATTTGCTTGGAAAATTGTTTTCCCAGCCTTTTATTTTGAGGTAGTGTATGTCGTTGACACTGAAATGCGTTTCCTGTATGCAGCAAAATGTTGGGTCCTGTTTACATATCCAGTCTATTTGTCTATGTCTTTTTATTGGGGAATTGAGTCCATTGATATTAAGAGATAGTAAGGAGTAGTGATTGTTGCTTCCTGTTATTTTTGATGTAATTTTTATGTTTGTGTGATTATCTTCTTTTGGGTTTGTTTAAAGAAGATTAAGTTCTTGCTTTTTCTAGTTTGTAGTTTCCCTCCTTTTGTTGGTGTTTCCCATTCATTATCCTTTGAAGTGCTGGATTTGTGGAAAGATACTGTGTAAATTTGTTTTTGTCATGGAATACCTTGGTTTCTCCATCTATGGTAATTGAGAGATTTGCTGGGTATAGCAGCCTGGGCTGGCATTTGTGTTCTCTTGGGGTCTGTATGACATCTGCTCAGGCTCTTCTGGCTTTCATAGTCTCAGGTGAGAAGTCTGGTGTAATTCTGATAGGTCTGGTTTTATATGTTACTTGACCATTTTCCTTTACTGCTTTTAATATTCTTTCTTAGTTTAGTGCATTTGGTGTTTTTATTATTATGTGATGAGAGGAATTTATTTTCTCATCCAAACTATTTGGAGTCAGTAGGCTTCTTGTATGTTCCTGGGCATCTCTTTCATTAGGTTAGGAAAGTATTCTTCTATAATTTTGTTGAGGACATTTACTGGCCCTTTAATGTTAGAAATCTTCACTCTTTTCTATACCTATAATCCTTAGGTTTGGTCTTCTCATTGTGTCCTGGATTTCCTGGATGTTTTGGGTTAGAAGCTTTTTGCACTTGACATTTTCTTTTGACTGTTGTGCCAATGATTTCTATGGTATCTTCTGCATATGAGATTCTTTCTTCTATCTCTTGTATTCTGTTGTTGATGTTTGCATCCATGACTCCTGACTTCCTTCCTAGGTTTTCTATGTCCAGAGTTGTTTCTCTTTGTGATTTTTTTTTATTGTTTTTAACCTCCATTTTTAGATTCTGGATGTTTTTGTTCAATTCCTTTTCCTGTTTTGTTGAGTTTTCCTGTAGTTCTTTAAGGGCTTCTCCCTGTTTACTTGTGTTCTCTTGTATTTCTTTAAGGGAGTTATTTACGTCCTTCTTAAAGACCTCTATCAGCATCATGAGCTCGGATGTTAAAGCCAAATCTTGCTTTTCTGGTGTGTTGGGGTATCCAGGACTTGATGTTGTGGGAGAATTGGATTCTGATGGTGCCATGTTGCCTTGATTTTTGTTAGTAATGTTCCTACATTTGCCTTTTGCCTCCTGGTTATCTCTGGAATTAGTTGATCCTGCTGTCTCTGGCTGGTGCTTGTCCCTCTGTGTATCTGTATATATCTTAGCACCCCTGAGTGACTGGCTTTCCCCTGGCAGAGTGCTGTGGCACTGCCCAGCTCCTGGGTGCAGGTGGGGCCCCAGAGGATCATGTCCCAAGTTATCTTACACTCAGGTGTTCCCTGCATGCCTTGCTGCACCTGTCCTGTTCTGTCACATGAGCAAAGATGGCGGCCTCACCTCTAAACTCAGGACTCCCTCTAAATGTGGGACTCCCTGTATGGGCAGATGGTCCCCTGGCAGTATGAGGTGCACAGACATCTGTTGTGCTGCCCAGGTCCTAGGTGCAGGTGGGGCCCCTGTGGACTGAGTCCCAGGTGATCTTACACTGGGGTGTTCTCTTGTGTTCCTGGATGTAACAGCCTGATCAGTCACAGGAGTGAAGATGGTGGCCTCACCTCTAACTGCAGGACTCCCTGCAGAGCGGATGTCCCCCAGGTAGGATAGGTGCACCGATGGCTGTGGCACTGCCCAGCTCCTGGGTGCAGGTGGGGCCCCAGAGGATCATGTCCCAAGTTATCTTACACTCAGGTGTTCCGTGTGTACCTGGCTGCACCCATCTGCTCAGTCACAGGAGCAAAGATAGTGGCCCCTAACACTTAATTCTAACTCATTCAACTTTTCTTCTTGCCAGCATGCAAAATTTTTGTGAAAATATAACTTTGTGAATTCACATGAATCTATTTTTTCTATTGGTCTACTGTCTCAGAAGTTATGATATTCTCACTTTAGAACTTATATTACACTATGTGTATATGTGTGTTATATGAGTATGTGCATATGTGTGTTTCTTATGTGTGTCCATGCATGGACATGTTAAGGCATGTTGAGGCCAAGTATCAGCATTGGTTGTTTCCCTCAATTCTTTTTCATCTTATTTTCGAGACAGTCTCTTACTGAATCTAGAGCTCACAATTTTGGCCTAAGTATCTCTAGCAAGTCCTCAAAATTTTCTAGTCTCCCACTTTCTTAGCATTGAGTCTATATATGTGCATCACCACACCCAGATTATGCAAATGTTCTACTGATTCAAACCTAGAGCTTTATATGCTTGCAGAACAAGTACTTTACCACTTAAGTTGTCTTTCCTGCCTGTATTATGCCTTTTAGATTATGTTTTCTCAGCTTTGGCACAGCATCTGTTTTGGGCTGGAGAATGATTGTATTTCTGTGCATTATAGAATGTATAAGCAGTAACCCTGATCCTCACCTACTAGATGCATAGCACCTGTGCCTCCCCAAGTCTCCATACCTATTTATAACAACCAAGACTACTTTCAGACTTTGAATAATGTCCTGGAAGTGGTGGACACAGTCACCATCTGCTGCTCTAGTTGTTATTACACCAAACACTATAGAATGATGATGGTTCACAGTACTTTGGGAGGGAGCTACCAGCTTGCAGAGAAAAGGGCAAATTATTTTTTTATGACTTTTTTCTTTTTATTGAATTATTCTTCATTTACATTTCAAATGTTATACCCCTTCCTGGGTTCTCCCCTCCCTGAAAACCCCCACCTCCTGCCTCTAAGAATATGCTCCTCTACCCAACCCACTCCATTGACCCCACAGGATTTCTCCACACTGGGGCCTCTACTGAGCCTTCACAGGACCAGAAAAACTCTCCTCTCACTGATGCCCGACAAGGCATTCTTCTGCAATCTTTTGGCTGGAACCACATGTACCCCTTGGTTGATGGCTTAGTCCCTTGTGAGCCCTGGGGCATCTAGTTGGTCAACATGTCATTCTTCCCATGGGGCTGCAACCCCTACCCCCTCCAGCTCCTCCAGCTTGCCCTCCAACTTTTCTATAGTGAACCCCATGCTCAGACCAATGGTTAACTGCTAGTATTCACCTCTGTATCTGTCAGGCTCTGACAGGGCCCCTCCAAAAGACAACCATAAATGAATCCTTTCGGTACAAAACTTCTTGTCATCCATAATAGATTTGGGGTTTGGTGACTGTTTATAGGATGAATCCCCAGGTAGGACAGTCTTCTGGGTGGCCTTTCCTTGAGTCTCTGCTCCACTCTTTGTCTCCATAGTTGCTCATGCAAATTATTTTGTTCCCTTTCTCAGAGGAACCAAATCACCCCCACTTTGGTCTACCTTCTTCGTGATCTTCCTGTGGTCTGTGAATTGTAACAGTTTATTTGAGCTTTTAGGCTAATATCCACTTATCAGTGACTTGCATACCATGTGTGATCTTTTGTGATTGGGTTACTTCACTCAGGAAGACACTTTCTAGTTCCATCCCATTGCCTAAGAATTTCATGAATTCTATTATTTTTAATACCTGAATAGTACTCCATTGTGTATATATACCACAATTTCTGCATCCATTCCTCAGTTGAAGGACATGTGGGTTCTTTCCAGCTTCTGGCTAGTATAAATAAGGCTGCTATGAACATAGTGGAGCATATGTCCTGATTGCATGTTGGAGCATCTTCTGGGTATATGCCCAGGAGTGTATAGCTGGATCCTAGGTAGTACTATGTCCAATTTTCTAAGGAACCATCCATACTGATTTCCAGAGCAGTTTTACTAGCTTGCAATCCCACAACAATGGAAAAGTGTTCCTCTTTCTCCACATCCTCTCCAGCATCTGCTCTCCTCCTGAGCTTTTCATCTTAGCCATTCTGACTGGTGTGAGGTGGAATCGCAGGGTTCTTTTGATTTGCATTTCCCTAATAACTAAGGATGCTGAACATTTCTTTAGGTGCTTCAGAGCCATTCGAGTTCCTCAGTTGAGAATTCCCTGTTTAGTTCTGTACTCCATTTTTTAATAGGGTTATTTGACTCTCTGGAGTCTAACTTCTTTAGTTCTTTGTATACATTGGATATTAGCCCTCTATTGGATGTAGGATTGGTAAGATCTTTTCCCAATCTGTTGGTTGCTGTTTTGTCCTATTGACAGTGTCCTTTGCCTTACAGAAGCTTTGCAGTTTTATGAGGTACCATTTGTCGATTCTTGTTCTTAGAGCATAAGCTATTGGTGTTCTATTCAGGAAAAATTTCCCCTGTGCCCATGTGTTTAAGGTTCTTCCCCACTTTCTCCTCTATAAGCTTTCAGTGTATCTGGTTTTATGTGGAGGTCCTTGATCCACTTGGACTTGAGCTTTTACAAGGAGATAAGAATGGGTTGATTTGCATTTTTCTGCATGCTGATTTACAGTTTACCCAGCACAATTTGTTAAAAATGCTGTCTTTTTTTTCCACTGGATGTTTTTAGCTCCTTTGTCAAGTATCAAGTGACCGTAGGTTTGTGGTTCGTATCTGGGTCTTCAATTCTATTCCATTGATCTTCCTGCTGTCTCCGTACCAATACCATACAGTTTTTTTTTTATCACTATTGCTCTGTAGTAGAGCTTGAGGTCAGGGATGGTGATTCCCCCAGTAGATCTTTTGTTTTGGAGAATAGTTTTCGCTATCCTGGGTTTTTCGTTATTCCAAATGAATTTGAATATTGCTGTTTCTAGCTCTATGAATAAGTGGTTTGGAATTTTGATGGGGATTA